>CM039091.1:61602457-62802457 GCA_022113865.1 Chimonanthus praecox | reverse complement strand
TAGAGTTGACATGAGACTTTTTTTATTATTATTTATATTTCTTTTTTCCATTCTCTTTATGTCATGCAGTTGCCATACTCGTGATCTTAACCATTGAATTGAATCTAAGATTGTTTATTATTATTGATTTTTTTACTTTAAAATCTATTATTTAATTATCTAATTTAGTTGATTTTGAGGGCTACTAATTAAAAAAAAAAAACTAATCACCCTACTCGAATAGTGATTTTTGGTACCAAATTTAAATTTAAAGGAAATTTCAATTTTTGATCAAATGGTAATTTAAAGTAAGATAACGTTAATTTTATATATGATGTTCACTTTAATCAAAGAAAACCCTTGGACCTAAGCAGCTCTTTGGGTTTGTAAATTGGTCCAATATCAACCATCAATGAAAACTATTTACTGTTTATAAAAATTCGATGAATGATAATTATCTTTTATATGTTTGTACGAACATATAATTAAAAAGATAAAAAAAAAGAAAAAATATATAAATTTAACAACAAAAAAAGTATCTAAATTTTAAAAATAAATGGATTCATTTAAATATTTAACTTAAAATTGATAATATTAAAACAAATGAGCAAATAAAACAAACATAATAATAAAAAAAATATGAGATTAAGTTGAAATAAATAGAAATAACTATAGATGATGATATTAATTTAAAATAAAATATGAAAAAATAACAATTAATCATAAAAAATTTGCTACATGAAACAAATGATATATTAATAATCAATTACTCATACATTTGGTCTGAAATTACAAAAGTTATGGGCAAATGAATTATTGTACTAGCCAAATATATTTTTTATAGTAATTTGTGTAATGCAATACCTATTGCAATTCAATAAATATTTTACGAAATTAGAGAAAATAGAAAATGATGAATGTTTAAGTTATTCCAAACATTATTGTTAAGCATGCAAGTCAATCTGTTCAGGGTGGGACTTATATTAGGTTTTAAACCTAAGAATATTTGGGTTCAGGTTGACCCAGGTTCAAGTCGGGCTCATTTCATATTAGGCCTGAATTAGAAATTGGGAAATGATTGGTGCACCCCTCATTTTTACCTAAGGTGCACTTTCTATGAGTGAAATGCCAGTTTTGCTCTCAACTTTTTTTCCTTTTTCCAATAAAACACTCCAAAACTGACATTTCACTCATGGAGAGTGCACCTTGGGTAAAATGGGAGGTGCACAAATCATTTCCCTAAAAATTGGGTTGAGTTCGGGCCTAGTACATGAAACTCAAGTTTTATCCAAAAGCCTGATTTTGAGCCACATTTGAAAAAATATTTTTTTTGTTAAATTGATATAATTCAAGTTCTAATTTTGATCTTATTAGAAATTGAGTTTTGGGTGAAATTTAATATAATTGAAGTTCAACAAGTTTGTTTTTAATATTTTTTACAAAAAATTAAGAAAAAGACAGGAAAATTGATCCGGTGTACTGTGTACACACGTCTATGTGGGCTGGAAAGCCCGTAGGATTCATGGGCCTTTTCAATTAGCCTTACCCGTTTGAAAAAACTTGAGCCCGAGCCTAACCCAGCCCTTTGAATCCGTTCGTCTTTATATTGTGACGGATTCACTCGCTTTATAATATGTGAGAGAGTACGAGAACCTCTCTCATTCAAGGGAAGAAAAGAGGAAGAGAGAAGAAGAAGAAGAGGAGAGAGAGAGAGAGAGAGAGAGAGAGAGAGAGAATGGAAGGTGAAAATTTGATGCAGAACAAGAGAAGAGGAGAGGAGGAACTGGAGGAAGGAGAGATCGTGTCTGATGAAGGGGCGGCGGCGGCAGAAGCTGGCGCGGTGGCGAACCCTTCTACATCACTACCGACGCACCCTTTAGAGAATTCATGGACCTTTTGGTTCGACAATCCACAAGCCAAATCCAAGCAAGCAGCCTGGGGCAGTTCCATCCGCCCCATCCACACCTTCTCCACCGTTGAAGATTTCTGGAGGTTCTTCCCCTCTCCCTCTTTCCTATTATCTTATCTAATTTCATCAAATCTCCTTAATTCTTTCAACTTATGACTCCCAACACTATATCCCCAAATTGGAAGTTTGGGTGGATTATAAATTCTTAGCCATTATGGACGTTGTCATTGGCTAAGCTATTTATCTCATCAATGGCACTTGGAATTGGATTCGCCAATTTTTATTTTCTTCTGGGTGGATCTGAGAAACAAATATTGGCCAAAATCCAAAATTTTCGCCCATGTTTGTTGGATACCAAGGGCCTGAAACTGGTATATGATGAAATACCTGGAAATGTCTATATTCTGGGAAGGCCGAAATTCCTGTTGATATTTCTCAATTTTTTTTAAAGGTTTGATATTTCTCAAATTTTGGCTCAAGTTTCAGGATTTCGGGCCAAATTTTGCTTATATAAATATATATCTTCTGGCCCAGGTCTAAAATTTCGGTAATGGCTGAAATTTCGATCTCAGGTGCCAACTGCCTATCTGATACCCATATGATTGGAAGTCACAACCTTGAAGTTGCAACCATTATGGATTCTCGACCCAAATCAGAAATCGCAATTTTCCATCAGTAGTTGGTACTTGATCCTGATTTTGGGGTGGAGAGCCTGAAAACACTAATTCCACCAAATGGTTTTTTTTTTTCGGATTGGAGCAAGTATTCCATTGGGGATTCAAGATCTACTAAGTAGGGATTCTCCAAGTTACTAAAAATTTAGGAGAACCATGATTCTACTGTTGTGATGTGGAGAAAGTGCAATTCTAGTATTTCAATAGTAAAACAAAAAATAAATTTAAATCACAAGCATATTGCTCAAGGTTTAGACAAAATTTAATGTGGTTTGGCATTGATGCCTATATTGATGGTCGAAAGGGAAGATGGCTTTCCACTATTTGTAAGGAAGAACAAGAGAATTACAATGCACCCACGATTAAATCCCAAAAGGCAAAGCTCATACTCATAGCCTCATTTGTACAAGGTGATGAAGTGGGGGAGCAATGTACTACTACTATTATTAGATAATTCAGAAGCACAATGATGTTTAATTAGTTTACAAGTTCCATATCAAAATGTGCTTCTATTTTGACATGAAAGTAGAGACCTACAAGACGCAGTTGGATGGATGTTCATGGTGACAATGGCATATGAGAAATCCTATTTTTAGAATAGATACTAGCAAAAAAATATTGAACTTCAGAACAAAAATGTACATGCCATATTCCTTATGATCACCACTGATCACCTGAATTGTGTCCAAGTCTTGAAACATACATGAGATGGGGAAAGGTTCAATTTAAATGTTTTGGAAAAGAACTAACAGAGCAAATTGGTTGATAATATTTGAACAAAAAGTACAAAGAAAAGACTAAAGTGAGTTGATAGAGGGATGCTGCCTTTACTACTAACGTTAGTAAAGTCAGTTTGATAGTCCTAGATAAATTGTTAGACTGAGATGCAAACAATCAAGAGGTACTTGAATTTATTATCTTTGGGCAACTGGAGGAAGCTTGCAACATGGAGGACGTAGTACCTAATTGTGCAAGGGAAGTGTCTGATGAACTAGAGGATAAAACACTTTTTGATTGGACCACATTCTAGACAAGAGAATCATATTCATGATGAGGAAGAACCATGTCATATTCTGTTATCTTTTCAGGGAAAAAAGGAACAACCATATCATCTATAGGATTATTTTGGGAATATTTTAATTGCTAGACTTTTCTTGAGTATGATTGGCTTCATGGCATGGAAGTTTTTCATGCACCCCCCAAGAAGACTCAGTTTCATGATTGGTTTGCTCGCAGTGAGTATAAAAGCATTCACCACGATTTGTTCCATTTCCACCTTTCCAACAATGTCCCAAAACCTCAAATCCAAAATCCTTGACTCTGAAATTACCCTTTTGAAAGGAAGGTTGTCTTGTTAGGAAATAAAAGAGAGGAGAGGGCCATGAGAGTGCAACACTTCTCATTGTACAACAAGTAGGCAAAATACAAATTGAGTGGAGGAAGTTGCTTGGTGCCAATAATCTTGTTCTAACATGTTCAAATTTGGGAATAAAACCAACCAAAAATTTGAAGACTCCTCTTTTCTTAACCATGTTTTTTATAATTCAGTATCATGGGGACAAGAAAATTGGATATTTTTGGCACAGTTCGATTCTTGTCAATAACTCCAAAAGTTGGGTATAATGTTGTACAATGGTTTTGTCTTCCTGATGGTGAGATGTTATAGCCCAATATACCTGGTGTATCCTCTGGTCAAATTAGCTTGAATTTAATAAAGATCATGAAATGTATCCCAGACTTTAGCAGTAGGAGGAATTAGATTCTAGGCTGATAGGCGTTTAGAGATTATTGACCTTTCTCAATAGGTTGGGTCAGAGAGGTCAATAAAGAAGAAGATTCAGGGCCTCCCTGGCTGATATGGGCTCTGTAGAATTTAGAGTACATGATTTAACCAAGTTATCCTTAGATTTAGGAGCGAAAGATGGAGGTTTGAGGATAATCCATCAATCTAATCCTACTTCTTTTTGCCACCAATGAACATTCGAATTGCTTCAGGCCACTGTGTAATTTGTAGAAGGTTTTTCAGAAATCAGAGATCCATTTGATACTAAGATACCAATAGAAGAAGGTGGCTCAGCCATTATAAGGATGAAAACTGCACTTGTTCTTCCAAATAATGGACACATAATGTTTATTTGGAAGGTGCAAATCTGAAGAAGTGTATGGATTTCTAAAATGGGAGCGAGAAGAAGCCTGAAGAAAAAACCAGGTAAAAAGGGGTTTGGGTGTCCCTATGCAGCAAGCTTTGGCTGGCTCAAGTAGGGCCCTCACAAGATCTGATCACAATTCCATTTGACAGATGGATGACCTGACTAAAGTCAACTAAGGATTGTGGGGGCTGCCAATAGAAGGGAACAAACCAATTTTTCTAATGCTGAAAATCTCTGACCCCTACTGCCTGAAAAATCTAGAAAGTCATCACAATTCTAAGAAAAAGGAGCAAACTGGATTTTGTTATTTTTAGTGCAGCTTCTGATGAGTGGTGTTGGGCTCCATGGCATTAGATACAAATGTTGGAGCATCATTCTTCAGAGGCAAATGTCTCAGTGATACGTCATTGACATAGACAAATTTGGTTCAGTGGACCCACAGCCTCAAAAATTGTTGGTATGGATCTACTCGATCATCCAGATCTGGGGGCCTACGAAAAAATAATCTGCTCGAAGAGAAAAACCACAATCTTGCATTCTCACATTTAATATATAAGATGACGATAGACCACAGCCCTCAAGCGGCACCTTCGTGAACCACCTATATGGGGGCCACCAATGGTCACCATTGTGAGTTCCCTGGAAAGCTCTATGTTTGAATACATGCCCCACCAAAAGTCATCTTGATTTAGGTTTTCACATGCCCCGAAGGATTAGTTGGGTGAGACGTCTACCTTCGGGGAAAAAAAAAAGGCTCATCTTGATTGAATTAGTCAAGTGATGCTTTTCAAGTTCTAAAAAGATTTAGCATTTTATAAATTCCAAAACTTTTATGACTTCATGGCTTGATTGATCCAATCAAGAATTTTTTGTTGGCCCATGAGTTTAGACTTGGACACTTCCAAGGAACTCATCACCGTCACCACATAGGCAAGATCAAACAGAGACTGTTTTAAGGAAAATGTGGGTTATCATCACCTAATATACATACAACAGTCTTCTAAAGTTGGTTTTGGCCCGTAGGGCACACCTTCGTGACAAATAGATAGACCATCTAGGTTTGTCCAAATACCAACATGCAGCCCTACTTGAAGCTTCCAGTTACTCTGACATGAGACCATAAAATACTGTTTTTAGCTACATACGCATTTTCAGTTTCATCTATCCATTTCACATCCTTGTGTCTGATGGAAGAAACCTCAGAAGAGTTTGTATTTCAGTATTTTACTTTTTTTGGCAAATCTAGTGGGCGGCATTCATTTAATACTGTTAGTTAACCCTGCAACCACACCATATGCTCCTATCCAGTTTCATTTGTAGACAACTCTACAGTTGAAACTGACGCAGGACACAAAAAAAAAGTAACCCTAAATGCCTGATGCAATTATGGGAAAATAGATTGATATGAACTAATCTATTATGGCTGAAATGAAGTTCAATTAATACTTGCAAATCCAATAATAAGTTTATCACAGACAATCAAGAAGTTCTTGGAATCTTATGTAAGTATAGGATGCTCCAAGCAAAGTTAGCACTCACGGTGGGAACCTCTCAAAACAAAAGGGTTTTCTAATCCACGGCAGTGAAGGCCTATCGTCAGAGAAGGGCTAGATTTGGCTGTTTGCATCAAAGTTGGAGGACATATGGGGCAGCAACTACGTTTGGAAAAATATGGAATGATTGTTGGATGGCGGCAGCAGTATGGAGCCTAGAGAGGGAAGGATGTAAGGTAAGGTAAGTGCTGATTAAGGTTAAGGTTTAAAGGAGAGGATTAGGATTAGGGTTTAGATGTGGGTTAGGGTTAGGGTTTAGAGAAAGTGGCTAGTAGATGGGAAAGAGAGGGCGGCAAAGGCTAGGGTTTGCTGTTTGGGTTGGGGTGACGACACTAGAAAGGGGGAAGGATGGAAATCACGGCAATTAGGGAAGGGATTTGGAGGTAGGGAAGGGGCGACACCAAGGAAAAGGGAAAGAATTCCAAGATGCTAGGGTTCCAAGGGAAGAAAAAAGGAGGAAGAAAGAGAAGAAGAAGAGAGAAAAGAGTTAAGAAGAGATAGAAGAATACCTAGATAGAGAGAAGGTGGCCCTGCTTGGATTCTCACCAAGGAGCACCGTTGTGTGGAACACAAGAGGCAGCAGTCTAAAATTCCAATTTGCATTCATTGAATTCAAATGAGGCTACATGAGTTCTTTTATAGTGTTTATAATAAAACTTGACCAAATTGTCCCCACATAAAAAAAACCCAAAATTACATAAAATATCCTCAAATAAAATAAACTAAAACTAAACCAATATAATGAAATAACAAAAAAATAAACATGAGATGAGTGAACATGCTCCACATCAGAAACTGTTCAGTTTTCTGTTTTGAGCATGTAGTGATTGATGTGTGTATGAAGGTAGAGAAAGTGCATCACATGTACAATGGAAAGAGACCTCTTACCTGGATTCATTTGTGAACTCCAATTGTTTTTCTTCTAATGTGGTTTGTTTTAGAAGTAATTTTATAAACACATTATGCATTTGTCATTTGCATCTTTCTTTACCTGGGTTCAATTTTCATTTGTTTTCTTCTGTGTTGTATGTTGGATCTCAGGAAATTCATCGGATCTTTCTACACTGCCAATTAGATAATTATTTTGCACATGATGTTTCTATTCAGTTACATATTTTTTAGTACCTGGTGGGAGATACTTATTTAAAAGATTTCTTATCACTCAGCCTTTACAATAATATAAACAAACCAAGCAAATTGGTTGTGAATGCGGACTTTCACTGCTTTAAATACAAAATTGAGCCGAAGTGGGAGGATCCAATTTGCGCTAATGGAGGGAAGTGGACAATAAGCTG
This sequence comes from Chimonanthus praecox, assembly GCA_022113865.1. Classification (NCBI taxonomy): domain Eukaryota; kingdom Viridiplantae; phylum Streptophyta; class Magnoliopsida; order Laurales; family Calycanthaceae; genus Chimonanthus; species Chimonanthus praecox. Next base: position 62,794,897 of record CM039091.1, on the reverse strand, counting down.
TTCTAGAGGGAAATCTGACACTTGGTGGTTAAATACGGTATGCTCATATTTTACAAGAAAAGTTCATTTAATCAGGAGACATTCATATTGTGCTCTTCTTTTTTCTATATTGATATCTACCAGCTGCTGGCGATGATTGGTGAACAATTCGACCATGGTGATGAAATTTGTGGAGCAGTTGTTAATATACGTCAGAAGCAGGAGAAAATTTCTATATGGACGAAAAATGCTTCAAATGAAGCTGCACAGGTAATTCTATTTATATGGTATTGGAGCATATACCTTTTGTGTTTTGTCCAGATAAGTAAAACAAACGTGTTTTGTTCCCCACTACTCCCTATTATGGACCCAATCATTGGGGTCTTTCATTTATGGTAAATGGGATCACAAAAGTTTCTAGAAATGCAATTATGTCTCCAATTTGCTTGAGATGATGATGATGTGAAATAGAAAGGAAATGGATTTGTCCATTTAATTCTTTTTTTAATGATATTTGTCCATTTAATTCTTGTTTCTTAATCTTTATTTTTATATAGCTTTTACAGCTGCTTTCTTTGCCTTGCTCTATTTCTCTCTCAATGTTTTATGGCATGGCTCATAAGTCTAGTAAATAAATAGTTGGCACAGTTTTAGATAGTTCCTTGCTCTTATAGAAGGGGCCACAATACTCTCTTACCATTCTTCAGGCATTCTTTTTGAAGTTATGATTTATTTATTTTTATTCAAATAATATACTTAACCAACCAATCCCAAACCAGCAATATCCATGCATCTGTAGGGATACCAACTAGGCCTAATGGTTTGTTTTTCTGCTTATTTCCTGGGGCTATCTTGACTTCTGTTTTAGATTTTTTTTTTTTCATTTTAAGGTAACAATTTTATTCAAAAGAGAAAACTGATACACAAATCTACAACAGGCTCGCAAAGGCCACCACCCCTCCACCCCCACAAAATTATAATGCCTGTTTACAATTTCAGAATGAGAAACCACCACCTGTTTAGCCAACTCATCCACTACTGAATTAGCCACTCTAGGAACCCACAACACAGATAAGCCATTTGAGAGAATAGCTTGCCGAATCTGTCCACTTTATCCATAGCTTTCCAAGGACAAGCTAACACCCGAAGCCAATCCCAAAATTACTACCTTTGAATCACTTTCCAAGATGCCCCGTGAGCACCTAAATCCTCCATCATCATAACCCCTCTCCAAAGAGCATGCAACTCAGCATCAATGACTGAACCAAAAAGGAGAGGCCCCGAAAAGGAGATCTGAGAGACACCACGATGGTCCCTTATTACTCCACCAAATTCAGCCTTCCCACAATCATGACCACAGCTTCCATCGAAATTTAGCTTGAGAAGACCCGTCCGTAGAGGATGCCAAATAATAGAGGAAGAGGTCGAAGATGAAGGTGCCTGACTCCGCATATCAACTGCAGCCCAGTCCCTACATATGTCAGCAATGCTAACCCCATGTATAGGGTTAGCCCCAAGCAACCACCAAGCAGCTCTAAATTTAATTACCTCAATGATATAATTCCTCTTATTTCTTTCAAGGAAAATTGACCAAATAATGCTTAACATGACCTTCCATAGCTTTCTTCTAAAACAGCTAACATCCTTGATAATCATTTTATCCAGAGCTCGAACCAAGCTGAAGGCAAGCAAAAGGAAATGCCCAACAGATGAAGGAAATGATCCCAAATGACTCATGCAAACTGATAGTGAAGAAGCAAGGGATTAACAGATTCTACATCTGAGAGGCAAAGGAAATAGGTGTTAACAATTGTCATCCTTTGGTTCTCAGTTGCTCAATCATCAGAATCTTCTCTAATCCAGCCAACCAACCAAATACCACAACTCTCGGAGGCGCTGCACTCTTCCAAATATCCTCACCTGAAGATATTAATTTCCTGCAGAACCATCTGACACTGAATTTCCCATGAATATCAAGTTCCCAACCATATAACATGTACCCCCCTTGATCAAATTCATCTAGAGGTGTTCATTTGTCTAAACCAAGCCTGAGTCCAATTTAAAGGAATTAGCTTGGACAAAGAATTTTGTCCGACAGGCTGGGCTCGTGCTTTGATTTAAAACTCGTCTGTGTTCGTTGGACTTAACTTAAGCTTGATAAATTCCGTGCATATAGAAACGCTGAAGTCTGAACGAAGTGAGAAGAGTTCTAAGAGGAATTGCTGAATTGGAGATTTCTATTTTTCGATTGTGGATTTGCTTCCTTGCTGCTGCTGTGCCAATTTGCCGTCTCTCTCTCTCTTTCTCTCTCCAACCCAGCAGTGCTGACAAATTTTTTTTATTTGTAAAACAGTGCAAATGGACTTTTTAAAATATTGAATGAAAATTAAGATTTTATTATCTAGTTAAAATAAGTTATAAAAGTGATTTGAAAAAGTCTAAATTATTGGCTTTTACAATTTACATAGATGGTGAAAATTATAGAAAAAAAAAAAAATTGACTTTTAAATTAATTGGGCAGGCTCAGGCTTCGGTAGGCTTCGGGCCTCTCCAAAAATAATCGGGCACGGTTTTTTTTTTTGGTAAAGTCCACCCCATGAACAGCCCTAAATTCATCATCTCCATCCAATCTTCTAGATCTCTCTTGAATTGAGGACACCAAGCCACATTCTGATGTTGATTTTCGAAGTAGTCCTTGACCACCGCATCTCTATTTATAGCACAAGAATACAGACAGGGGAATCTAGTGGCCAACGGATAATCTCCCACCCACTTATCATGACAAGAAGAGACCTCGGTTCCAGAGTATACTCTATATCTAATGTTCTCCATAAAAGCTGTGTGAACTGAGCAAATGCCTCTCCAAAAACCAGAAATCCTTTTAGCCAATGAGGGAAGTCTCCAACCATTACTTGATAACCCAAGTCATGTATTCTATATTTAACGTGCCTCTTATCATAATTGCCCACCATCTTAAATACACCTTATATAATTGGGTCTCTAGTTTGAATCTCTTAATTTACTATTTTCTCTTGCTTTCTTTCTAATTTGGGTATATAACTTCTTAGCTTTACCTACAATTTTGCTGGGAGCTCTTTTCACTACATTGCATCAAAGTATGGACTTCAGCTTCCGTTTTCAAAACCAATTTTGTATTAGTTCATATTAAGAAATTCCATCTTGAATTCACACTAGATATGTCGACATGTATGTTTTACCAATTTTCAGCTAAGAATCCTATATAAATCATACGTAGTGATGTGTTGCAACAGGTGAGCATTGGGAGGCAGTGGAAGGAGTTCCTCGACTACAACGACATCATTGGGTTCATTTTTCATGTAAGGTTTTTATTTTTGCAGCACTCATTTGTTTTTTGACTTGTGAATTTCGAAATTACCTGATGTTTTCTTCTGCTTGATTTCAGGAAGATGCAAAGACTCTTGACAGGGCTGCTAAGAACAAGTATACGGTATAACCATCTGAAATCCATGCATAGACAATGAATTGATCGCTGTAAGTTTGCTGCTGAGTTCAACATTTTGATTTAGAGTCAAAACGTTAGATTGTAGCATTTGTTTTTGAAAATGATGACATGTTTAGGTGTGTCTAAGGGCATCTACGCGAAGATTGCTCCATCTGTTGCATGAATCTATTTTATTTAGTATTATTTGCCATTTGTTAATGAGTAATCTCTTTTATTTTTAATTTTATGTTGCCCAAAAGAAGGTAAACCTCTCCCTTTCTGCTCCAGCTGCTATTGGTTGATTAGATGGGGAGTTGGATAAATTGTTTTGACTATTTATGAGCTGGTTCATGCCTGGGGCACTTCTCATTAGCCATATAACATTGGGCATATATCATGTTAGTACAATCTAAATTATCCAAATTGTGGGCTCACTTGGTTCATGCTTATTGGTTGATCCAAAATTTTCATATCAATGGAACTTCGATGTGGGGCCCACTGGGTTGATTTTTGGTATGGTTGTTCATGGGCTCAAAGTTGGTCTAAGCCTGGCCTAAACCTTTTGTAAATGAATGGGCTTGAATATGTGTCCGCTGATGGTTGAAGACTCAGTTCATTTTCTTGTTTTCAGCCCATTTGATAGATAGATGGGCTTGGGCTCTTAAGTAAACACTGTGAAGCCCGATGTGCTTTTTGGCCTTTTAGCCATCCATATATATTTTTACAAATATATATATATCATTGTAAGTGGAGATTAAAATTGAGCCTTAATATGGCCTTACATTTGTTCAATAAAAAAGTGAATCGACCCTTAAATCTGTCTTCAGCCTCATTTTGTTCAAAACTTCAAATATGTCGAGCTACAAACAGGCTTAACAGGAGGGCTTAGGCTTTAGCCTAAGAAAGCTTGATGGGATGTAGACATATTCAACCTTTGTAGATAGATATAAATGGGCTTGGCCTTGGTCAAATGGAAGCTAGATCCAAACTCCTAGTTGTGAACAGCCCTTTTTTTAGTCCTTTCCATATCCTTAATTGGGTCCACTATTGCTATCTCATGAGAAGGTTTCTTTTGCAAGAGATGTAATTTTGTACTGTCATCGAAGCTTCACATAAAGACTCCTTTTCCCACTGAAAGTTACAGAAAAAAATTTGGTTTTCCTTTTCCAATCTTTTTCATTTTGACTTAGAGATTTCCATACTCCACAGTAGGGATAGAAAAATGGTTGAGATTCATATTACAAGGACTATTTTGGCTGATACAGCTGATAATTTGGCCGTATTGTATCATCTCATATCGGCTGATATGGAGTTTCGATTGTTTTCAAATTTTTTATTTTTTCAAAAAATGTTGTTTCTTTTTATTTCGGGTTGAATTTTGCATTGTGTATGAAGCTAAAAATGTTACTGGAATTTTGAAAACAAATCAGCTAAAATTTAACTTAAATTTTTGGTTGAAAATTTATAAAATTTTGGCTAAAATTGTTACCTGAAGTTTTTAAAATTGCAATTGAAAATTTGGGAAATTTTAGCTTAAAATCTTTAGATGAAATTAAATTTTCAATTGAAGTTTTAAGTTGAAAATTTTAGAAATTTCAGCTAAAAAATTATTATACTAAAATTTTGCATTGCAATTTTTGAAAAATTTCTCGAATAATTTTTTTGAAATTTCAACTCATATTTTTCATTGAAATCTTTAGCATAAATATGTTCACACTAGGTTTTTCATTTTTTTATTTTTTAGAAATTTTAAAAACAATATTGCCACAATAATGCGTATTATGCCTATATCAGTTTATAAATATGGGCGGGTGTTTTTTATGCCCTTGTCCTACAACTCAACGAAGAATTTGTCTAACTCTTCATTGCTGCACTCAAAATTTTGGATATCATTTCTTAATCTTAATTTTTTTTTTTTATATAACATGGGTATCTTTACTTGAAGGTGAGACTAATTTCACTGGTATTTATAAATCTTTCAATCCACACCCACCAGTTAAGTCTACGTGAAGTAGCCTGTGAAAATTGATCATCAATCAAATTCAAGATCCTATTTTATGAGGTAGGTCAATCCCTAATTTTTTTTTTTTAAAGACCAAGATATCCAGATTTCTTAAAGCACGTGACTAATCTTGTAGGCATAGTCAATTCCTTAATTTTTAAAGACTATCCTCTCATTGACAATCTATAATTGAAGAGATGAGAAGATTTGAGCAGTATCAAAACTCAAAAAGGATGTCATCTTTCTATTGGGTTTTGAGCATTGCAAATTCAGTTGTAACTATTATATGTTATTGATTATTGGTATTTTGTCTCACAAAATTAGAATAATTGTTTTCTATTTAATAATTCTTTATATATTTGTTCTAATCATTCCAAATGGCTTTTAAGATCTTTAAGAAAAATAAGTGAGAAAACTAAACATTTCTCTCTTCTTCCATAAAGGATGTGTTCTCCATTAAATACACAAAAATGAGATATTTTTTTCTCTTTTTCTAAATAATTCATTTCAAAAGAATTAAAAAAAATTAATGATAAAAAGTGGAAATTTTTTCTTACAAGTTGAGGGTTTTTTTTTTTTTTTTAAATAAATATTTTGATACAAATGACAAAAACTTCAGATTTTAATAGCTCGTGTGATATAAGAATTTCACAATACTTGTATGCAGAGCAGATTCAAACATTGGCTTTTCTTTTTTCTTTTTTAAAGATTTTTTTTTTACTTTCTGCAAAATTGATTGAAAATTGACAAATAACATCTGAACCATACGATTGCCTCATCATTTGTAGCTTTTCATATTCTTTTCGTGAAGACATGAGTTTGCTATTGTAACTTGATGGCATTTCTATAAGCAAATTGTTACAGTAGATTCCTTACACATGTGGGAAGAGCTTCTTTCCGTGTCACTGTTGGTGGGAAAATTGCCCAGCAAAGTTATGCAAAACTTTAATATTTTGTTACTATTATATGTTTTACTAATAATAATACTTTGAAGATAGATGAGGACAGGAAGAAAGACACGAAACTTATGGGACTACTACCATTTCTATTATCTAAGTATAGGATGTTATTTTAGTGTCTATTTGGCAATTTTAATTTTTTTTTTTTTTGGATTAAAGTGTGGGAAATTTAGATATAGTCCTACTAAAACCCTCAGGAATTAGTTCATTACTCTAAAGACACACCAAGGTTAGGCCATGAGACTCGAACCCTCAACCTCTCACTTCTGAGATAGGAGACAACCAGTTGAGCTACAACACGTGGATAATATAAGAAATTTTTAGAGATTGAAAATTTTAATCTTTAATATAAGATATATTTTTAGTGACATTTGACCGATAGTCAATTAAAAACTCATAAGGCAGTACAAAGAATTTTCTTTTCGTCAAAATAGACATAGGGTTGATGAGTGATGAGTCAATGCAACCAATCTTGTATTTATCTATTTGTAAATATAAGAAATTCTAACTTTTGTTGAAAAATAACTATAATTTTTTAGATAAAGGTTCTCATTATATTTTTTAGTAGAGACAAAATGTGAATTTCATTAATCTAAAATAACAAATACAAATAGGATATATTTATTGTATAATAGACTATACATACAACATAATTAATAGAGAAAATATATAAAGTTTGCGAACAAAAAAAATTAACACAATCAAACCAAGGAATAGGAGGCACTCACTCTCCATTTCTCTAAGCCACCAGCATCGTCTCATGTAATGGGATGAAAAGTTTCATTGACATTGTTTACATTTGTCAAGAAGTCAACAACACTATTGGCCGACCACCTCACGTACTTGAAGTTGATGACCTTGTTCCTTGTCAATGACCTAATCTCCGTCACCATATTAACCATTTTCTATGACGGTTTCTTACCACCACCGGCCCAAACTAAAGTATTCACTCAATCACTGTTCACTATTAGGTTGACTTTCCCACGCGATGATCATCAAATAACAGAGAAAACTAAAATCACTTTACCTATATCATAATGAATAATCCCACCTATACCCCTAAGACACCCCTCTCAGGAGAGATGGAAGTGCTCTACAAAATACCTAGTAATTTCTTTACACAATTACGATGAACCCATAAGACCCCATTTTGATTTCTCAAACAGTTCTCTTGCCTGAAAAGACTATTATGCAAGAAAAACTTCCTTAGCTTTTTATTAAAATTTTGTACCTCCCATAATAAGAAATGCAAAAAAAAAAAATTATGTTTTATACTTTTGACAAAGTGCCATTTTTTCATACAAGAATAAAAAAGACTTTCTTTTTTTATACTTAAATGAAAAAATGAAGGAATGAGATCAGAGAATTAAGATGTCATGCATTGGTATCTATGAATCAAGTCACTCAATGTCACTAGTTAAAAGGTGTTTTTCTTAAAGTACTTGACGTCACTCTTTTGATCATCTAACAGGTGAAGCCATCTATTCAAAAATGACATAAACTTGAAAAAAGAGATTTTTACTATCTTTATGGTAGAAAAAAGTTTTTAATTCTTAAAATGATATTTAAATAGTGAGAATTTAATATTTATAAATTCTTAAAAACTAATAATGAGGCCAGCTGCATGGGTTTTTAGAACAATTTTGAAGGTGGATAGTTGAATACCAATGAGTACCTTTCTGATCAGCCACATTTAACACCTGATCCCTCCTTTTCACCAAGAAAAAATGATGGCTTAAAAAAAAACTTGAATAGAAACTACAATATCAAACCAAAGGGTCAAAATCATGAATTTTTAGATGTCTCTGTATTGATACCTTTTATTTTTTAATCAATATAGATTTCAGACATGGTGCAATAATTTAAAATATACAAATTTATTAGCAATTTTCTTTTAAAATAAAGATTCTTAGTTACAATAACCCAAATAAACCAATAATTTTTTATATTTATTTAAGTTAATTTACTGAGATTTTGAATATATTTGAGTTTTTCGAATTTTAAACATGTAATATAAAACAAATTAAATAATTTTTTGGCTTTTTCAAAGGGTCCTTACATGAAAATGTTATGTTTACACATGTACAAGTCGTGTCGTAAAAGATTATAGTGTTTTCAGAAAAATCATACAGAACAAGGCATGTGTCACGCTTCTCCATTCTCTCCGTTTGCCTGCTTTGTACTGAGCACCGTACTCTTTTTTCTCGTCTTCTTCTTATCTCTCTCTCACAAGGAAATTAAGAAAACCAGAAAAGGAAGCAAGAAAAAGGCAAAAGGAGAAAGAAAACAAAGATTCATATAAGAAAAAGAAAGCAATCCCAATCCAAATCAATGGAAAACGGATTTCGATGAAGATATCATTCAATATAGATTTCCAAGAATCTCAGTCAGAGGAGGAAGAAGAAGAGATCCAAGCAGTTGATGGGGAACCGGTTTTCGATAACGAAGAGGTCGAGGAGGCGAGCGGTGGAGGAGCGGTTGACTCGACCGCAGCGATTCGTTTACGAACCGGCCAACGTCGATTACAAGAAGCTGCGGAAACTCATTCTCACCCAAAAGCTCGCGCCTTGCTTTGATGGCGTCGAAGATTCCAGCCCTGAACTTGAAGAATGCCCCATCTGTTTTCTCGTAAGAAATTCTTCCTCTTTTTTTTTTTCCCTCTCTCTGGAGATGGAATTATTTTTCATGAGTTTTGGTTTTTCTCAACTGGGTTTTGATGGATTTGTTTTGTATTTTTTGGTTTCTGTACTTAGCTTTTTTTTTTACTGAAGATGGAATTATTTTCATGGGTCTTGATTTTCTCAGTTGGGTTTTGATGGATTTGTTGTGGGTTTTTTTATTTCAGTGCTTCCCCAGCTTGAATCGCTCCAAATGTTGCACGAAAGGAGTTTGTACTGGTGGGTGCGCTCTCCCTCTCTCTCTCTGCCATGTTTGTTTCTCTCTTTGAGAAATTATGCGCGGTGAACCCGTTAATTGTAAACTGGATTGCTAATTTTTTATTAGCTTATCCATCTATCTCTATTTACTCCTCCAATTCACTCTATTATAAATTATATCCTTACTCTATTACAATCTAACATGTCAATTTTTATTTATTTCTTCTGTATTTTCAAAGTCGCCCCTACTGCTCGTGCCTGCCTTTGATCTTCTATTAAGACGATCAAAACCATCTCAAATGAGTTTCTCTCAATTCATTATCTATTGGTTATCTTTAGATTATAGTAATACTTTCATTTTTAAAATTATTCTTTTAGAGTTAAATCACTCATGGGCATATCCTCTATCCTAATTTTGTTTAATTGTCTTTTTTTTTTAATATATATATTACCTGATACTATGCTCCGAGTAACATTGTAAGTTTAATAATTGTTGTGTAAATTTTCCTTTTACAGAAAGAAAGACCCTTATAATACCTTATTGGCTTAATGGCTTGTCTATATTTTGCTCACCCGCATCTATCCTATTTGTTATATCTGAGTCAAAACATTCTTGAGAATCTACCAAAGTTCAAATATCAAAACTTATCTATATACTATTTTTCTTTAGGGTTATTAAGCTTATATATACTATTTTTCTCCCATTTTCTTGTTACCATCTTATGAACTGATATTTATTTGAATTTATATTGAGATAGACTCAATGTTGAATTTAGTTCAAGTCATATGGTGTCTCTGTTTTTTTTCCAGATTTGTTTCTCTCTGTTTGAGAAATTATGTGTTGTGAGACGTAAGTCAGATTGACTGTATATACCATCTCCTCTCTCCAACCTATTACATCTCATCAATTAGATTTATTTCCATCCATTTTGAGATGGACTTAATGTTGGATTAAGTTTTAGTGGTATGCTCTCTCTCGCCCTCCCTCTCCCTCCCCATGTGTGCATGGTGCCTGTGTTTTCCCTGTTTTGTTTCCCTCCTAGAAGTTATCTATTGTGAACCTATTTTTGGTTGAGCCTATATTTCTCTCCCTGTACTAATTACCATCTTATGAGTTTGATTTGTATCTAGTTTGAATTCATTTTGATATAGACTCACTCTTAGATTAAGTTGATATAGACTCACTGTTAGATTAAGCTCAAGTCAAATGATCTCTCTTTATACCCTGTTTGTTTCTTTGAGAAAGTATCTGTTGTCAACTAGATAACTAATTTGTATTTACACTGTTTTCTCCCTTGCACTCATTAACATCTCATGAATTGGATTGGTAAAGATACACGCACTGTGGGATTGAGCTCAAGTTGTATGAGTCTCTCTCTCTTCTTTTCCCCTATTTGTTTCTTTGAGAAATAACTGTTGTGATCTGGATAGTTAATTTTTTATTGAGTTTATATTTATACTGGTTTTGTCCCTCATACTTATTACCATGTCATTAATTGGATTATACTCAAATTTCAACTCATTCCAAGATACACTCGCACTTGGATTAAGCTCAAACGATATAGATGATGGGAACTTTGTAGCCTTTAAAACCATACTCAGAATAATTTGTTCAAGTTGAATTTTATCATACTTTCTATAAGTCAAACAAACTCATTCTCGTTGTATAGCCCTACAGAGAGGTAGTTATCTAATTTGTTGTGAACCAGTTCACAAGAGATTACCTCCCTTGTTTCTTCGCTTCTTCCGCTTTTTCCTTCTATCAGATTTTCCACTGAAATTTGTTAGAGGTTCAAAGTTCTGCTCCAAATGGCTTCTGTGGAGGACAGAAAATATAATTTTTACAGAAAAATATTGGGGAGGTGATATTTTTACGCTGGAATCAATCACACTCTGCCTTTTTTACTATTGTTGGGTGCTGGATGATCCTTCAATTGGGGACTATTCACAGGTTTGCCAATATTCTTTTTATTGGATTTCTCATTTAGAAGTTACCTTCCTCTTGAATGGAGAATTGATTCACAAAACTGAGGCAGTTTTTGTAGTGGTTTTCTCTTTTATCTTTGCAACATTATGACATTTTCATTGAAAATCTCTCTCTTCTGAGGCATGAGGTCCTTTCAGTCCATTTTCAATCATCATCGAGGATTCAAAGTAATTTGCCTTATTTATTTCAGGCCATCTTTCTGAATTTTACTTTAATACACAAAACAAATAGTTGGATTTGGTAAATTGTTTTCCACTAGTGATATGTCTTTCATGCGCCCATAACCATCCTCCTTTATCTTGTTGACTAACAAGCACATGACAGAATACCAAGATGTGGCTGATTTTTCTTTCCAATTTCAACGAAAGCACCTGCTTTCTTTTATTAGAGCTGAGTCTTCATTTTTTTCTTAATCATCTGGTGGAATATGGGTTCTCTGTTGATTTCTTGATACAATGAAGGCTCTCTCCCAAGACTACAACCTCAAGAACAAGGATTTTCAATGAAAGATTCTTTAAAGAATTTTACACTAGAACATAGATAAGGAAACCCAACGAGGGTCCTACAATTTTCTAAGCTTCAAAAATTACCAAAACCAAAAACTTTTGGCCAGAGCATGTTCTTATTATATTTATAATGCTATTACATTGCACAAATAAACTATCATGGGACTAATAAGGTTAAAACTCTACCACGTGTTGATTCCAGCATGTATGCGTCAACAATCAGGATAAAAGATGATTGTTGTGGGTTTTAGAGACAAGCTGGCCTATGTAAAGCCTTTGCCAAATACAAGTATGAGTTCTACTAATTACAGTACTAGATTTGAAAGCCCGACCTCAGATGATGGGGCAAAGGTTTTGATGATGACTATAAATCTAAATCTAAATAATCTAAAATTGTTATTCATAGTGGACCAAGGGTCCATATGTGGTCTGTTGTAGCTTCTGCATTAGTTCTGCCCTTTGGCTTTTGGTGTTCTGTGAGATTTTTTTTTTTTTTTAATTTTTAGATTTTATTTAGTTTTATACTTTTATTTGTCTTTTTTGTTGCAGAATGTTTTTTACAGATGAAGCCTTCAAATTCAACACGTACTGCTCAGTATCCTTTAATTTCATTAGCTGCTTTAGTTTTTTCTTTTTATTTTAACCAAAGATTTGTTTGTTTTTATGATGTGTTTAATTACTGATTCAACTTCTGTGTTTATCTTTTAATTTCATATCTTCATGATGTACTGTGATTTTTTCCCTATTATAAAGTTTGAGCCTTTTGTGGGATTCTGTATCCAAAAAGCCACTGCACGGTATGCTTGTTAGACGTCGAAAGCACTTTTTGAGAAACAGAGATAAGGATGAGTTAAATATATTTCCTCACTATCTGTTTTATGGATTAATCATTTTTCTTTATAGTCTTCTTTCAGTGGTGAAAAATTGGAATTGGCTCTCCTTTTTTTCTTGAACAAAACAAACTATTGTGATATCTTTTGCCGTCGATGTGGCTGATCTCATGTATCTTTTGTAGCCCTAGTAGCAAGAGAATATTCAGATCATGGCTGATTTCATGCATTTTTTATAGCTCTGAAAACAGTATTAAAACCTTTCTGTCCATTTTTTTTTAAAAAAACTGAACTGTTATTGAGATCGATCCACTTGTTAAAGTTGTGACAATAAAAATTCCTTATCTATTAAAGGTGCCCATTTTGCAAGTGTCCAGTATATGCTGTGGAGTACCGAGGTGCTAAGACCCAAGAAGAGAAGAACCTAGAACAAGCTGTATGGATCTTTTTCTCTGATGGGTATTTTATTTCGTTTCTATTATCACTTTTTACATGTGTTAGATCAGATTCCAAATCTTGTGATCCAGAAATGGGTTTCTAGAAGGCCAATGTTGTTGATTTCTGTTGGCTTTAGGAAGACCAAAAGGTAATTGAAGCGAAAATAAGGATGCAATCTGAAGAATCTCAAGATACAAATCGGGTTAATCTGGCTGATCAGATTCTATCTGGCATTCTGTCTCCTTTGCCATTAACATGGCAACTTTCTAATTATAGTGGTGAGTTACATTATCGTGTTTGTTTAAATTTAAATTCAGTTAATAATTTTTTATATTTTTGAGAAGGTAAATTAAATTCAGTTATTAAATGGTTTACTTTTAAGATTTAAAAGTAGAGATCCTCTGCGAAATACTGTAATCTGTATCTCATTCCTTGGGCCCATGTATTTGCATGTTGAGGCCATGGTCCCAAACATGGTTTTATCATGTTCAAAAGTTCTTGGTTGGTTAGACAATGTGAACCACTGGAGTCAATGCCTCCAAAGGCATTATTAGGCTAGAAATATTGGAGTTTCGATGGGAAAAAGGTAAAAGAGATGAAGGTTAATACAAATTGATCTCAAACTGCATTTGTTTGTACGGAGTCTACTAAATCAAGCTCGCATAGCTAATCACTTCACCTTGAAATCCACATGTATAAACCCATAGCTTTGGGCTTAGGATGTATGTTCTTGATTTATGTATACTTCTTTATTTTTTCAGTTGTATACCTGATTTCTTTAATTGTGGTTTTATGACTTGAGCAGGCGATTCACAAGATGAGAGAGGCTCGCGTCTATCCCTTGTGCGTGAAAGGATTGAGGCAACCAGATCTCTTCCAAATGTTTCGAATGCGAGGTTTCTTTTCTTATTCTCCTAAGTTTCTTCATTGTCTAGTTTCCAGATTTTGATGATGTTTGTAAAATGATGTCATCTAAATCATATTATTAAAAATAAACTGAAGTTGGTTGATAGTATAATTTCAGACGAATCCAGTAGATTGAGCAGAATGTTGATACAGGAGCAAAGAAAATAGAGTAATGGTTTTGGATGAGCCAATGATTCCATAGCAACTCAAAACTCACTTGAAATTCTCCCCTTGTGGATTCTATGAAATTCCTCCTCCCTCCATTCCTCTCTTTCCATTTCTAGGATTTTAGGATAACCAACATCTGTGACATTAGGAAAAAAAATTAATTGCAAATATGAAAGACATGATCAAGGAAGGTTAATTGGTTTACTCATGTAAGTCTCCAAACCAATAGAATAGTAACCACAGTGTAGGTGCACTTTATCATAGTTGCAAATTAAACCATGAGATAACAGAGTTTGGTTGCATGCCAACAAACATCATTGTGATTATTGAGCCTAGGAGGTGCTACTAACTTTTCATTCTGTATCCATCTGAAATCCATAAAATCTGTGAAGTCCAGATATAGGTGGATGTGGTGGAACACACAACAGATGTTGTAGAGAGTTAGGGTATGAACTCTTCAAGATTTGTGGCACATCTTTGTCGAACTCTTCACAGATCATGGACTCGTTTAGTATTTTTAGCATTGTTTTCCAATGTCTAAAATATTACGAACACCTTTCTCCTCGTGAAACCTAATCGAAAGAGTGATTGCTATGTTCATTACTCAATTTTTTAGAGTATAGCTAGTACATTATTTTTATTTAGTATTATTTTTACACTTTTTAAAAAGTAAATATTAAATATGGTGTCGAGTCCTTGAGTCCTATTTTTTTGGTTTGTGATTCTGACACCTTGTGCTCCGACACTTGAACTCATACCCGTGCAGCTTATAATATGCAGTATGATTTTTGACACAATAGAAGAAGCTTCTGCTTTAGGAAACAACGGAAAGATCAAGCAAAAAAAACCTTGCAATAGAAGTGCAGATTAAAAAATGTTCAGGATGTTTTTGATAAAAAGATATTGTCTTTGGTTTTGATTATTTATTTGGCTTTATTAATACAAACTAATGGAAACTCCATCTTTGTGAGTGGTGACGCAATGTACTTCATTTCCTGCACAGGCATGAAGACTTGGACCTAGATCTCGAGGAGATAATGATGGAAGAAGCTATTTGGCTCTCCATGCAGGTTTACGCAATTAAAGTTGATTTTCTGCATGTATTTCGCTCTAATTTTTCAAATTGGATGTGTGAGGATCATAGTACAAAAACTTGAAACTCAGCTTTGACTGAGAATCCAGTCAAGGTGAGTAACTCGGATGAGTTTTAACAACTATGAAAAGGCTTGATATGTCAAAAGATTGGTGATTGGCCTACATGTATGGTTTTTGGGAAACTGATACAGATGCTGGTACTGCATTTAAAATCGTGGCCCTGAATTCACTTGATGATAGCGCCATCCTGATACCCATTCTCAATTATCTTGGCTTACTAGCAACAAAAAAGAAAAATGTGCTTTAGAGTTGACAAGGTACTCATATGTTTGGCTTTTGTACTTTGATCAAATTGCAGGATCCTTGCTTACATAATGATTCAAATCCGTCTTGTGGGACGAGTAGCAGATGTGGACCTGAAAGTGCGAGTCATGGATTGAACGAGAGTAGGTTATCTTTGGCAATGGCTTGTCAAGGAGAAATTTCTTCTGCAGCACAGGTAATCGAGGGACTTGTGTTTGCAACTGCAAGCTCAGGGGAGCAAAACATCCGGCGGTCACACGTGTTGCAGTCAGTTGGAGAGGAGGATAGCACACATTCAAGTGCAGATGAAAGTTTTGTTGAAGAAGCGAGACATAGTGGTGCTGAATCTCTGAAGTCTGATGAAGTTGGATTGGAAATTGGGTGTTTGGAAAGTTCTTTTTCATCTAGGATGGATGATGATACGTGGGGATCACTTCACTTACATGAGAATCGAACTTCTGAAACAGGGTTCGTTTCTGCAACGGTTACCGATGTCAGTTCCTACTCACCCAGCAGTGTGCACTCCGTTTCGGACAGATATTGTGGAACTCGATTATATTTTGATGATGATGGCAATGATGGTGATGTGAGTCAAAGCTGTTCTCACCTTTCCTCTCCCAGTTAGACAACCACTGGTAGTTTCCGATTTCGGGTTATGACTATCCAAAATTCACACAAGTTCCAATGGGAATTTTTACGATTGAGGAGAAATGAAGATCCATGTTCTCCACTTCCTCTTATGCTCTAATTCTCTGTAGTATTCTAAGTTAGAGGTCATCGATTCTGTGAATCAACTTTTTTAAGAGTTTATTTGGAAGATGGAATGGGTCAATTTGAAAGATCTACACACATATAGAAAGAGACAAAAATCAGCTTGAAAAAATATTCCAGTTTGGTTTTAAAGGTTGTGAAGTTCCAATGTTGTAATTCAACAGTGAGCACATCTCAAAAAGGATGATCGCGTGTGTGGTGTATTATTGTATTATTATGCATGCCTAATCGAGTGGTGATGGGTCTATAACAAAAATAATTTAAATTGATTTAAGTGTTTGAAGAATTTAAAAGACGTGGTTTGATTGATTCAATTAAGGTCATTTTTGTTATCATTTCATGTATCACAAAACCGGTGTAATATTGGTATGAGTGTAAGTCCTAGCATATGTTTTCATCAGAACCATAAGCCCATTTCACAATTTGGGGCATATTCAATTTATAAAATTTAAAATTAAAAATTAATTAAAATTTAAAAAATTCAAAAAAATGTATCTTTATTAATACAATCAAAAATATTTTTGATGGGCGCTACAATCAATGGGAGAGTCTCACAATAGATCTACCAGATGAAACTCAAACAGGCCACACACCATGCTGCACATTTACGAGTCAGAAATGAAGAAGGCTATGGATGAGCCTTCACAGTCAAATTTAATTATTCATTGTGAATTAGACGACCTATAATATTGGAGAACTTCGAAACACATTAGTTATTTGAGAGATGGTGCAAATATGATAAGGAAATAGTATGTGGATGGCTAATTTATTTATTAAAATATAATTAATGGTCAAAAGGTTGAGAACAAATGAGTATGGACATAATACTTTCTATTTGAAAGATTTAGACTTAAAATTCAGATAGATTATTGCATAAGTTAAACATAATATATATATATATATATATATATTTTTTTTCTTTTTTCTTTATACTAAAATTTTGTTTCACGTGGATATAATACTTTGCTATTTGAAAGTGAGACTAAAATCACGAGCCATGACGACTGACCCCATGAGAGATTTTTTTGATATAGCACTTGAGAAATGCGAGTATGTTCAAAGTCAATGTTTTTATTCACAGCCATATTCACAGCCCTACCAATAAATCGTGACATCAATGTATAGGAAAAACAAGATCCTACTTCCTAATAGCAAATTAATGCTTTCCTTTCTTCACACAAAAAAAATAAAACGCTTTTTTAGTTTTACGTTCCCAATGTTGCCGATAAGGTCAAAATGAAGCGTAAGAGGTGAATGATGATGAGGAAGATGGACATTACAACAAGGAAGATACCGAGATGCCGCCATCTCTTATGTATCATTTGTATAAATCCTTCTCGGCATGATTGGCAGTCATAACAAAGTGTAGCCGGGTCGTTGCTCCACATATCGCAGTCGCCGCCGACGAAAGGAGCTGAATAGCCTGTGCCATTGTCCAACTTTGCACTCATCCAAAATGTGGCGTTAACGTACTTCATTCTGCAAATGGACGGAGGCTTGCAACATCCAGACTTTGATCACAATTAGTGGAAGCATTAGTAACAGATAAATGATATATTAATTCAAGTAGGGTAAATTAATCAATGAAAGAGAAGAAGAGGCAGATCCTACATCCAAAGCAAAGTCATAATGAAACCAAAACTCATTTAAATGACTATTTTATCATTTTATTACTTTCTCTCAATCTAAATGTAAATGCAGTCCACATATAATATAAGAAAATGATTGGTGCACTAATACTTTTTTCCTCTGGTACATCTTATTTTGTCTATAATAAAATTCAATTTTTTTTTTTTTTTTCGATATTTCACTCATTTTTTATACACCAAGGATAGAAGTGTCAGTGCACCAACTATTTTTTCAAAATATAAGAAGAAAAGACGTGTTACCTCCATCGGTGATAGTTTCACATATTTAAAGTCGTAGGAAGTAAACCCCATAGTCTTAAACCCTAAATCCGCACACATTCTAGATTCGAAGATGCAAGCCTTGACCTTATTCCAATTCCAGGCATCGTCGACCCGCTCTCTGAGCCACATTGGTGATGCGGGCACTGCCCGGCTCTCCAATCTGTACGCGCCGGAGAAGGCCAACCCCATGGTGAGCATGATCATGAGTGGCACCATCACTACCATGATCCCCGGAGTTAGAAACCGGGGGCTGTAGAACACGGCGACATTGCTAAGGATGAATAGGATGATCATTCCGAGGGCGATCCCGACCCGCAATCCATGCGTTCTAAGAAGATCTTCGCAATCATAATCTCTCATGTACACTAGCCAAATACCCACAAAAAGCAAAGGAAGTGAAGCTATGTAAAAAAGCCTATATAAATGGCCCATGACTGCTTTGAATTTAGCTACCATTGCTTGCTTGGGATCAGGAGATTCAGCTTCTGCTTGATGGCTGCCATTTTCATCCATGTTTAGCTACCAAAATAGCAGAAGATTAATTAATGGAAGCAAATGGATATTAAGAAAAAAAAATCTGAAGATTTAGGTCAACTGAACTGTTCTTTCTCTTATTCTTGACTTTTTATAACTTAAATCAGTGTTTTAGAGTTTCTCGAGCTTAAAGGGAGATGGTTTTGAGAGTTTGGTGGGAAGTTTGGATTTTCTAGAACAGAATTAGGAATGAGTCAATACATTAGAGTTATGTGGCTGCTCACAAAAGGGCGTTGGGATTTGGACACGTGGCAAGATGTCAAATGGGCCCCAATTTAGATGCTTCGATCTCAATCGATGGTAATAAGCCAAAGTTTACAAAATTGGACTCAAATTTCTAACTCGACAGAAGCTGAGTCCAAGACAAATCTAAGTAGTATCAACTGAGTTAGATAAGAATTGAGTTGAAATATGAGTTTGAAAATCTGAAAAGAAAATTAAATGAGTCTCCTCTAATGAATTACCGAATTATGAACAACGGCTTCATATTATTCTCATCTTAATTATTACAGTCGTCAATTCATTTATTTTGGAGATGACTTTTAAGTTTTATTCATTCATTCTAATTTTTTTTTTTAAAAAATCATATTCTTTTGGGACGTCATAATATATCATTTGTTTCTTTATTTATTTTTTTATACAGTTTTTACTACCTTTTCTTTTCTTGTTCTTTTTATTTGTTACCTTTTAACTTTTTATGTTAAGAGTTGTTTCTAATCTTCTAAATACATTTACTTAAACTTTCTTAGTGACTTCTTTTTATATTCTAATCACTCATGCAATTTTCTCACTCATTTTATGACAAGAAACTGTAGCACAACTGGTGAAAGTTTGTTGTAGTAGTCTAAATATTGTAATTTAAGCCCCACCTGTGTTAGATAGGGAGTGGGCCCATACAAACAGATTACGAAATTCAAATTAAATGTCAACCTCAAATTGACGGAATAAATGATTTTTATGATGGTAATGAAATTATTCAATAAAGTCAACCATTTGGCAAGTTAAGTTGAACACCAATTATCTATTAAAATTATTCAATGTTCCATTGAAATTGCGATACACCATGATATATATATATATATTTTTTTTTGAATGATATGGTTAGTAATTCAAACAAAAAAGGAGCCCAAGATACAAAAGTTTTGCCCACAGCCCGAGCCGGGCAAGGAGAGAGAAAGGAGATACATGGCAAAAAAGCCAACACCCAACAAAACCAACAAAACAATGTACAGCAATCTTTACAAAGAAAGTAAGCCAGAATAAAAGAGGCCAGCAAACCGATGATCAGTTGTTAGTCGATGCTATATCCATAGAATAAAATATGCCGTTGTTGCCAGTCATCGAAAAAGTAGAGAGCACCCGAGCAGAATCATTTTTGCAGCAATCAATTTGAACAATACCAGAGCAGAACTTGCCAAGGAGGGAGTTAATAGCTCTAATATGGTTGAAATAGTGCCACTTGGAGACATGGGAGTGTTTAATGAATTTTGCAATCTCATTGGGTAACATAATGCAATGGAGGGGGATGTCCAATCTGAGCATAGCTAATAGAATTTTTTGTACAAAATTAAGCATTGGAATGGTGGAGTCCATGGAAATGAGAGGGGTAGAATAGAAGCCAGTGATGCCGTCACCGGAGTACATGGCTCCAAGGAAGTTGCTCCCACCAGAAGAAAACTGAGAAATCGGGATAACTGGTTTTTCAATCCATTATCCATATTGAAGGAAGATTAAGATTCAATAATTTTCTTTAATAAAAGATAAATATAAATCTTATCTGGTCATTATTGTTTCATGACATAGAACCACTCTTAAAAATTCCACCTTAGATATCAAATTAAGGCAATTGAGCTGCCAATGTCTAGAGTTCATGTGTCACCTTAGTCGGTGGCAGGGGTACAAAAGTTGCCTTTACATAGATGTCGACGTCTCGGCCGATATCTCGGATCTCGGCCAATATCTCGTTATCTCGGATCTCTGCAGATATCTCGATATCTTGGCCTCGCCCGATCTCGGCCTAGATATCGCCTGATCTCTGCCAATATCTCTCTCTCTCCTAAATCTTTTTGGACAAATATCGGCCGATATCGGCGAGGTCTCAGCCGATACGCACAGTATCAGCCGAGATTTATACCCCTGGTCGGTGGGTATTTGATCTACTATGGGTATGTATTTTTTTTTTTCGCAGTGGGTTGTTAAATGTCCCTGATGGTTGACTTTGCCACTAAATTAGAGGCCCACCTTGATGTTCTAGACTGCTCAAAGTTGGATCCAGAAAACCCTAATCTATATCCCCATGTGGCAAAAGATTGTTCACATTTTCTAGGTCTTTTTTTACCTAATCCACTTAAGGAAGGATATATTCAAAATACAATTATCACTGGCGCAGTAGAACTTAAGAGTATTACTGCATGCAAATAGGTGTGGATCCCTGAGCAATGAAGTGCCGACATGGGTGGATGGATGCTAATGAAAAAGGATGGCTGTATTTGAAAGTTATTTTCAAGAATTTAGAAGATGATATCCATTAAATTAAATTTAAAAAGTAATGATTTTTAAGAATTTAAAATTCAACAATTAAAACAAGATAAATTTTGAATGAATTTCAATCCAACAATAAAATCAATCAGAATGAATTTTCAGATTCAATTTCCGAAAGATAGATAAGTGTAAGAAAAAAAAATACTGTAGGTATATTGAGAGCCATGATAGGCAGAAACAAATTTTGTGATTGTCTATGTTCAAATGTTTTCATGTTTAGCATTTGATAAATCAGACATAAAATAAGATATCAAATAGAAAAATGTGCTAAAACATTCTTTATTTAGGGCACCCTTAACTGTCTTTTTATACATGGATGATCACCAGCATATGGGTGTATCCGTGTATGTTGAAATGGGGTGGTGATATATCTATTGAAAATGTCTTTCATTAAATATGATTTTTCATCAAATTAATTAAATCATATTTTTTAAGGATGTAAAATTTAAAGATCACAGTGATTAAAATTTTAAAAAAATATGACTTAATCAATTCAACTAAGATGATTTTTTATAAGTCACATGCTCGAAGAGAAGCCATTCCAATAGACCTATGGTCACTTGGTCACCATTTGATGAACTTCACACGTAAATAAGTAGAGTAATGAGATGTGAATATTAAAATTCATCTTTTTGTATAATGAATATGGATCGGATTCTTAGTGCGTTTGGATGTGGCAGACACATACTGGGCTAGCTTTTTTAATAGAATATGGGCAGTCCACTATCAACCCATTTGATTATCACAGCCACAATCTCCAATTTCTTTGCCTCTCGTTCACTTCCAAGTGAAGCAACAGTGACAACAGCTGCCTATAAATATAATCACTCGATTCATTCCCAGGCATAGAAAATCTTCCGAAGAAAGAAAAAAAAATGTCATCTCCTATAGCCTTGATTGTGGCCCTCATCATGCTCTCACTGGCATTTGCTAGTGAAAGCAGGCCCGAAAGAAAAGACCTCGGCTTGGACTTGGGTGGTGGGCTGGGCCTTGGTGTAGGTGTTGGTGTTGGAGTTGGCGTAGGTGGTGGAGGCGCCGGTTCAGGCTCCGGATCCGGTTCTGTCTGGCTCTGGCTCTGGCTCTGGTTCTGGTTCTGGCTCTGGCTCTGGCTCTGGCTCTGGCTCTGGTTCTGGTTCTGGCTCGGGTGCAGGTTCTGGTGCAGGATCCTATGCTGGTTCCGGTGGGGGTTCAGGAGGGGGTCAAGGCTCGGGTCGAGGAGGTGGTCGTGGATATGGTGAGGGTTCTGGTTCTGGGTATGGTGAAGGTGGTGGACGTGGAAGTGGATCCGGGTCTGGGTATGGGCATGGTGAAGGATCCGGATATGGGTCGGGTGAGGGACATGGTAAGTAAAGAGTTGTGAAATAGGCAGGACCTGTTGCTTGTTTAGATGAATAAGGAGATGGATGATTCAAGTCCCATGTAATTACTTGAATTAAAGAAATAGAAACCATCTTCATTTTTATTCTAGGTTTAGTATATTTAAGGGTTTAATAGAGTGATGGTACTTTTTCTTTATGAAAATAATTATGAGGATGTAAGCACGTAAAATAACGTGCATGTTTCAACCATGCACGAATTAGCATTATGTTATTGCCTGGTAATCCGGAATCTGGCAGAAGCAGAGGATATTGAAAATGTATTTTTAATCAAATTTGACTAATTTGTTCTCTCCCTTTTTTCAGAATGGATGACCATTTTAACTCGGGCAAAATTGGTTAACAGACATGGGATAGAGTAAAATTCTCATTTTACTCCTATCTGTGTACTGCTTATTAAGTATCGGTGTATCGATATGTAGAACGGTGTGTCATCGGTACACCACTACTTGATGAGAGGTATACCGATAGAGATAAAATGAAAATTTCACTCAATCCTATGGCTCCTGACAAATTTTGTCTGTGTCAGGATGACTGACCATTCATAATTCTATTAAATTAATTTGGATCATACAACTATTTTTTTTTTTCAAATTTTTAAATTATAATCCCATATGACAAAGTAGACCAAGTTCCAAGGATGAAAATGTTGCCTCCGGCAATATATCGGCAGATATTTGGATATCGACAATATCAAAATATTGGCTCATATATCGTTGATATTTTTCTCTTTCATGCTATTTTTTATTTTTTAAAAAAATAAAAAAATTAAAGAAAATGAAGAAAATTATAAGCTTCATGAATATGTAATTTTTTATTATTAAATATTGATCATTTATATGTTCAAATATTATTTTTAAATTATGAACTTGAGAATTTCAAATATTATTAAACAATGATGAGAAATTACAAAAATTGTAATAGATAGTTAATTTGAACTATGAATATACTCAGCTCATCTGTCTATAGGGTCCATTTGATATTATGTGATAGGTAATTTTAAATGTTTATTTAAATATGTAATGTAGGGAAAAAAATATTTTAATCATATTTTTAAAATCTCTTTTTTATGAAATTTGATTATATTTTTACATTAATTAATTATTTAATTAAAAAATATAATGACAATTGCAATAATAATCTCGATCAATTTTAATTTTAAAAATTCTAATTACTCGTTATATTTTACAAAGAATGGTATAAGGTTTTCATTATTTTTTTATTATTATGAGCTCTTGTAGAGAGTGCAAATAATTTAAAAAAAAATCATTATATAAATATTTTATTATTATATGCATTGCCCTGTTTTTTAATTTAATATATCTATTCACATTTTATTTTTCAAACAAATAAGTGCTTTTCTAGAAATATCGGCTGATTTTTTCTTCATTTTCTAAAAATAAAAAATCAAAATTTTTTTACATCGGCCTGCTGATATCATAGTCGATATATAGCTGACATGTATATGGTACGGCCCTCAATTCGAAAGAGAGTTAGGCAAGTAGTTTAGCCACGTGGCAGATCATCCTCTGTTTTACGAGTGGGCCCATTAAGCTTCTAGCAGTGCCGCGTGGCACGTCAGTGCTGACGAAGGTACAGCGCAAGGCCATGACATTTCCGTGTCTATCTGAACTTATAAGACCAAAACGAACGCGAAAACCGTCTAATACAGACGGCAGCGACTTTTCCTATCCCCTAAGCTGACATTACTAAGACACGAGAACCTCGTGACTCAACTTACATTACATGACGTTTCTTTTTCACGTTTTAACTTAGATATAAAAATTTCGATAAGGCCAAGTAAATTCAAAAAAAGAAATCTATATTTAAAAAAAAAATTCAAAATAATTACACTTTGAATAGATTTTTTTTATTTAAGTCAAATAATTATATATAGATGATAGTATAATATTATTGATAACATCCGCATTCATTTAACTAAAAATTTTAAATGAATAATAGAAGTGAATCCTAAGGAGTATGTTATATAATTTAAGTCAATTGATTGTCTTCCACTTTAAAAAATAGAAGATTGTAAGTCTGAATTTTCATAGTCTAACTTTAGTATACCTTAGAAGTAATGAATTTATATATGACGGTTTTAACAAAAAAAATTCTCAATTTTTCATACATTAATTTAATAAAATTTTTTTTTTAAAAAACTAGTGCGTAGTAGGTGGATAAGGTGCCACCTAACGAAAACGTTTTAATCATGCACCAAACTTTTTTATCATACATTACATTATCCTTTTTGACATCAAACCTTAGTCGATTTATATATATCCAAATCCAATTATTGTACACGTTAAAGATTGACAATAGAGTGATTATAAATAAAAGTTTTGTTTAAAAATTATCTATTAATATAAGTAAATGTAATTAATGATTAATAAAAAGTTCTGGTTCAACTGTTTATTTTCCTTAATTAAATTTAATAATTCTAAATATTTTGTAAAATTTAATTTTTTTACCATCTTTAAATCTCATCTTCTTATCACGAGTCACGATCACGAACCTTCTCGTGAGTCGTGACTCAGCTATGTCGGGAGCGTGTCCTGACTCCCAATTATTAAAGGGAGTCGACAAAAAAATGGCAAATTCTCTTTACTTTAACTATGAGGGTCACTGAAAAAAGTAATCCATTACATCAAACAGGAACAAAGGACAACACACTTTTAAAAAGTGAAGTTCAGATTTACAAACTATGGCTTCAATTTTGGCTTACTCAATTTCTGTACATATTTTTGTGGTTTGGA
The DNA here is from genome assembly GCA_022113865.1 of Chimonanthus praecox. Classification (NCBI taxonomy): domain Eukaryota; kingdom Viridiplantae; phylum Streptophyta; class Magnoliopsida; order Laurales; family Calycanthaceae; genus Chimonanthus; species Chimonanthus praecox. The sequence goes on along the minus strand of CM039091.1, from coordinate 62,769,497 downwards.
ACAGGGGTTTAAAAAATAGTTAAATCGATATATTGGATGATATGGAAATATCGGCCAATATGCATATCGGCTGAAATATCAGTTGATAATTTTTTCTCTCTTCCTATATCGACATTTCTCTCTCCTCCGATATTGGAACCATGAAAAATCACAAAAAACCGTGAAACCTGTGAAAACCGTAAACCTTGAACCGTTAAAAACTGTGAAGAACCGCGAAAAATCGTTAAAAACCGTAAAAAATTACAAAAAACGTGAGAACTCATGAAAGCCGTAAACCCTGAACCGTTAAAAATCGTAAATAACCGCGAAAAATCGTTAAAAATCGTGGAAAACCGTATAAAAATTGTCAAAACCGTATCGATGTTTTTTAAAAAAAAAATTAAAATACCGATATTTATGAATATCGGTCGATATTGTGACCGATATTCGGTATGTATGGCCGATATCGTTCGGTATTAAAATACCGATTAATATCGGCCGATACGATATGTATCGGCCAATATTTCACCCTTAGGTTTGGAAGTTTATTAAGTTATCAAATTTGACATTGATGCGATTAAAATTTATAATTAGATTGCTTTTATTATAAAATCAACTTAAATTTAACATATATAGGATGATAAATACATCCACTTAACTTAATGCCAAGATTCAAGAGTGACTATAAAATTATGTCACACATCAATGACTTTACATATTTTTTAAGGGCATTTGATGAGGGATAAGAGAGACTCATTATAAGTGAGAAGGGTATAATTTTGATTCCTTATTTATATAAATCGATAGAGAAATTGTCTTGTTTGAAAACCCTGTTCAAAAAATCCACAGTTAACGAATGAACCAAAACGGCTAGCCATTTTTTAGTGATCGACTTGCCAGTAATACATTTTTTAAGTTATCCGTACAAAAAGGATGAAGTATAAAGTGGGAAATCTACTAATTTCTTGTTTGGCTACACAAAAGTGTTGTGTGAGGATCATTACCCAAATTGTTATCCTCACTTGTGAATATTTTTATGTCAAAAAAAGGGATTTTTTTTAAAATTCAACTATCCTATTTAATTTGGATTTATGTTCAGCTAATTTTATTATTAATAGAAAATCTATTTAATAACAAATTTGTATAGGTAATTTAATTGATCTAAATTTCTAGAATTAGATTAGAGGTCTTTAAGTTCAATTTCTCTCAGATTATCTGATAAATAAGGTTATAGATGAGTTTGTGTATGTGTAGAATAGTCTCACCTTGAGCATAGAGTGGAAATATCCATGTCATAACAATTGTAAAATAAAAGAAAATATGTCTAACATTGACTTCATTTTAATTGTTGATTCTTGGATCCTCGAAAGCATGACTTTTTAAAATTAAATAGATTTAATTTTTTATGAGAAGTATTATGCAAAAAAAAAAAAAAAATCAAATCTATAAACCCCACATGCCAAGGGGCGATCGTCACTCATGACGGACGTTGCTGATGTGAAAATGATTTCTTCTGTTAAATGGCTATCCTGTGGTTTGTACTTTAGTGAATTGTAAATTCGATAACTGTAGAATGAAATTAAGGCAATTTTAATGATTAATTTTAAAAACTTTGATGATTTTCATTTTTATAAAGGTAAATACTAAATAATACTCTTCCTGTCTCAAATTAGTTGTCTTATATGAATTTTAGAATTGTCTCAAAATAGTTGTCTCATTTATATTAGAATAATATAAAATGTGTTGAAAATTGATCAAATCAGATGGAGTGCTAACCTAGAGAGTTTCTTAAAAAAATACAAATATTTCTAATAAAACAACTAAAATGAGACAGAGGGAGTATTAAAGTTCTAATGCAAATAGTTTTCATGTATTCTTGAATTTTTTTATGGAAAAATTAATGAAATAATATACTTTATTTATAGAATTAAATAAAGAGACTTTATTACAATTGATATAATTTATAGAGTGGTTGTGTGATTTTTCTAATATTTTAAATTTTATGAAATTCAATTTTTTTATAACAAAAGATTTATTAATTATAACAGAAGAGATACGTCAGTAGGAGATATTAGAGAATATAAATTTCATAGTAGATATTTTGTTATATTTGTTTTCTATATTCTAACTTTTTTAGACATTTCTTGAAGTTTTAAAACATTTTATAATTTTTATATTATATTTATTTGTATCTAAATTTTGACTCTAAGCATCTAATACTTCATAAAAATAAATGTTTTAATAAAAAATTATAGATAGTACATTTTTTTCATTTTATTTTATTTTTGTCCTATTTTCTTATATTTTTTTTTAAATAGAAAAAAATAGACTGTACATATCAACACATTATGATTGTTACGATAGTTATCATTGTTGATACATATGAAAAGCCGTTTCCTTACCTGCTGCTATTATTAACTTCCTTCAGTTTAAAATAAGACATAGATTGAATTAAATTTATTAAAATAAGACACGCGTCAACTCCTAGACTGAAGTCTCCATTATTAGAGTTACCTTAACGCTATCATGCAAACAAGCCTCCTTCCATGAAACGGCATCCGAACGCGTCATAAATCGCGATAACGATAAGCAAATGACTATAAATCTATCCTCTCTCTCTCTCTCTCTACTATTTCTCCATTCTCTTCTCTTCTCGTTCATTTTCACCCATCTCGTTTTACTAAATCTTCCTACTGAAACCTAAAATCCAGAAAAGAATCGAAGATGTTTCGTATAAGCAACAACTTGGTCGGAATTCTCAACTTCGTCACCTTCCTTCTCTCAATTCCGATACTGGGAGCCGGAATTTGGCTGAAAAATCACGGCAACACCGCCTGCGAGAAGTTTCTCGATGAACCCCTCATCGTTCTCGGCGTCTTTCTCTTGGCGGTGTCGCTCGCCGGCCTCGTCGGCGCCTGCTGCCGGGTAACATGGCTTCTTTGGATTTACCTTCTCGTCATGTTCTTGCTCATCGTTGCCGTCTTCTGCTTCACCGTATTCGCCTTCGTCGTCACCAACAAAGGCGCCGGAGAGGTGGTTTCCGGCAGGGGGTATAAGGAGTATAGATTGGGGGATTACTCGAATTGGTTGCAGAAGAGGGTTAACAACAACAAAAATTGGAATAAAATCAAGGTCTGTTTGGCAGACTCCAATGTTTGTAAAAAGCTCGGCCAGTCGACCGACGCGGAGGCGGTGTTTTACCAGAGGCATTTGTCTCCCATCCAGGTTAGCCTTCTGATTTTTTCACAAAATCCTCTCCAGATGATAATTTCAACTTGGATCTTGAATTTTTGCTGTTCTTCTTGATATTTAAAGTGGAGAAATTACCCTGTGTGATTACTGAGTTTCAAATATCGGCTGAAATTCTAAATTTCTTTGGCTGATATTTGTCCGACATCCAGATGTTTTATATGGCGATCATGTGATATTAATAAAAAATATACAGTGATAAACTGTGTTGACTCAAGATTTTGTAATTCCGATGGAAATTTAGCTCAGAATTTATTTTTAAAAGAATAAAAAACAGGGCCAATTGAAGAAGAGATTTGTATAAACTAATCAATTTCACAACAGATAATTTCTGGACATTTTCTCACAATCTTTTTTATGATAAAACCTTTTTTTTTTTTATTTTCATCTTCTTGTCTGGCTGTTTTCAATTTTTAGTTGTGGGCCTGTAATAAATTTTCCATTTCCATCTCTCTCCATTCTTGTTCTGCTTGTCTTTGTTGTTTGGGCCTTTGGGGTTGGGAGGAATTTGGTTAAATTTCCATTTCAAGATCGTCTTATTGGTTCTGCTTTTCTTCTTCTTTTACTACTTAAAGATGAATTTTCCATTAATTTCCTATTATACGTAAAGTTGTGGTTCTGCAATAAATTTACCAATTTCCAGATTTTTCTTTTTCTTGTTGTCATTATTATTATTATTAATTTTCTTTTGGGATCTTCTTCTTGATGGCGATGATGATGTTTAAGTGATGTCCCTTCTATAAATATAATTTTACACTCTTTTTTCCTTCTCCTCGTTAATTTTTAAAGTAACTTCAGCATGCTGATTTTTTTCATTTTTTTTTTCTTTTCCAAAATTCTTATTTTTGGTTTTTTTTTTTTTTAATTTGGATTAAGATATCTTGTGAAGTTGTGTATTAGTTTTCTATTATTATTATTATTACTATTAACCTCTGATTTCAAAATATTTTTTCCAAAACCCCCAATTTCAGCATCCACAGTAATTTTTTTGTTGAATTTTTATTTTATATAGTTTAATTCGATTTTGTAGTCATTTATCTTTTCCCACATTTAAATCCAAAAAAAAAAACACATAATTGCTAGATTTAGAAGTGAATATTGTAATTAAAATGTTCCCCTTCAAAAAGGGAAACTAGCAAGAAAAAGATACTATGTCTTGGTGGGTAAAAACCATGGTTAAAATTTTGAAAATAACTTGTGCCGGTTGGTTCAAATTGACTGGATTTGATAAAATTTAATAAATGGGTTGGCGTCTAATTGGTTCCAATTGAGACTTATTTTATAAATAATTTTTGTTCAGTTAGCCCATTTATTTTAATTTGTTTGGATTAATTTATTTAATAAAATGAATAAGATTGGATATATGGATTCATCTGCCAAAGTTCTTGTGAGTATGAAGAGAAAAAAAAACATTCCTCACTGGGTCTTGGCAAGAACAATGTTTAAGGCCTGTTTTGTTAGAAAAATTTGGCCTCGATAATCTAAATTTTTAAGAAAATTTATAAAAAGAATATATATTTTGTTTTATGAAAGAGTTGCAATCAGACCTTTTGAATTTCATTTTCTAATGTGTTTTGTGTTATTCCTGTTCTTATGTTACAGTCCGGTTGCTGCAAGCCGCCCTCTGCCTGTGGCTTCACCTATGTGAGTCCGACTAATTGGACCAAAACCGCTACCGTTGGCACGGACACAGACTGCTCTGCATGGGACAATGACCAAAACATTCTGTGCTACAACTGCCAGTCATGCAAGGCCGGTTTTCTGGGAAACCTGAAGAGTGACTGGAAGAAGGTTGCTGTGATCAACATCATCTTCCTCATCTTCCTAATCATCGTCTACTCCATCGGCTGCTGTGCTTTCAGGAACAACCAAGAAGACAACGCCTTTCCCCGATGGAGGAAGGGATACCCTTAGCTGCTGAGAGTAAGACCACGACCACCCGGATTGGATTGGTGCTTCCAACCATTTGCTGTCTCTTACTCTGTATCGGGCCTCCTTTCTTCCTCTTCCTCTTCCTCTTCCTCTTTGTTAGACTCTGTTGACTTTGATTCCTTCATCTTTTGTATAGGCTTTGTTCTCTCTTTAACTCGATGCAGTGGTTAGTATCTTTGACATTCGGGCACTTCATTTTTACTTGTAAAGTTTGTATCTTTTGTCATATCATGGCATTTCCTGGCTGGTGTCCATACAGTATTGTGATTCCTGTTTCTGAAAATAGAGAGTAACGAGTGCGAACTGAATTTGAATGGACAGAAATGAACTTGGACCAGACCCAATCCAAATGCAGCCCTAATGAGAGTTTTTAGGAAAAAAAACAGAGAATGGTCATGAAATGGTGGAGGATTGGTTGAGAAACTTGGAACTCTACCCTCGTTTTAGAGATGTAAATAGGGTTGGTAGGTTGGAGAGAGACGCAGTCATATTATAAGGTGTCAGGCAATTTGGGGTATTAGGAGGACAAATGACATATTTATAGATGGCATGGGCTGGCTGGTTTGAGCTTGATCCACTTTTACGTATGGGAAAGATTTTTCTTCCATGTCTTTGGTTACAAATTTTAGATTTCGGTTGAATTTTTTCAATTTAGATTTATGAAAAAAAAGTATTTTTAAACAATTATATGATAGTATTTTATATTCTATAATACATGATAGTGAAACTCATATTTCGATCTTAAATTAGGCATGGGCTAAAAATGTTGTTTTCGGGTATGTTGGGCCTCAAGCTCATTGGGCTATCCAAGTACATGAGTGAGAGCGAGCGATTAATTGGAATTAATGATTGAAAGGACTTGCCACAGTTTAGTGCTATTTTCCAAATCAAAAGTAGTCTAGTGCAATGGAAAAGTGGAAAATTCTTCATTGACATTTTTCATTAGTTTAGACTTCAAATTAGAGAACAATTCGTGGTAGGCTCATGCAAATGAAATAAAAATACTTGCAGCATATAAATTGACAAGACTACTGTTAATAAAAGGAAATTATCGGTTTGAAGGCGAGGCTTATTTCATGATAAAATAAAATAAAAAAACTCTTTAATTTTAATAGATAGATATTTTATCTATAAATAAACAATTTGTCGGTGAGAATATATCGAAAGGCATCAATATCAGGTAATATAAATCTAAAATCGATTATTTTCAAAGGTTCAAATTCATCATTCAATGAGCTGAACCAATGTTTTGAAAACCAGACTGACCCGCAGTTGAACCGGGGAGGTTCAACTATAATGGGCATGTCTCCTGTCTGTTTTTCTTAAAAACCCTTCCATAGAAAAAGACCAGTTAAACTCGTGGATTGACCGATTTTATTTTCATAACCGTTAAAAACCATTTAAAATTTTGATAAATAAAAAATCGCTTTAATTACGGATTCAATTAGCATGGACAAGCCACGTTTAATGCACCTCCTTATGTTAAAAAAATATGTCCAGTTATGAGAAGCTTTACTGTTTCAAGTCAAGCACACACCAAATGGATAGCTTAGATTGCAATGTAATGGGTGCTAAGATATATTCATCCAATCAAGTATTATATTATAATCTGAATTTCCTGCTCGCTCAGATGTGCAACATCAACTGCACCAATCATATCTTCCCATACCCTATAAGAAAGAAGAATACTCTGTTTCAAGGGAAAAAAGGTGTGACAAACTCCAGTTTGATAAATCAGCCTATAAATCAATTCCTTATATTAAGAAAATATTCAAAGCAAATATCACTGACAGAAGGTTTAAACGCAATCAATGACTTGAAGTGGATCTTCCTATTAAGTACTAATTTATTTACTCAAATCAATACATTAGAAAATTAAAATTAAAATATGGACACATGTTACAGTACGGATTTAGAGGAGCCCGTCCTTTTCTATAGTTTCTAAAAATTATTGGCATACTAATTTTATGTTGATAGAATAGGTTAACAAATATGTGAAGAACACAATTTCATCCAATAAAAATTAAACCTTAAGCGTTGAAGCATTTCCACGTAACCTTGATTCCACAAATACATCATCACTGGAATTCTAAAATAAAAATATAATTACGTGAGGATGGCCGTAGAATGTTTTTATAAAATATTAATTACTATAAGAGTAAGTATCATTTTAAGAGAGATGGAGTTATCAATTTAAATGGAAAACCTATGAGCCTAAATTTAGAATAGAGAATTTCATACATGGCAACTTTGTGTGAACCAGAGCACGCCAATGGGTCAAACAAGCATGAGTAGACCGAATAGACTCAGTCATACAAAACAAAATGTAATCAAAAGCAAAGCAAGATAAGAGACTAATCAAAATGTAAAATAGTTTTTGGACACGTGGTAGCTCTTTATTGACTTAAAACGAGACCGAATAGACACAGCCAGCTATACAAAATAAAATGTAATGAAAAAACCAAAGCAAGATAATAGAGTAATCAAATGATAATCAAAATGTAACAGACTTAAAGCTTTTGCTTAATTACGGAAAGGATGTCACTTATGTTTCTCCCCATAGCTTCAAGTTTGTCACTAATATCCGTCCGTGCAGTTTCAATTTCGCCCCTAAACGCAAAGATTCAATTTCCGAATGTTTTACTTCAAAACTGTTTCTGCCCGAAACTATCGACTTGATTTTATCGAAGAAAATATCCCCGCGAGCCTTCATTGGAGTGGTATTGCCTCCGAAATTATCGATAGTGAAGTAAGCCCGCCACCCATCATATTTGTCTTCATTTTTTTTTCCTCTTCTTTTCTACGTAATTCTTCGTCTTCATGACATATAACACGATAAACTAGAGGTGATTTTGGTGCATGTGTCTTATCTAGAAATATCTCAAAAGATTCATCCGACACATTCAACATAACCTCCTTGAACTGATGTTCATTAACTTTGAAAGAATGAAAGAATTGCTGTCCGAATCTGTCATCATAGTTGAGTGCCGAGCAGAGGCAGCGGAAATAGAGAAGGGCAAGTCAGCCCTGTTTCGCACAGATTGGCAGTCACTCATGCCGAGAAAGAGAGGTTGCAGCACGAATGCAGATCTGATATGCAGATCTAAGAACGAAGGCAGGTGTGTCTGCCTGGTTGCGCAGGCGGAGAAAAATCCCAGCGCAAGGCAGAATAGTGGGCAGCAGCCTGGGCGGAGCGGCGGCGGCGTGAGCAGATTGGTGAGGATCTGCGGTGGCACAACGGCCAAAACCCATAGCTGGGGGGAACGAGCTGCAGATCTGCAAAAGCTCCACTCAACTGAGGCAGATCTGAGATCGAGTTGCTAGATCTGAGAGAGGAAGACCAGTGGCGCTGCAGAGAAGAAAGAGGAAGAATAGCGGCACTCAGCAGCAGAATCGCCGGACAGAATCTCTTCCAACATTAGCGCACGGTCTCACAGCCGCTCGCTGGCCGGAAGCGACGCCGGAGGCGGCGCGCGCCAGAGAGGCTGGCATGCGGTGGCAGCAGGAACTGTGGGTTCCACTCGTATTAGGGTTAAAATAAAAACGGATGGACTCAAACATCGAGGAGAATAAAATCGGTGGTCTGGAGGACGGCACACGTTTTTTTGGGTACAACCGCAGTATCCTCGTTTCTGGTGCACCCGCGAGAATACTGTTTCGGGTGGTCACTCAAGGGACTACAGATTTGAGTAGTCTCATTGGACTACTGTACTGTAGCATCCGGTAGTCTGCAGGAATACAGTTTCAGGTGACCCGTAGGACCACAAATTCAAATACTCTTCCAGTAGGAAAAAAATCAACCGTAAGAATTGTTTTTCAAGTTCTGGAGTCATCGGGACTCAGAATTGAGATCTGTCTTATCCTGTGTGATCGTAGCAAAGAGATCTACGCGGTGATTGGTGTGGATTTGAAAAAGGAGAGGAATGTTTTTAGAGGAGTCAGGGAATGATCGAAGGCAATGGAAGGAGCTTGGGCGTGTGTCTCACACCAACGACGACGACAAGAGGTAGTCGAGAGGGTTGTTGCATGGTGAAGAGCATTTCGGCCTTTGGCGGGTACGGGTGGAGATGACACATTTGCCATATGCGTACCGGGGTGATAACAGCAACACATTAGTGTGTGCAGGAACACACTACGAAGGAAACACAATCTGGCGTTCGTGAATTACGTCGGAATGTGTTCGTAGAACGTAGGAAGCGGAGTTGCAGATGCAATAAAGGGTCTTGGACGGCTAAGATCGAGGTGGAGCCCGATTGGGATACACAGTCTTACTCAAGACTGGTGGCTCATCATAAGGTATGGGATGCACGCATCTCACACTGAGATGTAGATGGATTACAGCTTCAGGTGGAGCATGGCCGGGAGCAGCTAATGTGCAGTAGATGTCAGATCGTCTTCTGAAGGATGGTGAATTCTCGCCAAGGTGGAGATTGTTGGCGGTGGCTCAATTTCACCGTGACTAAGTCACACGGCTATAAGATAGGAAGTCTCCTGTTCACAGTAACTGTTGATTTAGAGCAGTTGCTATTGGTGGGACTCTTCAAAAGGGGCTAGATGAGTCACGACAATGATGTTATATAATAGGGACGTGGGTTTCATGGAAACTCGGCCGAGTGCCTTTCGAGGCCACGATGAAGGCTTTTTGCAACAGAGGTGTAGTGAGAGAGATAAAGAGAGAGGAAAGATACAAAAAAAGATCTTGGGATCTAAATATTATATCTATGTTACACTCTTTTGTGGACATAGATTAGAGGTTGGTCGAACCACGTATTTCTCTATATTTACTGTGCATGGTATAATTGATATGTGATTTGTATACGAAGGTGTAGAGTCTAATCTCTTACAAAGAGAAGAGGTGTTAGGGTTTGATTGAGAGAGTAAAATGGAGAACTCAAAAACTAGACTTTAAGATTACCTTGTGACTCGAGCCTCTCTCTCTCTCTCACGAGCATGTCAGAGAGATTTCCTCTCCGGCCTGCATGTCGTACTGTGGTCCCTTTCTTCTCTCCCCATCATTTTCCCTTTTCAATGATAATACTTACCAGTTACCAGAGATCCAGCCAGCAGGGAATCGTCCCTTCTCTCATTAAACGGACGATTCCATGTGTATGACTGGTAAAAATCAGGCTTTACTGTTCTACTAGACTTTATTGTTCAACCGTGCAGTCATGAAAATGGAAAACGCGCTCTGATAACTACAACTCTCCTTTGAATCTTGTTCATTTATTTATTTTTCTTTTTATTGAAAATAAGAGTCGAGTATTTCGATGCTAAAGTCTTAGTTTTTTCTGAACACTTCCATGGTGGCATAAAATATACTGTGGTTGGGTGCTGGGATTCGAAAGCTCCTCAAACAACACAACAGGTTTTCATGTGTATCGTGTCTGCTTCCTCGTACACTTTCCTTTCCATTTTCAAATATGCAAGAAAGCCAAATGCCATCACCTCAGGGGCTGGGTTCTAGGCTGGATTCTAGCCCATTTATATCTATAGAAGCCTGAGCCCACCAGTCTAAGATAACTAAAAATTCAATTGTTCACATTATTCATGATTATCAAATTAAGTGAAAAATTTAATTTTTTGCCACTTGATTTTAGAAGTAAAAGTCACTGGGTGTCCTTATCGATTTTTAAACCTTATATTCTATAACATTACTTATACATGATAGTGAAACTCATATTTCAGATCTTAAATTCGGCATGGGCTAAAAATATTGCTGTTCAGGTATGTTGGGCCTCAAGCACATTGGGCCTTATCCTAGGCCAATTCAAAATTAGACCTTCATTTTAGCTCAAATTGTGATAAAATATGGGATCTGCCAAACAATCATAATTATTGGGTCCGGTGGTAGACCCATGATAGAGGTTATTTCAATCAAAGCTGTTAGATTTCTGACAAAATTTAACCAATATATTGAATAAACCAGGCGATATAGGTCATACCATGCCATTAGATGTCTGAAAAATATCAGCCTGTATTTTTAACTTGGAACTGTATTCTTGGTTTGATAGGATGGTGTTGATGGTAATGGAGATCTCTCAGCATAATATACAGCAATAAAGTTGATCTCTCATTTAACAGAGGAGAGTCTTATTGTTGAAATAGAGAAGAGATGGTGAGTAGGACTCTGAGTCCTAACTCTATTAGGTCTCAGAGTCCTAATTCAATTGGGTCTCAGAGTTCTAAATATGACTCATACTTGTATTTGTTCTTATAAATATATCTCTGATGTATATAGAAAAATATAGTGAAATAATAAACTCTCTTTCAATTGTGGTTTTTTTCCTAATTGATTTTCCACGTAAATCCAGTGTTATGATATTTTGTAGTGTGTGATTTATGTTTCTACACTTACCAACTGACCAACTTATTCACGGATCATTTGACCATTATAAGAAATTTGATGCAAATTTACAGTTGAATTTACCTATTTATCTTAGTGATTGAAATGTAGCAACTCTTTATTTATTTTTTTATTTTTTGAAGTGATGCATGAGGATACTGTTCACCTGTATGTATGAACAGTAACCGTCATCTCTATATATGTAATCTGTATTGGATGAATGAATTAAGGGAAACTGATTACAGTATTCCAGATTTTACAATTTTCACCAAATTTCTTTGAGCTGTAGACCTGGAACCTTTGCAGAGAGCCTCTTGACCATTATAGAATGGCTTATGACTATAGTTAACATTATATACACTTTTTATATTCTTCATAATTTACGTCTCCTCAAAGATCAGAAATCGTCCTCCTCTTGTATTAGGAGCTAATCTTACCATCTTACTGGGTGAAGCAAAGAAACTGCAGGAAGACTATTGTGATGATGTTGTGGAAATCAAACATTTGCTTGTGGCCGAGTTGGGTTTGATAACATTGATTATAACCTTCATTTCTTACTTTCTTTTTGGCCTTTGTAATCTTCATTCTGGTTTGGCCCATTACCTTCATTTCTTACTTTCTTTTTGACCTTTGTAATCTTCATTCTGGTTTGGCCCATTACCTTGCTCTCGCTCACACCAAGTTGTGAGGCTCATATCATAATATATGTATAATTTTTCCATTTAAATTGATAACTCGATCTCTCTACACTCTTGAAGTAATTAATATTTTATACAAACATTCTACTGCCATCGTCACGTAATTATATATTTATTTTAGAATTCCAGTGATGTATATGTGGAATTAAGGTTACTCGGAAATGCTCCAACGTAGAGTTATTTAAAGATTAACACCTTTTTTAAAGGTTTAATTTTTATTGGTTGAAATTCTATGTTTGACATATTTGATAACTTATTCTAGAGAGAGATTATCAGCATAAAATTAGTATGCCAAATTTTTTTAAAAGGGGAGTCATACATATACTCGAAAAATCTACCTTTACACACCCATTTTTTAAATTTTGGGTGAAATTATCATTCTACACCTGCGTATAAATTCATTCGAACGAATTTTCAGTTCATTATCAGTTTGTTCAAATAAATATACTAATTCGAACGATCACTTTTGTGTAATTTTTGTTCCTTCGAACAAGTATTCATTCGTTCGAATGAACATATATATGTCAATTCTTCACAAAATTCGACTAATTCATTAGAACCAAACTGTTCATTCGAACGAATGAACACTCATCTAAACGACTGGAATTATACTCATTTGATCATTTAAATGAGTACATTCATCCGAACGAACTGAAAATGACTTGACACTTCGTTCAGATGAATAGAACACGGAACCAACAGTTTACTTTGATATTGATCTTAGGAAGAAATCTTATTGAATCCAACCTTCCACCGAGACGGTTTGACTCACAGGTAGATGTTTAAAACATGAATTTACATTGAGCCTCTATTATACTGGCTTCTTATTTAAAAAAGAAAAAAGGAAAACAGAGTGTACCAAATAAAATCCATTGTCGTCGCGTTCTATATAAAACTCCATTAAAATTAAAAATTCACTTTGATCAAACCATCTCAGCCATTCTAATGGTAGTGAGAAAAGCTTTAATCCAATGGCAATATGTATTATGATCTAATTGACTTGGGTGGTTGTATGACATTTTCTCATGAGCAGAAGAAAAATTTAAGGGCCGTATCAACATTGAAGTCATTGATTTAGAATTTTGACTAGCTTTGAAAGAGAAGTTAGATGAATCAACAATCAAGTTCTCTGTAATATGCAAAAAAGCTATTTTTTAGTAATTTATCAAAGTTTATTAAATTAAAATGAGGTTAGGTTGCAGAATTTAGGACAATCTGTACTTGGGTTGGAAGAAATTTTAGGTCGATATAAGAAATTTGTCAATTATATTTTCGAGAAACGCTCAAGCTACTATAGTGAGCTAATCACATTAAAAGGGGTGTAACTTGGGCTGGGCCTAACCAAGGTTGACGACTTGTGAATATTTAATATAATATTTCTATATTTATATTTATTAATAATTAATTCAGTGGTCCAATTTAAATTTGGGTTGAGCTTAGGCCTCGGATTCTCCGGGCACGACCAGATGCAATATCCAGTTTAAGCTTGGCGACTTGTGATATCTAATGTATATTCTATATTTAAATTATATTAATAATATATTCTAGTCAATTAAAATGTTAAAAGTGTCTATGCATCATTAAAATCTGTCCATTTATCTTAAATTTAATTATCTATAAATTATCGTCTTTTCCACATGCGCTGTCTCTCAATCCTATTCAGACCACCATGTAATCAAAATAGAAGTGGGGCCTTTTTAAATGGGAGCCTAAAGTCGAGGCCTAACTTGCTTTATAGTTAGACTGGATCTGAACATGCATAGTGTTGTCCCCTTTTCCACATGCTTTGTCTCTCAATCCCATTCAGTCCACTATGCAATCAAAATAGGAGCGGAGCCCTTTTTAAATGAGGGCCTAAGGCGTAGGCCTAACATGCCTTATAGTTAGGCTGGACCTGAACATGCTTAGTCTTGTGATCTTGTTCCCTTTTCCATATGCTCTGTCTCTCAATCCCATTCAATCCACTATGCAATCAAAATAGGAGTGGGGCCCTTTTAAATGGGGACCTAAGGTTCAAGCCTAACTTGTCTTATAGTTAGGCCGGACCTGGTAGCGATGAATATTAAATATTTATTATTATTAGAGTGTAACTTAGATGTTTTTATTTTTACTATAAAAATGAGAGGAGAGCGGTTCATAGTCTCTTGCCAAACAAGGAAAATGGAGAAAATTAGGAAAGTTGGGAAAAGGTTACACCAAAGAAACATGTTTTTCAATGTTGCTAATTTTTATTAATCAGCTGGAAACCAATGTCTTTTAGTAATAAAAGAATAAATGTAAGAAAAGTTTAGATAACGAGAGAAATTAGATACATAGTAATCATTTAACAGTGAAATTAGAAACAAAATTAAGGAAGTGCAGAAAAAATATTGTGAAATAGAGTTTTCTAGTGTTTGAATGGTGACGTGACACTATTATTCAATTAAAAATTAGTGGAAAAAAAAAGAAGTAGTCCCTTAACGAGGAATGTTCCAGGTTTGCTCCACCACTTAATAATGATTGGACCTTGCTTTCTTAATCTAAGAGTATTAAATCTTAATGCAATTAATTACCTGTCACTGCATTGTCCATGTATATCAATCATTTTAACCATTATCTGATATCTAAAATTATTCCCAGAATATCATCTATCAATGGTTTGGTTCATCGAATGGGCCTCATGTGGATGGATACTGAATACAAAAGGCTCAATGGATAGAGTTATGAACCTGTTACCTGTTTAGTCAATTAATTGAACTCTCCATTTTTGACCCATCTATTTCTTAAATGAATAAGGTTTGTCAACTCATTACTTAAATGGGTCGGCAGATTTTGACTCAAACTCAATCTTCTTTTATGGGGTGTCTCTAATACGGTAAGTGAACTGATTTCTGAAAGTCCACTAAAATTTGTACAGATGGATGGGAGTAAAGTAAGTAATCTGGAAAATCCGTACATGTTAAAAGAGTTTTTCCGTGTTAGAATGGCCACCCTTTTTCATATTGATACTTAATTCTGGTTGAGTTGGCTTTACTCATTAACAAATTACCAAATAAAACAAATTAGTTTAACTATTTAATTTAAATTTAAAATTCATATCTACTTATGTATGAAATCAATTTATTTTTAATAAAATTCAATTCAAAAGACTCACTGTATTTTTAAATTAAATTTGAATCCAACTAAATCTTTCTCCCTTTCACTGAGTCCTACTTGCCTATCCATCATATTTATTGGCATCACAGAAATGTTGGCCTACAAATGATAAAAAGTTAGGCAACTTTATACAAGACTGACTACTGTATTCTTGGATTTTTTCCTGCCACCTACTCAATCACCTATTTAATATGCCATTACACTTATCTAATTAGGGGAATTTGATTTGTTCTCTCCTTGTGACCATCTGAGCTCTTACATTGATTAGATAGTTTGAAAAGTTAGATGTGTGATTATAATTGAGAGAAATTTGATATATAACCATTATTTAAATCAATGTGTTGATATTAGATGACTAACATTTATTTTTTATCTCAAATTTTAATACTTACATCATGTGTTAAAAATATGAACGCTGTTACATAAAAATTTATATTGATCAAATCAATCAAGCAAAGACGACCTATTTAGATTTTTAGAGTTTGAGTAATTTTAAAATATGTCTTGATTGATTGATTAAATAACAGTGATTTTTAATTGATCACAGCAAAAATCTTTCTGAGTCATTACCAAATAATTTATTTATACGATAATATTTGACTCACTCAAAGTGAGAGTGAGTAGTAATTTCAATTTAGATATTTGGTGAGAGCAGTTACACTTTCCATTGTAGTTTAGCCCTCCCATCCCATGAGAGCCACACAAAGCTGATGAGTTCCTCTTCTTACGAAATGGTAAATGGCACGTGCAGCATGGATCTAGGGACACCTGAAATCGTACTCATTCGGGGAAAGAGGCAATTAGGCAAAGCTTTGATACGTGGTTTAAAAAAATAAATCAGATTAATAACTCCAAATCATAACGAGTTGTTCACGGTTCAACGAAACTCGTTCGAGTTACAAGACTTGATTGAATGGTGAGTCGAATTTAAATTTTAAATTTTTAAGCTTTACTTTGAGGCGTTTCAGATTACCTAAAATCATGGCCCATCCATCACTCATGGACCATGATCATGAACCCAGCCGGGGTATTTGGTTCACTTATTACAGTCTTGCCCATGCACCATTTTCTTGAAAACAACAAAAAATATTGGTCATATTATATCTCAACAATTT
The DNA here is from genome assembly GCA_022113865.1 of Chimonanthus praecox. NCBI lineage: Eukaryota > Viridiplantae > Streptophyta > Magnoliopsida > Laurales > Calycanthaceae > Chimonanthus > Chimonanthus praecox. Next base: position 62,753,046 of record CM039091.1, on the reverse strand, counting down.
GGCATAGGACTTTCTTAATAATTTTATTGTAATTTATTTCATTATTTGAAATAAAAAAATCAGAAAATACTTAAAACTCATTCTTTGTGCCTAGACACATGAACTCTATATGAGATCCACTTTACGGTAAATTCAGATCTTTTAAAATTGAACTTAGATTCAACCTTTTGTGTTGAGTTGATTATAATAAGTAAAAATATTTATTTTATGATTTGCTTTAGTAATGGAAAATAAAAAACCAAGATGATTTACTGTGTCTCACTTTTGACAATTTAATAATGGGTAGCGATCCTCTCATGGGTATTTTGTATAATCCGACATGAATTTTACTGTATTGTCCATTTTGCTCTTTGAATCAGTTCACCGAAACTTTCGAATCACTTATAGCAAAGGGTTCGAGCCTATTTGAAGAGGCAAAATGAGCAATACAGTAAAATCCGTATTCGGTTACACAAAATACTCATTGGAGGATCGCTGTCCTTTAATAATGTGCATGGTACTCTACCAACAGTCTAATTTTTAAAACATAAAGGGGGACACACTTTCCGATTACCTTCGGATCACTAGGACTTTTCAACCAAGGTATCTATTAGATCTACCCTTTAGATCTACCCTTTAAAAAGAACGAGTTGTGTTTCGTTAAACATAAATTTTCAACCAATGATTTCAACGAATGATTTTTTTTTTATAACATGTGTATTTCCACTTTATATTTCAAGTGAAACTAATTTTAGAGTCACGTGTAAATCTCTCAATCCACACATTAATTAAATCTATATTTTTGGTATTTGATAAATCAAGTTTTACGGTGACAGAGAGGTTGGATTACAAAGACAGGATAATTCGAAAGATAATCCAAATCAACTTGACTCGACGCGTTTTGGCCCTTTCTTCCTCACTCAATCCTTTCATGTGACTCATCTCTCTCTCTCTTATTGATTCAATTCATTTTCAAAACAACATATCCATCTCCCCAGCTGTCACAAAATGTGTTTACTTGACATGGACTGGCACACTAGTTGGAAAAGAAAACCCCAAGCCCAAAATAAATAAATAAACCAAAGTAAAAAAAAAATGAGAAAAAGATAAAAAAAAAAAAACCATGTGGTATTGATTGAGCTATAACTGTACAGGAACGTGGGGAGCCCTTGTCCTCTATAAGTAGTGGTTTGGAACAGAGGTGGAGGGAAACAGGCCAACCTTTGAGCAAAGCTCTCTCTCTTCTTCATTCTCTTCTTCTTAATTTCTACACCGTGGGGACCTTTTAGTCCTCCTTTGGAAGAAAAATTAAGATTTTAATTCCTACTTTCTTGAGCAAACATGGCTGCTCCTCTATCAGTTTGGCCTTGGGAGAACTTGGGCAGCTACAAGGCATGAAATTTTCTTCATTTTCTTTCATGGGTTTAATTCTTCTTGCTCATATATGTTGGCGTTTATTAGTAAAATAAACACTATCAGAATAAAAATCAAGCACAACACAACACAAGAAAACCGACATTTTACGTCGTTCGGCCCACCTGATCTATGTTCACGAAGTAACAAAATATTTCACTATAAAAGAGAGAAAAAATACATGTAGAGGATTAACTCTCCGAGTTAAAGTCCAAACACGAAGTCCCGAGCCCTTTGTACACCATATATATAACACACCAATGTCATATCTCAGTCGGTGTTTGTATCTCTCTCATACTCAGAAAGGTGAACTCAACTTCTGTCTTGCTCTTCTCTCCACTTCCTACGTTCTACGAGCACACCTCGACGTGCTTCACGAATGCGAGACTGCTTCTCCTTCGACGGTGTGGCCTCACACCTACAATGTGACCTCACTCTTGCATGCGGCCATATGTGGCCCTCTTCACATGCGTGGCACAAGGCACCCGGCCAAAGTCAAAACTCCACTAACCCAACGCCTAACAATGGAGGAGTGGTGCATCCTCACACACCCTCTCACGTTGGTGATTCTTGCACTTATAAGAATGCTCCACCGTCAAAGCCTTCTTATTTTGAGAACATAATCCTAATTTCGTGTTATTCACTTTCCTTTTCAAAGCTATCCCAAAGTAGGACACTATCTACATAAAGTCCCAACACGTCACAATCCTTGCATTAGGATTCTATTCCCATTCGAATTTGTTTCCTTATGACTTATACAAACTCATTAGACGGAATTGATCCACGTAACCTAACAATATATTGATATTTACCCAAATTTATATAATTCTTTCTCCTGTTTTCCAATTTTTTTTTTCTGATTGAGCAGTATTTGTTGTATGGACCTCTCGCTGCAAAAGCTTTCTATTGTTGGGCATATGAAGATAGACAGAGAGAGAATTGGTGCCTACATATTCTCATCATCTGTGCTCTCAGATGCTTGATCCATCAGCTCTGGTACTCTTACAGCAGTCTTCTTTTCCTCACCCGAAAGCGCCTTGTTCTCAGACAAGGTGTGGATTTTGAACAAATAGACAAGGAATGGGACTGGTAAATCTTCTTCTCCAAATGGGTTTCTTTTTCTCATTTAATTCATCAAAAAAAAATATTTTTTTTTCCAATTTTGATCATTTTTTTTTTTTTTGAATTTTTTGCAGGGACAATTTCATAATCCTCCATGCTCTGATGGCTGCAGTGGCTTGCCTCACCTTCCCATTTATTGGAAACCTTCCTCTTTGGAATTGGAGGGGGCTGTGGCTGCAATGATTCTTCACATGGGAGTTTCAGAGCCTCTCTATTATTTCATCCACAAATCTTTACACCATGACTATCTTTTTACAAATTACCATTCACTGCACCATTCATCTAAAGTGCCTCAGTCCTTCACAGGTACGAATTCAATAAAGAAAACCATCTACCCTCCAATTCCATTCAGATAAATTTATTGCATCAAATTTAATTGTTTTTTTCTTCTTTTTTTGTGGTCGCAGCTGGGTTTGCAACTCCTTTGGAGCACCTAATTTTGACTGTGATCATGGGAATCCCTACACTGGGGTCTTCATTGCTGGGATATGGATCTGCTTCCTTGATCTGCTGCCATATTTTGTTGTTTGATTTCTTCAGATGCATGGGGCATAGCAATGTTGAAGTACTTCCACATGGCCTCTTTGAATCCCTTCCATTCCTCAAATATCTCATCTACACACCCACGTAAGTATTTCAAAATTTGTGAGTTTTTTCAGTATTAAAAAATTCTTGTATTTCTATTTTAAAATGAAATTCATGCAATGATAATAGAAATAATTGAAAAAGATTTAGTCATTCGACTTCAACTTTATAATATCATTCATACGTTCTGTATGAGTGGTTTATGTATTGGGTTCGGATCAAATTCAAAGTTAAGTCAAGATTGGTTAAGTAAACGTATGAAACTTGAATTATAGACAGGACTGAGGAAGTCCAATAGCTGCTACTCAACTTGTTACCCAATTCAAAATTAATTTTATATTTGTATATGCTTGTCTTTGCTTGCATTTATATATTTTGAATTAAAATAATATTATAATATTCTTATATGAGATATCGTGATTTAGGGTTTCTCACTACCTTTCTATTGGCTTCTCCTTATTATATTTTTTTAGAAAATTGAGTTTTCCTTTTGGCTGGTTTGACATAAACTGGCTGTAGAGTGTAGAACTAAAAAAATTTGACTAGTTGAAATTTGTGTGAGATCAATTTAAATTAAAGTTGGACTATGACCAACTCAAAATAGATTATTTTAATTTATGTATTTTTTTTTTATAAACTTTTGTCTCAAATAAATATGTCAAGCAACATTAAATAGGAAAAATCAGTCATCACTGTTACCTTACCTCATGAATAAAAATCCCTTTTAATCTTTTTAATATGAGTTTTAATGGACTATTGACGCCAGCCATCCTAATACGGCAAAATCTGTTAGGAGATACGGGATAGAGAAAAGAGCGGCGTGTTATCGGTACACCGATACTTGATGAGCGGTACACCGGTAGAAGTAAAATGAAAATTTCACTCCATTCTTTGTCTTCTAACAAATTTTGCCCGTATTAAGATTCCATATGTTAGAGTTTATGTTTTACACATCAGTCATCGCTTTTACCTTAAAAGAAGAGAGAGAGGCCAATGGGTTCTAAAAATAAACCCTAGCCACCGACTTTTGATTCTACATAAATGAGAAAGCAGCACAGATTTTTCCTTTTCCTACCAAGGCCTTACTTATCATTTTTGTACTTACCTTGTTCTTTCAATTCTCCTTTCCCTAACCTAATCTATGCTTCAAACCTTCATTGCTTTTCCAATCTCTCTTCCTATTCTTCTCAAATTATTATTATTATTGTTTTTTTTTTTTTGTGTGTGTGTGTGGAAGCAGATATCACAGCCTACATCACATGGAGAAGAGCACAAATTTTTGCCTATTCATGCCTCTCTTTGATAAGTTGGGCAATACACTCAATCACAAGTCTTGGGAGCTGCACAAGAAGATTGCCTCAGGTGCATGTGACTTCTTTTTCATCTAATGAGAGATTTCCTAAAAGATTTGACTATGATATGATTTTTTTTTAAATCTACACAATTCATTTAAGAAAACCCAACATTTTAAAATTAGATAATCTCCTTTAATTTATTAAATTTCATCAAATGCAAGGGCCCAACTATAATAAAGTCTCGTGCACATCATGATATCCTTACAGGTTCAATGATGACGCAATCATGGCATGAAGTATAAAGTATAAATTAGAAGAGTTGTCAATAAGTTGTATTAATTGCTATCACATGAATGTTTTGGGCCCTTGTCCTTATGCTCAAGAGCTTGATTTTCATTTAAGCAGGACAAAATGGGCAAGTGCCGGACTTCGTCTTCCTTGCACACGCCGTCGACGTTCTCTCTTCATTTCATGCGCCGTTCTTCTTCCGATCGTTCGGCTCACTGCCATTCCAGACCCGCTTCTTCTTGCTGCTACTGTGGCCCGGCGCCTCCGTCGTCATGCTCTTCATGTGGGTCTTCTCAAAAACCTTCTTGTTCAGCTTCTACAACTTGAAAGGTGGATTGCACCAGACATGGATTGTTCCTAGATTTGGTTTTCAGGTGTACTTTTTAAAACTTTTTTACTGAGAAAATTTATAGTGCTACTAATTACAAAGATTATTTAGTTCATAAAACTTAGGTATATTAGTTATTTTAAAATAAAACAATGAATATACTTATAAGTTTATGCAGTCTTTTATTTTCATTATAAGAAGACTAACTGTGGACATTTGAACTGATTTTTTGCAGTATTTCTTACCCTTCTGCACCGATGGAATTAATTACCACATTGAGCAATCAATATTGAGGGCTGACAGGATCGGTGTCAAGGTCCTTAGCTTGGCTGCATTAAATAAGGTAGCTTTCCTTCTCTTTCCTTCTATTTTTTTCCCATCAAAGACGGAGATGTTCTTTCATTTTACTGCTTTTTTTTTTTGGCACTTCCATAGTTGGATAATTTGGTGGCTGCCCAAGCTAGTGGATCAGACCCAAAAGGGATCAAGAAAACCTGACTCATGACCCGAGATTAAATTGTCCGAGAAAAATACTAATTATTATAATAAGTGAGACTAAAATTGAAATTTTTTGGCCTGACTTTTTCTTAGTTTATGACTTGGTGAATTTGCCAAGTCATGAGTTGAGTCGACAAGTTTTAGAACTATGGTCACTGTTGCACCGGTGAAGGGAAAAGGTGTATCAAATGCTCAAGCTTTAAAGTCTAGTTATAATAATAAATGCTTTGACGTGACCAAGTTGTTGGTTTGGTGCATTAACTATGAGATTATTATCTATTTAAAATTGTTAATTCTTTTACAAGTTTTAAACATAAACTATTGAATAATATTATCTAATTGATAGAAAGGTGTATAAAATATAAGAGTTTTATTAAATATTTTGTTAGAGAATGGACAAACCATTTGACACAACCAAGTTGTAGACTTGTTGTAATATTTGATTTACAAGCTTTACAGGTGAATTATTGGATAAATGTTATTCATTTAAAGGAAGGCCTAAAACCAGATTTCATTAAATCTTTGTTAGTCAGTAAAATCGGAATGAGACTGTTTAAAATTGAACTATTGAATAAATATTTTTATCTATGTCGCAGAATGACGCGCTTAACGGCGGCGGAACACTGTTTGTGAAGAAACATCCAGATCTAAGAGTGCGAGTTGTTCATGGAAACACATTAACGGCTGCAGTCATCCTTGATGAGATCGATAAAGATGTGAAGGAAGTATTTATAACAGGGGCTACTTCAAAGTTGGGCCGAGCCATTGCTCTTTATCTTTGCCGAAAAAGAATACGGGTCATGGTAATAATCTAAATCTAATTATCCATTAATTTAAATAATATATTATCAAAAGCAAGACCAGATTTAAATTCAAATCTGGATCGTAGATTTGGATCTCATCAAATCTGCATTTTCGTACTTCTGAGATCCAAGTGAAATTTACATCAGTTTCGAATTTTAGATTTAGAAGGCAAATTTTATTCAAATTCGACATATTTATATTCCAAGAAAATTGATATTTTTAAGGAAAATGGCTCAATGTTGATGACAGATGCTCACACTATCTACTGAGAGATTCCAATCAATTCAAAGGGAAGCTCCAGTGGAATACCAACAGTATCTAATTCATGTTACAAAGTACCAAGCTGCAAAGAATTGCAAGGTAAGATATATTTATTTTTTTCATGAAATTTTAAATATAAAAATTTCAAAATAAATATTGCTAATATAGAATTTAATGATATCACTATTAAATCTCTTGTAGCCAATCATTGTTCTTGATTAGGGTTGGCATCAAGCCATCAACCATGATCTAATGGTGTAATTTTTATTTATAGACATGGATTGTAGGTAAGTGGCTATTGCCAAGGGATCAAAGGTGGGCCGCACCAGGGACCCATTTCCATCAATTTGTTGTGCCACCCATCTTCTCCTTCAGAAGAGACTGCACCTATGGCAAACTTGCTGCCATGAGATTGCCAGAAGATGTTCAAGGATTATCAACATGTGAGGTAATTTTATTTCATATTAAGCTGTTGACTCTTTAATTTTTTTTACATTAGTCACATATTTAGAACTTAAGGCACTTGTCTTATTTAACAAGTCACTTTGATTTAAAAGAAATCATAACTCAATTATGGGATCTAACTTGAAATTATTTTCTTTTCCTCTTTGTTGGACTGTCATTTTCCTTTGGGAAACTTGGACAGTACACCGTGGATAGGGGCATCGTTCACGCATGCCATGCAGGTGGCGTGGTTCATTATCTAGAGGGGTGGACTCACCACGAGGTCGGCGCGATCGATGTCGATAAGATCGACATTGTTTGGGAAGCAGCCCTTAGACACGGATTCAAGCCCATCTAAATAAATCAATCATCATCATCAAAATCTTTGTTTCAATCCAAATACATGAATACTTTGAAAAAAAAAATCATTTACTTTATCACTCGTCAAATTGTTTGTAAGTTGTTATTAGAAAGTTGGAAATTCATCATTTGAAAGCTGAATTTTCTTCAGTGAAATTTATGTTTTACAAGATCAGCTGTTTGTGTTAAGAATGTTTAGTTAGCAGTGGAAATTATTCCTATAAAGTGACATTTTCTGCCCTTACTGTCATTTCACTCTTGGAAACACTTCTCGGAAGCTGAGTTTAAATTTCGGTAGAAATGTAAAATTTTAGTTGAAGATTTTTAATCTGGGTTCACCTTAAAATATATTCTTTTTAAAAATATTAATTAATAATTAAATATATTGGTTAAAAAATTTCAGTCTCTGTCAGAGTAAAAAAATCTCTCAAGTCATAGAATGAGTGCAGACTAGTCTTTTGTTTGTTGTCTAGATCAACAAAAGTGAGTTTCTTAGAGTCCTAATTTGCCAAAATTTAACCTAATTAAGATGATCTGAATGATTAAAATGGTCGTTGACAATCCATTCCCTTTCATCATAGAAAATAATTATTAGGGACAACAGTAGCCAAGGTTAAAATGGTTGGATCATGGTGAAAATTTTGTTGCTAAAATTATCACGCGTTTGTACACTTGTCACTGTGCTACACAATTAGGGCTTGGTTGGAGTTGGACCCTAAGGAGGGGATGATATATGATACTAGTGGAACAATTAAATGAGAAAGGAAAGCAAAGACCATGATATTATGGGATGATTTTTGACCGTTTAAATTATCAAGTGATTTTGGAAACAACTTACCTGGCAGGGTAGTTTAGATTTGGACTTGTCTGTAGTGAAGCCCACAACGAGCTACACTAAAGAATGACCTAATGACAAAAGAAGCCACGGTGGACCAATGACACAACCAATTTGTTTACTTGCAAAATCAACCTCTTGACTCATTTTGGGCCTAGGTATGCTTTACTCATTTCCATATTGAACTATAGAATATTGGTAAAAAAAATCAATATTTGAACTTAGGTAGTTGAAAAATTACAAATAATTATAATGTGCATCGATAAAAATAAAAAATAAAAATGAAAAACTAAATAATTATAAGTTACAATTTATAAAAACATTATTTTTAGGTAATAAAATTTATGTAAAAGAAAGGAAGTAAAAGGGCAAAAATGTTATTAAAATATATCATCTTAGTAATGAAATAAAATTATTATTCTTGTTAGTAATAGCAAAGAAAATAAATAAAAAATAATAGAAATAAAACTTGAAAAGTAAAATATGTATATCTTATGAATTGTATTTGTTAAAATAAGTCCAAAATATCACATTAAATATAAAATATTTATTATATTACAGAAGAAATTTTTTTATAATTAAAATTAAAATAACAAATCCAATACATAAGAAATATAATAATAAATATAAAAGTTCAAATTAGAAAAAAAAATGGTGAATAAGAAAAGAGTTAGATTTATTGGTTTTCATTACTTAACTAATTCTGTTACAAAGAGTATATGAAATTTTAAATACAAAACATAAAAAGTGTAGAATGGTCAATTAAATAAAATATATATAAAAATATGAATGTAAATTTCAGTGATGTTAACCGATGATGTCTCTCTCTTTCTTAGATATTGAAGTTTAAAGGAAGTTATATAGTAAAATATTTTAGTGTCTTGAAAATTACTTGTTCTTTTTACAACACCATAATAAAAAAATAATTTTATATTATTAATTTTGTAACATATAATTGAGTAGTTGAAAGTTTGAAAAAAGAAAGGATAATTAGTTTTTAGTATTAATTTTAAATTTATTTAAATTATTGTTATTATGAATTAATGCACAAAATAAATGAGATTGTATGAGAGAAATTTAAAGGAAAGGTAGAGAAATATGGGTAGTAGAATTGCTGATTTTTTTTTTTATGTTTAAAAGGAGTTAATAAAAAGGTGTCTTAATTTTGTGTAAAAATACATCTTATTTTTGAAAGGTCAATTTGTAACAAAATCATTTCTGATTTCTATAAAAATAGTTGTATTTTGTGTGAAACAATTCTAATTTGTTTGATGTGAGTTAGAATTGTAATTATTTATATTTAACTCGATTTGCAATTTTTTTTTAACAATGTGGATAAATTTCACGACAAATGAACATGTGTCTAAAAACAGACCGTCTCATATCTTAGAAATGGCAAAACAAGCCGTGCTCAAACGGCAACAAAGTAGGAGGAGAAGGGCAAGTTGCGTCCCTTTCTTTTTCGCACAGATCTCGTAGAGAGAAGAAACATCAAAACAACATGTGTGAATTATGATTGGGGGACGATGATCGAGAGACAGCAGATCACTCAAGTGTGCATACATATCCATAAGAGCATCTCTAATGCATGTGGCCAGTGGTTGTGGGGCTCTTGTATCCGACGCCGGAAATAAGTACTGGCCCAACCTGAGTTATATTTGATAAGGCCCGAGTTTAGGCCTGACTCTATTTATAACTTATTATTTTGCAAATATGGTAAACATTTTATATTTACAACACAATATTAAATTTATAATATTATTTAATGTGAATAAACCGTTGAAATTAAATCAAGCGATTGCCTAAAACCAATTTTGAGTTGAATTAGGCCTCAATATAATAGGGCCTTTACCCAACCCAGCTCCAAAGTGAGCCTCCATTTTCAGCCCAATTTTTTAGGGCTCTGGTTCATACTGCACTATAGCATAGATATTTTTCGTGCTAAGCTGGGTGGGCTTAAGTCAAGCTTAACCCAAATTAAAGTTATTGGAAAAATTCTATTTAGAAGCATCTAAATGACCTATCATCCATTGAGAATACGAGAGGTTTTAGAATATTTCACAGTAAGCTTTATGGGAACTTTTTAGCAAATAAAAAATAATAATGTACTTCAGATATTTTTAAGAGAGTTTTGATTTTTGAAATGTATGATATCTCTCTCTCAATTTTCTTTAAAAGATTGTCTTATAAAATGTTTAACTTTTGTTAGGAAATATTAGGAAAAGGTTTTGTGTAAAACTCATTCAAGATTTTCTTCATAAAATTAAGAAAAAATTCAATTTTTTTTTTTTTCATGTATAGACTTAGATCTAAGAATATAACTTACAGGAGTTAGATCCAGGCGTACGTTCTTCTCCTATGAGTTGTTTAATTGGATCGCTGACTTATGGGCCCAGTTAAGTATTTGAAAAACAATCACAACATTGTACAAGCCCTAATAATGCAAGTGTTCCTTCGTAATGCACCTTTCTAGGCTTCGAGATGATGATTATTATCTTTCTAACTATGTTGGGATGAGGTAAAAGATCTGAATGGGCTGGGCCCTTGCACACAAGTAGGCTTAGTGTAACCCATTTAGCGTTTGAACAAGAAAATAAGCCGAAGCCATCTCAGGGCCTAAATGTACAAGTCAAGCAGGTCCAACATGATTTGTGCTTGCTTGTCTGGTTCTCAGCTGGGCGAGCCCTCAAGATGAATGAACCAGGCAGATGTGATTTACACTTGGGCCCTAAACCGTAATATATCATAAATATAATTTATAATAGGATTATTAGAGAAGTAGAACTCGAAAGATTGACCTCAAATAAATAGGATTCTGACATTTAATAGTGATGATGGTTACGAAAAAAATTACACCGAGTGTCTCAATCAATCAATTTAGACCAACAACACTATTCTATGAGACGTAAAATTGTCACACCGACAAATTCTACGTGCCATAGTAATGTAAGTGTGCCTTTGTTATGTAGCTTTCTAGGGCGTTATATTCTGCTTCTCTTAAAAATGATATGAGATTAGATGCAATTGGGCCCAAACATTGTTTGGTTTGGGTTCATTTGCACGTAACCAAACAGTTTACTTTGATATTGACCTTAGGAAGAAATTTTATTGAATCCAACCTTCCACTGAGGCGGTTCGACTCACAGGTAGATGTTTAAAACATGAATTTACATTGAGCCTCTATTATACTGACCTCTTATTTAAAAAAGAAAAAAAGAAAAAAGAGCGTACCAAATAAAACTCATTGTCGTCGTCGCGTTCTATATAAAACTCCATTAAAATTAAAAAATCACTTTGATCAAACCATCTCAGCCATTCTAATGGTAGTTAGAAAAGCTTTAATCCAATGGCAATATGTATTATGATCTAATTGACTTGGGTGGTTATATGACATTTTCTTATGAACAGGAGAAAAATTTAAGGTCCATATCAACATTGAAGTCATTGATTTAGACTTTGACTAGCTCTGAAAGAGAAGTTAGATGAATCAACAATCAAGTTCTCTATAATATGCAAAAAAACTATTTTTTAGTAATTTATCAAAGTTTATTAAATTAAAATGAGGTTAGATTGCAGAATTAGGACAATCTGTACTTGGGTTGGAAGAAATTTTAGGTCGATATAAAAAATTTGTCAATTATATTTTCGAGAAACGCTCAAACTACTATAGTGGGCTAATCACATTAAAAGGGGTGTAACTTAGGTTGGGCCTAACCCATATCAACCCAATCCAACCCAACTCATTAAAAAATTTAGAACCCAACTATACTCGGTTACGGCCCAAGATTCAATTTAGGTGAAAAATTAGTACCAAATTTAAATTTGGGTTGACCTTAGACCTTACATTCTCAGGACACGATCAGACCCAGAAGCCCAATTTAAGGTTGACGACTTGTGAATATTTAATATAATATTTCTATATTTATATTTATTAATAATTAATTCAGTGGGCCAATTTAAATTTGGGTTGAGCTTAGGGCCTTAGGCCTCGGATTCTGCGGGCACGACCAGATCCATAAGTTTAACTTGTTCTATGTATATCTATATAAATTAATTAATAATTATATATTCTAAATATGTTAAAAGTATTAAAATCTGTCCATTTATCGTACATTTAATTATCTATAAAGTCTCTCGTCACTCTACTTCTCTACACTGACCATGTATCTTTCTCCTCTTTTTTCAGTTGTAGAACTCGAAAATGATAACTTATTTTTATTTTGAAATTTATTTGTTTGAACTTTTATGTGATATATTAATTAGAAGTGAAATAATAACTAGAAAACTTATTTGATGTGACAGATGTGATGGAATTAGTGTCTATAATAACAATTTCTCAGTCCATGATTCAAATGATAATTCTATCAAATTCTAAAGTGCAATAAAAAGTAAACAACTACTATTTGATAATTAATTTAAAACTAAATTCAATAAGATTATAAAACTCGAATATTTATATTAAGTCATTTACATTTTAAGACAACTTAATCCAAAGGGATTGGAGTGTCCGGAACCTACTTCAGTGAGCATGAGTCTTGAGTTGTGTATTTAATTGAGTCTCTTTGTATTTTTCTACTTTGAGTGAATGAATTCTTACTTTTCATTTTTTTTTTTAAAAGAAGTCACTTCCGATAAAATTATTTGGTGTACGTGGGTAAAGACACATTCACATACTTTAAAAATTAGTCAACTACTTCAAAAAGTCAAAACATTTTCGTCAATAAAAAAATTGCCCGTTATAAGCTCCTAGGGCTGCAACTCGAGTCGGGCGGGTTGGATTTCTTAAAATCCAACCCGACTCGAATTCTCAACCCGAACTCTAGAACCCGATTCGACCCGAATTCTAACCCAAATTCTGACTCGACCCACACTTTGAATCTATTTTAACATAATTTTAGCCGGGTCAGATTAATTTGTAAAATTCTCAACCTGAATTTCATAAGGGTTTTTATCTTCTCAACCCAATCCGACCCGCTGCCTGAAATTCTTGACCCGACCCGCATGATTCTCTGGTCGGGTCATGCGGGTCATGCCAAAATCCGACCCGAGTTGCAGCCCTATAAGCTCCCAATATTGTGCCCGAGTTGAGTTACGGGCCGACCTAGGCCGGTGAGTAGCACATCTACCCATAAATAAAGAGACAAGTAGAGAGATGAGAGTGGTTGATAAGATAAGGTGGACTGGATTCATTCACTTGAGAGAGAGGGATTGGTATTCGATTCAAAGCACCATTCTCCCTTTCACCTATAGCCTAATATAATTGATTCAGACTTACTTTGAGTTATATAAAAAATTATAATAAAATAAATTTTAATTATTTTATAAAATAAAAAAATAATTGGAGATGTTAAAATAAAGAGGAAACTATTTTATTGAATATATGGGTTTTCTGATTTGAACTAAGTAAAATAGATGGTTAGAGTGAAACACTTTACTGACCATTGGTTTTATTTTTAAAATCAAATAAATGAAAGTATTTAAATAAAAAACCTTCTTATAATTACTATATCAGCCATCTCTAATTTAATTTGATAAGATCAATATGTGACAAAAATGATTGATATTAAAATTAAATTATGAAAACATAAAATTTAGTCATGTTAGTTTAGGGTTTTGATGGGATGAAACCCATCCTTGAAAAGATGTACTAAATTTATGGATGCCATTTTTTGACTTCCCAAATTCCGATTGTGAAATACGTGAACTTTGATTAAATGATTAGGACCTTTCGGTCCCCGACTCCATACTCATACTGCCGTTGCAATATGATGTGGCCCACCTGATTAACGATATGGTCCATGTGCACATAAATATCTGTCTTGTTCAATCTGTCTCAAACCATACCTACATATTTATTTGAAATTAATATCAAAGTTGAATCGAAATTCTAAATTTCGGCTAAAACCCATACCGATGTATTTTTTGAAATTAATATCAAGGTTGAATCTAAATTCAAAATTTCGATTAGAGCAGTAGAACTTGAAAATTGATGCGAGTTTCAATTGGACCTGATCGATGACGAGTCAACCTGATTGGATCGGATCAATGAATGGTCCTTCAAATTTATGTTCGGATCCATGGAGAGACAATAGGGCCCAAGCCCAACTCAAAGGCCCATCTGCAATTTCCACATCAGCTGGCATGTAAGTCCCACGTTGGTCCCACTCGGGTGCTGACAAGGACGCCAACAGGGATGGCAGGCTTGAAGGACATTCAAGCTGCTGATCGAGAACAGAAGGAAAGAAAAGATAAAAATAAATTAGAGAGTTCAGTCAAAATGGCTTAAAGTTCGGCTGAAAATTTTGGCCCATTAAAGGCCCAATACTTGTTCTAGCATTCTAGGGTCGAAATGCTGGAAGAAATAGAAATTTCAGACCTTGGGCTGGCCGTATATATCAATCGATATTTCAGCCATGTTGGGCCCGGACCGGAGTTATATTTTTGTTTTTCTACAAAATGCATTTTAGCTGAAATTTCAAAATTTTCATAAAATTTCAGGCCGGCCTAAAATGTTGGAAACATTGATCTTTCCTAATAAATTACAAATTCACAATATACTCATATGCATGGTTTTAAAAATTCATCAAGTTTGAGTCATATTAGCGAGTTGATTCAGACTCGATCCCTCTTGATACAACTGATTCTTTTACGACTCGGACCAATTTCAAACATTTTGATCCAATTCGCAGTCCAACTCGGCGGAAATAACTTGAACTCAATCTCTATTGTATTGAAGATCGAGTTTGATATTTAAAACTTTATTAGTATTTTGATAAATATCATCTGTTACATTGCATTTCTACTTGAAGGTAGGCAACATCTTCCCATTGAACACTTCACTTTGTCATTTTAAAACAATGAAAAATCGTTTTGAATGGAAATAAATATTAGATAGAACTTGGTTGATGAAGCAATAAATTCTTGCCAACCATTTAGAAGAAAAATGGTCAACCTTAATGCCGAAAGGCTAAGGTGTTGCACCTAATTACCTAAATCGGTGCTTCTTGTATTTTGGGAGCAGATGACCGGCCAAGACGTACACTAACAAATAAGAAAAATAATTTAATGCATTCCCATCTCATACATGGACTTTGTAAGTCTCTCGTCACTTGTCCAGTCCGAGTTTACTTTGGGCAATTTGACTTAGACTGAGTTGATACTGATTCAGTGCTAATCAAGACTCAATCATTTTCTCTTAATCTTATTGATTCTCAAATAATTTTCTTTTAATTTAACTGACATGGCTCACGCTTGCTCTCCACTAAAGCAGAAATTGAGTTTAAAATTAAAACTAACTAGTTGCCTCCAACTACTTTCAGTGAGAGATAGGAGGTTCAATTTCTGATGGCGTTAACTGAGGGTACTGTATGTAGGTGTGGGGTGTCCCCCCAAGGTTTTAAGAGGGTGAGACGTATGCACAACTTGACAACATGACTACAGACCGCAGAAGTGGGTTCAAGGTTTCTCTGGGTCTAAAAAAAAAAAACATGTATATTTAACTAACTTGTTAGAAAACTATGAATTGAAAACATTCTTAATATAAAACTCGTTATCAAAAGTTAGTTGTTGAGAGGAGGATGCGTCAAGGCTATATGGAGTCATTTGTTTCACAAATTAACCAATGTAAGACTTTTTGTCACTTCACACTCTCTCTCACGTGTAGTTGGATCCTATGATTGTAGGTAAAACTTGCTCTGATAACATAACTTGATAACATATTTAAGGTAAAACTCACTTCAAAAACTAGCTATTGAGATTAGGCTAAATCAAATGTTATATAGAGTCATATGTAGAGTCGTTGATTTCATAAATTAATCGATATGAGACTTTTTGTCACTTCTTATAACTCTTTTAGACTTAGATTTATTTTTAAGACCCTTTTTAACAATGCCCAAAGCTTGAGCTAAAACTCTTTGACTATAAAAAGAGGGAGAACAAAATAAATTTGAACAAACTTTTAAACTTAAATAAAAAACTACAAATATACTGAGATATTATTTTAAAAATGCCACATAAAACCCATTTTACGCATGCTAAAAGATATCTTTACATGCCTTGAACATTTATTGCATGCTTCTTTTCCAACCTTTCGTACAAACTCAAACATGGACCCTCTTAACTCCCTCTTCTCTATGAAAAATCACTATTGAGCTTGGTTTTGTGGGTGCGACACATATCGATATAGATTCGAAAGTGAGTTTCTCTTCCTTCAGAGCTGAACCATGTGAGACAACATCAACATTTGAAAAGAAAAAAAAAAAATTATGTGGCACTTGATTGTTGAAGGGAAGATTCATGTCCCTACCTTTGTTAACTTAGATTTTGCAGAGTTTAGACGAGGATGGAATTAGGGGTCCACGTGGAGCTCATTTAATTATAAATCAGAATAATTAAAATTGTTATTTTGTCATTTAAATTTATATTCGACCCTTTTTATCTATTTGTTTTGTATTCTCCGATGAGATAAATAGTTTAGACAATGATGTTTTTCTTTTTTTTTATTATCATTGGATTGATTATGATGTATCTTATTCTTTGTTCTTTTATCTTAAAAAATTTAAAAGTTAAGATGATCTAATGAGTCTCTCTTTTTTTTAACAGTTTGATAACTTCTATGATAATTTATTTGTTGATCTCTTCTTCTTTTTTTTTCACATTATAAAATGAGATCACCATTTAACATAGCCTACGACATAGCAAATGAGATTTTTAAATCCACCTCCCTTCAAAAAATGTGAAATGATCACCCGTAAAATAGTGTGAAGCATATTGCCCCACACAACTAGGTATTAGACTCACAAGATTTGGTCATAATGAGTCTATTTGAAAGTTCTTTTTCTAAATACATGACTTATAAAAAATCAAACTGATTAAATCAATCAAGTCATATTTTTAAAAATCATAAAGTTTTTAGAAGTCATGTGACTTGATTGATTTAATCAAAATAATTTTTTTTATGAGTTGTATATCTAACAAAAACATTTCTACCTATATGAATGTAGCTCAACTAGTTGTCATCCATATCAGGAAGCGAGAGGTTGCAGGTTCGAACCTCCATATCCTAACCTTTGTGTGCATTAGGAATAGTGAGTTTATCTATGAAGAATTAAATAAGACTGTGTCTAAATTTCTCACACGTTAATCTAAATAAAAATTTCTTAGTACAGATGAACATTTAATTTGTAAATATGCTA
Source organism: Chimonanthus praecox (assembly GCA_022113865.1). NCBI lineage: Eukaryota > Viridiplantae > Streptophyta > Magnoliopsida > Laurales > Calycanthaceae > Chimonanthus > Chimonanthus praecox. The sequence goes on along the minus strand of CM039091.1, from coordinate 62,735,640 downwards.
CACATTCATCACTTCTTGAAAATTCAGTTCATGTAGTATGTGGGCCATCGTCATCTTTTTTTTATTTATTATTATTTAAGATTACAATCTAACCATTCTCCAACTGTAGCCACAAATAAGATGGTGTAGTTGTATGTGTTTATCTACTGTACGGACTGAAAAAGAACAGAGACAAAGCGACGGTTGCAACTTGCAACCAAAAGAATGTCAAATCACTTTTTTAAATTGCAGTTGGCAGAAGCAACTTATAATGTTTTACATACATGACACGTATGTTATTGATGAAAATGTGAAGTAAAGACATACAAAACTATTTAGTTTTACCTCTAAATACAAGACCTTTTAAACCCTAAGGATTTGCATTTGTCCATCGCTATTTTATCTATCAATTACAATTCCAACTACTATTTTTTGATAAATATCAAACTGAAATTCCAAATCCCGCTACTTACTGATCAATCACAAGACAAATACAAATTGCACATAAATACCAGCCTAACTCTTAATCTATGATTTTAGTTTAGTTGAAGTGTCTAATCATCATATTTAAAGTCGATGCATAGCGGGTTCATCAAGAACAGCCAACACATATTGGTTTTATATATGTTTGTTGATGCGTATCGGTTGGCAACGATGTACGATATCCTCTTTTGATAAAATGGTCATAAATTCGTCAGACGAACTCCGATTGAGATGATTTCAGAGGTGTTGAAAAGAAAACTCAGAGAGCTACGTGCCGGGAATAGAGATTGAAGTAGAATTTTTCTTTTTTACACTTTATTATTGAATTTTATATTATTTAAGAGTCAAAATTCAAAAAAATGATAAAAAAATGAAAATGGCCATGGAGAAACTAAAAATTAGTGGACTTTATTTTCTATATTTCTGGAATTTTTTGAATTTTTTCCACTTTTTTTTTTCAAAATATTTTAAAATTTTCCGATTTCGTAACTTCAAAATTGTATTTAAATATCTAAATGACTGTAAAATAATGAAAAAATTGTATAGAAATAAAGCTTAGAATTTTCTTGATTTCTGTAAAAAAATTCAGAATTTTTTGAAAAAAATAAAATAAAAATGTTTAGAAAAAAGAGAAATGTATAGACCCATACTTACCGGCCGAACCGATACATCTATGTCGGCGGCGGCATGTATTGCTAGGCCCAGTATGAATTCTCTGGTGCTATTGCAAGAACCTGGTACTTGCTACATGCGAAGAAGACACTTTAGGTAGAATTTAGTCTGCTGCTTTGTTCTTCTATGTGCACTAGTGCTTACTTCTTATATGCGCAATAGTGCTTAGAGGATCCTCCAACATAATTTTAGTAAATTGGACCACAAGAACAGATAGGTTACAATGTTTTTTTTTTTTTTTTTTTTTAACGGTAACAAGAATAAATATATATAAAGAGAAAAAGAAAAAGAATACAAAGAAAGGCATCAATAGATGTAAGAGATGAAGACCCAAAGATAATAAAAAAGGAAGAAGAGAAAAAGAAAGAATACAACCCAAACTAAAAATAGACACACCAAAATCACAAGAATCTACCCCAATGAGGCAAATAAGCGAGCAACCCATCTACACAACTCCTATCTGACATAAGAGAAGACACATAGAGTTCCATATTGTAGGACACCACTCAAAACATTTCGAAGATGACCACCAACCTCTCCTCTTATAGTCGCAAAATTCAAGGTTGAGTATTTGAGCCCATGACACTAAGCCCAAAAAAAAACCCAAATATTTGGAGAACCAAACCAAAGCAGTAGTCCAAAAAGGTCCTGGCTCATTTGCTGGCCCATGAAGTGTAAGCAAGCCATGTAGGACGGGAGACCAGCATCCTAGTAGATTTTTGTTTTCATCTATTGAGAATGTCAAGTGGGTCTAATAGACGGGTAGGGTTGAAAACCCAATTACTCCGCTATTATTAGAGGGCGAGCCCTAAGCTTAAGCTATAATGAGAAAGAAGAAGATTGGATTATCATGGGAACTTCTAAATTGTTTAAAATAAGATTTATTGAATGATATTATTCTTCGATTTTCAAGATGAAAAATAAATTCTCAGATAAATATTTTTGTCTAACGTGATTAATCCAACAATAATATTTTAATCAGATATAATTTAAGGAAGAAAAGAAAATAATAATTTTAGTGGTTCAATCAAATTCACATAAAACACATTTAGGCGAGCTGTTTGCCTGAGTTTATTGTAATTTTTCTTTAAGAATACCACTGGACTTATGTTGAATAAGTCTCTTTTTGGGTCAATCTACAGCCAAGTATTTTTGTCAATTGAGAGAGTTAGAATTTGAGATTTTTTATTTTTTATTTAAAAAAAAAAAAATAGATTTACCTTTAATCCTCTATCTTGCATTCTTCCATTCCAAGAGTACTTACTGAGTTACTGAGTCATCTTTGATCACTTGTGATGCAAGAATGTTCATCCTCCATCATCAAGAATCTTCTACTTGAATTCCAGCCAAACATTGTTTTTTGATTCTCCAACTTTTACAATGACTCCAAGAAAAGTGTTTTTCTGTTTTTTTTTTTTTTTTATTTCTTTAATTGGGCTCTATTATAGGTAAGAAAAAATGGGATTTCGCATTGGATGTTTAAAGTAGTTCTGTCGTAGGTAAGAAATTTTTTTATTGAGTTGATAAATATTGAAACTTTAAATTTGGGTTTAAGTCTTATTCTTTTTCTTATCAAACTTTCCCACTTACATGCATTCTGTCATACCAAATGAGGAAAGTTTGGCTGCAAGAAATTGTTCGTAACTATATGGTTTGGATTATAATATTGAATCATCTAAATATTTGGTAATGGTAGTGATGAATATTAGATATTTATTATTATTAGAGTGTAATTTAGATTTTTTTTAATTTTTATTATAAAAATGAGAGGAGAGTGGTTCATAGTCTCTTGCCAAACAAGGAAAATGGAGAAAATTAGGAAAGTTGGGAAAAGGTTACAACAAAGAAACATATTTTTCAATGTTGCTAATTTTTATTTATCAGATGGAAACCAAGGTCTTTTAGTAATAAAAAGAACAAATGTAAGAAAAGTTTAGATAACGAGAGAAATTAGATACATAGTAATAATTTAATAGTGAGTTTAGAAATAAAATTAAAGAAGTGCAAAAAAAATATTGTGAAATAGAGTTTACTAGTGTTTGAAATTTTGAATGGTGACGTGACACTATTATCCAATTAAAAATTAGTGAAAAAAAAAATTAGTCCCTTAACGAGGAATGTTCCAGGTTTGCTCCTCAACTTAATAATGATTGGACCTTGCTTTCTTAATCTAAGACATTTCTATAACTTGCACTTCATCACTGTTAGAGTATTGAATCTTAATGCAATTTGATTGATATCTGCTACAAGAAAAAGAAAACAAGTGATTAATTCCTAAAAACTGAATAAAAAATATTGAGGATTTAAAAGTAGCCTTTGACTTTAACACTATTTAATTAAATCCGATCTAAGTCCCCGACTTGATTAAATCCTTAGTTAAAGTGACTAAAATTCTTTCTAAACTTCCTACTTTAAATATCCCTTTTTTTTAAAAAAAAAAAAAAAACAACCGAAAAAATGGTTAGAGAGTAGAAACTTAGAATTGTTCAATATGAGAGAAATTAAGGAGTTCCAATCAATATTTTTAGATATTAATATTGGGATAATGTTGATATACATATTAATTATTTTTACTATTTCTGAGGTTGTTTAAGTAAAGTAACTAAAGAATTAATTACCTGTCATTGCATTGTCCATGTATATCAATCATTTTAATCATTATCTGATATCTAAAATTATTCCCAGAGTATCTATCAATGGTTTGGTTCATCGAATGGGCCTCATGTGAAGGCTCAATGGGTAGAGTCATGGACCCGTTACCTGTTTATTCAATTAATTGAGCTCTCCATTTTTGACCCATCTATCTCTTAAATGAATAAGGTTTGTCAACGCGTTACTTAAATGGGTCGGTAGAGTTTGACTCAAACTCAAATCTTTTCATAATTCTGGTTGAGTCGTTCTTTAATTACCAAATGTAACAAATTAATTTAACTATTTAATGTAAATTTCAATTCATATCTACTTATGTATGAAATCAATTTATTTATAATAAAATTCAATTCAAAAGACTCACTGTATTTTTAAATTAAATTTGAATCCAACTAAATCTTTCTCCCTTTCAATGAGTCCTACTTGCCTATCCATCATATTTATTGGCATCACAGAAATGTTGGCCTACAAATGATAAAAAGTTAGGCAACTTTATACAAGACTGACTGTATTCTTGGATTTTTTCCTGCCACCTACTTAATCACCTATTTAATATGCCATTACACGTATCTAATTAGGGGAATTTGATTTGTTCTCTCCTTGTGACCATCTGAGCTCTTACATTGATTAGATAGTTTGAAAAGTTAGATGTGTGATTATAATTGAGAGAAATTTGATATATAACCATTATTTAATTTAATGTCTTGATTGATTGATTAAATAAAAGTAATTTTTAATTGATCACACGTATTGAGCAAAAATCTTTCTAAGTCATTACCAAATATTTTATTTATACGATAATATTTGACTCACTCAAAGTGAGAGTGAGTAGTAATTTCATTTTAGATATTTGGTGAGAGCAGTTACAGTTCCATTGTAGTTGAGCCCTCCCATCCCATCCCATGTCATGAGAGCCACACAAAGCTAATGAGTTCCTCTTCTTACGAAATGGTAAATGGCACGTGCAGCATGGACCTAGGGACACCTGAAATCGTACTCATTCGGGGAAAGAGGCGATTAGGCAAAGCTTTGATACGTGGTTTAAAAAAATAAATCAGATTAATAACTCCAAATCATAACGAGTTGTTCACGATTCAACGAATCTCGTTCGAGTTACAAGACTTGATTGAATGGTGAGTCGAATTTAAATTTTAAATTTTAAACTTTACTTTGAGGCGTTTCAGATTACCTAAAATCATGGCCCATCCATCACTCATGGGCCATGATCATGAACCCAGCCGGGGTATTTGGTTCACCTATTACAGTCTTGCCCATGCACCATTTTCTTGAAAACAACAAAAAATATTGGTCATATTATATCTCAACAATTTGGCATAAGACTTTCTTAAAATTTCATTATTTGAAATAAAAAAAATCAGAAAATACTTAAAACTCATTCTTTGTGCCCAGACATGAACTCTATATGAGATCCACTTTACGGTAAATTCAGATCTTTTAAAATTGAACTTAGATTCAACCTTTTGTGTTGAGTTGATTATAATAAGTAAAAATATTTATTTTATGATTTGTTTTAGTAATAGAAAATAAAAAGCCAAGACGATTTACTGAGTCTCACTTTTGACAATTTAATAATATATAGCGATCATTCCAAAGACATTTTGTGTAACCTGACATAGATTTTACTGTATTATCTATTTTGCTCTTTGAATCGGTTCGTCGAAACTTTCGAATCACTTATAGCGAAGGGTTAAACGAGCCGATTTAAAAGGACAAATGGACAATGTAGTAAAATCCGTGTCCGATTATACAAAATACTTATGGGAGGATCGCTGTCCTTTAATAATGTTTATTGTAATCTACCATCAATCTAATTTTTAAATCATAAAGGGGGACGCACTTTCTAATTGCATGTCGGATCACTAGGACTTTTCAATCAAGGTATCTATTAGATCTACCCTTTAAAAAGAATGAGTTGTGTTTCGTTAAACATAAATTTTCAACCAATAATTTCAACGAATGATTCTTATTTTTTATTTATAACATGTATATTTCTACTTTATATTTGAAGTGACACTAATTCTAAAGTTACGTGTAAACTTCTAAATTGATAAATCAAGTTTTACTGTCAGGTTGGATTACAAAGATAGAATAATTCAGAAGATAATCCAAATCAACTCGACTGGACAACGCGTTTTGGTCCTTTCTTCCTCACTCAATCCTTCCACGTGACTCATCTCTCTCGCTCTTTCTCACTCTTATTGATTCAATTCATTTTCAAAACAACATATCCATCTCCCCAGCTGTCACAAAATGTGTTTACTTGACATGGACTGGCACACTAGTTGGAAAAGAAAACCCCAAGCCCAAAATAAATAAATAAACCAAAGTAAAAAAAAAAAAAAGAGAAAGAGAGAAAAAAAACCATGTGCTATTGATTGAGCTATAACTGTACAGAAAGGTGGGGAGCCCTTGTCCTCTATAAGTAGTGGTTTGGAACAGAGGTGGAGGGAAACAGGCCACCCTTTGAGCAAAGCTCTCTCTTCTTCATTCTCTTCTTAATTTCTACACTGAGGGGACCTTTTAGTCCTCCTTTGGAAGAAAAATTAAGATTTTAATTCCTACTTTCTTGAGCAAACATGGCTGCTCCTCTATCAGTTTGGCCTTGGGAGAACTTGGGCAGCTACAAGGCATGAAATTTTTTTCTTTTTCTTTCATGGGTTTAATTCTTCTTGCTCATATATTGATATTTACACAAATTTATAACATTTTTTCCCCTGTTTTCCATTTTTTTTTCCTGATTGAGCAGTATTTGTTGTATGGACCTCTGGCTGCAAAAGCTTTCTACTGTTGGGCATATGAAGATAGACAGAGAGAGAATTGGTGCCTGCATATTCTCATCATCTGTGCTCTCAGATGCTTGATCCATCAGCTCTGGTACTCTTACAGCAGTGCTCTTTTCCTCACCGGAAAGCGCCTTGTTCTCAGACAAGGTGTGGATTTTGAACAAATAGACAAGGAATGGGACTGGTAAATCTTCTTCTCCAAATGGGTTTCTTTTTCTCATTAAATTCATCAATTTTTTTTTTTCCAATTTTAATCATTTTTCAAAGTTTTTATTTTTTTTGAATTTTTTGCAGGGACAATTTCATAATCCTCCATGCTCTGATGGCTGCAGTGGCTTGCCTCACCTTCCCATTTATTGGAAACCTTCCTCTTTGGGATTGGAGAGGGGCTGTGACTGCAATGATTCTTCACATGGGAGTTTCAGAGCCTCTCTATTATTTCATCCACAAATCTTTACACCATGACTATCTTTTTACAAATTACCATTCACTGCACCATTCATCTAAAGTGCCTCAGTCCTTCACAGGTACGAATTCAATAAAGAAAACCATCTACCCTCCGATTCCATTCAGATAAATTTATTGCATCAAATTTAATTGTTTTTTTCTTCTTTTTTTGTGGTCGCAGCTGGTTTTGCAACTCCTTTGGAGCACCTAATTTTGACTGTGATCATGGGAATCCCTATACTGGGGTCTTCATTGCTGGGATATGGATCTGCTTCCTTGATCAGCGGCCATATTTTGTTGTTTGATTTCTTCAGATGCATGGGGCATAGCAATGTTGAAGTACTTCCACATGGCCTCTTTGAATCCCTTCCATTCCTCAAATATCTCATCTACACACCCACGTAAGTATTTCAAAATTTGTGAGTTTTTTCAGTATTAAAAATACTTGTATTTCTATTTTAAAATGAAATTCATGCAATGATAATAGAAATAATTGAAAAAGATTTAGAGTCATTAGACTTCAACTTTATAAAATCATTCATACGTTCTGTATGGGTGGCTTACGTATTGGGTTCGGATCAAATTCAAAGTTAAGTCAAGATTGGTTAAGTAAACGTATGAAACTTGAATTATGGAAAGGATTGAGGAAGTCCAATAGCTGCTACTCAACTTGTGACCCAATTCAAATTTAATTTTATATATGTATATGCTTGTCTTTGCTTGCATTTATATATTTTGAATTAAAATAATATTATAATACTCTTATATGAGATATCGTGATTTAGGGTTTCTCACTACCTTTCTATTGGCTTCTCTTATTATATTTTTTGAGAAAATTGAGTTGTCCTTTTGGCTGGTTTGACATAAACTGGCTGTAGAGTGTAGAACTAAAAAAATTTGACTAGTTGAAATTTGTGTGAGATCAATTTAAATTAAAGTTGGACTATGACCAACTCAAAATAGATTATTTTAATTTATGTATTTGTCTTTTTATAAACTTTTGTCTCAAATAAATATGTCAAGAAACATTAAATGGGAAAAATCAGTCATCACTCTTACCTTGCCTCATGAATAAAAATCCCTTTTAATCTTTTTAATATGAGTTTTAATGGACTATTGAGGTCAATCATCTTAATACGGGCAAAATTTGTTAGGAGATACGGGATAGAGAAGAGAGCGGCATGTTATCGGTATACCGATATTTGATGAGCGGTACACCGGTAGAGGTAAAATGAGAATTTCACTCTATTCTGTCTCTCCTAACAAATTTCGCTCGTGTTAAGATCCCTAGCTTTTATGTTTTACAAATCAGTCATCGCTTTTACCTTAAAAGAAGAGAGAGAGGCCAATATGTTCTAAAAATAAACCCTAGCAACCGACTTTTAATTCTGCATAAATGAGAAAGCAGCAAAGATTTTTCCTTTTCCTACCAAGCCCTTACTTAGCATTTTTGTACTTACCTTTTCTTTCAATTCTCCTTTCCCTAACCTAATCTATGCTTCAAACCTTCATTGCTTTGCCAATCCCTATTCCTATTCTTCTCAAATTATTATTATTATTGTTTTCTTTTTTTCTTTTTGTGTGTGGAAGCAGATATCACAGCCTACATCACATGGAGAAGAGCACAAATTTTTGCCTATTCATGCCTCTCTTTGATAAGTTGGGCAATACACTTAATCACAAGTCTTGGGAGCTGCACAAGAAGATTGCCTCAGGTGCATGTGACTTCTTTTTCATCTAATGAGAGATTTCCTAAAATATTTGACTATGATATGAATATTTTTTACATCTATATAATTCATTTAAGAAAACCCAACATTTTAAAATTAGATAATCTCCTTTAATTTATTAAATTTCATCAAATGCAAGGGCTCAACTATAATAAAGTCTCGTGCACATGATGATATCCTTATAAGGTTCAATGATGACGCAATCATGGCATGGACTATAAAGTATAAATTAGTAGAGTTGTCAATAAGTTGTATTAATTGCTATCACATGAATGTTTTGGGCCCTTGTACTTATGCTCAAGAGCTTGATTTTCATTTAAGCAGGACAAAATGGGCAAGTGCCGGACTTCGTCTTCCTTGCACATGCCGTCGACGTTCTCTCTTCACTTCATGCGCCGTTCGTCTTCCGATCGTTCGGCTCACTGTCATTCAAGACCTACTTCTTCTTGCTGCTTCTGTGGCCCGGCGCCTCCGTCGTCATGCTCTTCATGTGGGTCTTCTCAAAAACCTTCTTGTTCAGCTTCTACAACTTGAAAGGTGGATTGCACCAGACATGGATTGTTCCTAGATTTGGTTTTCAGGTGTACTTTTTAAAACTTTTTTACTGAGAAAATTTATAGTGCTACTAATTACAAAGATTATTTAGTCATAAAACTTAGGTATATTAGTTATTTTAAAATAAAACAATGAATATACTTATAAGTTTATGCAGTCTTTTATTTTCATTATAAGAAGACTAACTGTGGACATTTGAACTGATTTTTTGCAGTATTTCTTACCCTTCTGCACCGATGGAATTAATTACCACATTGAGCAATCAATATTGAGGGCTGACAGGATCGGTGTCAAGGTCCTTAGCTTGGCTGCATTAAATAAGGTAGCTTTCCTTCTATTTTTTTCCCATCAAAGACGGAGATGTTCTTTCATTTTACTGCTTTTTTTTTTGGCACTTCCATAGTTGGATAATTTGGTGGCTGCCCAAGCTAGTGGATCAGACCCAAAAGGGATCAAGAAAACCTGACTCATGACCCGAGATTAAATTGTCCGAGAAAAATACTAATTTATTATAATAAGTGAGACTAAGATTGAAATTTTTTGGCCTGACTTTTTCTTAGTTTATGACTTTGCCAAGTCATGGGTTGAGTCGACAAGTTTTAGAACTATGGTCACTGTTGCACCGGTGAAGGGAAAAGGTGTATCAAATGCTCAAGCTTTTAAGTCTACTCATAATAAATGCTTTGACGTGACCAAGTTGTTGGATGGGTGCATTAACTATGAGATTATTATCTATTTTATTGTTAATTCTTTTACAAGTTTTAAACATAAACTATTGAATAATATTATCTAATTGATAGAAAGGGTCTTAAAATATAAGAGTTTTATTAAATATTTTGTTTGAGAATGGACAAAGCAGGGTTAAAATATTGTTATCGGCCGATATATCGTTATCGGTCGATATTTTTCTCTCTCCTCCTCTTTTTTTTAAAAAAGGGCCGATATCGGCCGATATTTTGATATAGACCAATATGATACGGCAGATATGTCGACCTATATTGTAAATATCGGCTGATACGATATGATATCTGGGGATATAATGTTCTTCAAAACCGATATATATCGGTCGATACGATATGAATCGACCGATATTTCGACCCCTGGGACAAACCATTTGACACAACCAAGTTGTAGACTTGCCAAAAATCGTAATATTTGATTTACAAGCTTTAGCGGTGAATTATTGGATAAATATTATTCATTTAAAGAAAGGCCTAAAACCTGATTTCATTAAATCTTTGTTAGCCAGTAAAATCGGAATGAGACTGTTTAAAATTGAACTATTGAATAAATATTTTTATCTATGTCGCAGAATGAAGCGCTTAACGGCGGCGGAACACTGTTTGTGAAGAAACATCCAGATCTAAGAGTGCGAGTTGTTCATGGAAACACATTAACGGCTGCAGTCATCCTTGATGAGATCGATAAAGATGTGAAGGAAGTATTTATAACAGGGGCTACTTCAAAGTTGGGCCGAGCCATTGCTCTTTATCTTTGCCGAAAAAGAATACGAGTCATGGTAATAATCTAAATCTAATTATCCATTAATTTAAATAATATATTATCAAAAGTAAGACCAGATTTAAATTCAAATCTGGATCGTAGATTTGGATCTCATCAAATCTGCATTTTCGTACTTCTGAGATCCAAGTGAAATTTACATCAGTTTCGAATTTTAGATTTAGAAGGCAAATTTTATTCAAATTCGACATTTTTATATTCCAAGAAAATTGATATTTTTAAGGAAAATGGCTCAATGTTGATGACAGATGCTAACACTATCTACTGAGAGATTCCAATCAATTCAAAGGGAAGCTCCAGTGGAATACCAACAGTATCTAATTCATGTTACAAAGTACCAAGCTGCAAAGAATTGCAAGGTAAGATATATTTATTTTTTTCATGAAATTTTATATATAAAAATTTCAAAATAAATAGTGCTAATATAGAATTTAATGATATCACTATTAAATCTCTTGTAGCCAATCATTGTTCTTGATTGTTAGGGTTGGCATCAAGCCATCAACCATGATCTAATGGTGTAATTTTTATTTATAGACATGGATTGTGGGTAAGTGGCTATTGCCAAGGGAGCAAAGGTGGGCCGCACCAGGGACCCATTTCCATCAATTTGTTGTGCCACCCATCTTCTCCTTCAGAAGAGACTGCACCTATGGCAAACTTGCTGCCATGAGATTGCCAGAAGATGTTCAAGGATTATCATCATGTGAGGTGAGTAATTTTATTTCATATTAAGCTGTTGAGTTTAATTTTTTTTCATTAGTCACATATTTAGAACTTAAGGCACTTGTCTTATTTAACAAGTCACTTTGACTTAAAAGAAATCATAACTCAATTATGGGATCTAACTTGAAATTATTTTCTTTTCCTCTTTGTTGGACTGTCATTTTCCTTTGGGAAACTTGGACAGTACACCATGGATAGGGGCGTCGTTCACGCATGCCATGCAGGTGGCGTGGTTCATTTTCTAGAGGGGTGGACTCACCATGAGGTCGGCGCGATCGATGTCGATAAGATCGACGTTGTTTGGGAAGCAGCCCTCAGACACGGACTCAGGCCCATCTAAATAAACCAATCATCATCATCATCAAAATCTTTGTTTCAATCCAAATACATGAATACTTTGAAAAGAAAATCATTTGTTTTATCTCTCGTCAAATTGTTTTTAAGTTGTTATTAGAAAGTTGGAAATTCATCATTTGAAACCTGAATTTTCTCCAGTGAAATTTATGTTTTACAAGATAAGCTGTTTGTGTTAAGAATGTTTAGTTAGCAGTGGAAATTATTCCTATAAAGTGACATTTTATGCCCTTCTGTCATTTCACTCTTGGAAACACTTCTCGGAAGCTGAATTTAAATTTCGGTAGAAATGTAAAGTTTTAGTTGAATATTTTTAATCTGGGTTCACCTTAAAATATATTCTTTTTAAAAATATTAATTAATAATTAAATATATTGGTTAAAAAATTTCAGTCTCTTTCAGAGTAAAAAAATCTCTCAAGTCATAGAATGAGTGCAGACTAGTCTTTTGTTTGTTGTCTAGATCAACAAAAGTGAGTTTCTTAGAGTTCTAATTTGACAAAAGTTGACCTAATTAAGATGATCTGAATGATTAAAATGGTCGTTGACATTCCATTCTTTAGCAAAACTTTAAGCATGCTCCTCTTTCATCATAGAAAATACTTATTAGGGACAACAGTAGCCAAGGTTAAAATGGCTGGATTATTGTGAAAATTTTGTTGCTAAAATTATCACACGTTTTGTTCACTTCTCCCTGTGCCTACATAATTAGGGCTTGGTTGGAGTTGGACCCTAAGGAGGGGATGCCATGATACTAGTGGAACAATTAAATGAGAAAGGAAAGCAAGGAAAGCAACTGATCTTTTATTCCTATTAAGATCTTGTGGTGCTCGTTCTCTTTACGTGGAATATATTTTGATACCCGCACTCTTTACGTGGAATATATTGTGATACCATAAAAAAAAATTATGATAAATTTTTTAAAATAGAATTCACTCTCGAGAACTAATCATTAAGAAGAGACTGTCTTAAGTATTATATAAACTTATTGATTTTTCAGTTGAGACGATATGAAATTTTTATCAACTTCAGATAGAGAACTTTAAAGTTTAAACCTAACATGGTAAGAAGTAAAGATCAAAGACCATGATATTATAGGATGATTTTTTACCGTTTAAATTATCAAGTGATTTTGTAAACAACTTACCTGGCATTATAGTTTAGATTTACACTTTCTGTAGTGGAGCCCACAACGTGCTGCACTAAAGAATGACTTGATGACAAAAGAATCAATGGTGGACCAATGACACAACCAATCTCTTATTACTTCTTTAACTAGTATGTGCTTTGAAAAAATAACGCCAACATTTTTACTAGTGGACACATAATTTTAAATGGGATAGTCATTTAGACACTTGACTTTTTTTTAAGAGACACTTGGTTTCAAAATTTTATATAAAATTACTATTTTATCTCTAAAATTTGTATGGAAGAATTGTGTTTTTAAAAAATTAAAGGGTAAAATGGTAATTTCATACAAAATTTTGAAATCGAGTGTCTGGCCACCCTTTTAAGTGTAGTGTATCTATAATTTCAGAAAGTAAATTATATTTCACAAATATTACATCCATCTACCATGAATAGAAATTTTATACAAAGAGTTATGATTGAAAAAACAAGATAACATTACATTCACAGGCTATCCAGCAAGCTCGCAAAAGTAGCATATTTATATGAAAGGATGGTACATATGAAAGGCTGGACCATACCTCTTAACACTTTAACCGTGGAAATCCAATCTTGAGATCTAAAGCATATGTTAAGTTGAAAAAATACAGACTTAATGATGGGTTCATTAGAAAGGCCTTTTTTAAATGTATAGTTTATTAAAAATTGTATTGATTAAGATAATTGAGTCATTTATTAAGGTTTTCAAAATTTGATCAGTATAAGTTATTTTATAATTTTTAAATTCTTTGACTTTCAAAAACATTAATTGATTGATCTAATCAAATTAATTTTTTGTAAGGTTTGGAGTGGTTGACATCAATAGCCTATAAATTTTTTGGAAATTATAATGTTGGATTGTTGGGCTATTTTCTTATTTATAATTGTAATTAATTTGAGCATTACATTGTTAGAAAAATGTGTAGTAACCTTTTATATTTTATGTATTTTATATTTGACATTTGACATTTTTATAGTTATTTATATTTTTTTGCATATATTTTAAATAAATTTATTAATATTATTTATAACATCGTGCTGATGTCATGAGTTTATTCTATTAAGATGTTAAGATCCACAAATGCTTTTTAAGACGATGGTTTATAGTCCACCTCCCATGTGGAATGCGACCAAGTCCATTTATGGATCTTCACGTTAGGTTGACCATAATAATTGGCCCAATAGATGGAAATCAGAACTAGAACTGAGAGAAAACTTATTTGGGATACTCTATACCCACACCCAAGCCTCATATTTATACTAAAATCTTAAAAAATATTTACAAAAGTTATCACCCATGGATGGTTGACATGTTTCACCTACGTAGGAAGGATCACATCATAGCCATTGGTACAAAAGAACCAAATAAGAATGGGAATTAAATGAGCCGCCCTTGGCCGACATTGGACCACTTTGGGTACAACTTGCTTTGTGGGTTTCCTTGGCCGACTTAATTGATGATGATATTAGAAAGATATTTTTTATAGAATTTGAGATAATTCTACTTACTAACCATGAATTTAAGAATATATACATGATTTCCTCTTTTTATCATCAACCACTCTAATTTTTTTTCTTCATTATTTTGATGAAACCTTAGTTGATCATACATTCCACCATGTATCGACTTCATTACAATTGGCTCTATAAAGCCACTGACCCTCGACTTCGCTACAATTCGCTCTAAAACTTTAGCTGATATTTGTTGGATGGAAAGTGATTGATGCACCAAATTCATGTAAAATACTTATTTTGTCCAAACTTTCTTTAATCTTTCTTCTTTTCGGTAATATCAGAAAATATCGATATTTATACAGTCTAAGTGAAATTTTGGAATTTTGACTGAAATATCTTTTAAATAAAAAGAGAAATTCTGAATTTATTATAGTCAAGATATTGGTCAATACATATCATCCATCTAAAAAAATTTGGTTTCATCCAAAATTTTTGACCTGTTGGGCCACGGTTGGCATAGCAAATACTCCAACTATAAATGATTTTCAAATGTTAGGAGCAACCACAATATTTCAAAACTTAAAACATTATCTATAATGAGCTACAAAATACAGTTGTATATACCGCGGTTTCCTACATGCAAATTAAAAAAAAAAAAAAAAATCTATAACTAAGATTTATTCTTGCATATTTGCAATCACTTATATGTATGTATTTGACTTGTATTTCTATAACCCTTGACTGAAATATTTTATTCGTGGGCCTACTTTGTTCATTGGAATTTTTAAATAATTTAAATAATAACAACAACAATAATAAAATAAGATATTCACAAACCAAAATTTCTTATATCTGACATCTGTCTCATAAAAACAAAGTTAGGAGAAACCTCACTTTCTCCGATCTCTTCCATCTCCATTTAATGATTTAGGCTAAAAAATAGACAAACCATTACTCCACATGGATTACACTAACAAGGAAGAAAAGATTTTTTTTAAGTTCTTAATGTAATTTTAATCATTCTATGCTCATCTAAACACTGCCCAATTATGGAATGTCGAATGCAAAACTTTGACAATCAATCTACAAACATGAAAAAAATCTTCCACCTAAATGAAAGTGATAGCACTCTAATTTTTGCCCCCATTCAACGTGTGTATTAAATGAAAGACAGTTGTATCTTTCCACCTTTCCATCTTTTTATTTTCATGGAAAACTAATTTCTATGAATTTTTTGTTGGATGGGATTTGGCCTTTACTGCAAACCCAATAACAATCTAAATATCTAATAAATGGGGTCGGGTCTGCATTGGATGGCCGATTACAGGCATTTTTTGCCTTTTTTTTCTATTTTTTTTTTCCACCAGAGACTAAAGGCCAGTAAAAGTTTTAAAATCAAAGACTCTTACTTGTAATTAAAGAAAACTTTTACTATCAAATCTTATAAAAAAATCTTATTAGAGTTTTTATCTTCTTTCTCTTCAGTGAGATAAGGAAAGTGATAGGTCACCAATAAGAGAAGAAGGAATTGATTATAAGTTGACAATGAGAATAGAAAATCTAAGGAGATTTTTCTTTTCAAAGATTTGATATTTATACTTTTCTTTAAATAATAAATATTGGATTTTATATTATTTAATATAATATAAAGAGAACCATATGTATAGAGGTGTATTAACTATCAAGTTTCACCCCAATTTAAACCACCTTATCACTTGGTTTCAGATTTTTAAAATTAATAGACTTATATTTATCAAATTTAAAATTTAAAATTCTATGATTAAGATGATCAATTGATGATGTTTAAGTTTTACATACTATGTATGTATGGTAAAGATAAAAGAATAAGTGCATGAATTCACTTGGGAACAAAGTTTAAATAATAAAAAAAAAAACTGCTTTGAATAAACCTCCTTGGATTGGCAGCCATCTTTTAACACTTACACGATAAGAAAAAAAAGTAGGATTTTTAATGGATCGAAAATTTTCAGCAACATCAACTCATTAGAACTACTTAGATTTCTTTTCTTTTTTTTTTCAAAAAAATGAATTTTGGTTAAAATTTCAAATTTTAATTTTGACCCATTTTAACCTAAAATGTTGGCCCCCTTTGAGCTTTTTAAAATTGGACCCATTTTAGAAATCTTTCCATTTTAAAAGAAATTGGCTGAAATTTCGAATATGCAGTTGAATTTTTTTTCTTTAACTGAGTGAAAATATAAAATGATAATAGAGTCCAGACTCATTCCTAAAGTGTTTTCTACCAAACCCAAAATGCAAGAATATCAAGAGAAAAACTCAATAAAAAAACACCGAACTTTTTATTGACTCAGTATAAATATTATTTTTTTATTTTTTATTTTTCACACGTAAACACTCAATGACAACAAGCATATATGTCTTTATCGATTATTCTCACTTCAACAAATATGTTAAACATATCATATTTCAATACGAATTCAATGTTCAATGGAAGATAAGTATGGTTTTGGAATTATTTGAGATATTTAGGAATTCCTTACCTACAAAACTTAATCTAAGTTTTCAAAGTGGTTCAAACTTTTAAAAAAATTAATTTAATTTACTTGGTTTTCTTAAAAAAATATATAAAAGACTACGATGGATTGCAACCAAAGAAGCGTTTCGTGAATCATAAGAACTTGTACCATCGGCAAGTTATCCAATTTGTACCTTTATTTTATCATCATGTGATTTAGCCCACGTTAGTCTATTTCATATTTTTATGTGCATTTCCTAATGGTGGAGACTGAAGAGCAGTCAAATATTTTGATCTTTTTTTATTTATTTAAGTAAATAACTATATTATTTGTCTAAACATATGTTTATTTTTATTTTGGAAATAAATACAAAGACATAACGCTCTATGTGGAACTTACTTTGTTTTGAATTTTTATTGGCCTTAGACTCGATAGGAATTGAGTCTGAGTTATATAAGCATGGAATCATATAAGAATCGGTTATATTGAGAGAGATCAAGCCAGAGTCGACTCAACTAATATATATCGGCTCAGCTTCATCTTAGCGGTCTAGATTACGCTATCACTCATGACTAGTATATGGATCTCTCTATATAGTCGTGGACTTTCTAGAAGCTTTGCCAGAAGTGACTAATCACTTCTAGAATGCCTCTGTACAAAAGTAATTAATGATATGGCAATGATGTTAAAATAAAGCTTTACTGTTTTCGTCACGTCACGCATTGGATGGCCTTCTTATGAAAGAAATATCAATTACAAATGATAATCCTCCGTGTACATATTACTTTCTTCAAATTTAGGTATAGTGTTATTAATTGAATTGACAGTAAGTCGACTTTCTTTGAATACATAATTCACTAAAAATTATTTTGAATTAATCAATCAAGTTATATTTTTTAAGATTGTAAAATTAAAAAATAATTTAAATAGATTAAATTTTGTAGAGTTAAAAAAATAACTTGATAATTCACTTTAAATGACTTTTGATGGATCACGTATTAAATGAAAAGCCTTTCCAAGAGATCCCTTGCCATTTTATTTCATGGGTCTTACGCTTTGATATAAAAAGTAATATAATACACTATTCGGTTTGGCTCAAAAGATCCATTGAACCATGGCGTATTTATGTAAGGCCCAGAGATCACGGTCTGTGTTTTATGTAATCCCAGTAAATAAGGTTTCTTTTCCTCTCTAGGGTTTTCAATCAGTGAGGCTTTCTCTGTGTGTGAGAGGAGAGAAAATTAAAAATTGTGAAGGGGACGTAGGGAAAGGATTAAGAATCCTTATAATCAGTTGTTCAGTTTATTCCTTATAGTGGAAGCGAGCATCACGCTCCGTAAACATAGGAAGGATTTTGCCAACCCAGAGATCTCTGCTTAGTGAATTTTTTTCCCAACCTGCATAATGTGTAGGTAATCATTTCACATCAACTAATTTCTTTTTCTTTTTCTTTTTCAAAATTTAATATCAACTTAACCCAACCATTAAAGTACAAGCTATCTATCAAATCAGCCCATCTAAATTTGATACACCCTCTTCTATACTCCAGGAAGGTCTGGTAGATGTTAAAAATTTTGAATACTTAAAAATTATCAATTTCTTTTGAAAAAAACACCTTTTTTTATACAAAGATAATTTCTCCGAAAAAAAAAATATGAGCATTCTAAAATATGGTACAAAAGTTATCAAGTATTTCACTAATAAATAAAAATAAAAGTAATGAATTAGATTGATTTAATTTGCAAACCATTAAATTATTCAATGAATCAAATTACAAATTATTCAAACAAATCAATTTACAGTTGAAAATAAATTATAGTAATTAAACACTACTCTATTCTCTGACACAAGCCATGGTCCAAAATCTAGCAAATAAGAGGTGTTTATGCAGTGACCCTTAAGATAAATATTCTAGGTAAAAGTCGCATTCAAACAACTAGCAAGAGATCCATCCACATGGACAGGTAAGCCAGGCCCAACGGCTCAATCAGAGTTGGACTATGGGCCCTAGTCCAACTGCATTAGACACTTGCAATTGGTAACCACTCAAATCAACCTGTACATTTAATTTGGCCTTTGACATTTTATGTGACTGTTCTTTACTTGGTGTGGAGCCCATATAATCCAACTACAAAATGGTGCTTGTTGTTGCAACCTGCAATCTTGATGACCTGACCTCATTCTTAGGTCATTGAAAGACATTTACATTCTTAGGAGCAGCTGGGGTAGAGTCGAGTTTGATTGAAAGACAAGTTTATCTGATCAAAATCCAACTCACTTAAGATATTATATTTATGTTTGCACATATAGGATTAGATTATGAGAATTAGTGAGGGTTAGGCTTATGGGTCAAGAACCCATCCAGTATGTGAAACGTTTTGGGTTCAAGTCACTATCAATATAAAATGGTCATTTTTCATACTGTTATTCAATGTGTGTGGATAGTGAGATTTGCACATGTTTCAATGATTAGTCAGGTGCTCTAAGAGGCTTAGATACATTGGTCTTAAAAAAATAAAATAAACAATGTATTATGAGATTGAGAATAAGTTAAGTTAGTTAGGTTTTCCATTCAATTAATTAGTCGTCGTCATCATTAACTTAAAATCTTATATTCATAGGTTAAATAAAAAATTGTCACAGTAAGAGTATGTATCATATTTAAAACCTTCAAAACCCATTTTTTGAACTGTAAAATGAGGTAGATAAGAATAAAATATTTGCATTTAGTAAATATTTGATTTTAAGGCCTATCAATTCAATGTTTGTTTTAGGGCTCAAAAATTTTAAATTGATGAGACCATTCAAGAGCAGAAAGTAGATGAGGTCGTTGCTATCCCATTAAATTTTTACGGTCGACTCTACAATGGTAAAAATGGATAAAAAAAATGTCAAAAAACTTATTCGTTGATAAATTTGATGATTATGAACCCACTTGGCCAGATTTTCAGTTAAACTCAACAATAGAATCCAATTGAGTTTCAGCTTGTATAATTCCACCAAGTTTGAACGAAATCGATAGAGTTTACAACAGATTAACTTGGATACATTGTCAACTAAGTACCTAACTCAGCTGTCGAGTCATGGATCGATTCAGCCCACACAACAGCCGACTCAACTGCCGAGTAAACTCAGCCAAATCACCATGTGCATACCAGACAGATTCCAACCATTCTGGACCGTGTAAAGCTGAAATCCACCGATTCCGTCCCTTGGACAGAGTGGAAACCAACCGGAACTGACGTGGGCCAATTTATAGCCATGCAGTCAGCCCACTCACAGCAGGAGGAAGAACGTGGCCACTTCTTGAAATCCACCGAGTCAGTCCCTTGGGATGAGTGGTAACCAGCAGGAACAGACGTGGGCCAATTCTCAGGCATGAATTCATCCCACTCATCGAGTTGAAGTAGGACATTGCCAATTCTTGACCGAGCCATTAAATGAGTAAGGGAGACGTATAGTAGCAGCAACCAAGCAATACATGGCTGAGTTGATTTTTTTTTTTTTTTGTAAACTTGACTCGATCACTGAGTAAGCCAGAAAATCTATATAAGGGTGAATTTTGGACCGAGAGAGGGGAAGAAAAAGGAAAATGAAAAAGAAAAAACTGAGTAGAGTGAGTCTTAAACGGCACTCAGCCAAACTAAGATGTTTCGAGTTCAAGTTGGGATGATTCGAATCCGATTTGGAACATTTTGAGTCCAAATCAGGACGACTCAGGAGCCAAGTTATTTCTCTTATTTGTAAGAGGTTATTGATAGATGCTATTATATTTCAGTACTGATTGAATCAAACGAAATTTTGCTAGTGTGTTTAAAATTAATTTTAATTTTAAATTGCAACTCGTATATTCTCTTTCAATCACACGAGACTACTTATTCCTCAAGGGATGCATGTAAAATTCCTCCTGGACAAGAGCATATGTTGCCAACGTCAGATACGACTTTCATATTGTATGTGAAGTTTGTTCGGTAGTTCAATTAATTGCTATATATGAGACTATATCATAAATGCATACCAATACTTTAGTTACGTGTTAAAATCCAATTTATTCATGCCCCAAGTACAATTTGACAATTCCAAAGTTTTTTCTTTTTTGGGGACTTTCATATTGTATGCGTAGTTTGTTCGATAGTTCAATTGAATTGCTACACGAGACTATATTATAAATGCGTATCAATACTTTAGTTAGGTGTTAAAATCCAATTTGTTCATGCCCCAAGTACAATTTGACAATTCCAAAGTTTTTTCTTTTTTGGGGACTTTCATATTGTTTGTGTTGTTTATTCGATAGTTCAATGAGACTATATTATAAATGCATATCAATACTTTAGTTAGGTGTTAAAATCCAATTTATTCATGGGTGCCAATATAGACACCGACGTTTTCTGCCAGCAGACACCGAATTTTAGATTTTAGGTGAAAATTACCATTCTGCCCTTCACGCATGAAGGAATCGATCGATTGATGCCCGAACGGAAGTTAAAACAGATCAATCGCACGATGAAGCGATCGATCTGTTTTCAAATGAAAAATCGTGCGATCGATCTGTTTTCAAATGAAAAAATCAGGAGCGTAACAGATCGATCGCACGATCGTGCGATCGATCTGTTTAAAATAATTATATTAAAATAATAATTGCTTTTAAAACTTTAAAGTTATTTTTTTAGGCACTGTGTATTTTCAAAATTTCTGAAATTCAATATCCGGACTAATTACGATAACCTGATAAAAAAATACTTTAAGACTTCAAAGTCTTTTGACACTCCTAAATATTTAAAACACAGTATTTTACAAATAAGGGTATCCCTAGGTATGTCAAAACACATTTAGGAGTGTTAAAAGACCTTAAAGTCTTAAAGTATTTTATCAGGTTTATCGTAATTAGTCCCGATATTTAATTTGAGAAATTTTAAAAATGCACAGTGCTTAAAAAATAACGTTAAAGTTTTATCTTTCCTTTAAAACTTTAAAGTTATTTCTTAGGGACTGTGTATTTTCAAAATTTTTAAAATTAAATATCCGGACTAATTACGATAACCTGATAAAAATACTTTAAGACTTTAAGGTCTTTTGACACTCCTAAATGTGTTTTTGACATACCCTAGGGATACCCTTATTTGTAAAATACTGTGTTTTAAATATTTAGGAATGTCAAAAGACCTTGAAGTCTAAAGTATTTTTTATCAGGTTATTGTAATTAGTCCAGATATTAAATTTGAGAAATTTTGAAAATACACAATGCTTAAAAAATAACTTTAAAGTTTTAAAGGAAATTTTATTATTTAAATAATATAATTATTTTTAAACAGATCGATCGCACGATGGTGCGATCGATCTGTTACGCTCTTGATTTTTTTATTCGAAAACAGATCGATCGCTTCATCGTGCGATCGATCTGTTTTACTGTTTTCTTCCACTCGTTCGGGCATCAACCGATCGATTCCTTCATGCGTGAAGGGCAGAATGGTAATTTTCACCTAAAATCTAAAATTCGGTGTCTGCTGGCCGAAAATGTCGGTGTCTATATTGGCACCCTTTATTCATGCCCCAAGTACAATTTAACAATTCCAAAGTTTTCTTCTTTTTTGGAGACCTCCATTTGTGCCTTGCACCTTCTTGAAGTCTTGTCAAAGTGATGGGTCTGCCGTGGAAGCATCAATGAATTTAAATTTTAGAGATTAAAAATAATTAAAAATAATCAAATTTTTTAATTTAAAATTAAATTGCTTAATTCAATCAAAATTCATTCTAATAGAACCCATATTCAAACAACCTTGAAAAGATTTAATTCAAATTGGACTCAATCAGGAGAATTAAATAAAGCCTAGATCTTAGATGAAGGTATCGCCAATACATTGCGGAAATACATGGGCCACAACGCAACAGCCGCTACGTTGTGTTGGGTTGCGGCCGTTCAGGCTTAGTCTCAATCTGTATCGGCCGAGACGGTGTAAGTAACAGTGTTTTTTTTTAAAAAAAAAAACCGTCCGGTCCCTCAGAAGAAAGAAAAGTTGAGTTTTCTTTGTTCCTCTCTTCTCATTCTTTCATTGGTTGGGAAAAAATTATGAGAGTCCATTTCGACAATTTCAACTTCTATTCGAAATTTTGATGACAAAGTATAAGTTTGAGTTCTTCGTTAGATCTTTTAATTGTGAAAAAAAATTAAGATTTTTAAAGAAATCCATAATTTATCAAGATAATTATCAATGAAAATTTCAATAGGAATTTCTAAAATTGAAGTCAAAATTCTCAAAATTTACCAAAAATTCAAGCCAAGAATTTCAAACTAAAGTTTTTTGAGTTTTCAGCTAAAATTTTGGTTTGAATTTTAGGTGAAACTTTAGCTTTAAATTTTAGCCAAAATTTTCTGAAAATTTCACGGAAACTTAGGTTGATAATTCTGAGACAATTAAGCAGAAATTTTTACCAATGATTCTTAAAATTTTCAGTTAAATTTTAGCAAAGATTCCTGAAATTTCACTCAAAATGTTAGCTTTAAATTTCAGCAAAAAAATTTTCTGAAAATTCAGCCAAAATTTCTACTGAAATTTAAGACATTTTCTGAAACAACTAAGCCGAAATTTCAGCTGATTTTGTCAGCAAATGGTTTCTTATATTTCTGGTGAAATCTTAGATTTAAATTTTAGTAAAAAAATTATGTAAATTCAGTCAAAGTTTCATCTAAATTTTCAGCTGAAATTTACGATATAATTAATAGGGGTAAAAAAATCGGTGTTGAAATTTTAGCTGAAGTTTTTATATAATTAATTAACCTGAAAGTTATTAGAATTTTCTTCCTATTTTTCTGGAGTTTTTGGGATTTTTCCACATCCTTTTTTTAAATATTTGAAATTCTCAAATTCATAATCATATTTGAATATCCAAATGCTCGTTATATATTGATACAAGTAGTTAATAATATAGCCTATTATATTCTGGATTTTTTGTACTTTGTCAGATTTTTTGAAAAAAAAAAAGTCAGAGAAGAAAGAAATATATCAGCGGTAATTTGTTGATACGTCTCAATGCACCAATACGGGCGTAACAGATCGATATTTTTACCCCTGCCCCAAATCCAACAAAAGTTTAGGCCCGTTGTGACGCGAGGCCGTCTCTAAACTATTGAAATAGTTGTTTCTTTCTTTTAGATTCAGACTCAATTGAGATTGATGTCGGATTGAAAATAATCAGTAAAAGAATTTATTTAATAATTTTATTTTAACAATTTGATAGATCTCATAATGAACCATTCAAATATCTGAAATTTTCATCATTGGATAACTCAAACTGGCTTGGGCTCATTTTTTTAGTCCATTTAATAAACAGACGGGCTTGCCCATTGGGCTTATAGCCAGTTTAGCCGACTGCACTTTTACAGATAAAAATAAAATCATTAGATATTGTAGTTATATTAGGCCTCACATGTATAATCCCTCACTAAAAAAATAAAATCATGTAAACGAAATTTCAATTAGACTTTAAACTGGGATTTAAACGTACTTTGTCCAAGTATATTAATAAAAAAAAAGAAGGTGGGGTCCAGTATCAAGGCTTGAGCTGGGCTTAGATTTGAGCACAAAAAGCCTAGCCTAAACCTAACCTGTAAACAGCCGTAGGAAATGATTTTGTTTTTTTTAGTAGAGCATTACATATAGAATCCAATGGGCTTAACATGCTCTACTTAATAGACTGGAACCCTTTCTTTTATTAAATGAGCTAAAATATGAGTATGAGCCCAATCCATTGGTTAAAGAGTAAAAGACAAATGTTAAAACTTTCATCTACAGAAATGGGCTTAGTCCCAGTTTGAATCCGTGAACATTCTAAATGTGCAATATAACAAGCTATTGTCTACATTAAGCATAAATATCATCATACTTAAAGATAATAAAAAATTAATGTATGTCTGATTTTTTCCATTTTTTTTTTTTTTTGCAAAACTTAGTTAAAAACAATGATTAAGATGGACTTACAAGTTTAATGAAAGCCACTATTGAGACGTGGAGAGCTTTTCAACAGTGAGGGGCAGAAGCAGAACCCTGCAATTCTCTCTTCCATACTTGATCAATATCTTCTAAAGGAGCGGTTCTGCACTCATGATTCATCAACCTCGCGACCAACTTGATCAATAGCTTCTAAAAGAGGTATTTTCATGAGGTAAAACAAATATTCCTTAAAAATAGACTGATTTACACTCAGCAGTTGCTATTTTAATACAACAAATTACGTAGGCCCTAGGTAAAATTTCCATTTTCTCAATTTAATGGCCGCAACCTTCACTCACTCTCCTTTCACTTTATGAAGTGGTTTCACACTTTCAACTCCGTCGGCAAGTAGATAATCTCCATTTTCACTTGAATAACATCCAAATGCCACTCAAACAGCTCACACTATGGGTGCAAGCCATGTTTTTGTGGCAGAGAGAAAAGGATTTGTGCGTTGTGACCTGTACAGCTTCACAAAAGGAGGAACATATCATGTACCAACAATTGCCTTCAGGGTGCTGTGAGCGTTCGGTAGTATGTTTTATCGACACCGGAATTGCCGGGTATAGAATGCTATAGTGAGAAAATGGACAGTGATCCATCAAACTGTGTGATGCTTCAATGTTCAATCTCCCGAATCCTAGTGATCGATCCAGACACCAGAAAAACCTACAGACCAAAATGTCTTATAACCATTGGCTTCAACTAATGGTCATTGGGCAAAAAGCCAAGAGAGTCATCACTCAATCAGTCATCAATAGGTAAGGTCGAGTCTTCCAAATTCCCTTCTTCATTGCACAAAATTATGAAAGTACACGAGTTCACCAAAGTATTCGAGAACTGTGGGCATCTGAAGTCGACCATTTATCAATGCTTCAGAACAAGACAAAAGATCTATGTACCTTATCTACATATAAAAATAATAATTTAAGGTGACCGTCGAATAAACCACGACCATTCATTTATTTTATGATTGAGATTATCTATGACAAGGAACATGAGAGAGCAATTGGAATGATCAATGGCAAAGCAGGAGGTGCATGATAACAAGTTTGAACAAAATTGCAGATACCCCAAAGATGATGTGTGCATAACAAAATTATTTGTAAAAAGAAACTGGGGTGGGGGCCAGAGAGAGAAAAAGAGAGAAGAAAAAGAAGAATGGGCAAGGTTATTAACTAAATCCTGAGGATTTTCCAATTTCAAAGAATCAGAAATCCACGATGAAGCACATGAACAGCAAAAACTCATCACTCTGGCTTACCATTTTTTTTTGGAATGATAACAAAATATTTTGTTCCACCACAGTAGGAAGTACAACACTACAACAAGAACGAAGAAAAAAAAGGAAGCCCAAAGAGATTTTGGGCAAGCAAGCACCAAATGACAACAATATTAAGTTAAACAAACAACCATTTCAAGGTAAAGTTGCACATTCTCCTATAACAAAAATATACTGCGTCTGAAAATTGTTTGATCCCTTCGATCACTGAGCAATATTATGCTCAATTATTTCAATCAAGCATGAACTGGGAGATGCTATGTTTCGAAGATCCTTCAGTTGCATTTACCCCAAATGAACCATGCAATTGCCATGGGTACCAATCTCCACAAAACCTGGCCAATTCTAGAGAAGGATCCCAACGTTCAACCAAAAATGAGACCTTGGACAGGATGAGAGAGAACCCACAACAGAGAAAAGGGGGAAAGAAAATCGGGCCAGAAAGGGATCACAAAAGGGCAAAACAAGAAAAATGTGTTCCACCAATTCCTCATGGTTCCAGCACACAAAACACACACACACACATATTGAATATCGTGGGTAATCCCCACCCCAAATTCAAGGTGAGACTAATCCCATGGATACACGAAACCACGTTCAAGACTCATGTTTCATGTAAATCCAGGGAGGGTCAAACCCAAGACCACTAGTCTATTCTTATAAGATCAAGCCAACTAATAACCATGCAGGCACACAAGGAACACATATTAGGACAATCAAAATTTCTGCATTTGAGATTATAAACAGTTAGGATCTTGTTCACAGAGAAAACTTCGAAACCGGCTGATGGCATCAACATGAATTTTACATCCATCACTTTACAGCATAGCTTTTGCAGGGAATGATAACACAAACTGTTACATACTATTCTAATGAGACTCACTTCAAACACTAATTAAATAGAATTCCAGACTCCACCTTAAGAGGTTGTTCGCCATGCCGGCTACGGAAACATGTCATTTCTGCTCTATGTCAAAACCTTTATTTCCATTGAGAACAAATGAAATACTGTCTCTCCAAATGTGAAAAACCTCATTTTGTTTCCTCATTAAAAAATTTAATCCCCCAAATGGGAAGTGGATTCCTTGGACGAAGAGGAAAAGATCTCATTTTCTGTGGTCTTGGCGAAAAACCCTCATTCTATAGAGGAGGACGGAAAGATCTCATTTTTTGTGCTCTTCATTTTTCATAGAGTAAAAAATGACAAACAACCCCTAATGTACCTACCTTTGTATTTCAAAAATATTGGCATCAAATGGCCTTCATAGTAAAGTTTGTAATAAAAACTTTAACCATTTTTACATGAAATGGTCTTGGTGGGTTGAAAGTGGTAAGGGAGGAATGTTTGAGAAAAAATGTTTATGTACCATTAAACCAATAGAAAATTGATATCATGTGGATAAAAGCACAGCTTGAATGTAACGGTTTGGGAAAATCCACTGTCACAATGACGTGGGCATTTAACTTAATCTAAACAAGGCTTACAGTAGAGTATAATCCTGCATGCACGCATGCATGTATGCGTACACGTAGGTATGTACATACAGGGGCAGAGGCAGAAGAAGTGGGTTGCGGTAGCGCATAGTTTTTGGAAATCCATTTTATAATACCCACATTGGTTATTACCTTGCAAAGTATAAAGCATCCTGTTTATACTTAGCTTGCAAATCCCTATCTATAAAGCAAGTGTAGACTAACCTTTAGTAAGTATAGGCTTATAAGGATCTATTGTAGACCACCAGACTCAAGGTATTACCATGGTTGAAGCTTGCAAATCCATTCTAATTTAGCAAATTTACACACCGTTCCTTTTAAAATCTAACTTATCACTCAAAAAAAAATGTTTCAGAAGAATTTTATGCTTTGTAACTCAGGGTGACTCAAGGCATCCCCACACATCATCATCATCATCAATAGGTGTTCTCTACACCTCTCTACAATGCAAGAACTGTTGATCATTTGCCCATTCAGAACTCATTTGTCACATTTTGGCTTGTATTTGAATGGGGTGAACTTAAGGACTTCCAATTCGTGAATTGTCAACAGGTGTCCTTTATGTTATAGTAACCAATAAGTAAAGTGCAGAAGATATCAAAAAATAATGGGGATTGGGGATTTTAGTTCGAGGATAAATCAGCCCTTCAATCTTTGTTTTTAGTTCAAGGAGAAACCAACCTTCTAGCCAAAGGTTGTGTTTTGGGGAAATCTTTCATATGTTTTATTATTGAATTGCATATATCACTTAGTAAATAAGTCAAGTCCTAATCCTATCATCATGCCTCTCCATAATGCAAGAAGTGTTGAGGATTTGCTAAATCACAACTCAATTGTTTCATAGGGGTGGCATTTTGGTTGGCGACTGAATAGGATGAACTAAGGGATTACTGATTCACGCAATAGATTCACAGAAATTGTGAGAAACAGATTTTGTATTTTTTATGATCTGACAAAAGAAATTCAATCAATTCACTCTTCATACCATTAAAGTAAGTCAATTTGGAAGTTATCACATGGACACTCATAAATTTGGGGCAAAAAGCTCTTATTTCTTAAATGAAAACTAAATATATTCTATATACCAGCACACAGGATAAAAAATTCTACCAAACTACCTGATATGAATTTGAAATTCGACGATTCTATCAAGATAACAGATTATAAAAGATATAAAAAGAAAGAATAAAGAACCAATCATCCAAACAATAAAAAAAGGAACTCTAACTTTTTCCTTTCCATTTCTTTTTTTCTTCTTCTTTTTTATAGAGAAATCCATCACATATTCATTAACTCCACATAAACATACATACATATCTCAACATATCCAAAACTGAGAAACTTGCAAGACTTACAAAGATAATTCAACTTATCAACACGAAAGACTGACTGATCGAATTCCACCCCTCACTGAACTTGTAGACTCCAAGCCAACCCCGGCCGTCCCGGCAATGCGAGTGCGGCAAATTGGGCAGGCGGGCACCTTAGCCAGCCATGTGTCTATGCAGGAAGCATGAAAGATGTGCCCGCACTGAGGTAGAATTCGACATCGCTCACCTTGCTGCAAACCCTCCAAGCAGACCGTGCAATCGGAATCAGTGTTGGAATTGGTCAGTGAGCTAAGGGTGAAAGAGGGGAGGGTTTGGAGCTGTTTTGGGGATAACCCAGATGGGGAATCAAGGGCAGGAGGGGGTTGGCGATGACGCTGGCGGCGACGGCGTAGGGCACGACCAGCGATGCAGAAGTGGAGGAGGAGGAGTGCGGCGATGCCCAGGAAGAGGAAGAAGAGGGAGATGACAAGGGCCATGACGACAGCTTGGAGGAGGAAGGAAAGTAATCTGAATCTGGTATTGAATTTAGAAGGGGAAATTGGATTTGAAATTTGATGGGGATTTGAAGGAGAAGAAGTAGAAGAAGTAGAAGAAGAAGAAGAAGAGATGAGATGGGATTGAGCATTCTCAGATTGAAAGGCCATAAAAAGGATTTCTCTTTCTTTCTCGATCCTTTCTCTTGTTCCCATTTTTACACCAATCTCTCTCTCTCTCGATCTCTCGACCAGAGGAAGAAGAAGAAGAAGAAGAAGATATTGCGATCTGATAAAAAGGAGAAATTTGAGAGGTTGGAAATGGGAATACGACAAAAGGTGAAAGGGCGATGAATTGTTGTGTAGGATCGCAATTGGATCCTTTCTGAGATTCCATTTGAAACTGTTGGCCCGTGGTCAGACTACGGTGGGAATGGATCGGGTTGTGTGGGTTCGGTCAAATTCATATTCGCCATGGATATTAAAACATATTTTGCCTTAAGTGATTTAATATGATCTGAATTCTTTTATTACTGACTCTATTATACCTATAATTTTAATTTCAACTTAATTTGATTTAATTTAATTTTAAAATTGAGAAAAAAATTTAAAAAATATTTCTCATAGAAAATTAAAGATAACAAAACTTCCCTTTTAAATAAGTCAATTATACTATGAAAAAAAAAATAGATTAAGTTTTTGAATTTAGAGTAGAATGCATAGACTAAAATTAAAGAGTAAAAAAATAGACTAGTTAAATAGTGTTTTAAATTTGAGTTACATTGAGTTAAATCTATTAAAAAAAAATTAAAATATGCATCATCCCTCAAACATGAATTTTTCAAGCCAACTCATTAAGTATTTGATCAAAATTTGGCATTCTAGATCAAACCATGTAAAGAGAACAGAATCTATAACAGTAGCTTATGGTATAATACTCTATACTTTTAAGTTTTGATCCAATGTGTTAAAGCATATACTCATGAAGAAGTATCTTAGCAAAAAATTGAGAAAAATCACTTTAGTCTTTCAATCAAAATACATTAAAATTAATAATCATTTCATCATTGATTCGATAGATCTAAATCTAATGATTGAAAATAATATTTTTTTATTTTTTGAATTTATTTTACTTTATAACTTTATATGCAATATAATAGAGCCATTGATCTATATATGACACTACATAAAAAATACAATTTCTATTACTTTATTAAAGTAACTTACGCCAATAGAATGATCAAATGATGGTGACAACATTACACCGTATATATGAGCATTAGCATTTTTAAATAATTGATCTAGCATAATTCGATTGACTAATATTCTCACCCATTTAAATATAAATTTACTTTTAGTAAATATATAAAAATTATTTGCTAACCAGGTCCAATCCTTCTCCATTGAAACATGATTTTATATAAAGTACGAATTCAATTCATTTGATCATAATAAGTATGAAGGAGAAAAAAGTGTAAACTTAGGCTCAACCAAAGATCAGTCTTCCTTTTCACAACATGCCACTTCACAAAGAATAATTTCTCATAAAAAATCACATATAATAAACAACCTAGTTGGACCTGACCTAAATTCAACGTTAAAGAAGATTTGATTCATAAGACCGTTTAATTTGTCTAAAAATATTATAATTTTTATATTATTTTCTCCTCTTACTCTAAAAATATCATTTTTTAAAGATTATCTACATGGGTGTAGCTCAATTACTTCCCGCCTCAAGAAACGGGATGTTGCAGATTCGAGTCCCCCCTAACCTTGATGTGCCCCCACGATTTCCCACACCTAAATTCGAAAAAAAAAAATCATCATATGATAAAATCATAGTCGTACGCAATCCGACTAGCGTGACAGCAGAACATAACTTTTACCACTAACATGTAGCATGTGGACTGGAAGGATTACTATTTTGGCATTTCTTTCCAATTCTCTACATATTTTGTCATTACAAATAATTAAATCATACATTGAGAATGGGTCCAATCTGTAGATAACTGAAAATTATGAAAATATAGTTTATTAGAAAAAAAAAACTATATTTAAATAGATGTGCTTAAATTGAACCGTTGATACGGACTTCCGTCGAATTAAGTATTCTATTATCTATCAATTGAACCCTGAGTCGTACTCAGACTCATCCAAGTCTCTGACTCATTTCCCAACAAGTCGACTCACCCAAGCTTCTAAAGGCTGCAGCAAGACCAGGTCATAGTGTTATACACATGATCAACGAGACATCTCAATAATTTGCAATGAAACAGGTAAGAAACCTCCTAATTCATAAACTCTCATGATACAAAGGATATATGGGCATAAGATATACAGTTGGCCATTAGATTATTATTTATCAAATCCAATTACAAGTACCAATCAAGAAAGAAGAGAGAAATTGCTTCAATGAGAACCATGATTTTTTTTTTTTTTTTTATTGCTAAGATGGAAATGTGGAACAAGAAAGCCCGGGGAACAAAACTGAGAAACTTACTAAGACATGAAAGGAAACAACAAAAAGAAACACTGGAACCTCACACCTGAGAAAGCTGGGTCCAAATTAAAGGCGTTGTTAGGCTAGGCATAAATCGAGATCAGCAAAGATGAAAGAATCCACAATACAGTTTGCTTCTCTACCAGTGTCAACGAACCTCAGCAGAAGAGGCGATGAAAGATCCATAATTTCCTCTATTAGATCAGCAATGTTCCAAGGATGAGGTGTATCATTAGCAGCCCACTTGATGAAGCAAGATGGATCCCTTCAGCAACCAAGGGGAGAAATTGACCATCCACCGCCAACTTAAGCCTCCTGTACCAAGGCCTTAGCTTCAGCGAAGTGAGCAAAGTTGGAGCTGAAGGGTCCAGAAAAAGCCAGCAAGGCATCTCCAAGACTGTCCTCAATAATGCCCCCGATAGTGGCAGGGCCAGGACAGCCCAGGCGCAGCCATCAAAATTCAGCTTGAAGGAGTCGGCGGGTGGTGGCACCCAAGAAAGCGACAAAATGGAGGTCGACGGGGAATCCTTCATCACCTCAGACCAGCATCTAATAATATCAGTGATTGGGTGATGCCAGAAGGCCTCCAAGATTGAGATCCAATTGGCACATCTCCATTTGATTACCTGAAGGATATCTATGACGCTTTTCGCAACACTTTAAAACACCAGTTGTTCCTTTCAAGCCAAATAGACCAAATCGTCAGAACAAATTTCCAAAGAATTCCACCCTTCCTGGAGGACTTCCTGATCTGCCAGCTTCAAAGATGAGCCAAGAGCGAGCAGAGAGACACTAGGATAACTCAAACTAGGAGATCACCTGGGCCCAAATAGACTGGGCCAGAGGTCAAATGCAGGAATACACAATCTGTTGTCTCTGCGTTGCCAAGACAAAGAAAACAGATAGTTGGCAAAGTGGGTCCTATTACCCCGTCTACACAGCATATCAAGGGTGGGCACCTTTCCTTCAAGAGCAGTCCAGCAGAAGATGATTCATTTGGAGGGTGCAGAGAAGGTTTACGGCTGGTTGAGTGGACTAGAGACAGGTCTTGACTAACCACGCTAGAATAAAGGGATTGGACAGTAAATGATCCTTTGTTGTTCAGCTTACAGATGTGACATTCGGGCCTAGACAGGTTCAAATAGCAGCTGTGAAGCAATTGCATGAGGTGATGAAATAGGCCTCCTCCCATGTGTTTAGATTGTTTCTGGGGAAAATGGGACACCAAAATATAGCACACATCCAGAACTCAAAACAGTCACTGACAAAAGTCTTGCGAATGGAAGAGATTCTGTAGAGCGCAGGGAACATAACCTTCAGACGGACATCCGAAATCCAACAGCCATTCCAAAAGGAGACTCTTATCGCCTTCCAGATGAGGCTCCGTCTGTTTGTACTTTGTGTGAGATTAAAGAGGAATCAGTGGACCATTTATTTTGTAAATGCCACTTCACTGGGGTTGTGTGCTATCTGTTTTTGGGCTTATTTGGTTGTTCATGGACATTAGGTAACGGGGTGGAGGAGCTCTTGGTGGCGTGGTTAGGGGGTCCCTTTACGGGTAGACAAAGAGTTGCTTGGAATATGGTTCCATTTGCAGTGTTTTGGACAATTTGGAAAGAGCTCAATGGGAAGATCTTTGAGGGTAAAAGAGGGAGCACTCGAGATGTGTATGAGGGCAAAGTGGCAAGTGATTGGGTGGTTATCGGTGTGTAAGGAGTTTCGGGGTTTAATTCCAGAGGAATTTTACTTGTCGTGGGATGGCTGTATGAAAGGGGTTGGTAAAAGTGGCAAGCGATCGGTAAAGTGGGTAACGCCTCCGCTTGTTTATTTTAAATTCAATGTGAATGGCGTGGCTAGAGGCAAACCTGGGCCAGCAGGAATTAGTGGAGTGCTTCATGATGATAGGGCAGAATGTTGGCAACTTTTTCTGAATCAGTTGGGCAATGGAATCAAATGAGGCTGAATTAAGGGCAATTGAGAGAGCAATTCAGGTTTGGTCTAGTTTTAGAAGGGGTAATCTCATTATCGAAAGTGACTCAACTAATGCCATCTCTTGGGCTACCAATAAGAAATCTCCCCCGTGGAGGCTGGTGTGTGTGGCAAGGGACATTTGGAGATTGTGCTGTATGGGTGGCATCACGTTCACTCATACACCTCGATCAGCAAATTGTGTTGCTAACTTCTTGGCAAAAGCTAGTGTTCACTTACAAGCACCGGCTTTGGAATTTTTCCCTCCGGTTTGATTTGGTAGCTAGGGAGTTGGACACACTCTGTATGTGATGTGGGTGATTTCGGGTGATTTATATTATTTGTTCCTTTTCTTTTGTTTTTTGAGTATAATTCTCCTATACACAAGTCTTTTGTAATACTTTCATACTTTCTTATTCTATGAAATCTAATCGTCAGTGTTTATATTTGCGAAGCAAATGCTGACAATCTTCATCACTCCTTTCCAGAAGAGCACCTCCAATTTGAATTGATAATTCTCCATCCATTAGTCTCCCACCTGGTACTTTCCATTAGGATTAATTTCCAAAGGCCAGACTCTTCTTTGCGCAGTCTCCAAACCCATCTTCCAATTAAAGCCAGATTCAGCAGACTCAGATTTCGCACACCCAAACCCCCATACCTTATCGGTTTACAAACAATATTCCAACTCACAAAATTGTACTTTCTTTCATTGCTGGGCCCTTCAAGAGAAAATCCCTTTGTAATTTCTCAAGTTTCTTGATGACATTGTTGTGGGACCCATTTCAGAACAGAGTTGACCCAAATCACCTAATTTTGGAAGTCAATGTATTAGGTGTAAATAGATTTGTTATTGATGTAATAGATTAGTTCTTTTCTTTCTTGGGTCCCTGATGGCTCTTTGTAATCTATTATACACATGTATACTCTGTGTCTCAAATACAATACAATACAATAGAGAGAAGAATTCTTCTCCACAATTTCTCTTTCTCCTTTTTCCTTTTATCCTTTTCTACATGGTATCAAAGCCAGCAATGAGCTCACCATCATCTCAGCAAGGCCTGATGGCAGAGTACCCACCCTCCAGTTGGAGGATAGCTTCATCTCTGATGGGAAGGTCGGTCCTCTCTCACAAATCCAGAGGGAAGATTCAGCGACCTCCTCTTGTTGGGCTGATGATATTGAAAGGGTCCCAGATCCCACTCAATCTACTGCTTCAGTCGTCCGCTTCGAAAGAGATCTTTCGTGGGGGAGCAGAAGGTGACCAAAATTTATGCTACTACCGGAATGACTTTTGCGGATAAAGAGGCAGACTTGATTAACTTGCTTGTCTTTGCCAAGAACAGGGAAACCCGAAATCTCTGGGACAATGATGATGATTTCATGATGACATGGATGGTGGGATTGTTTAAATTTGCACAGATATACAATTCGAATTGTGAAGAACCAATGTGTCAAACAAGCTTTAGTGCTCAACACAACTGTTTTTTTCTTTTAACTTTTGTTTTCCTCTTGTTTAAGTTCTGTCTTAACCATCTTAAAAACTACCATGTGAATGAAGAACAAGAGAATAAGGAACCATTTTTCTCAGCCAGACCAACCTCCTTGTAATTTGGTATTAATTTGCAGGTACTCTCTTTCATTCTTTTAATTTATTAGGATATTACAAGTGATTATGTTTGTTTAAATAACAAAAACTACTAGATACATGCTATGAATTCTACAAACCAAATCAGCACAAGTTATGAATGTGTTGACAAATGTCTCACCAGCGATTCAGAAGGCAACCCACATCCAGAAAATAATCAGCCTAAAACACAGAAAGTAGTATCTGGTCAGAAGGGTCTCATCCAAATGCAGCAATGAAGTGTCTAAAAGAGTAATTATGGTTGTAGGGGGTACAGAAAATATGGTTGAAGCATTTTTCAGCTCCAATTATACAAAATGAACTAAAAATGAGTGACATGTACAGATAGCTAAGAAATTAGATTTCTCATATTTTCATTTTGTAGTAAAGAAAAAAGAATTTTGATTTGTTTAGCTCAAATTGTCAAGAAAAGGATTGGAGCTCCTCATACTTAACACAATAACCTTACAAAAAGCAATAGAACTAAGTAGTTTGAACAATTCAGTTCTTTATCATAATATATAAGAAAAATGATTTTTTTGACATATCATTAGGTAGAAGATATGGGATCGAGTTATATCATCATCATCAATTATCAATATCCCATCTTTCTGGGTTAGTTATTTGAGTTTTACTTCTCCATTTTATCCTTTCATAAATCATTAACGTTTGTCACTCCGCTGAAGATATGAGATCATGTGATGTAGTAAATTGTGAAATGTACAACAGGTCTAATGTGAAATAACAACTAAAGAAGAACTTAAAAATGGAAGCTATTACCAGAAATCTTGAAGGGAAATCTGAAAATAGTGTTTAATGGAATCTATACCAGATGGCTTGGAAGGAAAATCTGAAAATACTGTTCTTTTTCAAAGTTATATTTGAATAATATCATGCTTGTAGGTCAATTGTAATGCATGCCAGTTTTTGTAGAGAACCAAAAGAATGTAGCATCACTATCAGTATCTATCTTCTAGGATCATGTGAAGTTGATATGGTACATATTTTCAAATATTCTAGGATAGAACAAAACATTACACAATTTGATTGCAGAATACAATTCATATGTGTAAAGGACTTGAGAATGGTTTCATTGATTGGAAATGTAAAGGACTTGAGAATGGTTTAATTGATTGGAAATGGAAAGGACTTGAGAATGACATCAATTCATATGTGTAAACATCGGTTCTATGACTCAAGCTTTCCCAAGGCCTAAGAGTGGGTTTGGCATATCGAATGTTCACAATAAGGGTGGGCTCTATGTTTCATAGTATGACAAACTCTAGGAGAACGAACAGTATTACAAAATTACTCAAAGGCTGAAGTTATAGGAACTAAGGAACATAAGTCTACAATTCTTTTTTTTTTAAGTGAAAAAAAATGAAATGAATGTAAGTCTAGAACTATTTCTGGCCCATGCATGAAATGGATGTACATGACAGGCTTAATTTAATAAGATCATGTTCTACACTGTTCCATCAGAGAAAAGTTGAATGAATGGAAAGAACTGAAAAAAAAATGCTAAATAGTACTCAATGAAATTGATGGAAACAACATCAGTTCCTAACTTAAATTTTAGATTCATCGAGACTTTGTGAAGATATTACAAGAATTTCAGGATAAAGTCATTTTGAACATTGTCAAATGCCACCACATTGCTCAAACATCAAAACAGGAAATTTGGGAAATATGTCATTTTCAGTCTACTAGGTCAGTGGGGTGTGTCAGTCTACTAGGTCAATGGTGGGTGTGTAAAAGTTGATTTCGAATCTATTGGCCAAAGCTGGGCCCGAACCCGACCAGTGAACAGGCTTAGATATAACTCAATGCAAACCTTGGTGAAGTCCAATCAAAATGGGAACTCCACCATCTCCCCTCATAACTTTCTTACACTAGTTGTTACCATAGGTGGATTAGGTGTTTTTTTTCACAGCACCAGTGAGCACTTGCAAGCTCATGATGATAAGACAAGTGTCAAGATGCGAACTCATGATGATGAGAGAAATAAGAATTCCTATGGAATTGCTTGGTGTAATTGAAGGTAAAAAGGCCATTGAGGATTATCACACTTTTGAGAGGAATAATATCTCTAGGAGAGAATGTATAATGTCATCTTTCTCATTTGAGAAGAAACACAAACAGTATTCCAGACATTTTAACCAAAGGTGGGATAGAGAAGCAAGGTTAATAATATATATCAAAGAAAGAAAGAAGATTTTCCCATGTAGTTCGTCGGTCAAACCAATGATTCTCTTCTCAAAGTAAGTTGAGAGTCCTTCTCTTTCTAGTCACACTTCTATCAATGCAATGAAAGAACCATCCCTTCATAGATGAAGTAAAATGGCATATTTTTAGGGTTTTTTTTTTTTTTTGAGAAGTACACAACTGTACATTATACTTACCTTTAAATAGTTCTAAGTAATAACATTTGTTTTATAACCATTCCAAACAGGAAAGAAAATTCAGGAACAAATCAACCATCTGAAACGTCGAAGTTTCAGCTGGCATGCATGTGGCACATTTATGTATTAAATTCAGTTTGTAGGTATGCATAAGTAATGTTAAGTGAATGCAGTAGTCACTACAATTTTGAGCATTGCTTTACATATTGCATTGATCAGGAAAAAAATGTCTGTAAATAGTTAACTAAGTTAAGCTAGAATCACTGACACCAGTTGTCAAAGCAGACAAAATTCAAGAAATACTCAGCACAGAACTCACAAGAAATGCAAACTGCGAAGCTAAAAGCAAGTTGGTCATTTTTGTGACACTGTCAATGGCATAAAATATAACTCCAAAGAAGGAATTTGTTGAAATTGAAATAACATACATAATTATGATTCAAGTAGAATATGGGCTACAGAAAATAAAGACATGACCCTCTACCAAGAACAGATGAACTCAAGAGTTCATAGTAGATTTAAAGGACTGCACTGTGGGCAAGAAAATTAATCGAGGGTTAGACTAATTTGCAGAAATTTGTACCTGTTCTTATAGAAGTTCTTTTTTCTGGCATCATCTTTACAATCATGAGCAGACGCAATAGCCCACATATGTTGATTCCTCACATATGGTTTACAGAAAGGAAGCCCACAAGGGGATTTCTTGTTCGCCATTGATCTAGCCTTCAGCTAAGTAAAACATTCACCCATGTGATGTTGAATACAAATGGGTGAAGTCATATGCCAAAAAGGCGACAAACACTACAAGTTGCTCAGAGACCAAAATTGTTTTCCTTTGAAGGAAAGAAAAAAACTTTTAAATTAAAAATCAGTCCCAAAGAGAAGCATGGTAGTGAAAGGGGTGCCTTAGTTGCGCGTAAACCCTGACCTAAGCTCCAAACCCTTCTTGTGCCTTACCTAGCCCATTTTGCACTAGGCCCTCAACAAAAAAATTTAGAAACCTTTTTTCTATAGTAAGCCTTTTTTAAGTTTCTTTTTTGGCAATAGTTAGTACCTATTCTAGTTAGTATGACATGGTTGTTAGTGATCCTTAACTAAGAATTCTAAATTTCTAATTATTCGATAATATACTTGAGCATATATATAATACATGCACATATAAAGCGCTTGGAAGCTCAGTTGCCAATATATTTTGGGGCTTTGGATTAGTAATATTATATCTTGTCAGCATATATGCAATAAAGATATAAATCCATGAATCGAATATTTTGAAGCATCTAAAAAACAGTGCCAAGCAAAATTTAGCTTGTGCCTAGACATGTATTATATCCATGAATCGACACATATTTTGGAATTGACTAAGGTCCACCTGCAATGTAGGAATGCCTTACAGTTTCAGTCTCTCAATTGAGTCTGGATCCTCTAGAAGTGGACTTCCATAGGAGGGGTAGAGCATACTCTCTCATTGGTGGAGAGGACCCTCTCTCCTCCATGTCATCTGACACAGCAGATGAGAGAAGGTCTTCTCCACCAATGGGAGAGGATGCTCTATGGAAATCTACTTCTAGAGGATCTGGACTTGCAAAACATTACAAATTTTCAGCCCATTACTGAAAACATTATCTTACTGTCTTCTGAGCCATTAGAATGAAAAGAACATTATGAAATAAAAGTTTTGGGTTTCCAAATATTGCAAGCAATTCAAATAGCTTGGCAGTTACGAATGACTATCCATTCAGAAATCATGTTAGATGGTATATTTATTCTTTCTTTTTTGGAAGAGTTAGTATATTTATCTCTGACATTTCTGCACAAAATAATAACTCTTCGTGATTTACATACTGTTCAAAACTAATGTGAACTTAATTGAAGATATAATATTGTCAAATGATTGACTATAATATTTAGAACAACACAGATAAAAAAGAAAACAGATGTTGCAAATACTGGGTCAAGTAAAAATAGCTTACAACCCATCAAGTCTAAGACCCAAATAGAAAGAGTAAAGGCCATAACTGACCGTTCCTTCCTTCTGCATTCATGGAAACAGTTTCTGGCATGGTTGGTTCAGTTCTTAAAGAGGAATTTCCACTTCTATTGTTACGACCACGTACTCTCTTGGATAAAAGTTTAGCTATCTCCAACTGAGTATTTGCTATTATTTCTGTCCGCTTAAGCTCCATCTCTCCGCGCTTAATTTCTGCCTCAGCCCTCAGTCGCTCTGTATCCTTGTAAATCTCCATCCGAGTCTGTTCAATTTTCAAAATCGAATGTGCTAGCAATCTAATACTTTCTGCCACAGCTTTGTTTGAACTCTTTCGTCGCTTTGAGGGTTGAAGTTTCCCAGACCCATCTCCTGCAATGGGGCTCTTACTTCGTGGAGTGCTAATATCACTGTCCATACCTCTACTTTCTTTCCTATTATCAGGAAATGTGTTAGACCCATCATCTTGGTTGCTGTCCTGCA
The DNA here is from genome assembly GCA_022113865.1 of Chimonanthus praecox. NCBI lineage: Eukaryota > Viridiplantae > Streptophyta > Magnoliopsida > Laurales > Calycanthaceae > Chimonanthus > Chimonanthus praecox. The sequence continues at coordinate 62,695,069 of CM039091.1, read as the reverse complement.
TATGTCGCTCTGCTTCTAAATCAACAGCTTTGCCAATTTGGGCCTTCTCAGTTGTCTGAGGATGGGCTTTATCGGATACTCTCTTCAGAACATGTTCTGAGTTCTCCATTTCTACTTTTGGCAAAGCTTGCAGGCCTGGCTCATCTATCCCATTTGCACAATCTGCAGTTACATCCTTCACTTGGGAGCTGTAAGCCCCTTTAAGCAAGCTATCCATACGGGCATAAAACTTCCAAGAAGAACCTGAAGCCGGATTGCTAGCATTGCTAGCACCCACTGTCTCTGCTCGGTACCGCTTCTTCATGGACTCAATTTTGTTCTTACATTGGTTGGGCGTTTTCAATGCCTTTTTCCCACAATTACGATCTGAAACCTCATGGGCAATATCCTCCCAATCACTCCCCTTGAGCTTGGCCCGATTCCTAAGCAACCACTTCGATTCATAAACTTCCAACAAACTCATAACCCCACCTTCACTCCACTCATCCCGTTTACTCCTATCGAGTGTCTTCGTTGCCGCAATTTCACCGGGACCCACTTCCACTGGTGCCAGTTGGAGGCGATCCAACCCTCGATACTCAGCAGGAAAGGCCGGCTCCCGTTGTCCATTCATCCCGCCTTGGATAGCATCCACGGAGTCCATAATACAAATGTAAGCCGAGTACCCAGATACCAAAAAAGGCGAAAAGTTTCGATCATACTAGAGAAAGGCCTAATTTGGGGATCGGCAATACGGAATTCATAATTTCCAAAGCATGAATCAATAAACTGGCATCTGGGTCAGCATTTTTGAAGCAATTATAGGATTTATAGCTCCTAATTTGGAATCTTATAAATCTAATGGAGAAAGGAATTACAAATTTAGGCAAATAAATGCAGAACTGGAATCCAAGAATTTTGGGACTGAATTCTTACTTGATTGTTTTAAAGGATCGATGAATCTGAGTTCCATTGATAAGTCTGATGTAGCAATCCTTACTTTCTGCCAAGAATTGAGAATGTGAAGAAACAGAGAGAAGCGGGTAACAATGGGGAAAACTGAAAGTGCGTTTCTACTTCCAGGGGCCTCCAGATGTGCGCCACGTGGGCGGTTTTGGAACGTCGGATGACGTGGTGGCATCTGTCAGAGCGCAACATCGAGCATGGATTATGAAATGGGCGCTCGTGTCGCGACAGAGACTCAGAGGCTGAGACTGGACTCAGGGATCGCAACTGGGTGAGAAAAAGCCAAAACATAAAGTATTTTTTAATATTTTTTGGTCATATATAAATTGAGAATGTTACGCATCTCAACGAATGAAAATCGAGCTCAGAATTTAAAGATATATATATATATATATATATATATTTTTTATAACGATATACGTATTTAACTAAGACTAATCCCTAAGACTCACACTGTCATTGCTCATATAGTCGGTCCAGAGTTTAAAGAGAAATTTATCAATTTATTTGAGAAAGTAAAAATAAAAATATATTTTTTATGTAAAATTTATAAAAATAAAAAAATAAAGTTAAAATTTATGTTTCCCACATGTTCCATAAACTCCGACACCATGTCTGAATAGAAACTCAGTATTCATTTTTCTTACATAAAAAAATATCTTATTTTTACAAAAATGAATGATATAGTATCTCATCAAGTAAAGAAAAACTTCTTCCTTTTTCATTAAACTTTCTTATCTCTTCTGTAAAATGAATTTTTAAAAAGAGAGAAAAATGTCTCATAAAATTCTTAAACAAAAAAACTAAAAAGAGTGATAACACTTTCATTTCTTTTAATTCTTCACCTTTCATTAATTAAAAAATAATAAATAATCTCCAGAAATTTGAAATACAGAACTCATGAATAATAGAATTTCAGTCAAATAAAGTTATTAAATTTTTTTTTAAAATTTACATTTGAAAAATCACTGGATTATTAACTTGTCTAATAAAACACAAATGGCCCACGCAGGCTCGTGTCTTTATCATGTGTAAAGATGACAATTTGATTCAAAAATTCAAAAATTTAAAATAAGCTACAAATAAAAATGCATGTCCTAAACTTAGCCTATTGTCATATATAAAGATGACAATTTGTTCAAAAATCCTCAAATAACTATTTGAGAGATGGGGCTTAGTTGATTGTATAGAGGATTCATAAGAGATTTATTTAAATAAAAGAAAAATCTTCAAACTAAATAAGTATTTTGTAAAGAGTTAGCTAATATGGATCTTAGGTATATATCTAAATTCTAAACTCTAAACGAAGTGATATATTCTCATCATAAGTCCAAAGAGGGAAATTTCAATTGTATTCTTCATATAAATTTCCAAATTCATGAGACGCAGTGCATCAAATGACATATTTTAAGAATTTCACATACTATGACATAGCAATTTTGTCTCACTAAAACAACAATCAAATTTAGTTTTAGAGCTTTATTTTCTATAATTATTATCTTGAAGACTATAACATTCATACTAGAGCTGAAAGTCAGTCAGATTGGGTCGAGTTTTAATAAATCCAACTCAATCTATAAAAAATATTATTGAACCTAATCCAATCGTAATTGTTGACCTGATTCAACCTTACTGTTGGCCTGAATTGCTAGTCCGACTATACTCGAGTGCTCTATTAAATTTTTTTTGAGTGTGTTAAATCGGGTCGGTTCAATTTTAAAAAAGCTTTACGAGACCCAACTCGAATTTAATTTGGATTTTTTTTCTTCAATCCAAACTTGACCCTAATTTTAATAATGTAACACCCTACTCACTTGATTTTTTGAGTCGGATCATACGGACCAAGTTAAAATCCAACCCAAATTTCACCCCCAATTCATACTTATTAAGTTAAATAGTCTTTATATCACCTTAATTTTTAATTGAGTTGAACTCATGCCTATTACATCTCGACTTCGTATATAGGAATATGTCCAAACCATGAGATGTGTTGAGAAACCAAGTTTTAAAATCTTGACCCCCCATAATTTCTAAATGGAAAGGACAAGATTTTAAATTGTTGCTTTTAGAAGTTTGGCAATGATTAATTAGAGATTATTTTCTTTGGGTTTGATTTCTTAACAGTTTAGAAAGAAATGACAGGAGAATATTTCATAATATGGATCTTATTGCAGCAAGTGAAAGAAAAAAAGTTAAAAAAGTGAATTTTTTTAGTATGCATGTCATAATTTTCTTATAATTCCTTGAGTCGGTATAATTTAAGAAGACAAATTTTACACTAATTTTCATAAGAGTATTTCCTTTTAAAAAATTTGTAGTGATATTATCTTATTATTTATTTTAATCATTTATATATTAAAAGGCAACACACTTAAAAGTGCGAAGAACTTCACTGCAAATAATAGAATCCAGGGGTCGAAAAATTGGCCCTGCCGAGATTTCATCCGATTTTTCATATCGGCCGAGATATTTTCTCTCTCCTCAAATTTTATTTTTTTAAAAATCTTGGTGGCTTTTTTTTTAAATCATTTAAAAAAATAAAAAGTTATTTATATATATATATATATAAATATCAGCAGAGATATCGACCAAGCCCGCAACCGATATTTTTTTTAAAAAAGAAGAAGAAGAAGAAGAAATCGACCGATATTCAACTGAAATCTCGGCTGTATCGACTAATTTTTTTTTTATCTATGGCCGATACTATGCGTATCGGCCGAATTATCTCGGTCATCGAAATCCCGAAATATCTCGGTCGATACGGACAATATCGGCTGAGATTTCGACCCTGATAGAATCTGAACCAAATCTTAAATAAAGAAGTTGATTTTAGCCCGGTAAAGTAATTTGTCGAGGGCTCAAAGCCAATGGGGCTATGGGCCTTAAGAGGACTGTAATTTGAAATTTAATGAAGCTCTAACTCGCTTAGTAAGTCCAAATCAGCCATTTAGGCTTAAGTGCTTAACTAACATCTTTGGCAATTTAACCCAAAAGCATGAAGGCCTAAAATGTCTAACAAGCAATTGCTAGGGCTTGGTATGTAGTTATGTACTATCAACTATGTACCGTGTATAGTCGAAACCCAGCTCGTTGAGAGGCTAAGAAGCCCAAAATGTGCGACTCGGTCTTAGCTTGCTGTAATAGGGCTTACCACGTGCAGAGCCTGGCCCAAGCTTGATACATTTACACTTCTAGATCTATGTTTTTGTCATTTAAAGTGTAAATTCTTCACTGTTTAAATAATTAAACAGAAAATCAACACTCTACCATCATCGTCGTCGTCATCATCATTATTTATTGGTAAGTTATCATTTTCTGTTATCGAATCATAAATCCTAATCAATTAGAATTCGTATAGTTCCATAACGTGGCTTGAAAATGATCAAAGTTATGGTAGTTGAGAGATGGCATTCACATTCATTGGATGTGGTCCATGATCTCTTCTGGATCATTTATGATGTTAAAACCATCTTGTACAGTAGGCCCACTTCCCATCCTTCTTTCTTCTCTCTTTATTTCCCCTTTTGCAATTGGTGAGAGAGAGAGAACCATTTTGTATTAATGTTAGTGTTAAGACTTTGATCATTTTACTTCGCAACTTCAAGAGCATCTTCTCATTTCAATTAATGTGTTTCATCATAAGTAAAAAAAAAAAAACTAGTTATTTTATTTATTTATAATAAAAAAGTATTTAATTAGGAAGTGGAAAACTGAAAGTCTGAAACAATTTCAAAAACGTTAGTTTAAAGTCTTACACTAATGTATTTATTAGTTGGGCTATAAGGCATAAGCATCTAAAAAAATAAGTGGATTGAGGGGGTTCTTACATGGTTTAAACCATTGTTATATTTAAGAATAAAGTTCTTAACATTCACATAAGTAGCGATCTTTCTACGAGCATTTTGTGTAATCCAATACCGATTTTACTGTATTGTCCATTTTTTCCTTCGAATCACTTAAAACAAAAAGTTTGAGTGTTTGACGAGTTGATTTGAAGGACAAAATTGGTGATATAGTAAAATTCATGTCGGATTACATAAAATGATTCTAGATGGATTGTTGACCTATTATATAGTAGTTGTTTAGAAAATTTATATTTGAATTTATAAGGACATCTTTCTCAATTAACATTTTGTTGTAATTGGATGCTACTATTACATTAAAGATGTGTACTACAGGGAGGGACTAAGTTAGGTTGAGGGCCAATCCTGGTCCAACTTGGCGTATTGACTTAATAAACTCAACATTTAATTTGAATTGATAGGAATTGACTATAAACTTAGTTCATTGATTCGCTTGGTTTGCCTTGTTAGCCGGTTCAATCCATGATAAACCATATTAGCAAAATACGGTACTATGTACAATTTGGAGATCCATCCTACTTTCATAATTAATACAATACTATAAATTATTAGTCTTTTGTATACAAGATGATTAATACATCACATGTATCTAATATAGTGTGTAACAGCTAATCAACTAATAATACATCTAATTGGGTTCAGCCTACCAAGGCCTCAACTAATCGGGAAACCCTTGCCCCTCTTTGTACCTATGGAACAAAAATATTTTAAAATATTTTTTAATTGATGAATATTATTTAATTATTATATTTCATAAAATTGTGTTTTTATTTTTTATATTATATAGATTTAATAAAAATTATTAATTATCATAAAATTATTAATATGTCAAGTTATTCCTCCTTACTGTTACCAAACAATTTTTTTTTTTCTTTTAAGATAAATTTTAACTTTTCCTTTATAATTACCAAACAAAATAAGGGTAACACCTGTATATGGGTAACTCTTGTTCAAGAGTAATCCATGCTAAAAAATAACTCCAGGTAACTCCTATAAAATTTACCCCTCATCCAAATACAGCCTAAGGTGTATCCAACGCAATTTGCCCCAATACCGGGGTTGATTTAATTTGAGTTAGGATTGAACCTAGCCCTATTGTGCCCCTAATTGGAAACCCGTCTTTTTGAAAAATATTGTCCCTATCAATTCAAATATCTTTTTTATTTTGGTTGAAGTTAGCAATCACATAAGATATTTTTTGTGTAAGAATGACAAATTTAGATATATTAGCTGATTGTAACATGTAAATTTTAATTAGGTTGGGTTTATTCAAGATTTAGGCTCTTCCAAGCTCAAGATTGGCTAGCTTATTGAAAGGATATATTTTGTGAACTTTTTATTGTGTTTTTACTTATCTTGATTTACTCTAAATGTAAAATTAAGGGGATATAACAATTGTTGATTTTTCCTAAGATGTATTTTTGGATTGGAAAAATTAGGTGATTCTACTATAGGATATGTTGAGAGAGAATTTTTATAATCTTGTTCGGTAATTATATACAGAGATAGATGGAGAAGAAAAAAGAGAGTAAGAAATGATAAGATAAATCCTCATTTTTACCTATGTAATTGTTCAACTCATCAAAAGGAGTAAAAGTAAAGAAAAGCTCTATTTTCACTCAAATTCATTCAATCTAAATGCATCTCTTATGCGAGCAAAAATGAGCTAAACCATAACAAGTCAATAGAATGTCAAATATAAATTAAGTTAGAAGACTTAACTGGATTGGATTGGAGAAATTTACATATATCTGTAAGATTAGTCTTATCTTTAACGTAGAGTAGGAAATAAGGATACCCATGTTATTAAAAAAATATTGACATATTGAAAGATGAAATTTAAGTTTTACGCTGGTTTCCTGCAATTTTTCACACTTAAATTAAAAAAAAAAAAAGGGGAAAAAATTATTAAAAAAAGAAGAAAGAATATAGTTATTGAAGATGAGAAGATGCCAGATATTGTATGTGCACGTACAGGCTGTTTGGAGTTATTACAAAGGGTCTCTTTTATGTCACAACATGGGGTTTGTGAGAAGAGGTTGTGGCCCAATTTAATTGGGATATTAATGTGGGTCACGAGCAGTTGTGGTGGGATCATGTCTTTCACCTAAACCACTCTTTTCTATATTTACCTAAACACCTAAAATTTCAATTTTGAAAACAAACATCCAATCACTATGATTTTTATTTTATTTTTTCACTTTTTTTTTCTCTGTTTTTCATCATATGATATTTTTAATTTGTTTAAAAGAAGAACCCCAAAAAAGCTTCATTTGATTAAAAAAAATAAGGTTGCCTTTTCAGATTATTTTATGATTTTATTTTTATATAATGACTACAATCCATGAAGTTCAATCTATTTTGAATTTAGAGTAGCTAATTTAGCTTAAATTAAATTGGGTCATAAGTAAATACATGTAATTAAGTAGACATTGAGTCATGTATAATGTGTATTGTGTTAATTTGTTTAAATCCGATAGCCTTCAAATAGATAGTTAACTCATAGAAAAAATAAAAAATTATATCAAATCTCATTGCAAAGATCAGTTAAAATTAATAAGATAAATGCCCTTGACAATGACGATAATGACGGTGAAGTAAAGAGATGAAAATAAGTCTTCATCATCAAAATATAGTCAATATGAAGAGTTAAATATTAAAAAAGTTTTGAAATAAATATATGCTAACAAATAGAAATTATTAGGAGAAAAAGACAACACAAAATTTGGTAGCTGAACATTTAAGTTTATTTGAGTGCACAGAAAGAAAGTATCCAACACCCATACAGAGACAGCAGAAGAAGATAACTAGATGAGTACTTGAATTTGAAAACAAGAAGCTAACTCCACCAAATCAAACAAATTCATTTTTATAAAAATAAATAATAGTGATGATAATAAAAATAATTTGTATTACTTTATCAATATATAAAAAGAATATTTTAAGATTAACCATAAAGTGAGTTCATTTATTAATAAGTTGTTATTTATTTTCATAAAAACAGAAAAAAATGTCTTAAAATAGATAAAAGTAAGAAAAGAATATTTAAAATGTGTTTTAATCAATTTGAAAGATTTTATCCATATAATATTAGTATCGAAAAATAGAACATGTAAAATGCAAAAAATACGAATAAGAATTTAAAATTGAATTTGGTAATTAAAAGGATTTATCCACACTTATTATCTAAAATAGAAGTCATTTATGAAAAAAAAATAGAAAGCAGGATTATGTGATCTCATTTGGTGAGTTGGAATGATTTAGTTCACCATTTTGATGTTATTACTCAAAAATAGAAAATGTTCGTTCATCATTTTGATGTTAGTATCCAAAAATAAAAAATCTTAGTTCACCATTTTGATGTTAGTATTCAAAAATAGAAATAACAATATATTATTAATTTTTTTATCATTGTCATACACGTGCGCGTCCTTCTCATTAGCAATGGTAATAAACTAATAATAATACTAGCATCAACAACAATTGACAAGAAAATCATCTAAGAGATTGTTTTAAACATAATTAAATTGTACAAATTCTCCAAGGTGGTTCACTTTCTTTAATTGCAATTCATATTTATTTTATTTTTGTTTTCTTCTTTTCCTTCTTACAATAGTATCATAGTTGTAATGCAATTTTCTATTTCTCATAATCAACTAAAACAATATATCATTTTTTTTTTTGAAGTTATGTGTAGGAAACCGTGGGATGCTTAGCGTAAAACACTCACGGGTGAGTCCATTACTCCTAGGGCACACTAAGGTTAAGTCATGAAGGCTCGAACCCGCAATCTCCCGCTTCGTGAGGCGGGATGGAACCAACTACACCCATCTGAGTATTTTTATAATTTACATTAATACCACAGTTCAAATGATTTGAGTTAATGGTTGAATCTAATTCATAGAAAAATCTGTGTTGTTGCAGAAGACCATTCTGTCTTCCTTCAGATCTCAAGCACATGGAAGCAAGAAGAAACATTTGAACTGAGAAACAAAACCAATATGTATTGGAAATCTTTGAGCATCTAAAGTTTCAGAAATCTACACAAAAAAAAATGAAGAAAAATGAAGAAAAATACTCAATCTTCTACATAAAATATTCTTGGTGAGGATGAAAATTTTACAGCAAAATAGGGGTTCCTTCAAATTAATTTCTTTCATTCATTCTTTCACTGACTTGGACAACAGTTTCTTTCATTCAGGAAAGAAAGAAAATGATTTTTTCTTTTTTTAAATCTAAAATTCAGACATGGTTTGTAGAAGATGAATGAACCACCTTGTTCTGCCTCCCAACAAGCCATTGCAGTGTTCTTCTTGCAAATGAAGGTATACGGGCCGGCAGCGGCTCGAGACTAGTACAGCTTCCGACTTCAACATCTAAACCCAATTCACTTCCATGACTCTCCCAATCGGAAACGTCGATTTCAGATACAGTCCGGCTGTTCTGCTTCGCCTTGCAGTTGTTCGCGATCGGCCCCTGATCCAATGGCAATCGAAATGAGACAGCCCGTCTCGAAGAATCAACTTCTAGTGATGATGAAGTCTGTAACCAAATCTTAGAGACGGAGAAGCTATCCCTTTTGCTACTTGTGATGATGCCTGCAGTTCTAACATCGACATCTTGATGAACTTCACTCCTTCTAGCAGTAATTTTTGTTGCATCAAAGCCCTTAAAGCCTTCTCTTCTTGAATCCCCACATTCGGACATCGCAAGCCGGTGGCGCCGTGTCGATTGGGATGGTTTTATAGCTACTTGAAGAACAGAACTATCATCCAAAACATATTGGAAAGACCCCATTGAGAAGCACCTCCTTTCATCTACATTGCTGTTGCTACCAGTCCCTTCCCCTTTTTCAACGCTATCATCGACATTCCTAAACTTTCCGAGCTTAACTGGGACAATCCTCTCCTCAATTGCCGACGTTTCGCACCGCGGCTTACTAGAAAGATCATCATGGGATGATCCAAATTCCTGTTCTTCTCCTCGAGTGCTCAAATGGCTACTTGAATTTATTCTTCTTGAAGACCTTCCAAGCTTGACCGAGACGATCCTCTCCTCTATTGCCGAATCGTGAGAAAACCCCAATCCTCCTCCTCCTCCTCCTTGTGTGCTCAAATGGGTACTCAAATTTATTGTTCTTGAAGACTTTCCAAGCTTAACAGGGATGAAGCTCTGCTCTATCGCCGAGACGTCATTTGGTGGTTTACGCGAAAGATCGTCATGGAAAGACCTGGATTCTTGTTCTTCTCCATGATTGTTCATATGGGTACTTAAATTTATACTTTTCGAAGACCTTCCGAGCATAACTGGGACATCCCTCTCCTCTTTTGTGGACATATCAACGTGGGAAGACCCAAATTCTTCTTCTTCTCCTTGTGTGCTCAAACGGGTGCTTACATTTCTTCTTCTTGAAGATGTATTGGCAGTAACAGCAGCAGAAGAATCCAAATTGGGAGCAATTTCTCGGGAGTTTTCTCTTCCGGATTCGAGAAGAAGTAGAATGGAGGGAGAGCAGCCGGAATTTGAATTGAAATCAGGGAGTAAGCTGCATCTACAAAGAGGGCAAGTTGAGTGTGACAAGAGCCAAGTATCAATGCATTCCAAATGGAATGCATGGCTACATTTGGGAAGCAATCTAAGCTTATCTTCAGCTTCAAATTCACAGAGACAAACAGCACAATCAAAAGGGTTTTTCAATCCAATAATTGCTTTGTAGAGGAAAACAGGAAGAGTATCAATAAAAGATTGATCAACTCCAGCATCATGGAGATCGAAAAGCTGCTGCAACTGGCCTTGCAGAGCAGTTACATCATCCAAATCTTCTGAATCTCTACTAGATTGCCTTGAAAAGAGGTATCTAACAAGGAGATGGAGCAGACCGGAGATGAAAAAGACCACTGCTAGAATTACAATGATGAGTAAAATGCTCGGACTGATACTGTTTTCTGCACTGAAATTTCCTAGTGGAAGAATTGGAGGAGGAGGTGGTGGAATTGGAGAAATGGAGTCTTTTCCTGTAAAATTGTGCATTTTGGGCATAAAGAAGTGGAGATTTGGATTTGGGTCACCTCATTTTCTTCCAAAAATCATCAAACCTGTTAGAAATCAATCTCAGAAGAAAACCCCAGAGAGGTTTTGAGCTTCTCTTGATGTGATGATGTAAGAAAGCAGCCCTTGGACAAGGACAAATGGGGTTTTTGTCTGCGGAGGAAAGAATCAGAGGAAGGAAGGAAAGCTGCAAAGTCAAAGGGAGAAGAGAGAGAGAGGTGAAAAATACTGAAACTGGTTCCTTGAAGATGAGGGAAATCAGGAGTAGAAACCAAGTGGGTCACAAAGCAAGAATCGGGCATCATGGATTTTCGCGCACTCCGGTGAGCTCACCTTCTACTGGAAAGTTTTTGGATTGGTTAAATGTTATAATATTGAAAGTTAATTTTTTATATAATAAATTTATTGATTTTTTTTTTAATATGAATATTCACATCTTATATTATAAATGAGTCTAATCCAACAAATATATATAAATATCTCAATCTACACATATTCATTAAATCCACGGAAAGTGATTTGGAGTAGTCATAGAACAAGTTGAGATAGAATTGAGTTGAATTGAATATGAGTAATAATAATTATTTTTTAAAATATATACTTAGATTTAAATTTATTTTTTCATATTGGAATAATTCAAAATTTTAGTTAAAAATCACAACCCTAATCACATAAGGAAATAAATCTATTAAGTTTATTTTGAGTCCTATAAATCCAACATGATCTTAAAAATATATATATAAAGATCAGGGATGATGTGTCACTCAATTAAACTATTGAATAATATTATTGTAGTATCTTAATTAAAGTCCACTAAATGAATAGTGATGAATGTGAATGAAATGTTTTTGTTTGAATAATAATTTATTTATTTAAAGTTATTTTCATCAAATAAATAAAATACTTTAAAAACTATAAGATTTAAAGATAATAAATTAGAGTGATAATTTTTTAAAAAAAATAAAACATGATCTAATTAATTTAATAAAATAGTTTCCATTGATGATATAATTAACACTCTACTTAGACATTCATATAAATTAAAAATAATAATAATAATTTGACAAACAAGAATGAGTAAATTATTACTCCTACATAAAAAATTTAAGAAACAGAATTAAAAACTTCAAAAACCAAGGCCATATGCCCAAATCCAAAGGACTTGTGGTTGACTTCTAGAACCCTTGTGCCGCATCCCAATGCCTCATTTAATTCTCCATCCATTACCATGCAAATCCATGTTTACTTTGAGACTTGCAAGTTGCAACAACTAGTGGAGGATTCAATCTAGTGGGGGCCATCCTAGATTTTAGAGCTATAAAATAATTTTTATGTAAATAAAAAATCTCATAATTTTGCAATTGTCAAAGTACATAATTTACAATCTCCCATTAGATAAAGTGTTTAATGACGATAGCTTAGTAAAAAAAAAATGTGCAAAAGATAATATAATTTAATTTTAAATTTAAATTTAAATTTATAGATTATGTCAATATTATTATTATTGTTCACCTAATAAAATACACTCATCAAATCTACTACTTATGTCATTTTTATGCATTTTTTCATTCATGTGGTTCCCGTTTGTTTGTCTATCTAATTTGGTCAGGTAAAATTTGTTAGCAGAAAATAGATAGAGTGAAATTCCAAATTTTACGCATACCGATGTACCGCTCATCAAATGTCGGTGTATGGATAACATGCAGCTCTACATGTATATATTTTGCATATCGGTATACCGATACTTGATGAGTAATACACCTCTCCTACCAAATTTTGCCTGTGTTAAGATGGGCGTCCATCTAATTTTTGTAAGTCATTTTCCTTCTTTAGAAAAATCACTTCCTGTAAATGGCATTAAAGAAAATATGGAGGAATCATAAATAAAATAAAATTTTATAAATAAAAGTGACGATGGATTAAAAATATAAACTTAAACTTTTGTGCAAATGTTGAAAATCTTAACTGTTGGAGCTTCATACAACTTTGTAGACTTTATAAAATCAATTGTATCATCACATCATATGCTAAAAAATTACTTCCTCTGTTTCATTTTAGTTATCCCATTTTAAAAAATTTAACTTTTTATGGAATGACTCACAAAAGACTTATAAATTTCTTTCCAACATTTTTTAACTTTTCTAAAATACATATAAAACAACTATTTTTGGATAGTCCTAAAATGTATATGAGACAACTAAATTGCGAGAGAGGAAGTATAAGATTGAGGGATTTTTAATTATTAAAAATAATAGTTAGTGAGAATGGAATAAAATGAAAATAAATCAAGGAGCCAATACTTAGTCAATACCTCATAAGTTGCCTATGAGACTATTTTGGCTATTTTATCATTTAAGAATGCGAGAAATGACAGTGAAGTAAGGATGAGATGTAAAATATATTTAGAGTTAAAAGCAGGTAACATTTATTTAGAATAAAGGAAAAATTTGGCATTTAATATATACCATTCAAATATTAGTCCAATTAATACGAGCATTAGATGCATGACCTGAATTCACATTTGCATTTAAAGTGAGCAGTTGGATTTGATTTTGCATCCAACTTTTGATATAAAATCAGCAAAACTCAAAAATTTATAGGGTGCCCATTCTCACACTCTCATTTTCTTTTCTCTCACACGAGTTTTAGTGAAATGCCGACTTTACCCTTTTATCGTCCGTATAAAATATATAAAAAGAAAAAATACGAATGTTGAAGAAAACCCTTTTCAAAACCGCGAGCCGTCTTCTAAAAAACCCACTCCAAAACGGCAAGCCATTTGGGTGGAGAGACGGGAGGATGGGAAAAAAATAATAAAGTGATCATTAAAATTATGCTTCTTTTATTAAGTGATTTTAGGATAACATTGTATATATATGACTCTCTCAACACTTGAAAAACTCTTTTTTTTTGGATTTCTGTGTGAGAAATCTCAGACACACTTTGTCTAAATTACATTCAACGAGTCGAATAAATATGTTTTATTTAATATTTAAGTTAATGGGAGTTAAGTCACATTGTAAAATTATCAAATCCATTTTATTCTTGATAAGTCATATTCAAATATAGGCTTTTTCAACCACCCCACAAAATAATTACAAGTAAAACTTTGAGCTTAAAATTTCACCAATATTTGAAATATCAAGCCATTTTGGACTCAATTTTTAACGTTTAATAAAAACTTATCGTCAATATGACTGAATTTCTGTCAAAATTTTCAAAACCTAAATTGACACTCAAAATTTCAGGTATACCAGTTTTTGGCCCATTTCTTAAAGAATTTCTAAATATTTACAATTTTACATATTGCCCTCTGAAATTCAACAAATATTGATAAAGAATTTCAAATTTTAGTTGACATTTAAAACTAATCCAAATTGAGCTCAAACGAAGCCTGAGGCTACGACATTTGAGTGTGGTATAAAGAGAATTATATAAAGAGACACCTTATGGAGTTTCATTTTCATGTAATGAATTAATCTTTTAATTTTAAAATACTACAACTTAAATTTATTGAAAATTGAAAAAACTGATATTATATAAGTATAACTTGAATGATCAATTAATGATAAAACTATAGATAGTTTAATAGAAAATTTCGTTAGAGAGTTTTGACTTAGCATAACTCTTGTTTAGACTTTAGACTTTTGAGATGAATGACAGGATAGATTATTTCTCAAATCTTACCTACTTTGAGTTTTAAAATCCAAGAAATGGGCAGAGGAGAGGGGTCATGGTTTTTGTTGGATCTATTGCTAATCTACCAACTTCTGCTGTTTTTTAATCTTTTTGTCCAAGCCCCAATATATGATTTCAAACTTTCCTGTGATAGTACACTCAATCCACAATCTTTCTGGAGTCGGCTTCTTTAGAAGTTTCTGTCTTCATTTTAAATTTATAAATTTAACAACATGTTTTTTCATAATTTTTTAATTTATGTGTGAAAAATTATAAGAAAAAATCTTCATGAAAGATATCCACTGCCTTTAGAGCACACCAAATGAAGTTACGGAGGTTCGAATATGACACTTCTCGCTTCCAATAAAAATATATTAATTAAAAAAATTCATATTTAAATAAGTAGTTTACAAAAAAAAGGTACTCTTTTGAATCAATTAAACCACATTTTTAAACATTCTAAAGTTTAATCAAATATAATAGAGATTAAAAAGTAGTTCAAAGTGTCAAACTTGAAATGGGTTAAAAAATATGTGATAATTGATCTACCTTTAAAAGAATATATTTTTTCAATTAATTTATTTCTGTGTCAAAGTTTTCTCCGACAGAAAATGGACTCCACTTGTAAAATTAACTTTATATCTTATTATAACTTACCAAGTTGATCGACCTTATTTAATAGTCTCTCTGATAAGGAATATATATTTCTTACCCCTAGAGTGCAACTTGGTCCTAATCAAGCCTTATTAAAAAATCTAAATAAATTTAGATTGGGGTCAAACCAAACTCGTGTCAGGCTCATTTTGAAGCTCAAAATTTAAAATTTGAGTCATACTTCAAAATTACCAACTATACAACGTGCTTATTAACTATTTGTTTCATGGAAATATTAAATGAAACTAACCTTTGTCATTTGTAAAATTCATAATATTTTATTTTACTTTATAATATTGGTGTTTTGATACAAATGGCATAACCCTAAATGAGAAAATCTGATTTGATGATTAATTACAATTTTGGCCTAACTACCTAACTCTGGTGAACTATGTTTGAAATATGCATGAGAAAAAGCATTACTCCTCACCTGCCTTAACTACTTCTGTCTCATTCAATTAGTTGGTCAATATATTTTTATTTATGAAATGTGTGAATTATTTTATATTTTATTACTTATCAGTTATCACATTTTGAACGGATTGTTTAAAAAGTCAGTAAAAGTTCTTTAAACAATTGTCTTAGTAAAAAGTTGTTTTTTAAAAAAAAATTATCAAGTACGTCGGTCACCTAACATGGTTTATTTGAGTTCTTCTTATTGTAGTTGTTGATTAAAAAATTGAAATTAAATAACTAAACATTTTTTTAATACAAATATGCATATCTCGCCAGCTTATTCAAATAGAAATGCAAATAGGGGACGCGGCAATGGCTTGAGTTGGTTTAGATTCGGGTGGGTCTGATTTATTTCGGGTCTATTTTCGGTCTTGTTATTTTAGTCTATTTAAGTCAATTTGAATCTCTTTTGATTTGGTTTCGGTTCATTTATCCATTTATTTGACTAAGAAGATATTTGTAGGAGGACATATAATAAAACTACTTTTTATATGAGTGTAAACGTGATATGATTCGATGTATTTTATATAAAGATGTCAATATTTGGATCAGTCAGATCTACCCATTTATAATCGAATTTGACTTAAAAGATGGTTACGTTACAATGGGATTAAAAATTAAAGAGCTAAAGAATATCAGTATATAATTGATAATATCAAATCAATTTATAGAAAATATGGAGATAATTTAATAGACGCAAGCTGCAGTCGGCCAATTTTTAGTCATTTGCTATCAACATCACTTTTCATTTATTCTCTTATTTTGGATATTAAAAAAAACTATATAATTATTGCGACAACATTTTATAATCAGAAATCATATTTAACAAACCAATAATATTCCAAACAATTCAAATAAAAGAGTAAAAAAACCACATTTTTTTTTTAAATTCACATATTACGTAGGAAGAAATCATTAGGCCATTGAGATCCAAATCGAAGAGTATTTACAAAGGAAGTGAATCAATTTCAATAGAATTGGAGCTCGTATCCACTAAATGTGGTAGAGAGCATTAGCATGTGGTTTATTGTCACAACCCATATCTTGTATTGATCATAGCCGTTCATTTCTAGCTTGATTGTCCCCCTACTTGTTACTGTGACTATAGGACCAAATGTGTCTCCGTCACTGATTGAATCTTCATGAAGTTTGTGTATGATGCCTGTTAAAAAATATATCATTAGTTAAATACTAAATTATTGCAATTATATTTTTACAAGTGTATTAATCCATGGAGAAACAACGGTTAACTTACTTTCTTGTGTACTTGCAAAGCCCTTAATGGCATTGATTTTCCTAATCCTTAGAATTACCTGTGACAAAGAAATCCAAGATCATTTGCTTTGGTTTTTTATTTTCGAAGATTGCAACTTTAGGTTGGGGCCGACTTGAATCCAATTAATTTGACTCTAACTTTAGATTTGTCGCGTGTGAAAGAATGATTAGGCGTTTTAGGCCCAAACTATTTTAAAAGAAAATCATCATCATTATTAACCAGTTATTTCATCTATCTAAGGTCAGTTTTATGAATTCTTCTTCATTTGACTCTACTGTAAATGATACCATCAGTCACTCAACATTCTAGCACAGCCTTAAGACTTTTTCTTGAAAAAATGTTGGAGAGAAATTTTAAAATTTTGGCTCAAAGGGACCTAGAGTTGGCCCATTTCAGATGAAATTTTGGCCTTGTCAGAAAACTTAGTTTTTCAGATGAAACCCAATATTTGTTTTCCCCTCCCAAATAATATAAAAATTCAGTGGATATTTTGAATTTCAGATGATTTTTCTTTTCTCTGATTGTTCGTCAAATTGAATGGACATGATCTAACGTGAATGGAAATGATCTAACGTGGATTGCATCCACCAATTTAACTTGGGGTCGACTTGGTCTACTTGTGGAAGGATTTAGTGATGCAACCACTCCACTTAGTAATCCAAAGTTCCAAACCCAAGCCAAAATGAAATCCCAAGCCCAAGGGATGCGACAGAAATGAAGCCCAAGCCCAAAGATGAGATGCAAATTGCCACGAAGCCAGCCCAAGCCCAAGAGATGGAAGATCCAACAATCGAAAATGGAAGCACAAACCCATGAATGCAAGGCCAAGAGGTGCAAGATCCGACCCAATCTTAAATAAGATTTAGCACAAGCTCCATGATCTGATACTTGTTTTATCTATTGGGCCTCCACTAGATGTGGATCCGGGATTCAATCTAAATTTAAAGAAATAAAAAACAATTTAAATAGTTTTGGATCTATTAAATAGGCCCTGGAGCTGACTTTAATTGGTAAATAGGCATTTATTTCTGAATAGATAATGTGGAGAAAAGAGACAGACCTTGGCCTCATTATTCAGGATCACAGTTACAGATCTCAACTTGCTCTTCCCTGCCATATATATAATATATATAAGAAAAGAAAAAGAAAAGGTAAATTGATCAATATCTCATGTTTTGTATGTAATAATAATTTTTTGATTTTATTTAATTCAATTCAAAATTTTCGTTTATCTAACTTCAATCAAATTTGAATTTTTATTAAAAAAAAAAATGAATAAAAAATTATTATTACCTATAGTTAACTCATCCTAGTCCAAGAAACAGAGTGGAAGACAACCCCCACAATGGATGGGTATTTTATTAACATTATTTTTTATCTAAATCCTTGGTCAGATCAGATTAAGTTAAAAAAATGTTATTACCTATAGTTAACTGAGTTTAATGTGATTTATTTTTTTATTTTTCTCTTTTTCTATAAAGTACTAATTATAAGGAACAATTGGTGGGTCAATTAGTCCATCTGAAACCGATTATCATTATCCAAAGTGGGCTCTACAATACAAATGGGCGATCCCTTACCATCTGATGTTCTCACCCCAAGCTCTGCACCCTTGGAAAGTATAGTCCTATACTTGGCAAAATCAAAATCAAATTCATTCTTCTTCTTCTGTAAAGGAAGCATGTTTGAATTTCCATCTCTTTCTCTGCGCCCAGTTCTTGCCCTAAGTGTTGCTGCTCCTCTCAAAGCTACATACAAAATTACAAATCAAATTTATAAAAGAAGAAATCAATCTCAATTTTTTTTTAAAAAAATAAAGCACAAATACGTCCCATCTTCGATTTCTGGCTGCCACCTACTTACCCAAACCGACTATGTGGGCCAAGCGCTGCGGTTTTGAGGGAGATTAATCTTGTTAGATAAAATATCTCAAGAAATACCCTCGTTACAAATTAAAAAGATTAGAAATGAAATCAAAACCAATCCTCTAACTCCCTTGTCGGACTGATTTATAGCCTCCAATCTTCGCCAAGAAGTCAATGACGCTATGGGCCGCCTTACACCATCACATGTCTGAAATAAAAGACTCAATTCCTTATCAAGAATCTAATTTCCCTCACCACATTAATCATTTCGATGGGAGCTTCTTTCTACCACTAATAGATGATGCTAACCTAAATTTTATTGATAAACTCAATCCTACTTGATTAGAAAAGTTAACAAAAAGGCTATACTTACAAGTTGCGGCTGCAGCTGTGAGTGTGAAGATGTCACTTGCGCCCGTTGCGGTCATGGCGGAGCCAATGGCGGCACTGAGCTCATCCCGCTTCGCACCCATGTCTTCTGCTACTTGTGCACATTGGGCCGCCACCAAAGCCGCAGCTGAAGCCACTGCTGCCTCTCTTGTAGTGTTAAGTTCCCCGCTTTTTGCGTTCTCCGCCGCAACTGCTGCAAGTGCAGCCGCAACACCGGCAATGGACACAGCTGCGTGCACCTCCGCTCGCTGCAGCCGCTCTTCCTCCTTGCGCTTCTGCTTCTTCTCTTTCACCCATTTCTTTATGGAGATGTCTTTGAAGGGATTGAGCTTGTGGGCCAGCTGGAATCACCGTATATTTTCTCTTCATTAGGCAAGAAATGACCAACAAAGATGCTACAAATCTTCTAAAGTGTCACTTGGGCCTTAATTTGGGCCTCGGCCTGCTACTCTTTTACACTATCATCACAGTAAAAACTATTTATCTTCATCTATATTTTTATAATTGTGTACTTAATGCCGGCATTTATATATTGTATGTTTGAAGGATTTCTATAATTATATGAATTCATTTGTATTAAAGTCTGCGTGAGTAAAAGATCATTATAACTTTATTTTCGAAAATAGTGAAATCATTCTCTCCTATACATTTTATGTAATTACTTGTGTTTAATTATATATAGAAAAGTAGAACAGAAAGAGAGAGACTGACTTAACTCCATACCCATTTTTTTCGAAAGCAACGGTCATAGTTAAGCTCCGGATGGATTGCCTTCTGCAGCCATATCCATGACTGAGAAAAAAGAAAAAAGAAAAAAGAAAAAAAAGAGAGACAAAATTAGCAATAGAAATGCAACATTAAGGCCTTGGTTTTCTGTATCAACAATAGTTACCTTTAAATCATCAGATTTCCAAGGAGGTACAGACTTGGAATCTTCATCACCCATATTCAATTTCTGCATTGAATCCAAAGTTTCAAGACTGAATTCCTCTCAAACTAGAAAGTTTAGTTCATTACCGAATTCGCTACTCACCACAACCGGAGCTTTCATGTCATTCTCAAACATTTTGATGAGATTGTCGTGGAGCACCATCGACCGATCATGCGGCAATGGCTGAAGAACTTGAATTGCCGCATCGCACCATGCATTCGATAGGAAATCAATAGAATCCGATGGCACTTCTGTTGCTGCTAGAGCAGTATTTGAGTCCATGAAGTTGAAAGAAAAGAGATGGGAGGGAGAGGTGTATCGAGAGAAGCTTCAGAAGAATGATAGTGTTCTAAAACAATGACTACATGATATTTATAATTACATAAACATGATTATGGACTCTAATGACCCTAAAACATCCACTAAATTACAATTATTATGCTGTTAACTTTTGCCTTCTCTCTCTTGCAATCTTTGTAACCCTTACAACATGATTATGGGCCCTGTTGCAATCTTTGTAGCCCAACAAAAGAGAGAACCAAAAGAGGCTTGGGAAAGAGCAGCAGAACATTGTTCCTACAGTGACGTGTTAGCTGGCATTTATCATCCACACCACCTAGATATAAAATATATGAAAGGTGGGAAACATAGGGACCCCTTCAGGATTAGCAAAGGCAAAATAGAAGTGGCTCTAGTTTGAGGGCGGCCTAAAGAGCCAATGATACTGAACACATGCTAACCATGATAGGGCAAATATTTTTAATGAAATTGTTACTTGGCATCTAAGCACTGATCTCTTTAATGGGTTGAAAGTGATTCTATTGGATAGGTCTTTAGTTGAATCTGTTGTTAGAAAATAAATTGTAAAATTAAACAGATAGGAACACAAAGATTTTATATGGTTCACCGCAAGGGCTATGTTCATGGAACAAATGTTTGATTCCACTATGAAGAATATTGGACAACTTGTTAGAAAGATTTTCCAAACTCTCTAACTTTTTACCTTCTGTATCTTTCTTCATAGTCTCTCCTTTTCTCTTTCTGGTTTCTTTTCTCTCTCTCATCCATATAAAATACCCAGTTGAAAACCCTAAGAGAAAATAAGCCCTTATATACTGGCCATTACAAAATACTCAACCAGGCATGTTGGGCCTTACAACCAATCAACACAATCCAGTAAAGAACTTTTTGAGCCAAACCCAACTTATGTAACCTATTAAAAATCATCTCAGTTACATCAATCAACTCATGTTTTTTAAACTCTTTAAAATTGATTATTTTAAACCTAAAATTTTGTGGATTTCAAAGATTATCTTGATTGATCTGATTGCAGTGATTTTTAGTAGAATAAATACACAAATAAAGACATTTTCGATGGATAATCACTACTCCATTTAATGAGTCTCGTACCTAAGTAAATATGATAATTGCAATTGAGTGGATGAATGATGGTTATCTATATTTTATTATATAATGAATCCCATGATAAAGATAGGTAAGAAAGGGGTAGGTCCCATTAAGTTGCCTTTTGTTCCAAGCCAGAAACTCAAGATCAGTATAGAGTTTATAAATGAAGAAATGTCGGGTGTCAGTAGATTGGGCTGTTGAGAGCCACTAACCTTACATCCCTTGAACCCTGAAAGAGGGAAAGGATAGGGAGTGATTGTAGTGTCAAGAATTATTGCTAAACGTGCATTTGGGCCAACCTTGATGCACTGAGAGATGATAGAGAAGACATCTATCATTGAGCCCAAAGAAGATGGATTATGATATTGGATCATTTGATTATGATGTTGGATCAATATCTCTAAAACAGATTTTATAAAAAATGTTTCGTGTTTTGTAGTTATTCGAATTATACTTAAAAACATTTCTTTGAATGAAATCCTCCGTACTTAGAAAGAATTTATTAACTTAGCTTAATTTTTTCCTTTTCAGAGTTTGGTTGTTTTGAGTTTGTGTTTTTCTTTTGCCGTGTTGTTGTTTTCCATTCCTTTGGATTTGTACCTCTGGTGCCTTTCTCTTTCTTAATATATTAACCATTTAAAAAAAATTATACTTAGAAACTCAAGCTTAATTGGTATCTTATAAATATTTCTTGTTTTATATAATAATTTATGCCATATTGGAAATATGACCCAAATTGAGGTATTTTATAATTTTGTATTTGTGAAAAAGATCGTACTTTCTAACTCTATTTTCAAATATAGTGAAAATGTTCTTATCTCACTATAAACATAAACATGATATTGAATCATGTAAATCTTGTTGTGTTTATGGTATCGTAATTTACTTAGTAGATAAGTTAATCATCAGTGTAGGTTAAATATTGCAATTTGCAAAGGTGCTTTTGAGGGTTTAGAGCTCCTAAACTAAACATGGATTGTGGGTTTGAATTTTAAAGTGACTTTCATAGGAGTTGTTTGGCAGCCACAAGTGCTAAATAAAGCTGCCGCAAAATTTTTAATTTACATCTACTTCTATTAATTAAGCCTTTATATAAGCAATCATCATTAAATTTTTATAGTAATAGATTATTTATAGATTTCATTGATGATGTTCTCAACAAGCCAAGCTCAAGTTAGGTGACTGTGATCAATTGATGGCAGAGAGAAAGGGAGAGAGAGATAAGAGTCTCCCATAGGGTTTATAAGGGCTACTAGTCATGGCTGGAATAATGAATTTGTACCTTTATCATCTGTAAAGGTTATGGAAGAAAATATATTTAATATTAAAGGAAAGAATATGTCATGCATGTTTAAGAAATAAATAATAAGGGATTAAGTTTAGAATGATTATATATGCATTGGTGATCAGTCTATTAGGAAATGTTTTTATTCGAGTATGCAAGTCAACAAAAATCATCTTAATTGAATAAATCAAACTATGTATGTTAGGCTCTTGAAAATTTAATCGGTTCAAATTATTTTTTAATCCTTAAATTTTGTGATCTTTAAAACATAACATGATTCATTTGATCAAAATATTTTTTGTCAATTATATATTTAAACAGAGATCCTTCTAATAGAGCGATCACCCTCTCGTCAATAAGCTCCATACGTAAGTGTGTAAGGTAATACAATATACACCAGTATACTAGTGATTATCGTTTCTAGGTTTAATGCATAGAAGTCATGTACCAAAGTCGGTCAATAATCATATGATAAACTGATATAACCTCCTTAATTACTGTGAAGCAGAGTGCCTCGCATGATGATGACTCTAATGATCCATTGAACCTTGCTAATCCTCTTTTTCATTGTATTAATTAATAGTCTCTAATCTAATTTAATCAAAAAAAGCCAACCAAACATGGTGGTGATGCTTCGGCGTTTCTTCGGTTTGTGACGACAAACATGGTGAGAATCTCATTAGCCAGGTTTACTTAGAGCCTGCTTTAAAAAATCTGAAAAAAAAAAAAAAATTGGATTAACTTAAGTTCGAATTTTTGGGCTCATTTTTTCCCAAAAATATCAAGACCGAATTAGGATTCAGGTGGGTCGGGCCTAACGCATGAAAGCTTGAGTTTGTTCCAAAAACTTGAATTCGAGCCACATTTAATTTTCTTTATTTGATATTATAGATAAATATAAGTTTAAGTAATAGAATAATATAAAAGGAATTCCACTTTATGCCCAAATAAGCTTGCATATATATATTTTATGATTGGAGTTAGACTTGGACCCTATAAATACAACTCAGGTTAAGTTTAGGTTTGACAAATTTAGATTAAACTGGACCCATGCGCAAGCTTGGGCCCTTTTAATTGCAATTTAGATCGGGGCATGAGCTAGCCCAAAACCTGTTCTACCTTGCCCGACCTATAGCCCTAGTGCCTAATCACCGCATTAATCATTTAATCGTCTATTAATGTACTCTTAAGTTTGATGGCAAACTTTAGATTCATTTAAGCTTTGGGATACGAATTTGAAGTTGAATCCAAAATCCACTCTTAAGTCTTAACTATATTTGAATACAGTAACAAGTAATCCAAATGGCAAGCAATATAAATAATATGCCTACTATTAATAAACATGTTATATGCCAAGCTGTTAGCTATATAAAAAACCCTAACATTTACCATCCTATATTAATTATCATACTACCTATTGTATTTGAAATTCAAAAAATAATATCGCATGTAAAATATAGTTGGACTCCACCATTTGAATATTGGGTTTTTAATATCTTGCTCTATTTCTATATTTTTGTATTATCTTTTCTTCTTATACATTTGTTGAGATTAATTTTGTAGGTTTTTTTTTATTCTAGTTTTCACTTAATTATATGGTCTAAGAGTTTTGAGTTTTTAGTTTTAGAAATATCTAAACTCAAATTAAACAAATATGAAGTGAATATGAATCTGAACTAAATAGATAGGAATTTAATACAATTTAAATCTGAATGAAAATCCGACATTTGAAGTAGATGCAGATTTTTCCTCAATCAGATCCAAATCCGACTGATTTACTGTTAATGGGATGGCTTTGGGCATGTGAAAATAAACCTATTTCTGAATGGGCCTAGTGCCAATTGGGGTGCACCAAAAGATCCAAACCACACAAGAAGAATAAGATGATAGAGTGTGTTAAATTTGGAAATGGTGAGAATCTCGAATTTCCGAGATCTCGTTTATCAGCTGAAATCCCTCTCCTTTTTTATTTTTCTTTTTGAAAAATATCTGGTATTTTTTTATATTTTATTTTTTCTAATTTAAAAAAAATAAAAATTGATAGGAGGCCCGATTCTAAAAGAAAAAAAAAATCAAAATCGAAAATATCGGCCGATATCTTAGTCGATATTGGCCCATATCCCACCGTCAATATTTCATTTAAAAAAAAAAAAAAAACCCGATAGAATCAAATATCGACGATATCGGCCGATATTCCTATGGTACGGCTGATACACATCGCATCAGCCGAGATATCTTGTGTTAAAAAAATCTGAGATATCTCCACTGATACGATACGTATTGGTCAAGATTAATTTCCCTTAATGAGATAATCACCATCATCATGGTTCGCATAATTACATCAATCTTGAGTTGAGTGTTAGAGTTTTTCTATATGTGGGCCATTAAAGACTATAGAGTCAATCACTCTATTATTTATTATTATTTTTCTTTTTTTTTAATATAATTCTTATATATAATTTGAATTTTTTCGACTTTACGCATTAGACTATCTTCGATCTTTATAATTATACTCATACTTTAAGAGGTAGAAAATGAAACGCATACGATAAAAGGTGCTATGGTCCATCATAGAGTAGTAGTTGGGCTTTTATAGTCATCGATTTGTCTCTTTATTATATTAGAACTTTTGTTTCTAGCTTTAGGTCATTAGAGGCAATTGCCAAATTAGAAGTTGGATTAAAGACCTAATCATCTCTATAAGACTTGTCTCATAAAATATAAAAAAATTACATAAAAATCCTAAAACTATATAAAACACATTAAAGGCTTTTCAGTAGAAATATTTGTATATCATTTAATTTATTTTTTTCTGAGAAAATTTGGCTTTTATCAAATTCTTAAAAAATCTCACAAAGACCCTACAAAAGTACAAATTATGTGATTGAGATTAACACATTTTCATTGAATTCTATAATAATATTGTTTTATTAAATAATTTGTACAAAAATTCTCAAGATTTGATATTATTTTAGAGTAAAAATTTAAAGAAAATTAATGAAAATAATTCAAAACTTAAACAACTTTCATTAAATCTATTTAAATTTGAAAAAAGTTAGAAAAAATAACTCAAAAATCAGGTCGAAGTTAATTTTTAGAAAAAAATAAATAAAGAAATCGGCAAAATAAAATTTAATATTTTTAAATAATTTGAATTTATAATTGAATATATGCCCCGTCAGATTTGTATATTCCAACAGACATCAGTCTCCTAAGTCCTAAGTTCTAGCTTTATGGGAAACCAAACTTTGCATGATTATGTGAATAAAAATAATGATCTAATCAAGATTTTGCTTAGGTATTTGATACAAAGTGGGCCATCCCTAACTGCTCCCATCATTGCATCTTGGAGGGCTGTATCCCATTGTACGGACACGTGGGACCCATCCATGTTCACACACCATGTACATAAATACAAATACCCTAATGATGTAGGAAAATTAATTTCCATGTCCTTTCTCATGAGTAACAACCTCAAGTGAAAGAGTAATGAAGGGAAAAAATGGAAACGGGCAGTAGGTATTGTACGGTTTTGCAGCATTACATGGAGTAATTATTTGAGTCTGATCAAATCTTACATCTTCGATTAATGCTCAAACATGAATAAATGGAGGATTAATTTTTCATATTCTATTTTAACTATATATATATATATATATGGCCACCCAATAAATGGAGGATTAATTTTTCATATTCTATTTTAACTATATATATATATGGCAACCCATCCTAACACAAGTGTTTTTTATTAGGAGACACGGATTTTAAAATTTTTATATGAAAAGTCCACTCTACCCTTCACCCTTCCTAACATTTTAAAAAATAAAATTATAGGTGGAACACTTAGAATTATAGGTACACTGCTCATAATTATAAATGCACCGCTATAAATGAGTTCTGCACACCAAAGTTATAGTTAATTTCAAAATTATAGTTACACCGCTCTGAATATAGGTGCACCGTTGTGGATGGATTTTGCACGCCAAAGTTATATTTAATTTCATGTGGAGAGATGGAGAATATTTGAAAATATCTAAGATATTCTTCCATGGAGAAATTTAGAAATTTCATGACCATTGGATTGTTGTCAATACATAGAATATCGATTTCAAGAAGGTAATATTGGTAGTATTGGTCGTATCAACTGATCCTGGTTTTTTTGTTTTTCTTTTAAATTTGTTAACCGATTTTTTGAGTTTTTTTCACTTTTTTTTAATTATATAAGTTTAGAAGAAATTTACTAAAATTTAGAGTAATTTTGAGTTATTTCCATTAATTTTGACCATTTTGAGTTATTTCCATTATTTTTTTTGAATTTTGTCTCTAAGATCATCTCAAATTTTGTATTTTTTATGAAAATAATTTAATGAAATAATACTTAGTGCTTATCAAATTCAATGAAGATATGTTAACATAATTTGTTCTGTGTCTTTATAATTTTCTAAGGTTTTTATAAAATTTGTGAACCAGCTCTACGAAACTATGCTCAGATTGACGGAGGGGAAAACGGACCTCAAACACAGATCAACGGACCCACTTGCACCAAAACTAAAAGCCCATTAAAATCAATTTTGGGCCTCAAAGCCCATGAAATTAAGCCCAGTTTTCTTCTCAAGGATGCCAGCTCGAAATTCCATATCAGCTGCTGAATTACTGTCTATGTGGACCCCATCGGGATGCCAACTTGGCCCACTCAAAAAAATGGCAACACTCAAGAGTCAAGACCATTGAAGCTGATATATTCAGCAAGAACCAGCATTAAAAGGATAATTTTGGGCTGCACGACTGGCACAGATCAGCCTTGACGTGTCAACAGATTAAGAACTGATATGGGCCCAGATCTGGACGATTGTGGACCTGGCTTTTGGTGACAGTTTTGGCAAGGTTTTTCAAGGCAAAGAAGGTGAGATCTAAGGCTGAGATTGAAGGATTATCTGACAGTATATTGGGCGAATGCAGCATCAACAAATCGGGAATTTTCTTGGCTAAAACCGGTCCAAACAGCAGCAGCGTGCAAAACTGGATTCTGGCTGATCTGGGCCTGGATCTAAGGGGCAGTTTTTTTAAGTCAAGAGGATCAATATTAAGGGCTGGGATTTGAACTAACCTTGCATGTAAATCTGAAGCAAACAGAGGTTTATCTTCTTCTTCTTTTTACCATTTATTTTTGTAAAAAGAATCCCAAATAACAGCAGGCCCAATTCGGCCAGACTGTTCGTGCAGGCCCAAACAGCCGAAGTTTCACCCTATTTACGGGCTGGGAGTTGACTCCATCTTAGGTATGGTCTTAAAGGAGTGATTTCTTCATTAAAACCATGGGTGACAAGATTAAGGTGCATTAATTGCATTGAACTATAAATAATTAAATACCACTTAAATCGAGTCAGGATTTTTTAACATCGGCCTCCTGAATATGTTCAGTAATAAGTTTAACCACCATTAATCCTGTTTATCTCATTTATTTGAAATCATCACTTAAAATTAAATATGAACAAAGGTCTTTTAACATCTATCAGAATCAAACCTCCAGCTCTGAAGTTGCAACTATGAGTACTTATTACCTTCTTAAATGGAGTAAAGACTCTCTCTCTCTCTCTCTTTCTCTTATGAATTGTAGATTTCCACTTTAACCTCATGTGATAGGTTCAAAGGTTTGCTTAAATGTTGGGTCTACAAACTTTAACTAGATAAATTAAGAGGTATTTCTTGAGCACTCTAAATTCTAATTATTAATTCTTAAAATTTAGAAAAACCTAAATAAATCATGATGTAAGTGATCCAATCAAAATAATTTCTTATGAAGGTTTTAAGTACGAGATTAAAACAATGTGATGTGAAACTTATAAAAAAGTTCTATCATGAATACTTTACAAAGGAGTTAAAACTCACAACTCAAATGGGCTTGGACCGATTGGGTCAAACCGAAGCCTGACTTCGTAAAGAAAGAGTTGGAGCTTGATTTTGAGCCTGAAATGTATGTGTAATTTTATATGGGCTCTATCTTCTTTAGACACAAGAAATGAGTTTGTTATTTCTTATTTTATAAAATATAATTTTATATATTTACATAGCTCAAATTTGAACTTTTAAATCAAACTCAAGCTCTCATCTACTAAGTCTAGCTCAAGTACAATCTTAATTTAGACATAATATTTTAGACTAAAAATAAACTTAGCTTGACATTTATAGTTTAATTTAGAATGAAGTAGAAGATTTTTAGCTAAAATTTTATATTTCAATGCCAAATAAAATCAAATCAATTTTTGACTAGATTAAAAAAAATTGGTATTAATTTAAACAAATTGAAAATTCATCAGTCAAGTCAATTAAAAATCATAATTCATCATTCGATTTTTTTCACTTTATCAAAGTTTTTTTTTTTTTTCAATTTTATCAATGTATCTACTTCCAATGTAGTTCAACTGATTATTTTCTGTCTCAGAAAGTGGGATATTGTGGGTTCAAACCCTCATGACCTAATCAAGATGTGATCTATAGATAGTAAATTTACCCGTGGCAATTTTACATTAAATTTCTCACGTTAAAATTTAAAAAAATAATAATAAAATTATCTCCACCCCGACAGATTTGGTAACAATTAAATTGTGTCTTGTTTTAGATGCTGAAAATATCTTCACCAAAAGAATGGCGGATGTCAAGTCTCCCGTGTTGAATTTAATGAAATCCGCATGTGGCTTCCATGTGCAGAGTCTTCAAAGCCAACATTTACAAGTGGGCCCCACAAAAATCAGCGCATTTTCCGGAACCTCACAAGCCAATGACAAAGAATTTTGGCTTTTTGATCATAACCCATGAATCCTTTAGAGAACACAAGTACGGTGCAATCTTTTGAAAGTTATATTAATTTAATAACAATTATAAAGTACATTAGAATATTTTAGAATACAGTTATTTATTTCTTTTAATTCAAAACTTTTATAATTATTTTTACTAAATTTTAGAATGACAATATAAGATTATTCCTCAATTTTAATTTAACTGATAGAAAAAAAAAAAAAAAACTATAAAATCTATGTATATCAATGGTATCACATCAATGAACCCATTGATGCATATCATTATTATAAATTGAGTAATTTTATTTTTATTTTTATTTAAAACGAATGATTTTAAGAGCATTGTGTTGTGGTTGTGGGTGACGGAGGCCATGTGCATCCATGTGGTCTGTCTACTCTACTAAGGCACCACATTCCTCTACTTTTACCAAATAAATCGATTTTCTACACAATTTTCTAATTTTCACAAGAGAAAATGGGTATTCTTTGTGAATTAGCTAAGTAGCTTTTGAGAATGAATAATTTCTCTTTCACTTACTTTTCTCTCTCTATTTTCTTTTCATTTTCTCAGCATCTGATTCTTTTTTAATGAGACTCCCACCGCATTCTCCATTCATGCAGTATCTCATTTTTCTCAGTTTTCTCTCCCCCTTTAGGCCTTACTTCTTACTCTAAAATCCCTTCAAATGAGAAAAACAGAGTGAGTTAACAGTTCCTCACATACATTCCATTTTCTATCCAGCATTGGCTGCTTTTCCTTTCCATTCACAAAAAAATGCAAGCATCAAACTCCTTCAAGCAGATTTTCCTCAAGAAATTTCTATCAGCTCTGCAAAAAAGCAGTGTTTTGTGGAAGAAGAAGAGCTTGATACAGAGGAAAAGGGTTATAAAGCTGTGTTCAGATGCTGCATTGGCTTCTGCTAGAGATGGAGCTACTTGGAGTGGTGCAATCATCACTGCTATCTCCACAGATGAAAAGAACAAGACCCTCTTGAAGACAATATTCGGGAAGGAATTCGACTTTGTCTCGAAAACTTGTGAAAAATCTCTCAAATGCAGAAGATCCACAAGCAAAAAAATATTGAGCAAGAGCTACATTGTTGGGAGGATGAGAAAGAGAGTTCCAAAGAGAAAATTAGCAAGTAAAATAGCTAGGAGAATGGTGAAGAAGAGGACCCAAATCCTGAAAGGCATTGTACCCAGTGGAGAATCCATGGATTTCTGCTCTTTTTTAGATGAAACTGTAGATTACATTCTATCTGTCAAAGCTCAGATTGATGTAATGCAGCGTCTAACAAATATATTTGAGCAATCTAATGGCTAGTTTTGTGTTTTTTTTTTTCTTGTTCTGTTCATCTATGTTGAGGAGAAGTCACATTGAGGATTGAAGGAAGAGTAGCGATTGAAGCTTGTGTTAGCTCAGGTTTTGATTCCATAATGTCATAATTAAAATTACCTTTTTATTCATAATTCTTATCTTCTTAGTTGTATGTGTTGATCCAAGTCGTATTGGACACTGATGGTCAAACTGTAATAGAGGCTCCTTAAGGGTGTCTATTAGCCCTTAATTGAGTAATTTGGGCAAGTTTTATGTTCGACTCCGAAAACGTAAGTAGAACTCATCGTTGACTTGATAAACTCAAAATTCTATACAGTCGAGTTAATGTTGACCAACTTGGTAATGTGCTTTTATCTAAGATTTCTTGTAATGGCAAATTGGCAACTATTATAATTAAATAAAATTGTCTAACAAAGCACAATTTCTATAACAAAATACTAAAGAATATTACAGAAGTATTATCATCATTCAAGGCATTTACTCCGTTAATTTAGGATTAATCTATATTTAAATTTGACAAATTATTTTCACAGACCAATAGACTATTTGATGCCAAAAAAGTCTAATTTATTCTTTCGGTTACGAGCAATACCAAAAAATAAAATTACAAATCTACACTTTTGGCGGTGGAGAAGATCTGGGGCAAGGTTTCCCTACAATCGATCCACAAAAGTCATTATTGGCAAAACTGCAAGAAAAAAAAAAAAAAAAACAAAATTAGCAAAGGGTGGAAATAAATAAATCTCAATTTAAATAAGAGCTACATGGACCAATGGATTGAGGATCATGATACAAATTCGCTTGAGTAGAATTTTTAATATTAATTGTTTATTACATTTTATATAAACTTTGTTAAACAAAATATGAGTATTTGCATATAAAATATTTCTCAATTAGTATTTCTTTCTTTTTTATTTAATTAGTAAAAATATACTAGAATATAAAATTAAATATGATTTTAGTTCAGATTGTCCGTCATTTGATTTACAGTGTGTTGGATCGTGTGGCAATTTAATAGAACCATACAAACTTAATTTAAACAAGTCATTTCATGTGAATATTTATTTCACCTCACATGAAATTGTTGTCAAGAATCAAGATTCAACTGGGACTGCACGAAATTCATCCTAATGGTGCAATAATAATCATGATTCTAGATTTTTTTTTTTTCAAATTTTTAATGATTTTATGCGTGGTAAAATTTAATCTGATAAAATCATTGAGCTTAATTTGCTAAGTAGAATAGTATTTTGGTTGAATTTTTTGACTAATTGAGATAGGTTTGAATCAACTAAATTATACGCAGGTCGAGTTATATTTAACCAAAGAGTTGTAATCGAATTATTCAAAGTCATACGTATTGGACGAAATCCGAAATTTAAATCCTTGGTTCGACTACAAATTGGGTTGTATTGACCCAATTAAAACAAAAGTTATGCATACAACTCTCTCATAAAGCTGAATAATAAATAATATTATCATAAAATCTCTTGTATGTCATCATTCCTATAGAACTTAATATATAGGTAGTGATGTTTCCACAGGAGATTTATATAATCAGACTTTACCCTTTGTATAAATAGTAAAATTAGCTCGTCGAAATTTTACCCTTCGCATGAACAGTGAAATGGCTTGCCGAAATTCGCATTAACAGTGAAATGGCTCGCCGAAATTCACATGAATAGTAAATCGGCTCACCTAAATTTTATTGTTCATGTAAAGAATAAAATTGACAATACACTAAAACTTATGCCGGATTACACAAAATGTTCGTGGGAGGATTGCTGTCCTAATATATATCTAAATATTCTTTAATGTATATGATGGTGAACGAACCTAACAGGAGTGAAATATGCAAAGGAGCCGTTGCTCGGTACTTCTCCTGTGAGCTTGTTACTTGATAAATCCCTGCAATTATAATTACATTGGATCATGCTGAAATTAGAAGAAAAAAAACTTAAAATATAGTAAATATAAGCCATATTTGTTTATATATGAAAAAAAGGGATTAACTACTTACAGTACTTGGAGCTTGCTAAGATTTGTGAGGGACATAGGAATGGAACCAGACAAGCTATTGTTGTTAAGTCGACTGTCCATCCATAAGCATTTAATCAGCAAACAAAAAAGGTTAGAATTATAAAGATCATGATAGAGAGATTTTGAGATTATAAAAATAAAAAAAGAAATTTCTATTTCAAGAGCCATTGACATAAATTAAACTTTTTAAAAAATGACGCATAAATACAAATTAAAATATTAAAAAATGCGGCAAAAGATGAGGAAGCAACGACATACAGGAGTCTTAATTTTGACAGCTTGCCTAATGTTGATGGTATTGGTCCTGCAAGATTGTTTTGATAGAGATCTAAGCTCACCAAATTCTTCAAATTTCCAAGTTCCACAGGGATGGATCCACTGATGTTGTTGTTGAAAAGTTCGCTGCAAAGACAACAAAATAGAATAATTTGCAGAACTGCGACCAAAATAGTAAACAAAAAGAGCATATAATTTAGTCGAAAGTGGTGCTTATGGATGTTTACATGTTTATCTTCTACACATTTTTTTGTCCTCTCTTAATGGATCTTCTAAAGGTTTTTTCAAGATCTCTAAAGGTATTCGATAGGTGATCCACTCTCTCCTACTCTTTTCAGTATAGTTGTTGAATCTTTAAGCTTCCTCATCTCCAAAGCAGTAGATTTCAACCTATTTCAGGGATTCAGAATTGGGACCTTTTCATTGCAGATCAATCATTTACAGCTTGTGAATAATACTATTATTTTTTATGAGGCTAATGAGGATTACGTTATGAACCTTCAATGCATTCTTAGGTGGTTTGAGCTGGCTTCTTACCTTAAAAGTGAAGTCTACGGCATCAATTTGGACAACAACGAGCTTATTTCTCTTTTTGAACTCTTGGGATGTGTCTCTTCTTCTCTTCCTTCCACTTATTTGGGGTTTCCCCTGTGCATTGGTTCTCCTGGCTACTCATTGTGGGAGCCCATCATCCATAAGTTTAGCAAACGCCTTGCCTTATGGAAAGGAAAGTACTTATCTTTCGGTGGGCAAATCACCTTACTCAATTCCGTTCTCAATGCCCTACCTGTTTACTTCTTGTCTACTTTCAAATGCGCCCATAAAGTAATTCAGTCGATGGAAAGGATCATGAGGAATTTCCTTTAGGGTGATCATGAGGAATCGAAGAAATATCACCTTGTTTGTTGGGACCAAGTTTGTCTCCCCACTGATGCTGGCAGTTTGGGGGTGCATCTTGTTAAGGCCATTAACATTGCTCTTCTCACTAAGTGGCTGTGGAGACTGAGAACTGACAACGATGCTCCTTGGAAGGCTATTATTAAATGCAATTATAGACTGGGAAGCTTCGGTTGGGATATTAATCTTGCCCCTAGAAGAGCCTCCGGTATGTGGCGAGCCATTGCTGCTTGTGTCGACAAATTTAAGGAAGGGATTAGGTGTAAGGTTGGGTATGATGACAGAATTAAGTTCTGGACCATACCTTGGACTGATGGATCCTCTCTGGCGTCTCGGTTTCCTTCTCTTTTCAGCCTATCTCTTCCGCAGCATGGAACCATCTCTGATTTCTACTATTGTAATGGAGACCAGGTCATTTGGGACATTCCTTTTCACTGCAACCTTATCGGCTCTGAAGCAGACTCTTTCTATGATCTCCTGATTACCATCTCATCATACAGAATCCGCTTGACTGAGGAAGACAGTCTCCTCTGGTGGCCTAACAGGACCAGTCTCTTCTCTATTAAGTCTTTCTTTTCTTGGATTCATCAGATTTCTAGTACTGCCCTTGTTAATCCTAAGATTTGGGCTTCCAAAGCACAGCCGAGGGCAATTGGCTTTCTTTGGACGGCTGGGTTGGGGAAAATCTTAACTCAGGATAACTTGCAGAGAAGAGGGAGAACTTTCGTTAGTGCTTGCCCTCGTTGTCTTCATGCTTCCGAAGAGTCGAATATTCTGCTATCTCTTCCTCCGTTTGGAGCTCTGTCGTTGACCAGTTTGGTGTGGCTTGGGTCACGCCTTCTTCAGTTGCTGAGTTGTCTTTTGCTTTGGGACATTGCTTCCATCTCTCCTAAGTGCTCCTCGTTATGGCAGCTTTCTTTATTTGCTACTCTCTGGAACATGTGGTGGGAACGCAATAATAGAGTGTTCAGAGGCACGACTGAATCCAATGATGTGGTCGCTAGACGTAGTCTCACCATGTGTGCTTCGTGGGCTGTTTCTCTTCAAGAGTTCCGAAATATCACTATGTCTGACATCTTGCGTGCATGGAAAGAATGCACTGATTTATCTTGATTTTTTTCTCTTCTGTTGTTGCTGTAGTGGGAAGTTCCTTCCACCTTCTATTTGTTTTTTTTTTAGTTTTTGTTTGTATTTACACCTCTGGTGCCTTTATCTACTAATATATGAACCATTTCAAAAAAAAAAATACTTATTATATAGTAAACATATTTCAACTGAGAGGATTGATCACATATAGGGCTACAACTTGGGCTGTCTGGACGGGGTTGTCGGCCACTTGATCTTGGGCCGGATTTGTAATTTACGGGCCCAAGTCTAAGCCCTGCAGTATTGATTTTCTAAAAGATAAGAACAAATCTAAATTATAAATGAATTCAATATCGAATTGATTAAAAGCACTAACTTACATGTACTGCAAACTTTTAAGAAGACCAAGTTGTGGGACCAGTTCACCAGATAATGCAGCATTGCCCAGATCACTGAAACAAACACCATGTGTATGAGGTAGTAATTTATAGTTCAAAAACATTGAAGAAAAAAAAATTGATTAATATTTGAAAATTTGGGAATAAATATGTAAATGACGTGAAATCTTAAATTTTATTAAAGAATTACTTAAAATCGTACGAAAACGATATTTCAGGCCGAAACAAGTCTAAATTTTGGCTCATTTCGACTAACATTTTGGAATTTCAGTTAAAAAATTTGTAAAATAGAAAAAAAAAAAAAAATTCATCCTTACATTCTTATGACCCCATTCCGATTGTTGCATGTGACATGATACCATGTACATGGATTTTGGAGAGTGGGATCCCAACTCTGTAACACCTGATTAGGATCAATTAAATTGGTCCTAAACGTGTGCAAAGCATCAGCTGTTGTCAAAAACATGAAATCAATATTAGCACTTCTTAATAATAAAAATAATAAACGTATAAGACCAGTGAATTTGCAAAGAAGATAAAAGGGAATTAAAGCTAGAATAATCGAAATTGATTAACGATTAAAATGAAATGTTCACTCGTGCAATGCGTCGCACCTTATTCTTTTGCACACTTACACGGCGGAAATAGAACATAAAAAAGTTATTTTGATTGAATTGATTAAATTATTTCTTAATTTTTAAAATTTAATTATTTAAATTTTACATTTGTTAAAAATACATTTTAACTAATATGATCACCAAATAGAGTTTTCATCACTTAAACTTAAAACTTCATACCCTCTTTAAGCATAGCTTGACTGATCAAATTAAAAAGATTTTTTGTGGTGCAGATATTAAAGTAAATACTTTTGGATTGTATTACTGTATATGAATAAAGGAAAGAAAAATATCAAATACAAGAGACCTTACCCTAATAATGTCACTTCTGGGATACCCAGCACACATAACTTCAAAAAAATAATGTCACTTCTTCCTATTTATTATTTATTGGTAAAATTAAAATTAATTAAAATATTAATTCTTTTAAATAAATAAATAAATCTATCAAATATAACTTTAATATAATCACATCTCCTTCCCTCAACATTTTTTTTTTTGAATTTATATGTGGAAAACCCAACGTAAAATCTCCACTGATGAGCCCACTGTCCCTGAGCACACCAAGGTCAGACTATGGAGACTCGAACCCACAACTTCCCGCTTCATAAGATGGGAGGTAACCAATTGAACTAGACTCATGTTGAGAGGAAAAAAAGTAGAAAGGAGAATTAGAAGAGAGGATAAGAGAGACGCAGACCTTCTATGTTAGCATGAATTGTGGTGAATAAAGAAAGAGATAGAAAGATGAAGAACACCAGAGCCAAAGCCATGAAATCTCTGCCGATAACTCCCATCCCTTCTCTCTCTATTTCTTGCCTTACTCTGCTACCCAAAACCTTTTTAAAGAGGGGCAAAGCCTCTATGGTAGGAGTTTCGGATCCAGTCAAAGTCAACAGTCAAGGCCATTTACCAGTCTGAGTAAAAAAGGAGAGTAAAATAACATATCTCAAGTACTAAATTCTTAATCAAAATCTCCATTAAAAAATGCCTCTTGTTTGATGTTTCTCTGAGAGCGTGGAAAAGGAGAAGTTGCCCTCTCTCTGCAACTCTGTATTCTGCTAAAATGGTTCACTTTATCCATGGTTTCTTCTTATTTTATATTTTTATTTCATCCAAGACATTTGCCAAGAACGACTTGATTGGATTAAAAAAAAATATACAGGACACTGGGTTTCTAATTTTTCAGTGGGAGTGAGGTCTTAATTGACCTGGTGAGTCGATGGAGTCATACATTGTAAATCAAGTTTTGAACTAATTGAGTTCTCAATTATCTTGTTGAGTTACCCAATTTGATCATGTGCTTAATCACTTGATAAGGTTAAAGTAGCAGTGTAACTTGGTAAGGTCGATCTGGACTGAACCAACCAAAAATATCAGCAGGTCAATTCAATCCATTTAAAATGGATTAATGGGAAATTGCTCAGAAAAGAGAAGCCACTTTCTTGGAATTTTCTTCTTCTTTCTTTGACTATTCTCATCTCATTTGGATTTTCTTGTTCTTTCTTTGACTAGTTATAAGTAGATAAAAAATGGAAAGATTTTGTAGAAAAAATATATCAAACAGTACACATTTATCATATTTTTATATTATTTATAAACATTTAGTGAACAAGTTCAAGTTTACTTTAAATCCTTAATCATGAACAAAGAAAGAGAACCAAATGAACAATAAAAGAGGTAAAAAGAAAAAAGTGACCATATATTACTACTACTCTTGTAGATTTGCAATGTACAAGGTATCATTCTCTAACATGTTAAAACTGCTCAGATGAAGTGGGTCCTATGGGTAGGGCTTTCAGCAGACAGACCCAAACCCTACCTGTTTAACTATTACACAGAAAATAATCATAGGTCAGAATGTGGGCCTAAAATGAAGCAAGATATGTGCTGGCTAGGGCCAGGAAAGCTGGACGGGACCGTCTAGGCTAGACCGGACCGAGACATGAGATGGAATGGGCTTGGTTTCAAGTCAGCATCGTTTAGGTGTTCTGGGCCGGCTGCCTAATTTCATAATCACAAGTTCACAACAATCTGTTCTTTTGGCCCTTTTTGGGCTGTTTATTATTTAAGAAAATACAAAAGGCATCCTTTTTCATGAACAAGGTGTCTACCGAGTCAGACCTTTCTGGGCCTAGGCTGGTAGTTAGGAGGGGTATATGCAAAGGTTGGAGGTTATGAGTGCAGCCCATTTAGTTTCGGAGGTTTATTAATTGGGCTAAATCCAGCCCACGTACCTAATTCATTATCTTCCACTCATTCTCAATAAAACCCGTGTTGGATTGCACAAAACTCCCATGAGAGAATTGCTATCCATAATTTAAGTTGATTGGTTGGATAATGAAAATGACTAATGCACTAATTCTTGAGAGGAAGGATCTCCATTTATCATCCAAACAGTAAAAATGATGATGATGGATGATAGCATTTGAGATAAGTGGAGCCTATTATGAAAGTCACGCCATTTATCAGGCATTACTTACGTATTTATAGCCATATAATTCATCAAATTCTCTTAAAATGTTGAACCCACTGTTGGATAGATGAAGAAATACTTTTCATTTGATCATTTCAAACATTGAATATGCATATAAACGTGTGTACAAAAATTATTGAATGATTTGGATTTTTTCTCAAGTGGGCCTTATATGTCTTAAATACTGCCATCCACTCTCATCCTTACAGGATGGAAAGATTCCTTCGTTTTAAATTTATAACTATCTAGTAAGAACCAGGTGTCGTGGTTGATTTAATTTTATAATTTAGGAGAAACCTCGAGCACATCTTAGCGGGATGTTGTCAAGTTGACTGGGTGTGCATATCCCTAGCTCTTCTAAAACCCCTAGAACGCCCCCGATTAATGCTGTTGACACTTGAATTAGTGATCTCTTGTTTTTTTAGGCTGAAAGTAACCAGTTGAGGTACCCATCATTGAGTAACTTAATAAAATATAATTAATCATAATTCACAAAATAAAATAGAAAGCTTTAGATTATTAGTATAATGTTTTGATTTGAAATGTCACAAATCTAAAATTCATTGCATTCACTATGATAATTCTTGGCAATCAAATGGATATTAACTTTTTTTGATAGACAACTATTAAAAATGAGATTATAATTTTAAATATAAATAATGCAAGTAATACAAATGAGTAATGGAAAAACTGCCACTCATCTATAAAATGAGTTATTATGTAGTCAAAATGATATTATCTTTGACTAGTTATAAGTAGGGAAAAATGGAAATATTTTATAGAAAAAAATATCCAACGGTACACATTTATCATATTTTTATATTATTTATAAAAGTTTAGTGAACAAGTTGAAGTTTACCTTAAATCCTTAATCATGAACAAAGAAAGAGAAAGAGAAGCAAATGCAAAATAAAAAAGGTCAAAAAAAAAAGTGACCCTATATTATTACTACTACTTTTACACAGACAGACCCAAACCCTACCTGTTTAACTATTATACAGAAAATAATCAGAGGTCAGAATGTGGGCCCAAAATGAAGTAAAATATGTGCTGTCTAGGGCCAGGAAAGCTGGACCATCCGTGCACAGCTCTAAGCATCCGTGTTCGGAGTTGAAAAATCTGTTTGGCCAAGATATTTTTGCTGAGATTTTTCTCTCTTCTCAATTTTTTTTTTTAAATTTCGGTATTTTTTTTAAAACAAAATCATTTAAAAAATAAAAAAGGCTGTTTTTCAAAAAAAATTAAAAAAATATAAATATCGGCCAAGATATCAACTGGGCCCACAACCGATATTTGCTTTTTTTTTATCTGGCCGATACGCGAATTTTATACCCCTAGTATAGAAGTGTAGAATGTTTCAAAACCTGTCCTAGACGGGACCGAGATATGAGATGGGATGGGCTTGGTTTCAAGTCATCATCGTTTAGTTGTTTTGGGCCGGCTCCGTAATTTCATAATCACAACCATCCGTTCTTTCCGCCCTTTTTGGGGTATATGCAAAGGTTGGAGGTTATGAGTGCAGCCCATTTAGTTTCGGAGGTTTTGTAATTGGGCTAAATCCAGCCCACATGCCCAAGTCA
Organism: Chimonanthus praecox; assembly: GCA_022113865.1. NCBI lineage: Eukaryota > Viridiplantae > Streptophyta > Magnoliopsida > Laurales > Calycanthaceae > Chimonanthus > Chimonanthus praecox. Next base: position 62,654,765 of record CM039091.1, on the reverse strand, counting down.
TAATCTTCCACTCATTCCCAATACCCTTATTATAATGCAAATGGGCCTAGGCCTGTGTCATGCCCAAACCCGGTTAAAGACCAAAAACAGATTACTTCTCATCTTTCATTAGTTTTTCTTTTAGTTTTTTAACCCATGGATTTTAACTATGGTATGAAGTTTAATTATAGGATCTAGATTCACATCCAATATGTTGAGAACATGAAAGTATTCTACTCCTTTCGTTCCATTTTAGTTGTCTCATTTTAAACATTTGTATTATTTAAAGAACTTGAATTTGATATTAAACCACTATGCAACTGAGAGATGATTCTCATTTATTTCAACACACTTTATGCTACTCCAGTATAAATGGGACAACTATTTTATAACAATTCCAAAATTCATACGAGACAATTAAATTGGGACATAGGAGTACTATTTTTCTATACATATTGGAGTACTATTTTTCTATACATATTTATTATAATTTTTATATAAACCAACATTCAGGTTTTTGGGCCTCTGTGTACAAGCCCAACCTGACCTGATCATGAAAATGTGCGTGAAAATTTAGCTGAGCTCAATTAGCATTCACCATTCAGGCTAAACTTTGACATTTATGCCTTTTTAATATTTATTCAAAGGGTACAAAGTTTGGATTTTCTGTCCATAGAATCAAGTATTGGTTAATTATGTATTGACGAACATAATACATATCAAATTGCCAGTATGCAGATTGCTGATACTTGATGGTGTTTCGGCTGATACTGTAATTTATTTATTTTTATTTTAAATTGGTTTTGACCTATTTTCAAGCTATTTTCACTGATACCTTTTTAATATAAAAAATTTTTAAAACAACTTATTTAATTTTAGAGTTATTTTGAGTTATATTCATCAATTTATATTATTTTAATCTTCAAGTTTCAGCTCTAAAATAATCTCAAAATTTGAGTTTTTGTAAAACCAATTTCATGAAATAATATGCTGTGGTTATGGAATTCAATGGAGATATGTTAATGACATTGACATAGTTTTTAAAGTGAACGTGTGATTTTCTAAGATTTTTCTGAAAATTTTGATAAAAGTCAGAATTTTAAGGTACTTTCCTTTTACAATTTCTTGTAAAATAATGAATAAAATGATATACAATTTTTTCTACAATTAAATGAAGATCTCTTAAATGTGATTGGTTGAGTTTTTAGAGTCTTTGTCTAATTTTTTTAATATTCTAACATTTTTATAAAACTCAAAAAAAATTATAATAAAAATATTATAAATTGTAATATAAGACACGTGCCACTAGAAATATCTAAAATGGGATCTAGCAGATCATCCTGGACTTTGACTTTTTTTAAATCACAAGAAAATTATTTAATAAATATTTTTATTTATGATGCTGAGATTAAATCTAAGTTTAAAAAATAAAATAAGAATTTCATTGATTTCGGTTTCTCATAAAGTGGACATCATATATATAGCCCGTTCAACTTGGGCGGGTTCTAACCAAGCCCAAGTGAGAAGACCGGTCTGAATTTGAATTCAGGTAAGATAGGCCTAATTTAAGCATTACCCTGTAAGTCTGAATTTTAAGTCATAATTTATAAAAAAAAAAATAATAATAATTATTCAACTGGTTGTCTCTCACCTTAGAAAGCGAGAGGTTGTAGATTCGAGCTCCCATTGTCTAATCTTAATGTGTTCTAGAGGTAGTAGGTCATCCGTGGGAATTTTAGTAAAATTGTGTCTAAGTTTTCCATACATAAATCTAAAAAAAATATATAAAATTCATATAAGATATTATTTATATTTATAATAAAAACAAATACAAACCTACTTTAGGCCTTGACCCACAAAAATATTTTATAGATTTATCCATTATAAACATTCAAAAATATTATTAATAGAGGAGATAATAGTGGTTGATGATTACAATAACCTGCTGGCTGCTGCAACATTCATGTCTATCCCACCAAAACCATGCCATTCTACATCTCTAAAGGGCAGAAAAAAAAAATGTCTCATATTTCACCATAATTAAATTATTAAGTATGGTAGGTTCCTAATTGTCAAATGATTATGACTGCAACGAAGAAAAAGTCATCCGTTAACATGACTATTAATGGGAAGGTGACATTCACAACGTGGACAAATAGTGGCCATTGGTTGGTACTTTTCCAGTTTTTCATGCACGGATTGAAAATTTCATGAAGATAAGTTGCTTAAATCAATTGTCAATCTATGTCTATCGTCGATATAGCTGATATCTCATCGAATCATATTGGCACGATATCGGTTGATGTGATTAATATTGATATTTTTTTAAAAAAATAAAATAAAACGGTGATGGGCTTGGGTCAAAATATCGGCCGATATTTACCAATATTTACATTTTCAATTTTTTTTTAAAAAAATGGTTTCTTTTTCAGTTTTTTTATATTTTTTAATTCAGAAAAAATAAAAAAATACCGATATTTAAAAAAAAAAAAAAAAAAACAAAAACAAAACCATGAGAGAGAATCTTAAATGGTTCACTTTATCCATGGTTTCTTCTTATTTTATATTTTTATTTCGTCCAAGACATTTGCCAAGAACGACTTGATTGGATTAAAAAAAAATATACAGGACACTGGGTTTCTAATTTTTCAGTGGGAGTGAGGTCTTAATTGACCTGGTGAGTCGATGGAGTCATACATTGTAAATCAAGTTTTGAACTAATTGAGTTCTCAATTATCTTGTTGAGTTACCCAATTTGATCATGTGCTTTATCACTTGATAAGGTTAAAGTAGCAGTGTAACTTGGTAAGGTCGATCTGGACTGAACCAACCAAAAATATCAGCAGGTCAATTCAATCCATTTAAAATGGATTAATGGGAAATTGCTCAGAAAAGAGAAGCCACTTTCTTGGAATTTTCTTCTTTCTTTGACTATTCTCATCTCATTTGGATTTTGGAAAGATTCAATTCAAGAGAGAGGAAGCATTTAAGAGGCAAACATTGGCTACCAATCTGCTTAGATTCCTACTTTTTTGGAAGCTGCTCATAATTTTTTGACGCGGAGATATGTGGACGTAATCAAAATTTTAATTTTGACCCGAGTAGGTACGTTAGCAATTTACCAAGCTCGGGCGCCGATACGAAAGATCAAAATTTTATTTTCGATCCCAGCGGGCGCATGAGCAATTTGGATCAGCCCAAAGTCCAAGGTGAGCCTCTTTAAAATGGGCCAAAATTTGAAGCCTAATTAAGATGAGGACCCAACGTTGGAAGATTGGAGAATGCCAAATATTTTGGAATTGGGACACCTTGTGGGAATAAAACTCAGCCACCACGTTGGTTGATTGTAGGATTAAGTTTCCATGGTCGGTTACTTGTTAGTTTAGGAATTTGCAATTGCTTTAGGAAATATTGTTCGAGTACTACTACCTTTAGGATTATTTTTAGTTTTAATATTTAGTCGTTGTTTTTAATTAAGATTGCGAGGGTCGGCTCACCATGTTTTGGAAATTATTATATATATATAATCAGCGAGAGGGAGATTTTATGAATAAAATTTGTGTGTTTTCTTCTAGCAAAACAAGGTTGTTTTGTTTATGATTGAGGCTGCAACATGTTGCAGAATTGTGAATCAGCCGGACATAGGTGTCGCTCATTTGAAAGCTTAATTATATTCCTTCTAGCAGTTTGTCTGCTGTGTTTCTCCAAAGTCTGGTCTCTAGTTTACTGGCCTTGATTTTGTCTTTCTCCTTCTTGCAGTGCAAGTAGAAATCAGCAAAAAGGCAAGAGGACTTGTTGCTGTTCAAGACCAATATTCATTGGTGATCAGGTCTATTGCAGAGAGGCGTCTATCCATCTGCTGAATTTGTTCCATACCCAGTTTGAGCCCAGACGTGTGGACGGTGGTCTATTGGAGATCAGTCGGGAATTTGGGTAGCATCGGATATTGTTGTTTCTTGAGTTATTCAATATAGTTATTTTAATTTATTTTACTATCGAGTTATTTAAGATATTATTAAAGCTTCCGCTATAATTTAAGATTTTTTAATCCTACCAAACCTAAATCACCTTTGGTAAACAGAGACTGCACAAAAGTCAATAGAGGAACCAATTAAAAGCTTTAAACAAAATACATGGACCAATTCAACAGTATTCAAAGAAGAAAAGTCTCTAGACTTTGGAAATTTCTAAATTGACTGTCAATAGAAAGACCAATAAAAACCAAGTCAATACAACGTCCTTAAAGGATTAGAGGCCTATATTAGGAGATCATTTCCAGGGCGGAGAGACTCAGTTGGTGACCTCTTCTTTCACAGCCATGGGTGTGTTTGGAATTCTAAGAGAAGCCCTGAAAATCCCTCAAAGGAATGGAAAGCTCCTGTTTTACATTGCCCTTCTCTTCATCATCTCCTCCTCTCTCATGTTCCTTGGCAACCATTTCACCATCAATCCAGTGCTCGCCGACGTGCTCGTAAAGTCGTCTCTCTTGCGTGATCAGGACCACAGAAACTCCATGTACATGAAACTAAAATCCAGTATAAAAAATGACATAGTTCTTCTCCTTGGTGAGGGGTCAATCTATATTGCTGCGTCATGTGTTCTATCAGTCTTCACTACAGCAGCAATCACTTATGCATCGGCAGCGAGTTACACTGGTAAAAACTTGAATCTCAGTGAGTTGCTTTCCAAGATAGGAAGCACATGGAAGAGGGTAGTGATCACTTGGTTGTTTATCATACTTTTCTCCATCGGTTTTGTTGCTCTTGCTCTTACTTTTGCCGGTGTAACTACGGTGCTCGCCGGCGTGTCGGTCGCCTCTGCCACAATTGGTGCTTTGGTGGGTGTTCTGTTGCTGCTTCTTTTAGTCCTATACTTGGGTTTGATTTCGAAAATGGGTCTTGCTGCTTCAATATTAGAAGAGGGAATTTACGGGATGGGGGCAATTGGGAAAGCTGAAGAACTCATCAAAGGGAGAAAGAAAGATGGGATTTTCCTCTCTTTTGTCCTAACCCTAATTTCCATGGTCATTGTGATTTTTGGTTCCCGGAGTGGAGATGCCAATCACATAGGAATAGGGCTAGTTTTGATAGGAATTAGCAGCTTATATGATCTCTTCGTCTCTGTAGCCTACACAATATTTTACTTCGAGTGCAAGAAGGAGCTGGGAGAGAAAATAGAAATTGAAGTGGGAAATGGGTACAATCTTGTTTCCACAGTCCCTCATGTTGATCCTTCTCTTCTCTAAATCAGCTACTCAGGGTATAAAATAAGATTATTGTTAAACCCATGAGTAGAACTCATATAATATCTCTTGCTTTATGGGTTTGGTTCCTACTTCCCAGTATGTAAGATTGAAGTTTGGGCTGTTTGGCAATGTTATGTAAGTATATTAGAAATGAATAAATAAGAGGTTTCCAGTTGATTAAATGTGTAATTCTTTTGTCTACCTTTGACTTTAAGCTACGCTCTTACGGCTTGTGAATGTTGAATAGCAATTATGTTATGATTTTTTTTTATAATTAAGAAATTCAAGACCCCTATCTCTCTTCGAGTAAAAAAAAAGCATTGATTAAAACTCGGGATACACCACTCATGTTGTGATGACCATTGCTCTAAAAAGCTTTCTAGAGATATTGATTAGATAGTCAGGCAGGGTCTATTTGTACAAGAATTAGGCTAATGGTTCAACAACCTAGCGTTTAACGGTAGATGATTGTAAAAACTAAAACATAAAAAAAAAAAAAAAATGGAAAATGGTGAAAGTGATATGTTTGACCAGCTTGTTTCAATCTTCTTCCAATTTGATCAACTTTTCATCCAGCAGCTCATTTTAATACCAAAACCCAACTTTAGTAGATGGCTTTGGTTGAAGGGTTTCAATTGCGCAATTCAAATTTATTGTCATGAGTCTCATCCTTTTAAAATAATTCACACTAATATTTTAGAACACTGTATGGATATGGTAGACTTGATAGTAGCTGTTGTAAGAAAACAGAGAGTAACAAAAGATAAATAATTTAGGGTCGCTATTCTCCCACGAGTATTTTGTGTAACGAGACACGAGATTTAATGTATTGTCCATTTAACCCTTCCACTACCATACGAAAGCATTTTAAAAAAATTCAATGATCCGGCCAGTGATCTAATTTACTGTTCTGTATAAAAAACAGTCTCACTTAGATAAATTTCAGTGAGCCGGTCAGTGATCCGATTTATATCGCAGTGAAAGGGTCAGTGATCTGGCGAGCCGGTTCGAAAGGTAAAATGGACGATACAGTAAATCCGTGTTGGATTGCGCAAAACTCGCGTGGAGGATTGCTATCCATAATTTAAGTTGATTGGTTGGATGATGAAAATGACTAATGCACTTATTCTTGAGAGGAAGGATCTCCATTTATCATCCAAACAGTAAAAATGATGATGATGGATGATAGCATTTGAGATAAGTGGAGCCCATTATGAAAGTCACGCCATTTATCAGGCATTACTTACGTATTTATAGCGATATAATTCATCAAATTCTCTTAAAATGTTGAACCCACTGTTGGATAGATGAAGAAATACTTTTCATTTGATCATTTCAAACATTGAATATGCATATAAACGTGTGTACAAAAATATTGAATGATTGATTTTTTCTCAAGTGGGCCTTATATGTCTTAAATACTGCCATCCACTCTCATCCTTACAGGATGGAAAGATTCCTTCGTTTTAAATTTAATATCTAGTAAGAACCAGGTGTCGTGGTTGATTTAATTTTATAATTTAGGAGAAACCTCGAGCACATCTTAGCGGGATGTTGTCAAGTTGACTGGGTGTGCATATCCCTAGCTCTTCTAAAACCCTAGAACGCCCCGATTAAATGCTGTTGACACTTGAATTAGTGATCTCTGTTTTTTTTAGCTGAAAGTAACCAGTTGAGGTACCCATCATTGAGTAACTTAATAAAATATAATTAATCATAATTCACAAAATAAAATAGAAGCTTTAGATTAGTATAATGTTTTGATTTGAAATGTCACAAATCTAAAATTCATTGCATTCACTATGATAATTTCTTGGCAATCAAATGGATATTAACTTTTTTGATAGACAACTATTAAAAATGAGATTATAATTTTAAATATAAATAATGCAAGTATACAAATGAGTAATGGAAAACTGCCACTCATCTATAAAATGAGTTTATTATGTAGTCAAAATGATATTATCTTTGACTAGTTATAAGTAGGGAAAATGGAAATATTTTATAGAAAAAAATATCCAACGGTACACATTTATCATATTTTTATATTATTTATAAAAGTTTAGTGAACAAGTTGAAGTTACCTTAAATCCTTAATCATGAACAAAGAAAGAGAAAGAGAAGCAAATGCAAAATAAAAAAGGTCAAAAAAAAAGTGACCCTATATTATTACTACACTTTTACACAGACAGACCCAAACCCTACCTGTTTAAATTATACAGAAAATAATCAAGGTCAGAATGTGGGCCCAAAATGAAGTAAAATATGTGCTGTCTAGGGCCAGGAAAGCTGGACATCCGTGCACAGCTCTAAGCATCCATGTTCGGAGTTGAAAAATCTGTTTGGCCAAGATATTTTTGCTGAGATTTTTCTCTCTTCTCAATTTTTTTTTTAAATTTCGGTATTTTTTTTAAAACAAAATCATTTAAAAATAAAAAAGGCTGTTTTTCAAAAAAAATTAAAAATATAAATATCGGCCAAGATATCAACTGGGCCCACAACCGATATTTGTTTTTTTTTTATCTGGCCGATACGCGAATTTTATACCCCTAGTATAGAAGTGTAGAATGTTTCAAAACCTGTCCTAGACGGGACCGAGATATGAGATGGGATGGGCTTGGTTTCAAGTCATCATCGTTTAGTTGTTTTGGGCGGCTCCGTAATTTCATAATCACAACCATCCGTTCTTTCCGCCCTTTTGGGGTATATGCAAAGGTTGGAGGTTATGAGTGCAGCCCATTTAGTTTCGGAGGTTTTGTAATTGGGCTAAATCCAGCCCACATGCCCAAGTCATAATCTTCCACTCATTCCCAATACCCTTATTATAATGCAAATGGGCCTAGGCCTGTGTCATGCCCAAACCCGGTTTAAAAGACCAAAAACAGATTACTTCTCATCTTTCATTAGTTTTTCTTTTAGTTTTTTAACCCATGGATTTTAACTATGGTATGAAGTTTAATTATAGGATCTAGATTCACATCCAATATGTTGAGAACATGAAAGTATTCTACTCCTTTCGTTCCATTTTAGTTGTCTCATTTAAACATTTGTATTATTTAAAGAACTTGAATTTGATATTAAACCACTATGCAACTGAGAGATGATTCTCATTTTTCAACACACTTATGCTACTCCAGTATAAATGGGACAACTATTTTATAACAATTCCAAAATTCATACGAGACAATTAAATTGGGACATAGGAGTACTATTTTTCTATACATATTGGAGTACTATTTTTCTATACATATTTATTATAATTTTTATATAAACCAACATTCAGGTTTTGGGCCTCTGTGTACAAGCCCAACCTGACCTGATCATGAAAATGTGCGTGAAAATTTAGCTGAGCTCAATTAGCATTCACCATTCAGGCTAAACTTTGACATTTATGCCTTTTTAATATTATTCAAAGGGTACAAAGTTTGGATTTTCTGTCCATAGAATCAAGTATTGGTTAATTATGTATTGACGAACATAATACATATCAAATTGCCAGTATGCAGATTGCTGATACTTGATGGTGTTTCGGCTGATACTGTAATTTTTATTTTTTTTTTAAATTGGTTTTGACCTATTTTCAAGCTATTTTCACTGATACCTTTTTAATATAAAAAATTTTTAAAACAACTTATTTAATTTTAGAGTTATTTTGAGTTATATTCATCAATTTATATTATTTTAATCTTCAAGTTTCAGCTCTAAAATAATCTCAAAATTTGAGTTTTGTAAAACCAATTTCATGAATAATATGCTGTGTTATGGAATTCAATGGATATGTTAATGACATTGACATAGTTTTTAAAGTGAACGTGTGATTTTCTAAGATTTTTCTGAAAATTTTGATAAAAGTCAGAATTTTAAGGTACTTTCCTTTTACAATTTCTTGTAAAATAATGAATAAAATGATTTACAATTTTTTCTACAATTAAATGAAGATCTCTTAATGTGATTGGTTGAGTTTTTAGAGTCTTTGTCTAATTTTTTAATATTCCAACTTTTTTATAAAACTCAAAAAAAATTATAATAAAAATATTATAAATTGTAATATAAGACACGTGCCACTAGAAATTTCTAAAATGGGATCTAGCAAATCATCCTGGACTTTGACTTTTTTAAAATCAAAAGAAAATTATTTAATAAATATTTTTAGTTATGATGCTCAGATTAAATCTAAGTTTAAAAGATAAAATAAGAATTTCATTGATTCGGTTTCTCATAAAGTGGACATCATATATATAGCCCGTTCAACTTGGGCGGGTTCTAACCAAGCCTACATAAGAAGCCCGGTCTGAATTTGAATTCAGGTAAGATTAGGCCTAATTTAAGCATTAGCCTGTAAGTCTGAATTTAAGTCATAACTTATTAAAAATTATTTTTTTAATTGTTCAACTGGTTACCTCTCATCTTAAGAAGCACGAAGTTATAGGTTCGAACTCTTATGGTCTAATTTTAATGTGTTCTAGAGGTAGTGGGTCACTCGTAGAAATTTTAATAAGACTATATCTGATTTTTATATACATAAATCTAAAAATATATATATAAAATTCATATAAAATATTATTTATATTTATAACAAACAAATAGAAACCTACTTTAGACCTTGACCCACAAAATATTTTATAGATTTATCCATTATAAACACTCAAAAATATTATTAGTAGAGGAGATAATAGTGGTTGATGATTACAATAACCTGCAGGCTGCTGCAACATTCATATCTATCCCACCTAAACCATGCCATTCTACATCTCTAAAGGGAAGAAAAAAAAATAATGTCTCATATTTCACCATAATTAAATTATTAAGTTTGGTAGGTTCCTATTGTCAAATGATTATGACTGCAACCAAGAAAAAGTCATCCGTTAACATGACTATTGATGGGAAGGTGACATTCACAACGTGGACAAATAGTGGCCATTGGTTGGAACTTTTCCAGTTTTCCATGCACGGATTGAAAATTTCATGAAGATAAATTGCTTAAAGCAATTGTCAACCTATACCTATCGGGGTACAAATATCGGCCGATGATATCATTCAGTTTTTGTAGAATAGAAAACGGCTTATACGTATTTTATGACTTGTATAGTAATTATATTAATTGATATAGTTGATATCTCGTTGAATCATTTCGATCTAATATTAACTGATATGATTAATATCAATATTTAAAAAAAAAATAGTAATAGACTCAAGTCAAAAAATCGGCCGATATCGGCTTAATATCAACCCAGATATCGGTCGATATTTACATTTTCAATTTTTTTTTCAAAAAATAATTCTTTTTTCGGTTTTTTTATATTTTTTTATTCAAAAAAAATAAAATAATACCGATATTTAAAAATAAAAAACAAAAACAAGAGAGAGAATTATATGGGCCGAATTATCGGCTGAGCCGTTTCTTTCACCCCTGATGTGTACCATATGAATTTTTGAATGAAAAGGAAAGAAAAAAAAAAAAAAAGGTGTTTGAAGTGTTTAGCCAAAGTTTACATTGAAATAATTAAAAAAATGAATGGTTAGGATGGAGACATCATGCAGCTGCCCAAATTAAAAGAGACAGCTCAATTTCATAAGAAGATGTTGGAAAATTCTAGAAACATTGGGAAGACTTGTCACCCTAACAAGGGGAATAATCAGGAATGTAGGGTTGTAAGGGATTAGAGAATTCAATATTAGCAAACAACTTGTCTTTTTTATATTCAGATAAAAGAGTTTTATATGAAGTTTAATTAATAATAAATTTAAATTGTTAACATACTTATTTTCTCATTTATAATAAATCAATAATGAATTTTATTTTAATAGTTGGAAAATTAATAAAATTCATTACAATATGTTTCCATTCAATTATCAAGTTAGAGAAAGGAAGAACTCTCTTTTGGAATTTAGCTTCCACTTTATCCACCACAAATAATTCTAATATCTAAACAAAATATTGGAAACGTTTTTGATAAAAATATGACGATCAATGTTAGGCATCATTAAACCTAATCACAATCTCTCTAAAATATAATTAAAAATTATTAAAATGGATCAATTTAGTACGAATTAAGAATATCCACCTAACCAAAAGGCTAGATTTTTTTTTGTTGAAACGTGTTGAAACTTCTTTATGAGTTGGCTTGGTGGCAGGGAAAGAATGGTCAATCCTCATCTACATGCCTAGAGATAAAGATAAAGAATGAAAGAAATTAAAAAAAAACACCCACCATCCAACACACAAAGAAACAAAGAAAGAAACAGGCATAAGGCATAAAATATAAAGACTTTTGACAAAATATTGTTTGTCATGATCCCTTTGGTAACGCATTTTCAATTCAAAACAAAGAAAAACACTTTTTGCTGACTGATTGGAGAGGATTGTGTTAATCTCTTCTTTAAGATTGTGTTAATCTCTTCTTACCCTCAAGTTTCCAATTTTGAGATTTTGTCTGCCACTTTATCATAGTTTCACATGTTCTTTTGACAGAGTGAAAAAAAATTAAGAGAATTGTTCTGTAATATTATTTGTGTGTATAAATAGGATGATTTTTACATATCTCAAAGTTTAATAAGTTGTTTTAAGAGAATTCGACACCTTTATCTTTAAAAAAATTATATTATACAATACATTTGACCATTAACTTGACCACCATAAATAACAAAAATTAGTTAATAGCTTATTTTTTCATCTTAAAAATCAAAATCAAAATAATTTAATAAATTCTATTTAAAATAATTTAATTACACTAGTAATAATTTATCCATCTCTCAAATCTTCTTATCATAAAATAGGAGTCACTTTGAAACACACCCAAACTTTTTAACCTTACCCATATATGGATAGATGAAAGATAATCCAAGTCACTGTACAGTACATCAAGAGCACCTAAACAGCAGATCAGGTGGGCCACAATTTTCACAAAATACGGTGTCTCATTGGCTCAAAATGGGTCTAATTTTTTTGATAACATAGATATTCGATATGAAACTAATCCTACTGACATGAATAAATCTTGTAATCCACATACATCAATTAAAATCTACAAAAATAATTTATTTAAATTGAATGTGAATCAAACTCAAAATCTCATTTTATGAAGTGGACTATCTTGACCTTGAAATCAATCAAAATGGGTCTAATTGATAGCATGAAAAGGAGATCCGAACAGATACAAGGCATCTGTCTCCATTACATGGGTAAGATACTAAAGAAAGTTTATGATGGTTGCATCTTGATAGTTCATATGGGCAATCAATTATTTAATTTTGGTTGAAAAAATTAAAGACATGGAGGAGTACCCAATGATACATTAACGAGTACTGAATAAAAAATAGGAAATTAATGGACGATAGGTTTAATATCTAGACCCAAAGAGATAAGGTTCCAAAGTCTAAAGCACTGGTGAACTTCAACCCATCACAAAAGCCAAGTGTAAGTGCCTTTGTCTTTTGAGAGGGGCCAAGATATCCTCCCAAGTCTTAACCCAATTTAATAGCTAGTACTATATAATTGAAAACTATAAAATGTTTTAACTTATCTATAACAGGTTCGCTTTCACATTACATTGTTTTATTTTACAAAATAGTAAAAAAAAAAAATTGATTTTAATATAAGTCTAAATTAAAAACAATTTAGATTCACTTTATTCTAAATTAAACTCACATTTATATAAATTAGATTAGACCACCTCTATTATAAGTCGGTCCAACCTAAATTATACCCAAGTTACCTAAATTATACCCAAGTTGCAACTGATCTTTTTCATTAAAATATTTAAAAATTAGAAAATAATATATAAATAGATACACCGACTGGCATCTGCTAAGCACATGCTCTGCATTGATGGAATATGGAACCATGTTTCATGTTTTCTCGTTCATTGAAGAAGGTTAGGCGGGACCCACATGGTTAGGTCGCTTGCCCTTTCCAAGATATATATATAATAATAATAATAAATCTAGTCTACCAACGTTAGGATAAAGTGGGACCTAATTGCCTCGTCCTCCTGAATAAAATAAAATGAGTGGTGCCAACAATGTAGAAGACTAGAAGTACGGTTTGGATAATTGGATAACCATCGTCTCAGTCAAGTACAAGTGGCAAGAAAGATTTTTTAATAAAAAAATCATTATATCGATATAAAATAATAAAATTTCATCATTAATTAATAATTCAAATTATGTAATTTTTATTTTTAAAATTTAAATGAATACAGGCCATTATTTAAAAAATTTAAACGGTATAAAATTGAAATTCATTTTAAAAAAAATATTTTAATGTAAATTGTAAAAAAAATATATTAATAGAGTTCTTATTTTTCTCCTGATTGCAAATTCAATGCCACAGCTTGCACTCGATCACATCTTATCATGGCCGAACTAAACCCACGTCTATATTTTAAATTTCAATGTACGTTTGCCTAACACTTATGCACTTCAAAATATCTATCTATTTGGAGAAACTTTATATATAATGAGGCAAGGATAATAGATAAATAGAATGTCTTTAAAAATTAATCAGATATTCACATGATCAGATGAAATATGTACAGGATTATATAAATAAGATATGTATAAAATTATATAGGTGACTATCTTAACACGGAAAAACTCTTTTAGCAAATATGAGTTTTAGTGAACTTCTCATTTTACTCTTATCCATCTATACAGAAAAAGAAAAAAAAATCAAATATTCAGAAATCGGTTCACTTTTCAGTGAATCGGTGCACCGATCAGATCACTAGAAAATAGAAATTTTAATAAATTGATTCAATCGGTGCAACGATTTCTGAATGTGTCATTTGCAAAAAAATCCGTACAAATGGATGAAGGCGAAGTGGGAAGTTCAAAAACTTGTGTCTCCTAAAATACTATTATCGTGTTAGCATAAGCACCCAATTATACTTATATTTTAAAATTGCATGATATGAACCCGATGAAACATAAGTCATATCAAATTATCAATGACTATTTTTAATCAAAATCACTAAAAAAAATTATTTAAATTTCAATTCAATTAGATGTATAACAATTTAATGCACCATCATCATCATTAAATTAAATTTATTATGAATAAAAATACTTATTTAATTCTTTTATTTTTATCTTAAAAAATAATAAATTACAGTGATTATATGAATCTCATATTTAATACTAGTAGCTTCGTACTAACCTATCTATCTATTATTTTATTTATAACATACGTCCCATCCCTTTCATAAATATTCATGAAGATATCACCCCACACAACGTTTGCTTACTACCATATCTGTGGGCCCCAAGATCGCATTTACATGTGGCCCACCATTTGAACGGTCTTGATCGAACATGGGAATTGGGAAGTAAATAGGCTTTTCAAGCTAGACCATAAAACGAGCGGTGACGTGTCCCATCTGGCACAAACTGATACGGTCACATTCCTGTGCCACGTCATCCTTCACGCCGGCTTAGGTTTTCTTCATACTCCCGTCCGCGGAAATCTAACCGTTGACATTTCTCCACCTGTCACGTATAGGGACGCGTGGGCGGCTGTAGGCGCGTGAAAGATCAAAAGCGGAAAGAGCCCTTGCGAGGTGAGAGAAAATGTATCGTTATCTTAAAACACGCGCCAGCTGGAGCTTATCCAGTGCGTGACCGGAAGAGCGTTTTACAGCTGTAAAGGCCAGGGCATTATACGGACACGTGGCAGTTCAACCGCCACTATCGGCAGATCTGGGGAACCCAAATGACGAAAAAACCCTTGTCGCACGTTCTCTCCTTTCCGTCGTATTTATCACTTTCCCACGAAGCAACCTTATCTCTTACCAAGTTACCGTAGAAAGTTAGAAACTATACTGACTCAGGCTCTGTCAACGGCTATCTTCTGCAACCCCCTATAACCTGTTATTTCCCGTATATGTGGTGGTCCACCAGATTAAATATCCTTCGATAGATCAAAATAAATACTGAAAAGTGAAAACCAACTACGTATTTGGTGGTATTTATGTAAATACGAAAGAAATTGTATTGCATAACAAAAATCATATAGATTTTTTTATATCGTTAGATACGTATTAATTTAGAAGTTATAGATATGTATAAAGTATGAAAGCTATTGATATATATCAGCTAGTACATTATATATTGTCTGTTGCATCGTATCTGATACGTTAAATAATTCAGTCGTATCATTGCATACTGTATCAATTGATATAAAGTTTTTTAGTTTTCAGAATTTACTTTTATTATTTTTAAGTTAAATTTGCTTTCTTCGTAATTTTAAGAAGATTTAGAAGCTAGTATTTTCATATATAACTTTCTACACCACCTTACAACTTAATATTTCCCATGTATGTGGCCCCACCATCCCCATAAGATTAGATATCTTTCAATAAATCAAGTAAATATTGAAACTAGCTATTTTGGTGGTACTTATGTAAAATAGGAAAGAAATTGTATTGCACACCGAAATAAAATTGATATATTTTATATACCCCTCCACCCCAAGAGAAAATGTTTTTACGTCATCTTGGGCATACTCATTTCTCTCTCATTCACAAGATATATTGTTTATTTTTATTTGACAGATATTATTTAATAATTATACTTATATTAAAATTTAATTATTTATATGATATGAGTCTACTAAATATTATTGATTCTCATGAAATTCACAACAAATTAAGTTTCTCCCACTAACATTTATCACACAAGATTTTTCTCTCAAAAAGCAGTTATTTTCTCTTGTTCAAATAGAGTCGTCATTTATAAGATAATTTCTAATGGAATGAAATACAACATCATCTATATTAAGATGATATAAAAGAAATTACTCTAAAACTTAACATACAGTGGTTTTTTTTTTTCTTCTTGAGGATGACACCCAGGCCCGGCCCTGGGTATAGGCGAAGTAGGCGGTCGCCTAGGGCCCCCAAATAAAAAAGGGCCCCCAAGTCCATAAGTTCCTTTACTATATGTTAAATATTTAATAATGTCTATTTAAAGCAGATATACATTCTTGTCTGATTGGTTAAAATTCTCCCCCTGTAGGAAAAGGACTGGGATCAAATCCCGGCTGTTATAATAATAAATTTCGTAATTTTTTTTTATCAAATTATTTAATAATAATAATGAAAAAGCATAGATTTCTTAAAAAAAAAAATAATGATACTAACAATCATAATAATAATTATTATAATTCTCATGTTATTGAGTTTAATAATAAATAATAATAATAAAATAATTTTAATTAATAAAGACTCTTTTAAAATATATCTATCATCTAAATAAAGAGAAAGAGAAATCTATATTGAGTTGATAATTTTGAATTAAAAATAATTTAAAGCTTTTAAAATTTGAAGAGATGAAAAAACATAACTTTATTCATTTGATTAATGTAGATTTTATTAGAACTAATATACAAGTATAAATCATTATAATTAAGATAATTTTTAATTTTTTAAAAAATACAAAAAAATGAAAAATTAAAATAATAATAATATATTCGTTTCAAATGAGAATTTGCATTAATGTCACACTCCATATGATAAAAGATGCATTACC
Source organism: Chimonanthus praecox (assembly GCA_022113865.1). Taxonomy (NCBI): domain Eukaryota; kingdom Viridiplantae; phylum Streptophyta; class Magnoliopsida; order Laurales; family Calycanthaceae; genus Chimonanthus; species Chimonanthus praecox. The sequence goes on along the minus strand of CM039091.1, from coordinate 62,638,015 downwards.
AAAAGAATAAATTGTTGTTTTCCAAATGCATGAATTGCTTATAAAATAATATTAATTATACAAATTACAGTTACCTATGCAGAAATAAGTTTTTCAAAATTAAAATTGATAAAATCTTATCTTCGGTCTAAAATGTCACAAGAAATATTGAATAAATTATCTATCTTATCTATTGAAAAATAAATGTTAAAAAAACTTAAATATTGTAATTTAATTAGTAATTTTGCTTCTCAAAATAAGAATAAATTTTAAATAATACTTTGTTATAATATTTTATTTAGTTTCACGCATTGTAAAAAAAAATTATATGATTTTATTTTTTACGAGTATATAAAGGCCCCATCTTAAAAATCTCGCCTAGGGCCCCTGAAATCTCAGGGCCGGCCCTGATGACACCTTATGCATTTCTCTTCTTCAAATATGTAGTTTATCCATTTGAGTGTAAGAGTATTTTCAATTTTTCACTTTTCAAGATTTCAAATACGTTGGGTTCAATCTTTGGTAACTTCAATAAAGGGTCATTCACTATGGAATATTTAAAGAATAAGGTTTCATCGGTTGAACCCAACAATTATATGTAAAGAGGCGTGCACGTATCCTGAAAAAATAGTCATGCGATATATCTGGACACATTTGATCATAAAAAAAAAAAATATTAGATATTTTCATGTTAAAAAAGTAAGAGGAAAAGGTGCTCCAATACTAAGAAAAATGCATATAAAAGAATTTTATGAAAATTCCTATTGATCTTTGAATACATTAATTGACAATTAGGATCCAAAAAATTATCCTACGGAAAGGGATTTATATTTTTTAGAAAAAAGATGAAAATATTATTTAAAAAAAATGGGGCTATTCAAATTATTGTGCATGTTTGGCTCTTTTCTACTCAAAAGTTGAGGGTAGTAACTACTGACTAGTAAGTAGTTTTTAAACTAAATATGAAAATACGTAATTTTTAATCCTCTTTTAACTGTGGTCCCCACCTGATCCATAACTCTTCAACGGTCTCGCTATCTCATTGGGCGGATATCATTCATTAATGCCATCCACATGCGAGGGCATTTCAGTCATTTCACTCTCCCATAATAAAAAACGTGTAACCGGCAGCTCTGGGTCACATACGCCATACGAAATATATATACGCTCGCCTTTTCTCTTCTCTTTTCCAAACGACAACTCAGAGTCTTCTGCTTTCGTCGATTCTCGTTTTTCCGTTCACACGATTTGAAAAAGTAGAAGAAGAAGAAGAAGAAACGAAGAAAAAGAATTGCGTTCCAATCTTATCTTTACCCAATCCGATTTCAAATGGATTATATACGACCTTACAAATCTAGTCGGCTTCTCTCTTCTTCCCTTCCAAGGTCAGTTCTTTCTCTCTCTACCGTCTTTCTTCTCATCTGCAATACACATCGATAGTGTATATGTTCCACCCTTAAATCCTAACCCTAATTCTCGTTCTCCGTCTCAGTTTATCTGTTTAAAGAATTAAATCCTAGTTTTCTCTTAAAAGCCTAACCTTAGCCCTAATTCTTATCTCTCTTTCAGTTTATTATCTACAATTGTTTCTTAAAACCCCCAATCCGATCTTTATATTTGTACCCAAACTGCGTAAAAAATAATTTTTAGAAATGTTGTCTCGATCATGCACCAACTTGTTGGATTTGGCGGACCTGCCGTCACCGGGCAGGACGCTGACTCCGCGCCTGCCTCGAATTGTCACCTCCCCTAGAATCGTTTCTGAATTTGATGATGTCCCGACAATCGATACACCCCCACCAGAGCGGCGAATCATTGTCGCCAACCAGCTTCCGCTCCGGTCCCACCGCGATGCTGCCACGAACCAGTGGTGCTTTGAATTGGACCCGGACGCCCTCTACCTCCAGCTCAAGTCTGGGTTTCCCGCTGATGCTGAGGTCATCTACGTCGGCAGTTTGAAGGCGGACGTGGCAGTGGCGGATCAGGATGAGATCGCCCAGTTACTGTTTGAGAAGTTTCGGTGCGTCCCTACCTTCCTCCCAGCTGAAATTCAGGCCAAGTTCTATCATGGGTTTTGCAAAAGCTATCTCTGGCCCCTATTTCACTATATGCTTCCCCTTTCCCCTGGCCGGCGTGCGGCCCAGTATGACCAGTCGTATTGGCGGGCTTATGTCTCCGCCAACAAGATTTTTGCTGATAAGATCATGGAGGTTGTTAACCCGGATGATGATTATGTGTGGATCCATGATTATCACCTCATGGTGCTCCCAACGTTCTTGAGGAAGCGCTTCAATCGGTTGAAGCTCGGGTTTTTCCTCCATAGCCCATTCCCCTCCTCAGAGATCTACCGAACACTTCCTGTCCGTGATGAGATCCTCCAGGGGCTGCTCAATTCGGATCTTGTCGGATTCCATACCTTTGATTATGCCAGGCATTTCCTTTCATGCTGCAGCCGGATGCTGGGTCTGGATTATGAATCTAAAAGGGGCTATATTGGTCTTGAGTATTACGGTCGGACCGTGAGCATTAAGATTCTCCCTGTTGGGATTCATATGGGTCAGCTCCAATTAGTGATGTCAATGCCGGATACGACCAAGAAGGTTTTAGAGCTGAAAGAGAGGTATGAAGGGAGGATGGTGTTGCTTGGGGTTGACGATATGGATTTGTTTAAGGGGATTGGCTTAAAGTTTTTAGTGATGGAGCAGCTTCTACAGCATCATCCTGATTTGAGAGGGAAGGTGGTTTTGGTGCAAATCTTGAACCCAGCAAGGACCCAGGGACAAGATGTGCAGGATGTTGAGAATGAGGTAAATGTTATCGCAGATAGGATCAATGACACATATGGGTTTCCGGGGTATGACCCAATTGTCATAGTTAATGGCCCGGTTCCAACATATGAGAAGGTTGCATACTATACAATCTCCGAGTGTTGTGTGGTTAATGCTGTGAGGGATGGGATGAATTTGGTACCATACGAGTATACAGTCTGCAGGCAGGGCATACCTGTATTAGATGATGCCAATTCAGGGAAGACTGGTAAGAAGAGCATGATTGTTGTCTCTGAATTCATTGGATGCTCTCCATCTCTCAGTGGTGCTATCCGTGTCAATCCATGGAACATTGATGTGGTGTCTGATGCTATGAATTTAGCCCTCACAATGCCTGATGTAGAGAAGCAAATGCGCCATGAAAAGCATTACAAATACATTAGCTCACACGATGTTACGTATTGGGCTCGTAGTTTTGATAAGGATCTCGAGAGAGCGTGCAGAGATCATTTCTATAAGAGGTGTTGGGGAATTGGATTTGGTTTGGGCTTCCGGGTTGTTGCATTGGGTCCAAATTTTAGGAAGCTATCAGTAGAGCGCATTGTCTCTGCATACAAGAGGACTAGCAGTAGATTGATATTGCTGGACTATGATGGCACAGTGATGCCACAGGCATCTGTAGACAAAACTCCAAGTAAGGAAGTTATTTCTGTTTTAAGTGGGTTATGCAGTGACCCAAAGAACATTGTTTTTATAGTGAGTGGCAGAGGGAAAGAATGCCTCAGCAAGTGGTTTTCTCCTTGTGAGAAGTTGGGAATTTCAGCCGAGCATGGCTACTTCACAAGGTATTGAACCTTCTCTCAAAGGCCATTAAGATTTTCTTCTTCTTTTAGAACCAATTTATTGTGATTGGGTTGGTTGATTAAATTTGCTTGTTTGCCTTTTGTAGATGGAGTGGGGATTCATGGGAGTCCTGTTCATTAACTCCAGATTTTGAATGGAAAAGTATTGCCGAACCTGTAATGCAACTTTATACTGAGGCAACTGATGGTTCCTCTATTGAGCACAAAGAGAGTGCCTTGGTTTGGCATCATCAAGATGCTGATCCAGATTTTGGGTCATGCCAAGCAAAAGAATTACTTGATCATCTGGAGAATGTTCTTGCAAATGAACCCGTGGTTGTAAAACGGGGTCAACATATAGTGGAAGTAAAGCCCCAGGTATGACTCTCTCTCTCTCTCTCTCTCTCTCTCTCTCCTGTTTGTTAACTTCCTCTGTATTAATGGCAATATCCTCTATAACTTTCTATAGGATAAAATGTGCTTTCATAACCGATGATTTTGTGGATAATGTGCAGGGTATAAGCAAGGGTATAGTTGTAGAGAGCCTCATCTCAACCATGTTAAGTAAAGGAATACCTCCAGATTTCGTGTTATGCATTGGAGATGACCGGTCTGATGAAGACATGTTTGAGAGCATTGCCAGTGCTGTCAATAGCCCATCCTTGCCTGCAATATCTGAGGTTTTTGCTTGCACAGTTGGTCGGAAACCAAGTAAGGCAAAATACTATCTCGATGATACTGTTGAGGTCATCAAGTTGCTTCAAGGCATTGCTACAGCATCTGTTCAACCCGCGAAATCTGTTTACTGCCAAGTGTCTTTTGAAGGGTCTCTTTAAATCAACATGGAAGTTTACTGGCTTGGCCGAGGGATTCATTTATCCAAATCAGGACTTCATGTCCCAGCTTCAGGTTGCATTAGCAATGGAAGTGCTTTTCTTGGTTTATTGGCGCACTCTTCTCAGTCATGTAATTGCTCAACTCCAAAGTTGTCTCAACGTGGCAGAATCTGCATTTTACATGTGAATGCCTGCCTACGTCATTTTCTTCTGGTCTTGATTCATAAAGAGCTGTTGCATCAGCAACTGGATCCCAAATTGTGATCTTGATAGAAAGGAAAAAGATATCAATGGATACAGGTCATAGTACACGAACACTGCATGCCAGGTTGGAGATCGATAGTTGGTTATGCTTACTCCTACAATGTATATACAAATCTTAGTTTTACCTTTCTTTCATGTAAAATATAAATGAAATAGAAGGCCATTTTTTACAATAAATCTCCGTCATTATGGTTTGTGATGGAAGTATTTGTTGCATTGAATTATCATTTAAGATCCTCTAAAACCAATCGATGTAAACATGCTCGCCCAACTTCAGCATAATGTGTTTGTGCTTCACAAGAAGTTCATTTCTCTTGCTCTGCAGCCTGTTCTTTCTGGGTCCAATCTTAACCAGTCAATCATTAAACTCGTTTCTTCAATTTATGCTACCGATCAGAAGATCAACTCAAATGGGTGATAGATTGTACTGGAGTGGGAACAAATATGTTTACTTACCATGTCTCTGTCTCATGAGTGTTGTTGATGATGGAGTCACATAAGTGGAATGTAAAATCCCTAGAATTCTTCTATGCATATGCAGGTATGACCTAGACTCTGCTGTTCTCATCCATGCTTCTCAATGGTATAATAATGTTAGTGTTTCAATCTTTAAAAAAAAAAAATGTGTTTGTCTCCTCTCCTTACATTTCCCAAAAAAAAAAAAAAAGAGAAAAGAAACTAGAACTTGTGCTGGCTTGTTATCCGTTTGGCATTGTTCACTTCGATGCTAGCCAACGAATAAAAACCTTGGCTAATGGAGTTGGAATCGATCCCTTGCAAGGCATGCCTTATGGCAAGTATCCTTGTCTTTATCCAAAATAGTCTACATTGGCTTTCGACTGCATTTGAATTTTTCTTGTGCAGCACTCATTCACGGCCGGTTGGTCAGGTCAAAGAAATCCTGCCTATCTGCCTAACCCACTTACTACAGATCTGTCTATCTTCATTGGACCCATGGTTGTGGAAAGTTTGGGATTGATTTGGCCGACGAAGTTGGCTGGTACAGCTTCAGTAGCTTATCTACATGCATGAATAAAAACATCAATGTCAGTTACTGTCTATTGCTAGAGGCTGAAGTTTATACGTAAGTTGAAGGATGATTTTGCTGACCTTGTTAGATTGGAATAGACGTCTGCCTCTATTCTCCATACAGGAACGAAACATTGGTATCAATTACTTTAATAGATACATTTTAGGCTGGAAAATGACATCATTGTTGATGGGTAAGCACTAAATTAGGAATCAAGATTGGCTCTGACTTGGACTTATTCTGAAAAATTAATTTTCCAAACTGGGCTGGTGGGGGACAAATATGGTGAAAAACACTAACTAGTTTATTGCTTTTATAAGCATCGTGTGTTTTTGCTTTCAAGGAGTTAAGTTACTGGGAGAAAAGAAAGAAAGAAAGGATAGACTCTGCAGCAATGGCAAAAGAGAAAAAAATGTTGATGACGAGAATGATGTGGTTAGGAGATGGTCAATTTCAACTGGAACGATTGATGTGGATAGGCACTGAGTTGATTGTAAATTATTGGACATTTGGGTCAATCTTGTCACTTAAGAGATAAAAAAGAGGGTGATACCCACAACCATCTCATCTTAAATTAGGTTCATTGGAGTATCAAATGTATACGTTAAGTTTGAATTTTTTTTAAGAGATATTTTGCGGAAAATATCTCAAAAGTAGTGTTTTTGGGTGAGTATGTCTTCAGAAATTGAAATTGGTCGAAATGGGGGCAATTTGATTAAAAAAAAGTTTAACTACATGTACGAGGCACTATAATCTAATTGCAAGTTCGAAATGATCTGAAAAATGCTACTTTGAGATATTTTCTACAAAATATCCATTTTAAAACAAAGAATTCATTTTTAGGCTGCCTAATATTGTTAATTGTGTTTTGACTATAATTTTGTTAAACCAAAGAAATCATTTTTAGGCCTCCTAATATTATTAATTTAATTATGATTTGACTCTTTATAGCCCTATTGGAGTCGCATTGATCTGACTTGAATTTCATCCATAAATAAAAATACAAGCCTAAATAGACCAATACAATGTGCCCTCTATGAGATTACTCAGGCAGTTTAATCATTAACTGGGCAACACATGACATTGGATGTGAACCATCAACTGTTGCGTGGCCCAGTTGTTAATGGACTGACCAACTTGAGCTTTGGGAGATTGAAGCTCACAGATATTTGAAATATTGGGCTTTCTTGGGCCTTTAATGGGACAATGAATTCTGTGGCTATTTGGAGCTCAGATTTTTCTAATAAAAAAATTACTATCATCTTTGGCATATTTTTTTAAAAATTGAATATTTTATGATATTTGTATGTTTCTCTCCTGAAATCACTTTCATCTTTCTCAAGTGGGCCATAGGGGTCTGAAGAAATAGATGGACGGTCGAATTTTATTCTAACAATTTGTAATGTGTGACATACAATATGTTAACTGGGTATTTCTCATTTCAACCATTTACTTGGTGGGTTTCAAGTATCAGTTGATAAATATAGTGACGATGATGACAATGAAGAAAATATACATTATTTATTGTATTTTTTTTCTCTTCAAACAATTTTAGGGATTAAAATTTTCATACATTAGTTAATGCAAATAGTATCTGTATTATTGTTTAATATTTTGAAAAAGACTTAAGTTAGGTAATTAGAGTTGATGTAATTTAATACTCTCTCTGTCCCATTTTAGTTGTTTCATTTGAAAATTTGTATGTTTTAAGGAACTATATATATAAGGCTAGCACTTCATGTGATTTCATCAATTTCCAACATATTTTATGCTAAATGGGACAACTATTTTGAGACAATTCAAAAGTCCATATAAGATAACTAAATTGGGATAGAGAGAGTACAATTTTAAGTCTAGCGAGTGAATGAGTTTTTCTAAAAAAAATATTTTTTTCAAAACTCAACAAATTCTCAATTCAATAAAATTTCAAGTTGAGTCCTTCAAGTCTTCAAAGACTGTTTTTTTACGTCGATCAATACTGATTGATACTACCCAATATTCACATATTTTATCAAACAAATTATAAAAATAATTTTCTTTCTATAGCAGCCGACTTGTGGAACCGGAAAGAAAAAATCAAATTTTGTAAATCGGCAGCTTCAACCGTAGCAAAATATTGGCTTTTAAAATAATACCCTCATTTTTTTTTAATTTACGTGTGGAAAACTACATTTATCCAGCGTAAAACTCCCACGAGTGAGCCCACTACCCCTAAGGCACACCAAAATTAGGTCATAGGTGCTCGAACTCGTAACCTCCTACTTCCTAAAACTGAAAGCAACCAATTAAACTACACTCTCATTTTGATATGATGTGATGTTGCTAACCTCTGCTCTAAGCAGAATGTGTTGTTTGCCTCTACCACTCATTTCATACAAATTGAGCCCACCATCAAGGCTGTCTAAACACAAGTTGAGGTCTAAGGTAAAAAATTTAAATGAGGCATTCTTAGTATTTAATATATTATTATAAATAATATTTAATTAAAATTTTAATTATATATAATAAAATAAATTATTCTAGATAATAATTTTTTTTTAACTTAAAAAGATCAAGAGGCCAACAATACAGAGCATTGAAATTTTTTCCCATCCGATTAGCATATTCATCCCAGTGAAATTAGCATATTCAGCAATTAAAAGAGAATAAGAACATTTTAAATGATCAATATACTAGGTGGGCTGAAGTACAACCAGAGATTGAGAGATGAGTTCTCTCTGCTGCTCTAATATTTATATATATATATATATATAATCTGAATAATTTACAATCAATTAGCTGAATAATGGAGTAGAAAAAAAAACCCAAATCATTTCCTTTTTTTTTCAATCTCATTTACAATATCAAATTTAAAAAAAACATTTAAGGAAAAACTACCGAAGAAGCGAAATGGGGATGGATGAATAACAAAGAGAAGGGTTTCCTATACTTACTTTCATAGTTTTAAACGTCTTTTGAAAATAATCTTAACAAGTTTTGAGATTAAAACTGGTTCTAATTAAAACTGAGATTAGCATTAAATTAAGAAGTAAAATAGATAAAAGGACTAATATGAGAATAATTTACAAAAATCTGAAAGAGGAAGAAGAGGGATTTCGACTGATCTGAGTTTCAGAACGAATTTTCATTTCGATTTTAACAGAAATTTTCCAATACTACCTAATGTCATAAATTTATTAATCCAAAATGTTTATCAATTAAAACTGAAAATTTTAAACTAAGAAATAATAAAGAAATGAAATGGGAAAGAGTTGCAGAGGTCAGAAAAAGAGAGTGAAGATGTGATTGTTGGGCTTCAATAATCAGCAAAGAGAGAGGGGCTGAAGAGAGATTGAGAGTCTGAAAAAGAAAAACAAGAATTCCTTTTTATAACTGTATCGAGCTTCAACTCCCATGTCGAGAGAGAATTGGATGGGCCTAGCCACGGCGAAAGGGACCTTCGTCATCCGGGGGCCTAAGGCAATGGCCTTCCAAAGGGTCAAGACGGCCCTGCTCACCATTCAGTGGTTTAGATCATTCATGCATCTGTGGAGCCAATGCATATCGTGTGAATTACTAAATATTGCATTGTGTATTGTTCTATTAGTTACTAAATAGGTATTGCATATTAATTTTGATATTGTTAAATCTTGATTTTAGTGTATTTTAATTTATAGAATTTTCATTAGTACAATGTCTATTCATCGTGAGAATAATGATTTCAAATTTGTTTTAAACATTCTAATATTTTTCTCATCATTCACTTAAGTATATTGGCCTTTTGAAAGTTTTATCAATATCCAAAATTTATGTACTTGAATGTATAAAAAAGTGACTATTGGTGAGGGAATTTATTTATTTACTTTATAATCAAAATGATGAATGATTATTTTATTTTAAGCCTTAATATTTATTTATTCTATTAGATATTCATGGGTTGTTTTCTACGTCATTAATACTTCTCTCTTGTTTGTATAGGACTCGAATTGGTTTGTAAATGCCGGAGTTTGATTTTTAAAAGCTAAAGTGAAAGAGATGCACTAACAAGAGGCCAAATTAGAAGAGAGACAAATTGGCATAAACCATAACTAACATGCCATCGCTTGAGCTAGTGGGAGGAGGCATCTTTGGAAATTGATCAACATTCTTAGGAATGTAAGGAGATTGAGTAGGAATGGGACTATCCATTATATGCATGGAGTACAAATATGTTCGCGGGGAGTGGAGCTATCCACAACCTTCAATTCTCCCATGGAGAAGTGTGATACCTCACCTTGCCCAAACCGATGTGGGACTCTTCCCACATCGGTTTGGGAGAGAGGAGGTTGGGTGGTTAGAAGAGGCTACCACCCCTTGTACTCGTGTGAGGCCTTTTCGGCCACCCCTTGTATTCGTGTGAGGCGGCCCGGCCCAAATGCAAAACCGTGCGGGTTCGAGCTGTGTGTGAGCTCAAAACGGACAATATCACACTGAGTCAAGCCCTAAGCCCTGTGTTCGGGTCGGTCGTTACAAATTTGGTATCAAAGCCGAGTTCAACACTCGGACTGTGTGGGCTTATCATCCTTCTCTAGAGTTGTTGAGCTGGACCGGAGTCCAAAAGGGGATGGCTCGAGGCTTTAGGGGAGGTGATTGTGATACCTCACCTTGCCCAAACTGATGTGGGAAGAGTCCTACATCGGTTTGGGAGAGAGGAGGTTGGATGGTTATAAGAGGCCACCACCCCTTGTACTCGTGTGAGGCCTTTTGGGCTGGGCCACGTGGGTCCGTGTCCAAATGTAAAATCGTGCGGGTTCGAGCTGTGTGCGAGGCCAAAGCGGACAATATCACACTGAGTCAAGCCCTAAACCCTGTGTTCGGGTCGGGTCGTTACAAGAAGTGGCTTAAGGGTTTGCTCACAAAGAGTCCCCCCTTCGACCGTATGTCATTAGGGTTATATGGGTAGAGAGATTATTTTGTCATATATTTCCTATATAGCGTTTATTTTTTCAGCAATAGTTCTTGTATCCACTCTTTTGTTGGGCAGGCACAAGTTTCTTAACACCCTTATACTATTGTATTTTCCCATCTAATTAATGATATATTCTTTTTTGTCTGTGCTTAAAAAAATGTTACTCTTATTAGATAGTTTCTTTGTAGTAAGAGTAATAAACTCGATTCAAATTTTGATATTTTCAAGTCTAATATGGTCTTTTTAAGATTTTTTCCCTTACTTGATACTTTATTTTCGATTTGTGTTTAAGGTAGGTTTAGATCCAATAGAGTCTGGTTTTGTTTGGATTTGGGGTATAACTCTAATGTGTTGTATGAATTTGAAAGGTCACAAAGTGTAGTGTGTGTGAAATATTGGATTTTTATGTTAAAATGGTAAATTCTAGGTTTTGATAAAAATAGATATGGGGCCTACCTAGCATAAAAATTTAGGTTAAAAAATGGATTTCAGCCCAATAACATTAAAATTTAGGGTAAAAATGGATGTCAGGCGTGATAGTATTAAAATTTGGATAAAAATTAGATATTGGACCTAGTAGCATCAACCCTCACTATTTCATGGGTTGTATGGATAATCGAATCCTAATGGTCTTTTGGACGATCCATTTAACTAGTCGGGGTCGGATTCAATGGAAAAGGATTATGGGCTTGGCGGATCTAGAGTATTTTCTTAGTGGATCTCGATTCCAGCCTAGCTAGATTCAGATCTGTTTACAGTCTTGCTGAAAAGTATAATATATTAGTCCCAACAATAAACAAATTTACTTAATTATCATTTTTTTTATAACACAATTCTTAAGTACTTGCCTTTTCTCCTTTTAAATGATATTATGATAATAAATAAATACATTGACGAAAAATCCAAAATACAGGTTTATCGACTGTGGCTTTTATTGAGATTAACAGTTTCGATCAATAGCTTAGTTGGGTGGAGGTTGGGTGGGCCAAGTCCAGCATCATGCCGCGTATATCGTAGTTGGAACGTGGCGTGGCTGTTACGCTGTTTAAGGAAATAAAGTTGCCCCCTTTTTATCAGCTATAGTTTTTGATAATGGTAAGCGCTTGATCCTAACAATTTGTATTAGAGTGGATCCGAGGTTCGAAAACTCAGCGTAGTTGCTGAAGGGGGATTGTTGGTTATGGGGCCAACAATCCAGCGCTGGTGTGGGGGAGACCCCCATCAGTATTACCTTTAGGCCCGTAGGGAGTGGGTGAAAAATCTCATATTGCTTAAGAGGTAAAAGGCTTGGGTGCTTATACGAGGGATTGCCTCTGATGACACGTTTTAAAGTTGTGAGTCCTGGGTGTCCAATAGACCCTATGGGAGGGTGAAGCGATCCATTGACTTGGGTCAGCAAAACGGAGAATATCACACGTATGAGACGTGAGGGGGGGGGGCACGATCCTAACACTTTTCACCTCATAAGTTTAAATTACTCAATCATCGAAAAGACCTAACCCAAACAAATTATGTGAAGATCTAAAAAATTGGATCCAATTAATTAACAAATTACGGTTGTAAAATACTAAAATCTGATTGATACAATTGATTTCAAATTTGAAAAACGTGCGTAATAAATACTTTTCAACCCCAAATGCCTTTTATAATTTGGATAAGTATAATACTAATAATGATAGTATTGAAATGCATACATAGTGATTCAAAGTTAATTTTTTTTCTATTCTATCATAATAAATTAATAAACCAATTTAAAAAGAGATGCAAAATGAAAACCAATGTTAGTAAAAACACGAGTGCTTGAATCAATTCTTGTCAACAATTATCCTACCCTTTCTCCCCCACCCTCCACCAAAATCCATATTCTAATTGGGTCACGTTAGTTCATTCAAAGTTCAGGTTAGATCAGTTGAGTTTGAATTGACTTTAATTTAAATTGCATATATAAATATGATTGCTTCAAATTTCGAAATTCAAGTAATGGATTTAAAAAAAAAAAGAACATAATGAGCCTCTTTTACTCGGAGCAGACCCGACCCGACCCTATCCTATTGGAGCCCTAGTCGGAGGCTCGGAGCCGGAGATATATTATTAGGCATGCAAGAAAAAACGCATTAGGGTTTCCATTTACCACTTTTACATCCAAATCCAAATCCAAGTCAAATTGATACTCAGAAATTGCAAAGGCGAGCCGATTCGTTCTCAGCTTCAGCAAACTCTCAATCTTTCCACTTTCTTCAGGCAAGATCTCATCGCTAAATCTTCACCGTCAGATCCGTTTTCCTAGAATTTCACTTCTGTTGTTATTATATTTTTGTTTTAATTTTTGAGGGTTTTGTTCCAGATCTTGCTTAAAATGCAATATTGCTTTCATCTATTCAAAGTACAACCAATTCTAGTAATGTATGTAGTGTTTTTGCTTTTCTACCACATGAAAAAAACCCAGAAATACATCTTGCTTGTAGAAGGATCTGATTATGATGTTAGAACTTGAAATACCATGTGAGATATGATCCGTCTGGCAATTACCTCACCTCCAAATTGTATTTTTGTATTTGGGGTTTTCGATCTCATCGAATTGCGAGAAATGGGCATTTAGGTTAATGCAGGCTAAGCTGGATTTGGTGTGGATTTGAAACAATATCCACCCATTTGTGGGTGGAATTGTGAAACAAATTTGTGATGCAAACAACATCTGTACGTAGGGCCCTAACGAGCTGAGCCGGGCTTATTTCTGCTTGAGCTTGGCTTGTCTACACTTGCCAAGTGTTCAACCTTGAGCTTGCTCAAAACAAGCCAAGCAAAGTCCATTTTCGTCTCTTTGAATCATAGCAGTCAAAGACATGCCTTGGTTGCACCTAGGCTTGGGCCTAGGTTCCCGACTCATTACTTAATCCTAGTTTTTTTTAAAGAAACTTTTTGTATACTAAGCTTTTTGTTTATAATTTTTTGTAATATCTAGTAAATATTATAGTTACTGGTACTAATACTTGATTAGACACTCTAATTATTAGATAGTATATACTTGGTTATGTATAGTACTTGCATATATATCATTCTTCGAAGTTAAGTTGCCTATATGTTTTGGATGAATGCTAAGTAAGGTTGTAGATCCATGAAACTACACTTACATTTTGTAGCATCTGTACTAGTGACCTTAGCAAAATTAGTATCTAATCCTATCTATGGATAAAATGAATTCCATCTTAACCGTTGGAAACTGCTCAAGAACTTAGACAAAACCACGGTTTGAACTTCCTGCTCCCTTCCCCTCTGAGCAGGGAATGAACGAAGCCTAGGTAGGTCTCGTCCCTCATCACCTCTCTCTCTCTCTCTCTATATATATATATATCACAATTCAGAGTTTTCCGATTCAGGTATTGGTCCTCGCCTTTCCTCTCCTCTCTTTCTCTGTTTCTCAGCCTCAGATCAGTACCAACGCCGGTATGGGTTGGTTGAAAGAGTGACTAGCTAGGGTGTAGATGCAGGTCGACAGGCAGCTGCTGTCAAGCGGTCAAGCGGTTATTGAACTATTGTAGTGCCATTAGCCCATCATAGTCGTTGGGAACAATCAAGGACTGCATTGTACATTGACAAACCAAAATCAAAGAAAATGAAATAATAACAATAAGAATATGAAAATGAAACTGTGAAATCAAGTTTACTTATAGAAATACCAAGTTTGGCCTTGAAATCCGAATTCAAGGAATTTTGAATTGGCAATTTCAATGAAATGAAACTCTTCCAAAAAAGAAACTTAACTGAACCCAAGAACTTTTCCTGTTTCTCTTCTTCTTCTCATTCTTTTCGTGCAAGAACCCAATCTTTTCAAGGAAAAGGAGAGTGAGGGAGATAAAGGAAAAAAAAAAACAAAAAGAAGTTTTTCTCTCTTTTACTTCTACCTGAAAACCTGTCCCAAATCAAAACCAGGGATTGTTAAAAACTTCTACAAGCGGTTTTGAAACAGTAACTGCAGATTTGATTTTAAACCTAAGAAATGATCTGCCAATAATGACTTAAAGAGCGCAAATGAGTACTTGTGGCCCAGTGCGCAGGAGATCCTTTTATTGTGTGTACAATATGACTATATGAGTTTATTCACATGCATGCATACACAAATGCATGCAAAACATACATGTACATGCTGAGCTGCCATAAGTCAAACAAGGCTATTAACTAGCTGAGCTTGAGCCAAGTGAAGCAGGGCCTAGCTTGAGCTTGGCTTGTTTTGGGACTTTTTGCTAGCTTGAAATTCTTAAGATGTGTTGGAAATTGTGGAATTTACAGTCCATGGAAGATATCATGTTTGGTGGAATTGGAATTCCTGAGTGATAATTATGAAATTCCAATTTAAAGGGATTTATGAATTCTCAGTCTTATCTACAATTCCAAAGCTTTAATCACTTGGATTTTGGAGTTCTTAGATTTTACAAAATAGTTCTCAAACCTACCAAATATAAGAAGACTACTTCATGATATTGTACAATTGCAATTTTTTTTTTGAAAGATAACCAATTTATGGAATAAAAAAAATGCAAAACACTAAAACAGAGCCAATAATAGCCCGAAAAGACCATGTACAAGCTCAAGCTAAGCTGCTAAAAACAGCAGAACCAAACAATAAGCCAAGGTAAGCTTCCTGAATTGAAACATTTGTATTTGATGCCCCTGACTTAGCTAAATCATCAGCTATAGAGTTGGCAGATGTGGGAACATGAGAAATCCAAAAAAATTAGAATATGTTTATTCTTTGATTTGGAGATAAATCAGTTAGAATTTCTATTAGTCAGGCTCTAAATGTCTTATTTCTTTGCAAAAAAGCATTGTTGCAGGAAAGGGAGGATTGGACAATGGTTATAGGTGAAAGATATAGGGAACTGCCCAGGACGAAGAGCATAAAAAAATTCCTCCTTTATAGGAAATGTTTGTCCAACCTCATTTGGAAAATTAATTCTAAATAAATGGGAAATTTATGGTCTTCTACCCTTCATTTGGGGAATTTATGCTTGCCCAATTTGCCCTTTTTATCGATAGTGCCTCCTAACAAAGAAATTGATGCGGACATCATGGGATGCCAGCAAAGAATGAATGCATTGAAATCTAGATTTTACCTCATAATGGTTAGATGATGATTTTATACATATTTCTAATATATCTGACCATAGATAGAGACAAATCTAGCCATGGATAGCCTTGATTATACGTTGATCAAGCAAAGGACTTGAAGATTTGGCTCGAACCATCATTTGAGTCATTCATTTATGGATTGTACCGATTTGACCTTTGATCTACTGCCATCCGGGCTATATTAGTGTTTTCATTATACTCTATTAGTGTTATATAGTTTTAGTTCATATGTGTTTCAAGATTGTTATTGACATTTATTTGTTTTTATGGTTTTAGATCGTCCACGTGTGTGCCTTAAGCCACATGTGTCTAGGGTAGAGTCTCTTTTTTTTTTTTTCTCTCTTTTATTTTTTATTTTAAATAAAGAGTCTTTTAGAGACTTTTATGATGATGAATGAATGAAAGATGAAATTCGAGTTTCTCCGGTCTGCAGATCTGGTGCTTCTCCTTTTGCCTCCTTATTGTGAGATCAAGGAACCTTGTGTGACCCAAGTTCAAATCCTTGATCTGGTGTGTCTCCTTTTGCCTCCTTATTGTGAGATCAAGGAACCTTGTGTGACCCAAGTTCAAATCCTTCTTCTTTTTCTTCTATTCCCCTTTCTCTTCTCTTTTCACCTTTTCCCTTTTTCTACACCGTATTTTTATCCCTTTTCATCCAAACTTAATCCTAGTCAAACTAGGACTCAACCCCATCACTGGCCACCAAAACCCCTCTGGGACCCACTAGTCAGTACATATTCGGACGACCGTATGGACATACTCCTTTTTGCTTTGTTTTGTCATATTTTACACTCCAACATCTGGATCCTTATCTGAGACCTCTAAATTTAACCCTTACCTACTGTATCCTTATCTGAGACCTCTAAATTTAACCCTTATCTAATGTATGAACCTATTTGAGACCTGGTTTTGCCTCTTTTTTTTTTAGTAATAAAATAACCAAATCTGATTCCTTTGGCAAACCTTAGGTGATCCAACTTATTTCATCCTTTGGGTGACTGATTTTAGATCTAGAAGACATAGGATGGGATTTGGCATGATTTATTTGAACTCTTTAGATATTTTTGCACTGAAGGGCAACAATATAATCATGAGGGCATTATATGTACATGTCATGACAACAATAGAATCATGAGGGTATTATTTGTTGGTGACATTCTTCTTTTTGAACTCCATGTATTTGCATAGTTTTTGTTTTATTATTTGTTTAATATTAATTTCTTTCTCTAACATTTTATGTGAATCATGGCTGTAGGTTGCATGTCATTTTAGGATTCACCACACACATTTTGCGCTCTCATAAAGGCATCCATCTAGGATTTTCATTTTTTGACCTGTCCTGGTATCAGAGCTTGTTCCGTGTCAGAAGTAGACCCTTGTGTCAGCTTGGTGTCATTTAAGTGTGACTCTTGTGGATACACATCCTTTCACCGAAGCTTTTTCTTTGTTAAATTTGATGCTTGTGGATGTTGTACGGCAATATTTCAAGTTGGTATTAATGATTTTTAAATTTTTTCTGGCATGTTGTTTTTTCTTGAGTCTCTTAATATGGTCAAGATGACTTCTAAGTATTCTTGATTCTGTTGTATAGGTATCTCCATCAGCAATGACTCGTGTGTATGTGGGGAATTTGGATTCTAGAGTGACTGAACGAGAACTTGAAGATGTCTTTCGAGTATTTGGTGTTTTAAGAAGGTAAAATACATGGAGTTCAAAGTGATTAATTTGTTCTATATTTCCTTTACTCTGTTGCACTTGCACTTGGTTACATGGATACCACAGGTGAGGGAAAAGAACTGTAGCTTGTCGTTCTTGATCTGTTGATTCCCAGTGTTATGATAAAGCCTTAGTCCACACAAATCAGATATTCCCTCTAGCTGAACAAAAGAATAATCCTGTGAGAGAAAAACCACTCTATATGCTTTTAAAAAAAAACCACTATATGAAAAGTCCATGTGAACTGCAAATGAATAACCAACCTAGACAAAGGGATCACTGAAAAGGAAGGAAAAATCTAGAAAAAAGCAGCATAATTGCAGGAGCAACTTTAGAAAAGCCTGAACCTCAACTATTCTTACAAATTGAATGCGGTAGTCCAGGTTGCATTTTTTGCTGAAACACATACCTGCTGAGAAAACTCTCACACACACTCTCTAAAAAAGAAGAAGAAAGCACTATACTTCCATTAAGAGGAAGAAAATCTACAGGAGGAGAGCATCTGAGATGCATGCCACTCAACAAGATATATATATGTCATTATCATCAGTGTTCTCCAGATTAGTTTCCTTGGTACTCTATCATGTGCCTTTTCTAGGTACAGTCATATAAAGGTTCTTCCTCTTCTCCCAAAATTTCACCATACATTGTCTTACAATAAAACATAATGGAATACTATCCAAGTATAAATAAAAGTAAAAATATGCTGCTCCTTGAAATTCCATTCTTAGTACAAAAAAATCAGTGATGCGATTTGCTGACAGCATAACATGAACAAAGGTGACATCAGGGTCCCACTTGAGTTCCATAATCTGTTTGAAAATAGATTGAACTCTCCAGATTGGATTTTTTGATCCCTTAACCTAATGAACAGCATTCAAAGAGTCTTCTTCAATAATGAGCTCCCCTTCAAGAATAACTGAATAAGGATTTGTTAGAAAACTAACAAGGATTTGCTAATGAGACTTTTGGCCAACAGCCAATGCATCAGCACTTTGGTCCTAAGAGATCAAATTCACGTTGGTCTTCATCTCAGCTAAAGAAGGTGATCCTATTGACCATAAAAGATGCTTTTCCATTTTTCTGCAACCAGATGCCCAAAAAGTAGCAAATGGAAATAGTAGGCAGATTAGATCACCTCAACTTTGCTGGAGAAAGGGGTCCCAATCATGAATGCGCAAGTATAACCTAATTAAAAGTGATATATTTCATCCTATGTTAATGAAAAGCAAAGAAAATTCAGATTTTAGAAGCTTTTTGCAGTGAATTAAGAGGTGGCTGATTGACTCCTTCCCTTGCCAGCTCTTATAGCAAGCATTTCCAATTTAAATTGAGACTTCAGGTGCACACCAGTTATTACACACCAGCATCTGAAAGAAATAGATTATGATTGAAAATAAATTCGAACTCAAGTAACCACCAGGTAAATAAATTCAAACTCATGTTGACCAACTTGATTTGAGTTATGGTGTTAGGATCTCTAGGAGTAGATTAAGATTGATTATCGAGGATTATGACAATCTCTAATTAAGGCAGGTTTATCTATTAGGGCTCATGTGTATCTACTCAGATACATTAACACGTCCATGTTCATTGTATATTGTACCCAAATTTTATATGCAGTAACATCTGATGGAATGCACACTTCAGTTTTTTGCAGTTTAATTAGGTTGGGTTAAAGTCCTTACTTTGATTGCTCCTTCAATTGGTTAAGTAACTTCGATCAATTTGTGTTTTATTGTTTGATACATTTTTTTTTTATATAGCTTTTTGATTTAATATGATTATGTTCATCTGGAGTTACCTGCAAAATGAATCAATGGGCAAATGGTGTAGATATGTCAAACTTGGTCCTCTGCTGCATTGTGCTTTCTTTTCAGTTTTCACCTCCATGTTAAATGCTAAAACTTATCAGCTTGCAGATAAAACACTTGGGTCGTTTTCTCCTAAGAGGTTATCTTTTAAACAAAGCTTCTTATAAGGTCTTCATTTAGGCTAAATTAGAGATGAAGAGCAGCGAAATGCATCTGCGTCTTCCAATTCCTCTCTCTCTCTCACACGCTAGTGTTATTTAATTTCTTGAGATGCAGCATATGGGTGGCACGAAAACCACCAGGCTATGCTTTTATTGACTTTGATGACCGAAGG
Organism: Chimonanthus praecox; assembly: GCA_022113865.1. Taxonomy (NCBI): domain Eukaryota; kingdom Viridiplantae; phylum Streptophyta; class Magnoliopsida; order Laurales; family Calycanthaceae; genus Chimonanthus; species Chimonanthus praecox. Next base: position 62,618,378 of record CM039091.1, on the reverse strand, counting down.
GATGCTCTAGATGCAATTCGTGATGTGGATGGTAAGTGAATAATTAAACTTTCCCCTTTTTAAATATTATGAACAGTGCTTCTCTCTAATGAGTTTCATATGCTGTTTGAATAGGAAAAAATGGATGGAGAGTTGAGCTTTCTCACAATTCTAGGAGTGGTGGTGGTGGTGGTGGTGGTGGTGGGGGTGGCCGTGGTGGCGGCCGTGGCCGTTCTGGAGCCTCTGATTTGAAATGTTATGAATGTGGGGAGATAGGTCATTTTGCTCGTGAATGCCGCTTGCGTATTGGTTCTGGGGGATTGGGCAGTGGAAGACGTCGTAGCCGCACCCCTCCAAGATATCGTAGAAGTCCAAGTTATGGTCGGAGGTATGTCAATTACTAATAAGCTTGGTAGTCAAAGGCACGCCTAAGGTGCAAGACCAGGCAAGGTGTAGACCGTGCTTTAATGAAAAGCCACACCTCTTAGTGCGCCTTAATGTGCCTTGCGCCTTTTAGTAACTTTTCTTTTTTTGGTGTTAAAATGCATAACTTATGGTACAATTTTGCTCTCTAAGGATGAAAATGAGGAATACATTGAGAATATAGACAAGTCTTATAATCATATTAACAATGATGATGATAACGATTATGAAGGATTCACAAATAAAGTTTATGTTTTTCATTTCTTTAAAATGAACTCTTTTTATTATATTAGTGGTGGATGGTTGTTGTAATACAAATACTTTTAACTCTTTTCTTTTATTTATGATTTTGACTTTTTGTTTTGAATTTACGTGTGGGAAACCGTGGGATATCCAGCGTAAAACCCCCATGGATGAGCCCACTACCCCTAGGGCACACCATGGGGCTCGAACCCATGGTTACTTGGTTTTATGCACTAGGATTTTGATATTTATTTATTATGTACTTATACTTTTGCATTTGTTGCATTTTCTTTGTAATAAATATATTACATTGCTTAGCTGATGGTGGGTTGAAAAGGTAATGTATTTGTCATTAATATCTTAAAAATAGCTGTCAACAATTGCATTATATTTGTATTAGTGCAAAGAATACACGTAATTAAATATATACACATTTAAAAATATATAAAAGAGTGCCTAAAATGAAAAGCCTGTGCCTTAAGTTCTCCTTGTATCTTAGGCTCCATGACTCCCTTTGCGCCTTCCACTGATAAAAATTAAATTCTCTCTCCTTGTCCTCTCTCTCTCTCTCACTTGACAACATTTGCAAAATGACTTACCATTTGCAATTTATATCTCATGTTTTGGTTTTTTTTGAAGTTATAAAATTCTGCGCCTCCTGACTGGCTGCCGAACTGATTTTGTTGTTGCTTTTTGGGGCATTATTTTCATATGGTTTCTTTTAATGATACCTCCTCCCCCCCTCCAAAATCCATTAAACAGTAAGAGTTGCAGGATCTTGTTTTTTTGCCTCTGTAAAATATTGGAGTCGCTGACATCTAACATGAGTCACAATTGTGAAACACTAAACACGGGTTAGATGGCAGCAACTTCAATATCTCTGAAATGAAAATATTGATAAAAAGACTGCACGTCACAACACTATTGTTTTGAAGTTCATAATACATGTATTAATTGGCAAGGCCATGTCCAAAAAAAAAAAGCATTACTGCATGGCAGCTTAGTTTGTTGAGGGCATTAACTATGTATAATCTGCTGGAGGATCTGTTTGTTGCGACACAATTGCGATTTTTTAATAAATCAATCGTTCCGAAAAATGGTTATTCTTGTTACTTTTCACTGGATTACAAAAAGTGGCATCATAAAAAATTGGGTTGATGCACTTTGGAACTGTGATATTGTTTCATTATCATCATCAGAGCCATTTTTGAACTGTTATTTTCTTGCATAGTATTATCAAAACTTGCTACCACATTTTATCACAACTACTGCTGAGTAAGTTCTACTGTAGCGAATTGGTTCCATTTGAGAGTTTGGCATCTGGAATCACATAAATTTGGTGAGTTCTAGTCTCTTTCTGTAGTTTTTGGTATTTTGTACTGAAAATTTATGGACTTATAGTAAATTTGACTTGCAAATACACTAAATAAATGGCAATGAGATTTACATCAATTAAGTGTCATGGTATCATTTGTACGTAGAATTGGGTTTGATTTTGAATTTGTTTATGGATATTGCACAAGTGGATCCCAATGCCTGAGACTAAGCTTATTTGTCTTTAGCAGCTTTAAAAACTTGTATATGTTTTATTGATATTACTTAGTGCAATGTCATTGATTTAAATAGGAGTTATAGTCCGCGTGATCGTTCCCCAAGGCGCCGGGCCAGTGTCTCACCTCGAGCTCGCAGCTATAGCAAGTCACCACCCTATCACCGTGGGCGTGATGAATCACCATATGCCAATGGGTAAGCTGTGCATCACTTGCAGAGGTTTGCTAATACGAGAAATTCTTAAATGCTCTAAGATGCATTAAGCTAAGCATGGGGCTGATATGACATATGGTCTTTTTTAGTGATAGTGATAGTGATAGATCCCAAAAGTTGAATTTTTCTTACTTTTTGGTGATGTGACAGTGCCACATCAGTATGATTTACTAAATCATTGAATACACAATTGGAACTCTGCTAATACTGCCCACATGTCGGGCTTGTGCCAATGTATGTGATCCATGATGGTTATTAAGAGGCCTGCCATGGCTGCTTTGGCACAGAAACTGTTCAGTTCACTCACCTGGTTGACTGCATGCATGAAAATGAAGTGTTTGAAGCCTAAAATCCACATTCGATGTTCATATGTGCATGTGGCCCACCTGACCGATGAATGATGGGCCTTGCTTGATGAGTCAATTGACTCTGTGTATGCCACTCATTTGCCTTTGTTGTGATCAGCATACCTCATTGCTTAGGTAGGATCCTTGACAGATTTAATTTAATTTTTAATTGAATTGATGATTGGTTGCAGAAATGCTGTGGGAAGGGATCGACGAAGAAGCAGGAGCTGAGCAGCTGTGGCTGAAGTGTTGTCGGTATTGGAGAATGACGTTGATTAGAATCTAAAGACGGTAAAACAGCACTCGTTGGAATAGTCTGTTTAATTATCTATACTTGCAGTGCCAAGTGCTCAGATTTGGATAAGTTTCTTTCATACTTGACTAAATTTGATGTTTTGCATTTTATAAACAAACTATAGATGTTTGCTTTATTTATTGTGGTTTTTTAGGAAGACTATAAAAAAGATAGAATCTCACTGAGATGTGTACCCTTTTTTTGTGTTGAGGAGGCGTGGTTCTGCTTAACGACTTGGTAGGGAATTTTGCTGCTTCGTCTCCCACACTGGTTTTCTGCTTCTACACCCCCATTGTGGTTTTCGGGGCATAGTTCTGCTTAAAGCCTTGAATGAATGCCTTGGTAGTGAACTTTGCTGCTGCATCTCACATACATGAGTTTATGCACTTATGCTCATGTGGTTTCGTCGTGGCATAGTTTCGCTTAACGCCTTAATCGACTTGGTTGAGAATTTTGCTGCGTCATCTATCATTTACGGCTTTTCTGCGTTTGCACCCACTTGGTCTCCCCCTATTTATTTTCTTCTTCAAATGATTTGGGGTTCTTGTTGGCCTACTTGGTTAAAAAGTTTTACTGCTCAACTCTCACCTGCTGCAAAGGCACCTCCCTCAAACTTCGAGTGGCATTTACTAATGAACTAGCACAGCTAAAGGGCAGACAGGTATTTTAATTTGTTTTTCTTTTCCTTTATCCAAAACTGGAGTAGCAGTTGATCTTGAACCTAGAAAGGGAGCAAGGAGATCGATTTCGGGAAGGGTCTTCTTGTAAGTTTGAAAAGAGGCATGTGGATAGATAGTCTACATATATTTTTATTTAAATTTTTGGGTTGAAAGTAAGAGATGTGACTTAAGCCTATAACCTTTTGGTCAAACATGTTTGCACTTATGTGCCACAAACTCTTGTCAGATCAACCATGCAGCCCTTTTTTTTGGTAGGAAGTGTACTCCAAATGCTGATTTCACCCAACTTTTGGTCTACAATCCAGGCTTCTGGCATCTTATAGCTTCCAATGAATGCCAGCTCTTTTATCTCAAGCTGGAGACACTTGTGACATGTCAATGCGATTCCGTAGCCAGTTTTTAATCATGGTTTCTCATTGCAGTGACCGTAAGGGTAATGGAAGCTTATGCTTTTTATCATTCTTGAGGGAACATTTAAAAAGAAGATAAGGGTAGAGGAGTGTAAAGGAAGCATGACTGCATGAGTGGACGGGGGTTGTCATGGATTAACATGAACTACTCACAGTTCATTCGTTATGCTGCTGGTGATTCTGAGTTTCTCAACTTTGAAGTTTGTCTTCAAGCTACAGAATCTCCATGTGTAAGTGTCATCATACTTGTTAGAGATTTCGGTTTGCAGATATTTTTTTTCTGATTATGAAAACCGACTTGAAGATTCAATCCTGCTTTGCATAGGAGAGAATCCAGCTGTAGTTCCTACTATATTTACTGTTTTTATTTATACCCATGACTAGAATGTCTTGCTTTGCTATTCAAATTATCCAGACTACAGATCTGTGGACTACCTAATTCTGCTATTTGGTCACCACTCTTAATACGAAGATTAACAGCTGTTTCCTTTGCCCTGGGGATTTTCTATTAAGCTTTCAGTTGGGCTACACATCTTTGGGTGGGATATGTAGAAATTCAGAAATTTTTGTAATAAAATAGTTATAAATTGTAATAGTAGATATTTGTCACTAGGAGATATTTGAGAATGTGAAGTTCATAATAGGTGTTCCCTCATTTTGATTTCTTTATAAAGAATTTAGATATTTTTTTAAGTTTTAAAATATTTTTTAAAATTATAAGACATCAAAATTGTGATTTTGAAGTATTTAAAACTCTAGAAAATGACTTTAAAAAAAATGCTAATTTCAGGTTTTTCATTTCTTTTTTCTATCTTTTATTTTTCTGTATTTTTTAAAATAAAAAGGAGGACCGTATGGTCGATACTCTCGAATGGGCAATATGTTGCAAGTTTGCAACCCCTGGTTCCACTCTAGTTGCTTGAGCCTTGTCAGGATGTGTGGACTGGTGAAGAACAAGATAGTTAAATATTATTTTACTGGCTTAGGGTTTAAATTTTTTTAGACCTTGTCTGATAATTAAAACTTTGGCTAAGATGATATTACAAGTCGGATGTAATATAAATAGCAAGTTTGGAGTTGATCTCAAATCATCTGAATAAAGCATTATTGCTTTGCTTGAGATGGTGTAAGCTCAAGCCAATGTGGTATGATACTCCAAATGGGGTAGTTCATTCCGGTTTAGGAAGTGGGATGATGTGAGTTCGAGTTCATCTCGTGTAATTCGGTGGCTATTCTTTGGAGGTGTGGGTCGTCATCTAAAAGGAGGATTTAGTAGGGTTGTGCTCAAGGTCTTCTCCCTCTATCATAAAGAAAAGAAAAGCCAACGTGTATGATATTTTATACATTTGTAGGAGACTAGAAACGGTTCTATATTATAAAGATTAATGTACGACAATTTGGTAAAAGCTTTACGAGACTGAAAAATGACCAAGCAAAGTACTTCCATTAAAAAGAAATCATATTACAGTTTCTTTTAAGATCAAGGTATCCAGATTTAATTTCTTAGTCCTAAATATGAAGATCTGCCTCTGTTTCTCCATGGCCAAACAAAAGACTCGCATACATGGTTTTAATCGAGTTGACTCAGATAAAGTTCCTTTCGATATGGTCAATTCCTATTCAATTCAGATAGATTTTCACTAATTTTCAATATAATTTGATCAATTTTGAGCTTGACTCGGTTGATACAACTCAACCTCGTGAATTTAAGACTGAATACAATATTTAAAAGTTAAAAAACATGATCATTTATGCCCCATTAACCCATCATTGGCCTTTGTCACCGAAGTGCCACACTAATTGGAAAAGATAATGATGGTACCAGATGAGACTATGAGAGAGTGGACCACTTCATAAGTGTTTGTTTTTCATATTTTGGAATGAAAACATCTAATCTAACGAATTCTTATTGTTGAAATAAGTTTGGATCTCAAGGAACATGTACGTGAACAAGTTATAATTGGCTTTTACTTTCTTTCTTGTTTTTTTTCCAAAAAAATTGAGGTTTTTTAAGATATTATGGAGGCACTCTATACCTAAAGGAACAAATAGTAATAGTGATTTTATCTTTTACATAATTAAGTAAAGTTAATTTTTAATTATTTTAAGTAGGGTGTTGTAAATAATAAAATGTCGGAAGTTTAATAAAATTGATAAGTGTTTATTTTTGAAATATGAACATAAGATGGTTGTAGGTCACCGTTATCATCACACGATAAAATTCCATTTATCTAGGATTGTTTTGTAGTTCTATTTTTCCAATCTACTCTATTATAAAATATATCATTAGTCACATCATTGTCTATAGTTATTTAGTATGTCGATATAAAAAATAATTATAATTAAATATAAATGGGATAAGTTATTCAATTTTGATGGCAAACAAAAGAAGAATGACACTAAATAATTATGCAGAAAGAGTGTATGTGGGACCCACAGAGAGCTTAGAAAATTTTACCATCCGTTGATAGAGCTTAGGTGAAAGCTATTTCTTCCTTTTATTATTTGAAAAGTTAATTAATTAAGATTCGTTACATTAACATTAAGAAGAACAAAGATACAACTTTACAGTATAAGGTATCTTTCCAGAGAATAACACAGCAAATCTAAGAAATAAAAAAAAATAAAAAAATGCAGCATGTACAACGTCGCAGTCCACACGACCTAAATATCTTGATTTCACTTTAAAATATTACCACATAAGAGAAGAAAAAGAAATTATCTTTAACAATCAAATGTGCATTTTGGGCAAAATTCGATGGATAGATTTGCACAATCAATGAGATTTGTGGATCACGTTCAATCTAAAGTAGACAGAGATTAAGAAAAAAAAAATCTCATAAAATATAAAATTACTCTATTTCTTAAGAGTAAGACCCCAGTGTGGTGAGTAATGGTGGCAAGTGAATCTATGGCGCGTTATTTCAAATGCGCCTTGACAGCAACGCACCCACTTTTCCACAATTTCCATTTCCTCAACATGGAAAGGGGTCAATGCTCTTTAGGAGCATTTAAAATAATACTCCTTAGGAAGATGTCATGGGACTCTATGCTTGCATTCAGATTTTTTTTTTTTTTCAGCAAATTCGAGTTTCTCTCTCTGATTGAAAGATTCTTCTATACCCTATTTGGTACCTAGGATTTAGAGTTGGGTTGAAATGGAATCTGAACATCTATCCTTTCTTATAAAGACAATATAAAATAGAATCCCACTATCTCTTAAATTAATAACTCTCAAACGAATTTGATAAATAAGAACAGTTCCAAACATCCATTGCATTACTTATTTTCAGGTTACACGATAAATCTTGAATCAATTATCTATAAAGGTGGTTCAGTTGGTCTAAGTTTTTAACATTAACTAGAGGTCTTGAGTTTGATTTCTTCCGGACATACCTGAAACATGAGACTTGCAGGTGATTTCATGTATTCGTGGGATTACTCTCACCTCCAATATAGAGTGGAATGGACATGTTATCCAAAAAAAAAAAAATCTTGAATCAATCATTGCATTAATGAGATTCTAACATATCATCATTTTCATATTTAAGATTTTGTATTTAGCATTCAAACTTTTAATATGAATGTTGAAAGTTAGGATACAAAATGTTAAATGCGAAAATCTTATTGAAGATTTGTCACTGTACTATTGGTCTGGCAGGCAGTCTAAGCTCTTAAGATCCAGAGGAGGAGCATGTCTTTTTCCTCCTTGAAAATGAAAGAACCAAAGCCCTCCTTTTTTTCCTCCTCTTTTGATAAAGATCTCTTTCTCTTGTCTACATTCTTCTTCTTCTTTTTTAATTTTTCTCTGAAGAAAGGCCTCCATGAGAAACACGTTTTTGCATAAATCAAGCTTATAATCCAAGCTTGTCTGCTCATAACCACATCAAAGCCATTAAAAAGGCCTAAAGAGCTTAGCCTTTTCTTTACAATAAGTACTTTCATCCACCCAAGTCCAATTTGTAAGACAGACCAGTGGAGAAAGTCTTTCACCATCTAATTTGAAGACCCATTGAAGTTTCATTACAGAATTCACTTGTGTCTTTATTTCTATCAAGTTGTTAATTGGAGAAGATCGTAAGTTCATCGCCTGCTCTCCATCATTCTCTGTGTTCTCATTTTATTTTCTTGGATATCTATACAAGTAATCATAAGAACTGACATATATGATACGGGTCCTTTTCAAATGACACTGTTTCGGGTTTATTTTGGATTCTAATGAATCATTTTCTTCCCGTAAAGCTTGGAACCTGAATTACATGATATGGTCTGCTTCAAATATCTGTGACCGATATAGATTGAAGTTCAATTTCAAATCTTCTTTAATTGTTCTCAAAATATGGATTCCGAAGGGAAAAATTCCGAAGGTAATCACGAGTAATCACCATGTTCACGTCATCTTTGAATTATTTTTCGGCAAATGTAGGAACTGAATTATATAACATGGGTCTGCTTTGCATTACATTTAGGGTGCTGGCTGGAGATAAGTTGTGACACAGCGAAAGCTATGGAGTTGCAGAAGGAAAAGACTGTAAGGTAATTGTCGCAGTTTGTACCCTCTTCACCCGGAAATCTGTTCTAACACAGAGTTACTTGATCTGTTCTAAATGGTCTCAAAACTGCAAAATTAGTTTGTTCAAATAATTCAGAATTTGATTCGTCAAATAATTCATTGCTATTTCGGTCTAGTTTGCTGTTCAAACTATGCATTTGACAAACCAAATGCACCTGCTCTAATGAATTAGCAAGTCTTGACATATATTGAATAGCAAACTCTGAACTTGAATTTGAATTAGTCAAATTGCAAAGTAGACAACTATGCTCTGGCATAGAAACTTGATAATATGATCTGAGTGTTTTTTCTTTCCGAATTCTTAGGTTCCGCCCAGAGAGGAGACAGCCACTGCAATACGAGAAACCGGACATACTTGATTCACCGGAGGAAAGAAAACTTCAACCTTCATTCCACATTCCACAACATTTGCTGAAACCAAGGATAAGTAGAATTTTCAGTACACCAAATGGAAAATCCAAGGTCTTTTTCTCTGAAGACCATGAGCCATTGCAGCTGCAAATACTTGACCCCAGCAGTGATCTTGTACTGAAATGGAACCGGATTTTTCTTGTTTCATGCTTGGTTGCACTTTCTGTCGACCCTTTATATTTCTACCTGCCTTCAGTTCGGGTTGTGATAGGGAAACCGGCATGTATGAAGATTGACATGAAAATAAATATTGCTATTACATGTTTCCAAACAGTTGCAGATTTTTTCTATTTGCTGAACATGGTTGTAAAGTTTAGGACCGCATACATAGCCCCAAGTTCAATAGTGTTTGGGAGGGGTGAACTCGTCACAGACCCGAAAAAAATTGCAGTGAAATGCTTGCGATCGGATTTCTTCGTAGACTTGGCTGCAGCACTACCTCTTCCACAGGTATCTCTAGTTCGAACCGATTGAAATTTATTAAAAAATTTGGATTCCATTTTCTTCTCTTTTGAATTGACATGGGTTGCATTTAGAATTGAGCAAATCATGAAAGGTTAGATTAGAAATGCAGAGTTTGGCTAGTTCTGCTTGCATTTCTATCATTTTCAATCCATAGAGAAACCTTTTTCAAAGATTCTCTAGAGCATAGATCTCAGACATCTCAAACTTCAAATTTATAATTCAATGCCTAACATCTATCCATCTTGGCACATTTATAATTCTCGATTGGATTACACTAAATTCATTTTGACACAACAGTGGTTGCCGGAAGGTTCAAAATTTCATTTTAATTGGCATTTCTGATCAGCTATTTTGGTTGTGAAATGGTTGGTGACTAGAAATTTTCAATGTGCAGATAGTTGTCTGGCTCATCATACCGGCTATTAGAGAACACCATTCTGATCATACAAATAATGCCTTGGCTCTGATGGTCCTGTTTCAATACATTCCAAGATTGTACTTGATTTTTCCATTAAGTTCTCAAATTATCAAAGCTACCGGAGTCGTAACGAAAACTGCTTGGGCAGGCGCCGCATATAATCTGCTTCTATACATGTTAGCCAGCCATGTGAGTAAATTACTGTACTGCTCATTTCAACATTTGATTTGCTTTAAGATTAATATTGTGGCATGTTCGGATGCGATATGAGCTGCATTTATTTGAATCTTTAAGAAAATGATGGCTTTCTTCCCTTCTTGCATTCACAATTGCAAAAAATTCGAGAACATCAAGAGGACACTGCTTTTGTGCCTTCTCTGCCTCAAGTTGTAACCAAGACATCTTTTTAACGGTTACCGAATTTCTCTATCAGTGGACCTTTGGATTATAGGGTTTATAAGCACGTTGTTCTCTCTCCTTAATAGCCGGTTTTTAAGGATGGGTTCTACTTATCTGTTTTAATATGGTATCTGACCGTGGAAGGAGAGAGTGTTGTGGCACCCACTTCAGGACACAGTTGACTAGTGGGACCCGAACCACCTTAGTTGGGAAAGTCAATGTATTAATTGTAATTAGATTTGTAATTGATTTAAATGATTTGTTATTTCTTATTTTGGGCCACCCTGATGGCTTATTGTAATCTATATATACGGGTGTATTCTCTTCATCTAAGATATATCAATACAATACAGAGAAGAATTATTCTCAATGTCTTCTCCTTTTCTTTTCTTTTTTCTTTTTTATTATTATTAAATTCTATATAGAGCCGAGTGTCTCCAGCCCCGGTGTTAAGGGAGAGTGTTGGCAAAGTCCCACATGACCAGTGGACCGGCGTTTATAAAAACACCAAGGACAACCTCATGTCCCTCCACACCCTCTTCATTTAGTTATTTAATTTTTGTCACGCAGGTCTTGGGAGCATTATGGTATCTGTTGTCCATCGAACGACAAACCACATGCTGGAAGAAAGAATGCAGACAAGAAATAAATGAAACAAAATGCAATTTAGATTTCTTCCACTGTGATACTCCACAAGAATCTCTTGGGGAGAGTTGGGAACGCATCACACACGTGTTTGCAAAATGTGATCCCAAAAACAAGGACGGTTTCGAGTTTGGCATATTTGCAGATGCACTGACTAACAATGTCCTCTCCTCAAAGTTTCTTGACAAATACTTGTATTGTCTATGGTGGGGTTTGCAAAACTTAAGGTAATGATTAATGAATTTCAATCATTTACGTTTTACTTACCAAGCAATTACCACTTTTATCGATCAAATGGTGTGTTCATTCAAACTTTTTGAGAGTTTCTGTTTCTTTACCAGCTCATATGGGCAGAATCTGCATACAAGCACTTTTCTTGGAGAAACGTTGTTTGCAATACTCATCGCTATCCTTGGTCTGGTTTTATTTGCGCAGTTGATTGGGAACATGCAGGTATGTATCATGACTTCTTAAAACATTCCATTTCAAATTTCCTATGGCATCCTTGTGGGTGCTCTGTTTTTTTTTTCTCATTTTTGTTTCATTGTTCATATGCGAAACTATAAATGAACATGGATGAATTTGAGTTCTCAAGAAATGGTGCCTGCAATCCCCTTTTTTCTATTCCTCGGGTGGGTTAGTGGCAAGCTAAATTCTTCTTGTTTATCGTAGACATACTTGCAATCTATTACTGTAAGACTCGAAGAATGGAGACTAAAGCAGAGAGACACCGAAGAGTGGATGAGACATCGTCAGCTGCCTCAACATTTACGAGATCGAGTCCGAAGGTTTGTTCAATACAAGTGGCTTGCAACTCGAGGAGTAGATGAAGACACTATTCTTCATGCCTTGCCAACTGATGTTCGTAGAGATATTCGACGACACTTGTGCTTGGACCTTGTTCGACGTGTACGCATTTTCCGATCTTCTATCTATTGGTCAGAGCTCAAAAAAAAAATCATGATTTGCAAGTCTAGTTAAGTGCAGAATTATGATAGGTTTCATGAGGATTGCGATCAAAGAATGCCATTGTCATACACTACATTAGTTTTTTATTATATGTCATTGCTGATCTACTGTTTTGGCTAATCCGATTTCAGGTTCCGTTATTTTCACAAATGGACGATCAGCTTCTCGATGCCATATGCGAGCGCTTAGTGTCATCCCTAAGCACAGAAGGCACCTACATTGTTCGTGAAGGTGACCCTGTTACAGAGATGCTCTTCATCATTCGAGGGCAACTCGACAGTTCTACCAACAATGGAGGTAGAACTGGTTTCTTCAATTCCATAACACTGAGACCTGGTGATTTTTGCGGGGAAGAGCTACTTGCATGGGCATTGCTCTCAAAGTCTACTCTCAACTTGCCATCTTCCACAAGGACTGTCAAAGCCCTCATTGAAGTCGAAGCTTTTGCTCTACGTGCTGAGGATCTCAAGTTTGTTGCAAACCAATTCAGGCGTTTGCACAGCAAGAAACTGCAGCACACGTTCCGGTTTTATTCTTATCATTGGAGAACATGGGCAGCTTGCTTTATACAGGTCGCTTGGCGTCGATATAAGAGAAGAAAGATGGCAAATGATCTGAGTCTGCAGGAGTCTTTCTCTTTCAATTCACACAAACATGCACCTGATGAAATTGCAGATGAGGAAGACGGAGAGGAATCCTATGAAACTCCTCCAAAGGCAAAACAGAAAATTGGGGCAACAATATTAGCTTCCAGATTTGCGGCAAGCACAAGGAGGGGAATGCAGAAAGTCAAGGATGTCAATATGGCAAAACTACAGAAGCCCGATGAACCCGATTTCTCGACCGAGCCAGAAGTTGATTAGTTGCTGGTCACTTGTAATACATCTGCTACTGTCAATAACCTTAAAAAAAATTGCTACTGTCGATAGATAACGCTCCTGTTCAAAATACAGCCAAAACCCACACACCAAAAGAGGAAAGATTTAAAAATATCCATGCAAGAATGCGAAAGTGATCCACAAGATCGGATTGATGTTTTATCTGTATGTACTTGGTATCTAACTTGTTGAAATAATAAGTTGGCAATGTCGTGGATATTGGCCATAAGTAGATTTTCAAGTTGTAGAGAGCAAAGGTTCAAATATCGGCCGATACATATCGTATCGGCCGATATATATCGGTTTTTTTAATACCGAGTAATATCGGCCGATATTCATAAATATCGGCCACAATATCGGCCGATATTCATAAATATTGGTATTTAATTATTTTTTTAAAAAAAACACCAATACGTTTTTCACGGTTTTTACACACTTTTTAACGGATTTTTACGGTTTTCAATGGTTCAGGATTCACGGGTTTTACGGTTTTTTTGCTTTTTTTTGCGGTTTTTCACGGTTTTTTCACAGTTCCGATATCGGAGGAGCGAGAAAAATATCGGCCGATATATCGGTTAAACCGATTTTTTAATCCCTGGCAGAGAGATTGAATATACATATCAATTCAATTCAATCATATGTTAATGGCATTATCCAGTACAGAAAAAAGGCACCTCCCACAAACCTAAGCTAAGATAGTGTCAATTTGAATGCCCAAATGCCCAGATGCAGACCAGTACAAAAATTCAGATCCTAGACATACGATTGTAGGTTAGTATACAAATAGTAAAAATGAAATGGCTGAAATTCAACATTCAACATTCGATTCAACGGTCAAGAATGTTCTATCAATGGGGATTTTGGATCACGGGTCATGGGTCATGGCTCATGGCTTGGGTCACATTCTTGTATAGTGCCGTTTGGCAAAATAAGGCCATAATTTACAATGATCTTTTTTTTGGGGAAGATAGGGACATACAGTTTAAAATGATATTCATCATTAATTTATCATTGTACTGTTAATAGTGTAAATATAAAGACAGGATTGGATTGTCAACAAAGCAAACATTGAGAGCATGATTATTAAAATCTTACGTTACAAATTCGTATCTTACAATTTATACGATATGATAGATAAACGATTCGTATCTATCAACAAATCTTACGATTCATATAAATAATAAAATTATAGAGTTATTAGGAGTGTGAAAACATGAAACATTTTGTTTTAATGATTTTTAACGCTTAAGTTGATGAGCATTTAAGACCTTTTTTTCAATTTTTTAGTTCATTATTGACTTTTCATAGTATATTTAAATCATATATTGACTTTATACTTTTGGAAGTTGGAATATCGAAATTTGAGCTCCAATGAACTGATTATATAGAATTCACTTAATATTGAAAGAAAGTTGGAGAATTGCTCATGTTATTACATTTTAGATATATTTTACGTTATTTCATATATTAAATATTTTTTAGGGAAAACGCTTATGAATCTTATGATTGTACGATTTCGATACACGATTTGCGATTAAAGATGTATTAACAATTTACGATACGATTCGATTTTCAAACATGAGAGAATCTAAAATAAAAACCATAACTTGATATCAAAAGATACAACCGATGGAAGCATATAAATTGCTAATTTCATTCACCAAAGAAAAAAGGAAGAATGGCATTTACAATCTCATAAACATATTTAAAATAAAATAAAAAATTAAAGATACACACTGCTGATTGAATGGAAAGTTAGCAATTCACATCCTCAGACCATGCTGCAACACATTGTAGAGGAAAAAGGAAGTGCCAGAGCATGTCAAATGTCAGGTTAATCTGATGCCATGTGTACAAGTTGTTGCATTGGCGTTCAAGTTTTTATGGGCCATACTTATCGATGTCATAGAACTCAATATTCTTGTACTTCTGAGAAATGATTTCTGCTTGAACCTTCCTAGCTGTGTCAGTTGCACACCCAACAAGAATGAGAACAGATGTCCCAGCGAATCCACGGAATGCAGTCAGGTGGGTGATTTGTTCGATCACTGCAGGGCCGGCAGCCAATACTGCTAAAAAGGCAGAACCCAGAACCGATATCCGACTAAGAACCTACATTCAAGCCAAAACCCTATCATAAGGTTATCCAATTATCAGACAACTCGGTTGGTCTTAGTGCTTCAATCATATAGATGCATGCAAACATCTAAGAGAACCTCCAGCTGCAACTAGACACTGCTACTACTTTTCATTGAAATCCCCCATTTCTACTTTATCAACTTTTAGTTATTGAACATTAGCTAAATTTGTGCCCATATCAAATACAAACATATTAAATAACATACAGAAGTGGATTCCTTTCCTAGAAGGATAACCTTTTTAAGAGGATGAAAAAAAAAAAAAAAACCATGAACATGACTCGATCCACAACCTATATGGCCACGGCATTTGCACTTTCCAACTGTGCTATAGGCTCTTGTCGTTATTTAAAAAGAAAAAGAAAACAGTTACAGTAAAGGAATGTCTCTAGCAAGGTAGATAATCAGTTAAAAAGGACTTTGTATCAGATAGTGGTAGCTAAAGTGAGAAATGAACAGACATCAGATCCCCATGAAAGAAGTCGAAATGATCAATAAAAAAACTTACTGTTTTAATGAATGCTGCAGTACTTTTCCCAGGTCGAACAAGTGGGATTGAGGCACCTTGGCGCTTCAACTGCTCGCTTACATCATCAGGATCCAATTGGAGAAAAGTATAATAGTAATTGAAGAATGCTATTAACAGAATGTTGGTAGGGAGATAAAAAGCTCCTACAAGAACAAAACAGGTTAGATACATAGAAGCTCGGAAAATTTGCTGAACTACAACACAATTGTGATTTTGCATGCTAAGAAATCATTGGATATTCAAAATACAGTTTTTATTCTATTTTTAATTATTTGAGAGAGAGAGACGGAGATTTAAACACATATTAATAACAGAAATCCACTTTCTTATTGACTGTTCTACGAAAGGTTACAAAATACAATACCTATTTCTTTGTAGTTGCTTTAAATCTGAATGTTGATACAACAGTTTATTACTACCTATAAGGAATTATTGGGTCCTTGGCCATACGATGTAGGTGGAATTCTTGGTTCAGAGATCCGGACCATGGAATGCAGGATAGGGAATGCTCCAAAACTACCCAAGAGGTCAAGATAGGAAGATCCTGGCATTCTGATTAATGACAGGTGGTGTACTTTCCATTTGTAGTTGCAAAAGATAATTATATAAATTGAGATGTTAATGATTGAAAGCAACACTAGTATGATCAGTCTTTTGCAAATTACTAAATGAATATCATGGAACATAATGAAGTCATTCAGAAAACTGAAGAGCAGCGACAAAATCTTCAATTTTTCTTCCTTCTAGACCCTCAACCACTATAGAAAAATAAGGTTCGGGATGATCCACTGGATTTTCTAGCCATTTGGTTCTCAACCGAAACACAGAAACGTCATATAGATCAATATAATAATCTGTATGTTATTTTGTATATGTTTTGTGGAAATTTTCATTTGGTTTTGTTCATTATCCAATATAGTCGATCAGCATGAAGAGAACAATTCCTTACCTCCTGGGTTTAAAGCAACAGCAGCATTCTTCAAAGCAGCTATCCCTGTGAAGCGAGCTAAAGTGCCAGGAAGAGCCAATGATGATGTTGAAAATATAATGGGCATGACTCCTGCACTATTGACCTGCTTAACCAAAACTGTTAAGAGAAGAAAAATATTCTCGAATGCTATTTAGTAATCTATTTAGCTGCAATTAAGTACACAGCATTGACAAAATTGTTCCCAATGACTGCTGGTTATTTGCTCGATTAATTGCAAATCCTGCATCTCATTTGGTGGAATTAAGTACATAATAATGACAAAATTGTTCCCAATATCCCTTTATCATTTGGTAGGTTATTTTAGCATCAACTACAGAAACCTGACTATTATTTTTCTTGACCATCATCTTGATCGGAAGGTTATCTTTTTTCTTAAAAAAAAAAAAAAAGAGGTTATTAGAAGGGTTGGATAGCATAAACAGTTCTTTGCAATTTTGTCATCCATAGTGGGGCCCATAACAGTATATTTGACCCACGTGCAGATTGCTGGTTCAAAAAATGGTCAATGCACATGCCCCAAGGATTAGTCAAGTGCTCTAAGAGGCCTGGACACCTTAGTCTTAAAAAAGAAAAAGGGTCAATGCCCTGTGGCCAAGACCTGAGAGGAAAAGTTAAAAGGAAACAAATACCATTAAGAATATCTCAGCTCTACATACACCAACAAAAACAAACCTTGAAAGGAAGGTAAGCAGATTTTTGAAGCCCCCCAGTTCTATATCTGGATGCATAATTAAGAGGGATTTTCCTCTCAGCTTCCTGAAAACCTTTGTTAAGATACTGGTTAGTACAACAAATCGACAAAAAGAAGCAAATAAATGTGGGAAAAGAATCATCATTACCTGGACATATACAATGCCGAGAACTAATAGGAAAAATGAAACAATGATGGCAACAAGACCAATATAATTTCCATCCTGAAATGCTTCTGCTGCTGTCCTTCCAAACGATGCAGGCAAGTATGAGATAATGCTTGTGAAAATCAGAAGAGAGGTCCCATTTCCAAGTTTCAAGTCAGATATTCTTTCCCCAATGTAAGTCGTAAGAACTGATCCAAGCGTCAATAATGTCACTGATGATAGCACCCACTCAGTACTGAAGTCATTTACATAGGGGCGAAGATACAAAACTTGTCCAATAGCCTGCCAAAATTATTTAAACAACTCCTTTTTAAGTTTCAAGTGAAGAAAAATATTATCATAAAGGAAACAGAAGGAAAGATGAGTTTAGCTCATCTAAAAGAGTAAAAAAAACAAAAAAACAGAGAGGTATCAGTAAGGTTCCAAATCCCGTTTCTATTACAGTTAGGACCATCCAATGAGCAAATATTTGTGCAATACTCTATCCACATAGGGTCAAAATTAGAGTATGGAAACACTTCCATCTTGAAACACTTTAATTCTATTGAATTTACTTAAAAGTTTTGGAGTCATATATACCTGCACTACTGCAAACCCAACAGAAGCATAACGAGTATATTGAAGAATCTTCTTTCTGCCTGCTTCTCCCTCTCTTTTCTGAAGGTCTTGCAGCTTTGGATAGACCTGTGTAAGCAACTGAAACACAATTTGTGCATTGATAAAGGGAACAATGCCCAGAGAGCATATTCCCAGCCGACCAATACCTCCACCCGAAAAAGAATCCAAAGTGCTCAACAAACTGTTTTGATCCAAATTGCCAACAAAAGCCTCCCTGTTGACTCCACCTATGGGTACATATATTCCAAGTCGGGATAATGCCAAATATCCTAACAACTTTAAAAACTTCCCCGGTAGTGGGCCTTTGAAAAAGTCACCAATGTCGATGGAGCTATCCTCAATTGCAGCTGTGAACCCAAAATAAGCAATCAAGTGAGATGATAGATGTCTACGAAGAGGATTTTTTTTTTTTTTTTTTGAGTGGTACGAAGAGGATATTCATCCAATGGTAATAATCACTGGTCTTAAGAATGTACAAATTGGCTCCATTTTGTTGTGGTAAGACTCTAATCTGATAAGTTGCAACACAGGATAGACCAAAAGACAAAATCACTGCCTGTGAGCCAGCACTAGTATTCCAGTCAACTGACTTTAAATAAGCAGTTAAAATAGAGATACAGCAATGGTCAACCTTCAATATCATCATCGAAGGCTTTGTCCTATCTATCTAGGGTTTCCAAATGATCAGCATTCAAAGGATAAAAAATGCATGGACAGAATCTTCCTATTTGAGTTATTTCTAGGGCATAGATTGTCCACCCAATCAGATCAACAGTTCAGATGACCCAAATGATCAAATTATTCTGTGTGAAAAAAAAAAAGGAAGGCCCAACGATACTGCAAATATTGATCGATCAACCACCACAAGATTTCTTTTTTCTTAAATGCCACCCTCGCATGATCTCAACAGTAATAAGGAAAATGCAGGATAACAGATGGACGAAAGTCATAGTGTGTCCAGAAGCCTGCTATTGATTTATTTCATCAAAATCAGTATCATGCGCCCTTTACTTATTATAGTTAAAAAAAAGCTGCAATTTAGCCACATTTAATAAGCCAAGTAGGTACTATCTCGAGCTTGAGCTTGGGTTATTAGCAAATCACATATCAAAATGGCACATTGACAAACAAAGTAGAAGAGACCTGCAATTACTTAAAGATGAGAGTGTCAATCTCTAAAATTTAATCAGGCATCATTTGTACAATGCGAATATGAATTAAATCAATATAAGCTACCTGCTACTCCACGGGTGGAAGTTTTCTCCCTTTTTGTACTTGACGTGTTTTCAAATGTTTGGGAAAATAAGTTTGTCACACTTTCCCATGCAGCATTAAGGCCCGAAGACGTACCCACATTCAAACCCAAGGGATCAAAATCCGAGACATCAGTCTGTTGAGTATATCTACAAAGTAACAACATTAGCAAGATAAGAAAGTAGAAACCCACTGAGACAAGGAAAACTTTTAAATTTCCATGATTCTAGAAATTTATGAATTAATGATTTATATAAATGATAAATACAATAGCAGTATTGTGATTTGAAAGCTTGAAAAGAAACATTGTAGAACTTATCCAAATCAATATGAAACAAAACACGACCCCAGTTTGATGTTGAGATCTTGAAAGAAATTACAATTGCCACTGACATGGGCGGCAACAGTCTAACCAGTGAAGACAATTGCCAATGCATTTCCAAAATGATATTTAATGCATGTCAAAAGGGCGAATTATAATTTAGATAATGGAATAAATTACTTTAATGATGATAGTGATTATACATATGGTGATTTTATAAATTCAAAGTCATGAGATGTGGGAAGCTAATTGTAATAATTAGAGAAGTTGAACCCAAGAGGGGGTTGGCCTGACGGTCAAGAAGCCCCTTCATGAAGGGAGGTCTTAAGTTCGATTCACACTCAACATCCCTTTGGGCCCGTAGTTGCTTACCCGGTGTGTGTGGGATTGGGAGGCTTGCACATGCCCCAAGGACTAATCGGGTTAAAATGCCCCCTACCCAAATACAAGTGAGACCCCTGGACACCTTGGTCATCAAAAAAATAATTAGAGAAGTTGATGTTGATGCAAACTGGGTCTGATGGTCCAATTTTAATCCAAGAAATATCCAAAAGTATTAAATCCTATGGCAATGGCTAAGCACCCAAACTTAACTTTCAGCTGATATTTCCAATATAAAAGCAAACTCTCTCATCCATCAATCCATCCATCTATATATCGATACACACCGACAAACATATAGGATTGGATAATTTAGATATTTCTAGTTTAAATTTTGGACTAACAGACCCAATTTGCAGCAATTTGGTATATTTAGATCAGGTTTTGAAATTTTCAAGCCACACAACAAAAAAGGGATTGCTGGCAATTTGCATACCAAAGAGAAGGTATCAACTTGATCTCTAACTCCATGAATGCATTGACATTAACCATTCGACATCTAAGTCAAGTTGTGAAAGGCATTAACCAAGGCAAGTTGTCAAAAAGAGAAATGAATCAATTCAAGTTGAAGTTGAATGTTTTAGAACATAGTTCAACAACCAGGACTTAACCAATGAATGGGTCAAGTCAACTAGGTAAGCCCGTGGGCTGACTAGTTGGGTCAATTAATCAATTTTCAACTGTAACTACATATTTTTATAATGCTTATGTTAAAAAAATTGACCAGGTGAAGCAACTAAGTGACTTGGTGGATCGACCAAGTGACAATGGTGACTAGGCGACACGAACGGTTGACCAAGTGACTCGGTCGTCCAACCAGGCAACAAACCATTTGGCTGAATGTGCATCAAATGTTCATCATATACAAATAAATGCACCTTGGAGAGACACGAGTCATTCTGTGTTCCAGAAGTAACCAAGACCTCATTCTAAGAAAAATCAGAGTACGTAAAGAAATGAATGGGGAGGTGATATGTTGCCAAAGGTAAGTAGTTTAAAGAACACTTTGGTGGTGGTTGATGCTCTTATTTCTTAACTTCTTAAGTTCATAGAGCCACTAGTGAATTCTTATACATCTAAATGCTCCAAAAATAAACAAATACTATATATACTATCCATAATTTTTAAAAGTAATTTATAAAACTGTTTGTTACAGATCGAATTAAATGTCAATGCATTTCATTCACAATGGGTTTTCTCCAAAAGGCTAACTAATCGTGATATTGGGAACATCCAACCCTCCACTAAATTAACAACAATAAGGGCCCATTTGGAGATTAGAAGTGGGTGGAAACCCATTAAAACTAGGGGAAGCTGGTTTTTCACTGCTAAATAACCAGCTTTTTAAAAACAGAACTGATCCATCCAATTCAATTCAAACCAATCTCTAAGATGACCCGCTTCACATGATTGTCCAATTTGTCCAAGAACTATCATTTCCAATTCATCTTAACTTTTTCTCTTCTTTTTTGTTGTCCCAAAACAGTCATTTTTTACAAAAGCTATTTTAGGCAGTATCATGGTTGCAATGTGATTTTCAAATTTTCATAATTTTTAGCTATTTATTTTTATATAAACAATGTATCATGTCATTACAATTCATGATAACAATTATTGTTCAAAGCAGTTTGACCCAATGGTTAAATCTAATTAGATGAAACCATGATAGGAGGGTTTGATCAGTGATTTCGTTATTAAAACATTGTGAATGACTGTTGTAAAAGGATTTGACCACTTTCACTTTTCTCCAATGAATAGGAAACTGAGTAAACTGAAAAATGGTGATTCACCACCTTCAAGTTCTTTCCATTTTGCTCCACCTAGTAGTGAAACCCCAAATTTATTCTCCATATCCAAAAAATACCAAGCCAAATACTTAATCCTACATCATTTAATATTTCTACAAAAAAGGATCCCAACAACACTGCATAGGGTTAAATTGTGGTATAATAGGAACACAAAGACAGTCCTATTCATTAAAATTACATAAAACAAGTGAAAGGGTGTTTAGATTGAATCAAGCAAAGAAAGAAAAACCCAAATAGAAGATGAATTGAAGAACACAGAACAAAGTTGGGAGAAAAATGAAATTGGGGGCAGTGAGAAAAGGAAAGAACCTCTTTAAATGGAGATTGAATTTCCAAAAGGGGTTTCTTGGTTTCCTCTCTGCAGCTAAGGAAGCTCTGCAAATGGGGTATACTAATCGGGTTTGGGCTCTTTTGGATGTGGAAGAGAAGAGGGGCGTCGTGTGTACCGTTAACAACATTATCCTCTGCTGGTCTCTCCACTAATTCTTTTCTCCCTCTTCTATTGATGTTTTTTCGGAACATTGGATTGGAGTGATTGGACGGGGTCGAAATAGGTCGGGTCGGATCGACTAAATGCAATAAGAACGGTACAATTTGACCAGGTTGAATAATAAATATTAATATTTTTATTTATTTTATTTTTCCTTTTTAATCTTTCACTAAAAATGTCAATTTACATTATAATATTATATTTGCAATGAGATTTTAAATTTTTCTTATTTTTAAATATAATAATGTTATTATATTATTATAATATTATACTCATATGACAGTTCAAAATGGTACTAACCAATTTGATTTAATGGTTGAACCTAATTAAACTAAACTGATATAGAAAATATTTTAATTAATAATTTGGTTTTTAAAACATCAATAATGATATATTTTTCTCAACCCAACTTGATAAAATTTAAATTTTTTAAATTTGACTGATAATATTTTAAAAATTGGCCAAGCTTGAGTCAACTCAATTGATATTAATATGGTTGAGTCAAAATCAAGTGAGTCCAAGTTGACTGAGCCTATACAACTCAGACTCAGTCATATCGGTCAAGAGTCACTCATTTTTATTTACTCATTTTTAATTGGTTAATTTTTTTTTTAATTAACATTCTTAATATCCATGCTGTATAGTTCTTAAAAAGCTAATATATATTGACCTTAAAACTAAGTTAAAAAGAGAGAGAGAGAGAGAGAACACACTTAAGTCACCACACCTCCACAAGCAACCAAACCACTTGCCTCCAGTCCACCCATCGACGGGATCGGAAGTTGAGTGGGCTAAGTGGGAACTACTAAATGTCTAAATCCAACCCGACCTGTGCTCGTTCAGAAGATCGGGCTTTGGAATCAAAACAGGCCTAGAAATGAGAGCCCAATTAAAATTTTGGTACACCCTGTTGTAGCTTTTCGGGTATCCGACATGCCCAAAGTATGTATTTTTGTATTCGTATATGTATTTATATATTTATTTTATTCAAATCAGAGTTTGCAGGATCTTCTCTCTCTGGCTGAGATTGAACCGGACCTAGATGGCCCAAATTAGATTGGGCCTCAATGTTTCTGTCGCTCCTTCCCAAATAAGCTTCTTCCACTAGGATTGAACTTGGACTGAGCTTTTTGAAATAGTACTCAATCTTGGATTGGACATAATCTGACTCGACCCGCTTGAGTTCGACTCTTACTCCCATCTAATCTATACCCAAATTTCTAAAAAACCTTAGTCCACCAAAGGAAGAAAAGCAACGATTTGAATCACCAAGCAGCCAAGGGCCTCTACGTTCCTTGCAGTTGATTGAAACCAAGGTTGTCAATGGGCTTGATCTGGCCAAGTTTGGTCCGGCCTAACATGATAGTTTGTCAAATGAGCAGGTCAAATGGATCATTTGCCTAAAACTGCCCACATTTTAAGGCTCGAAAGTCGTAATGAGTCAAACTTTAGTCAAGGGAGATCCGACCCACTTGACCCATCGTCTTCTTCCTCAAAATATAATTCATAAATCATATGATGGAGATTTACGAGTGATTTCGTGTATCTTGTAGATTAATATGATGAGAAAAAATAACTTATTTTAAGAGCCCTTACACTGGACGATGCAATAAAATGGTGCCATGGTTTCCCAAGCAATCCTCTTGTCCACCATTCAATGATTTTATATGCACCCATGGCAATAAATTAGTACTGAAGTCACTTTCAATTTTCAGTAAGAGTATTAAGAACAACTAAAGATTTGAGTATTTTCAATTCGTAGGTATTAGGCCCATCTGGATTCTAGATTCGATATTAAATAATGAATATGCTAATCAATGATGCTTCAACTATCAAAACTATAATATCATTTCATTAGAAGCAACCATATTATATTTGACAAAATATCACTACGAAATAATGGTTTATTAATGACGTTTGTTAATGAATAAGTTTGAAATTTGATGGGACTGATAGAAATGGTCCTTCACAAGCTACGACATCATGTTGCCAAGTGACAAGATCTTAGTCATTCATCCACCAATTAGTTCTAAATTTTTCTCAATTGAAAACTTCTATTAGATTTATTGGCATTTATTTAAAAAATATATTTATTTATAATTAAGCTTTAAAGAAATGAAGTTTACTCACACCCTAAGGATTAGTTAGGTGTTCTAAGAGGCTTGGACACCTTAATCTTTAAAACAAATCTCACCTCTACATTTTTTTTTTTTTTTTGTATTTTTTTTTTTTTTCATTAGAGTGATAATTAATTTTTCATAAAATAATTCTGATCCACTTAGACATTTGAATGTCAAACTTTTGATTATAAAAAACTATGCCATTAGTGCCAAAGGGATTTCTTCTAAGCTTGGTGGCCATCAGCAACAGTCCAAGCCCACACAGCTCAAGCTTGTGACTATCAAGTGATTAAAGTACCCCCTAAAATTAATTAACAATAAAAATACTGCTAATAGGCTTCATTTTGTCGCACTTTTAGTCTAAGAACCCTTTGTTCTCTAATGATTAAGCACCATTGAAGTAATAAAGTTGAGAATCTGAAGCTAATGATGTCTTAAATTACAGACTTTGTAAGCAATTCCAAGGTTGGCAAGGCATCTTAAGATGCTTTCGCTATCTAAATCACTGCTGTTTGTTCTTCTCTTTTTAATAAAGATTAAATAGCTGTGGCTTTCATCTTCAAGAGGGTCCAAGGAAAACAGATGGAAATCATATTGTTGGCTTGGATGGGTACATAAAGAATAGATACTTGTCCGTCCTCCAATTCTTAATGGGCGGTGTCTGAAACTTGGAATAATGTCAGATTTCTTAGTATCTATTGTCAGGGTATTGAGATTAGTTTTTATTATTTTTTTATTTATAAGACTCAACATAAATCTGAGACCCACCTCAGATCATAGCCCTCCTAAAATTTTTGGGGAGAGCACCATAGATACCCATGCTCTGGGTAAGGGCCACTAGAGCTCAAACTCGTGATCTTTCCCTTCCCAAAGGGAGAAACCACCAACTGAGTTATCCAGTAATAGACTATTGAGCTTAGTTAATATATATTTATTTCTAAATCAAAACAGAACCCATACACCTTTTGATTTGATGGCATTCTCTACTTCTATTTGAGAATTAAAATAATTAAAAATATTGGAAGAAGATTATAAATTATAAGCACAAAAAAGAGAGATACATCACTAAAAATATGAATAGAAGAGATGATAATACTAAAGTGACCGACTTTTTTATTTATAAATGATTTGTGATGTTCTTAAACGAAGAAGTAGAACTCGAAAAACTAATTAAAGAGTACCATTCTTCCACGATATTCTATCCATTTCTTTAGTGTTAGAAGATAATTTTAGCTGTGAAATATCAAATTTCATAATCTAATATATTTTTTTCTGAAAGTGAATTGCCCAACAACTTTTCCTCCCAATATTTCCAAAACTTTCTAGATAAATGTTATTTTTAAATAGTATCTCACAAATGCTTATTTTGCATATTAGTGTAGATGGTATTATCCTCTGCACTTAGACATGAAGTTGACTAAATGAGATACTAATGAGTTCATTAGAAAAATGTTTTTTCTTATTTAAAAGCTTATAAAAGCCATCTTCATTGCATCAATCAAACTATATTTTTTAAGGTTACGGAGTTTAAAACATTAAAAATTATTTAAACTGATTAAATTTTGAGAGGTTAAAAAATAACTTGATTGATTTCATTAAAGTAATTTGTTTTAAATTTTATCCTTCATTTTATTATAATAAATTAAAAAATTAATTTAAAACAAAAGAATAATAACAGTAAATTGTCGGTGACCGAGTTAATTTCCCGTCTAAATCAAAAAATCCAAAATTCCAAACCCATAAAAGGCCAAAGTGGGGCACACTTGGGCAATTCGTACAAGCAAGCATCCAAAGCAAGGCTGAGCTGTTAAACAGGACATGTGCACATGTGTGCACGGCTAAAAACCCTCGACCGGTCTCTCTCGATATAACGGTGTAAGTACGCAACCCTAAATGGCAATGGGCCTAGCATTGATAAAATATAAGATTTTTAGGGAGAAATTATATATTGTGAATTTCTTTTTAAAATCAAAGTATTCAAGTGTTTTACTTGATTTTTTTAGGCATTTCACTTTATTAATTTTTGGAACATATATAAACTCCTCAGTCCATACACGTCGGATAAAGAACTCACGGAGTTGACCTTTTTTTGTATTGAGGGGATTTAATCTCAAGACTTCCGACAAATAAGGGTGGAAATTGACCATCAAATTAACCCTTCAGATAATTATATTTACATCGTATGTCGAACGATCTCAAATTTTCATTCTATCCTTCCAAACATTGTCCCTTCTTTCTTTGTCCTCCGAGTCACTACCACCCTCGACTATCCATCTTGATTTTGCACGACTGGATTTTTTATAAATTGAAGAATTATTTTTTTTGTAAAGTTTATATTTTATTGGTGTTATTTTTATTTATTTTTTTTGAATTTACATGTGGAAAACTGTGGGATATCCAACGTAAAACCCCCACAAGTGAATCCACTATCTCTAACACACACCAAAATTAGGCCATACAATCTCATGCATCCTTCGTAACTCTTCCACATGCTCTTAAGATATCTTTCAAGGGTAACATGACCCTTCAAACTAAGTTACACTTTTATTTAAAAAGCACACTTCTCAAATAACATATCATAGAAAAATAATTTTTATGTTAAACTAAAATTTTAATTTTAAAAATATCCAACATATTTACACCATTTCTCTCCATTCCTTCGATCATATCTTATAAATTTTCATACCCAATTCAAGTTAAAACTTTCAAATCATAATTAAAACAATTTATTCAACTTGATTTTTGACATATTTTGTTACATGTTTAGATCTTTCATATCAACTCATCATCATTGTTAAAGTAAATTTTTTAGATAGTTATTTATTCAATTCTCAATGAATAATTTTTCACGTATATGTATGCATGATAGAATTCAAAAAAGTGATGATGATTTGTTCTAAATTTTTATATTGTTTTCATCATTAAAATCATTTATTCTATCTACTTAAATTCATTTCTCCCCTAAATTTTTTAATAGGCAGTACTATAGATTTCAATCATAGACTCACTAACATTACCAACAACTAATTATTTTCAATATTATACCCAGCATAAATTATCTTCTACAACAGTGTCCATATATTTCTACTGAAGAGAATCTCCTAAGGATTTTCTATAAACTCAAACGTACTTCAATGTATTACCACATATTTCTCAAATGCCCTTCAATTGTAGTCTTCACAGTTGAAGTGATAAGATGAAACATATGCAACAAATATAGGTAGGTGTCTCTTGTTTGATAATTGATACATAGACAAGTCAAGATGTCTCAACCACATTAACCATTTTGGGCATAGCATCAATATACTTTCACTCATTTTTTTAATTTTTTTTAGAAAAATACGAAAAATGAATAAAATAGGAAAAAAATGAAAAATCTAGTGTGAGCATATTTATTTTAAAAAATGGACCCTTTTTTATAGAATATTAGACCCGTGAGAGTCAGAATTTGATACGAATAAAATATATTTTTGAATTTTGAAAAAAATGTCTAAAAATTCTAGAAAATAGAAGATCAATCTCAGTAACATCTAAAATGAAATTCATGTTCTCTAATATCCTATAGTGACATATATATTCTATAAAAAAAAAAATTGTCATAAAATTATTAAAATATTAAAAAAAATCACATGATCATTCTAAAAACTATATCAATCACCTTAACAGCTCTTCATTTAATTCCAAAAACACTTATAATATCATTTCATTATTTTTTTCCCAAGAAACTCAAACTCAACTTTCATTAATTAAAAATAAAAACTTGAAAAAATCACACAGATACCCTGCAAATTATATCAATCACATTAGGACATTTTCATTCAATTCCATAAACACTTGATATTACTTCATTAGATTATTTTCACAAAAAACTCCAAATTGAGATTATCTTAAAATTAAAATTAAAGAAAAATTGATGAAAATAACTCAAATGGTCAAATTTAAAAGAAAAGAATTTAGAATTGACAAATACATTTCACACTTGAAAAATGAACTCGAGAAATGGTCCAAACAATTTTTTTTGAAAAAAAAAAATA
Source organism: Chimonanthus praecox (assembly GCA_022113865.1). Classification (NCBI taxonomy): domain Eukaryota; kingdom Viridiplantae; phylum Streptophyta; class Magnoliopsida; order Laurales; family Calycanthaceae; genus Chimonanthus; species Chimonanthus praecox. The sequence continues at coordinate 62,589,937 of CM039091.1, read as the reverse complement.
TTGTATTGGCTATTGATCGATACGTATCCAATATATATTGATTAATAAAAGAAAAAATTGGTGGACCGCTACATGGGTATATGAAAGAGGGAGAACATTTCCTTTCGAACTCCTTTTTATCATTTAACCATAATTAGAGTGAATTAGTGTGCAAGAGAAGTTCCATTTCATTTTTCATGAAGAGACCTTAAATACTCTCTTCACTGCATGTCTACTGCTTCTCTAACCAGGCAAGCAAACTGGCACAAGTCATCAAAAAAGAAAAAGAAAATTCAGCAGAACCCTTTGTTGTCAATTCCATTTCTTTCTTGTAAATAGTCAAACCGTTCCACTACGTTCTAATAAAAAAAAAAGCCAAACGAAAGAAAGTTCTCATAAAAAAACGCATACAAAAGAAAGTTCCAAAACATTCCAGTCTTCCTTTTTCTAATCTATTTCAAATATTTTGGTATCATTCTAGTCTTATTTTAACTCTGCCTTTCGGGTTTTGTCGCATTCAATTTTCAGAAGTTACATGTTTTTTTTTCTTTTTTAATTTCATACTTTACTAAATATTTCTAATATATCAAAGATTGAGAATAAAAAAATCTATTCTAATACGAGTTAAAAAGCCCCATTTTTATTAACAAAGTTAAAAATTATGTGAAATACTCATTTTAAGTAAAAAGAGTTTCACATTTACTTAAATTTCTTCTAAAAAAGTCTGTATCCTTTAGATGAAACACCAGAGTGCTCCACTCTAGAGTAGAAAGGAAATAATCACTAGAACAAAATTGACAGCCATGGAAAGGAGAGAAGAGATGGAGAGAGCATCAGATATCATTTACTTAAAAATGAACTGAATTAAATCAAATATACAGATAAGACTGTCATACATCTCAGTATAAATGGACTGGAGAAACAGAACCCAAAAGAAGGCTGGAATCACTCTCTTTTCTGGTTTCCCTTTCTTTTCCAGCTTCGTCGAATAATATACGGGGCTAAATCGGAATAACAAGCCACACCCAAGCAAGAATAGAAGACTCTGATCCTACCTATGACCATCATCAATTCAAGAGAAGAATGTCTATGTAACAGATGATAAAAAAAGGGACAGATAGAATGAGAAAGAAAACAAAAAAAAAAAAAAATCCTATCTGGTGGGTACATGTAATACCATAAGTTTATTTTTATTCAGATGGGGTGTTGGGAACGTGAAGAATGAAATGTCAATAGGAAGAAGTTGGCTAAATTTCCGTGGGGTATCAAGCATGTAGTGGAATTGGATTTCTCCAGGCTTCGAAATGCAGATTCGATGATTGTAAAGTGACAGGTCTTCTTTTTCCTTTAGCTTCCGTTTCTCAGCTCATTTGCTCCCCAATTAAATCAAGACCCACAAGGAGGAATGTCACTCCCTGGAAGAGTAGGAAATAGAAGTGGATACCTTGAGCGGATAACAGACTCCTGATTGATGCTGTCAAGAGGAGGAAAGCTAGAACAAGTTCTTTCCTGTAGATTCGATTAATTTTCTTGCCAGGTGAGAGAGCTTCTGGTTGCTCCTGCAATTTGTTCAGCTCCGCGAGCTCACTCTCAGAAGCCCCTCTATGAAATTGAGGATGAGTCAAGGGCTTTGAATCCCTCTCAGCAGCTGCAATCAAGTCAGACTCCGATGACCGACCTGCTTTTTTAGTAACAACCCACTCATAAGAACTCCCCAACTGGAAAAGTCCAGATACCATGGCGTTGAACTTGGTTACTGACATGGTATTTTCAAAGAGAAGATAGGGAACAATGAACGGGAAAGATTTTGGGGTAGGGAGGATGTTGAGAAATGACATGAAAACTGGCACATAGCAGATAACCCACATGGGTAGCTCAGCCTCAGGCACAAACATTGTTAGAGGAAGAATTATGCAAAATAGTGTGAAAGAATAGAAGGGGAGGATCAGCTTCCTCAAAAGAAAAAATAGCAACACTAAATTTGCCTTCTTCCGTGTTGATATCTGCAAAATGACATGGAGATCTCCTCAGGCATATTACAAGTGAAAGAACAAAGTCGGAATGTGACAAGGCTATCATAATAATAAGACGCAAAAATAAAAGTAGCTAAGAAAAAGGTAAGAATAAGTACCATAACAAAAACTACAATAAATTATTCAAAAGAAAAGAAAAAAGGACAGTGGGATGAATTTGATCATGTGCACAATTTTTTTGGCAGAACATACAGGGGGCCCATGGGTTTTCAGGCCCAAATCATTACCAGCATTAATTGGAGGCATAAAAGTTAACCGAAGTGTTCAACCAGATATTTTCACACCCATTAGACCAAATGCTAATTGGAGTGAATAACAAGCTCAATTTGCTATAAAAATGAAGCCAATAGAAATTACCTTGGAAGTAATGATGGCAGGAAGACATAGGCGGAAAAGATGCATTGGACCAGAATGCCATCGATGTTGCTGTTTCCGGTAAGCTTCATAAGACTCTGGGACTTCGCAAAGGACCTTGAAAGTAATCCCACAGTAATAATCAAATAAATTGTACCAAATAAAGTAAGAACTTAGGTCAAGAGACTGAAATAATAAAAGTACCTTGACATCATTGAGGAAGATGAATTTCCACCCATTTAGATGGGCACGGACAGCAATATCCATGTCCTCTACAGTTGTTCTCTCAAGCCACCCTCCTGATTCCTCGAGAGCTTTGATTCTCCAAACACCAGCAGTCCCATTGAAACCAAAGAAGTTCAAGAAGACGCCATTCACTTGCTGTTCCACCTCAAAGTGAAAGCACAAATTGATGTTTTGGAGGCGTGTTAACAAGTTCTCATCCTTGTTAACAAAAGCCCACCGAGCCTGAACCAACCCTAATTCAGGATTATCCTACACAACACATGAAAGAAGAGGAATCAATACTGAGGACCATAAAACTGTCAAAACTGAGTAGACATCAATGAGTTGTTCAATTCCAATTTGATCAGTTTAGCATGAAAATTTTATGATTCATTCCTGTTACACTTAAAATAAACATCATCTTAGTCACTTTTTATTTTGTGGAATTCATTAGAAAGAGTAATTGATTTACATACCTTAAAGTGTGGAACTGTTTGCTTAAGGAAATCTGGGTTTGGTTGGAAATCTGCATCAAAGATTGCAACAAATTCATATCCCTTGACATAGTCACAACTCATAGCTGACTTGAGATTCCCAGCTTTGTAACCAGTCCTAACCAAGCGATGCCGATAGACAATGTTAACCCCCTTTTGACTCCACTTTGAGACCTCACCCTTAATTAACCATTGGATGCCCTCATCATCAGAATCATCAAGAACTTGAATCAGCAATCGATCTTTCGGCCAATCAATCTGGCAGACGGCAGAAATGGATTGCTCATAAACCTGGCAGCAGAGAATCATAATTAATATTCATAGAAAAAACCAAAAATATAATCAAAATCAAGAAGAGAGAGTTCACTTACCAAAGTAGTTACTATTTTTTATGTAGAGTTATAGTTACTTCAAACTATGTATGTTATCCCTTCTTTAAAGAAATTTCCGTTATCTATGTAATAAAAATGAAAAGAAAGTGTATATCAGGAACTTTAGGCCAGGCGTCAGTGACCACCATATGAAGTTACCTGGCCGGACTCTGCTGAAAATAGAATTTCCCAACTTTCTACTCAACCAGAAGATTAAACTGTTTCATTCCATGAGAAACATAAAAAATTCCAGTGCTGCAAAATTATGCAACTTGATGCTGCCTTCTTCTATCAATTAGAATTAGAATGATACTTCACTTAGAAATGAAAAATTCGTAATGCTAATAAAAGAAGGTTATGATGTCAACTCAACTTACTTCTGGATCTTACACTGAACTAGTTATCAAAAGCAAAGCCAAACAGATCAAAGAGTAAAGGGGGAAAATCACAACCAAAATAAAATTGTAGAAAAGGGTTTTTTGATTGTTACCTCTCTCTCATTGCACATTGGAATCTGAACAAGAACCATGGGATGATTGTAACCAGAGCCTTCGGGATCTGCAGACTTGAATGGATCTCCTTCAATCCTCGGCTTTATCTTCTTGAACTTAATCCAAAAGCAACCAAGGCATAAGATCATCCGATCCACAGACTGGATAAGGAAGAGAATGACACAGAAATTTGTCAAGGCTTGAATTGGAGGTGCGATGTAGTCAGCTCGGAACGACAACCAGGAGCGGTAGACCATGTGCAGCCATCCTTCAATCTCAGCTGTCTGTGGGATGTGCAAATCAGGTCTCCTAAAATGCCAACCGTTCATGTGAGCAATTACCTCAAATGCCAGAGCTGCTAAGGAAAGAACCAAGAACCCTTTGATGAATCTGAGAAGTAGCCTCCCCTTACTCGACCTATCCGACTCCATGGCAACACCCTGCCGGAAAATCAGCCGCTTGTTGATGGTGCCAAGCAATGCCCACAAGACCCCAGCAACCCACGTTAGGCAACCAACGGCACGATGAGCCCTCAGAAGCAGAACCCAAGTGAATTGTTTGGCATTCTTCCCCCTATCTTTGTCAACTTGCCGGAATGCTGCATCTGGACCGTCGATCTCAACAACTGAGTAGTTCGGGTTCTCCATTGTTACAATGACTGGAGTTCCCTTGCGTGTTTCTTTTGCCCACCAATCAGAAAAATCCAAGCTTGGTGCCATATCCCTCACACTCCAATCTCCACAAACCAACCAAAATACCAAAGAAATCTCCCAAATTGCTCTAAAAAAAACATCACAACCCAGATCCAAAATTAATGAAACTGCAACAACAAGAACCCATTTGAAGTGAGCAAGATCCTCTCCTCAAAAACCCTAAAAAAACTCTCAGAATGCTCGGAAATTTGAACAAACATTCCCAAACCAGATCCAAAAATCGACAAACTTACACTAACAGCTTCAAATCCCACCACCACAAAACCCAACAGATTCCCAAAAGAAGTTGAAAAACTTCACAATCCAGAGATCCAGAAATCAACAAACTGACACAAACCACTTCAATTCCTACCCTCCCAAACCCGAACAGATCTCCAGCAAAGTTGAAAACTTTCACAACCCAGATCCAAAATCAGGAAACTGAGACAAACCAGTAGAGATCTTAACACCAAGAAGCAGATCCTCCCCTCAAAATCTGAAAAAACCACCTCAGAAAACCTGCATTTTTCAGACCCTACCCAAACACCAAGCAGGCAGTGGAGCAAACTGCATTATGGGGAGAAGTATTTGCAGTTGTAAAGCTCAAAAACCATGTCGGCGGTATTCGATTTATATATAAAAAACATACAGATCCCACCTCTTCTTTTTTTTAACTTTACTAGAATTTACCATGAAAAACCCCTAAATTTGTGCTAAAACCACCTAAGCAAAGGTTTTTCATCCCAATGGAGAAAAACCCAGAAAGGGTGTTTGGTTTTTTTTTTTCACAGTGGAGTGAAACTTAATCAAATCAAGATCAAATCCAAAACCAAAAACAATGATAATAACAATATTATAATGGTAAAAATGGCAGAAATAGATATAGGAATAGAGAAAAAGAGATTGACGGCAAGAGGAAGAGAATGTAGATTCTGACCGGACTTTTTCGATCTGCTCCAAATCCGGGCAAATACAGAAAGACGATACCCTGAAATTTAGCGACCGTAAATATAGCATTCGTGCAATAAAAACAGCTAATTTTCTTCACAGTAAAAAGATTAAAAAAAAAAAAGGAACTTACTTTAAAAAAAAAGTATGGGTTATTTAACGTATCACCCACTCAATTCTTTTACACGTGGACAAGATCTGGCCGTGCAATATGGTGGGCCATCTCATAGATAGGCCATACTTCAAGTGTCCCACATGCTTATAAGTTACAATTGCAACTAAGACCAATCTATATTAAGAAGTTCCAATCTCAAATTGCAGGATACTGATTTGTTAAAGATTTTTTTATACTGAATATTTATTATATCTTGTAAAATTTATTAACCAAAATCTAAAAGTTATATATAGAATTTTCATCTAAATAGTGATTTACTTTTCATAAAATAGTAAAAATAATATTAAGATGTAAATTTCTAAATATAATTCTAGTGAGTTTTTTTGTATACATCACAAATTACAGCATGAGTATCTATTTTTACTAACTGAATTTAAAATAAACTATTTATTGACTCTTTGCCTGATAATACTTTAGAAATTAAAAAAAAAAAATGTAAAAAGGCAGAAAATGTAGTAAGTCATATTATATCTCGATTTTGATTGAGATTTTTTATATTATAATTCAATTCTAAATTGTGAAATGTAGATAGTTTCATGAGTCCGTGTTGTCTTAATTATGAATGCAACCAGCTTAGTGAGATTATATAAATTTTGATACATTAATTAATTTTCTCTAAGTAAACTAAAAGAAAGGCTAATTTTTTAAGAAAAAATATGTGCCATTTTATCTCTCAGTCATTCTAGTTATATTATTGAGAATTAAGCAGTTAATGTTTTCTGAAATTCAATATTACATCTGTCGCTTTGTACTCATTATTATATTATGTAAATTTCATATCAAATCTAATTTGATATATTTATTATTGGATTTAGTTCAAATTTTATAAACTGTTAAATTTATACAATTTTTGAAATGATAATTTGAATGATTTATTTAAGGTAGTTTTATTAGATTATATACAAAAAAAAAATATAAATCCTTTAAACCAATTTATATTTATAATTTAAAACGAAGCTCAAAAAATATTAATTAGATGTTCACAACAAAGTAATTAGATGAAAATATAATATAAGTGAGAGATAATATTTCAGAATTCTTAAAAATGATATTTTTACAAAATATTAATGAAAAGTGGTGTGGAGGTGAAGTGCTTTGATCAGGGGTTAAAATATCGATATCGGCCGATATATCGGCTAACACGATATATCAACCGATACATCTTTATCGGCCGATATATCGACCGATATTTTTTTCTCTCCTCCTCTTTTTTTTAAATATCGGCCGATATGGTACGGCCGATATATCGACCGATATTGTAAATATCTGCCGAACGATAAGATACCGGCCGATATAGTACTCTTCGAAACCGATATTTATCGGCCGATACGATATGTATCGACCGATATTTCGACCCCTGGCTTTGATATTTGAAAATAATAAAACGTACAAACAAGCAAATTAATGAAAGTGATATCAGTATGGTAATGAAAAGAAATAATTAGGATAAACTTAATTTATACCTTCATCTATTAAACGACGACAATCCCAAATCATGACTAAAATTATTATATATAATGTGAACGAGAAGAAGGTGTAATATGAGAGGAGAGAAAATGGTAATAAAGTAAAAATAGGAAGAACATAATTGGGGAGCGTTATGAAAAAAATGGAATAAAATATACTGTAATATCTTAATTAATTGTGAAATTCATTATCTTACTGTAATAAAGGTGGAGTAAATTTTTTGAAAATTTTGGTATATTATAGATAATATCCTTTAAAAAATAAAGAAATGAATATTTGAAATTTTTTAAATAAAATGAACACCCATACACTCGTTTGCAATGTATTATTATCTATATTTTTCTTATGACCAAGGTGTTTAGGAATCTCACTTGTATTGGAAGAAGAGATATTTTAACAAAACTAGTCCTTGGAGCATATGTCATCCTCCCAATTCAACACACACCGGATAAACAACTAAAGGGAGTGATCCAAAGAAGTGTTGAGCGTGAAGCGATTCCAAGACCTCCGTAGAGTGTCTTGACTGTCAGGCTAACCCCCACTTGGGTTTGCATTACCATCCACATCTAGACATGAGTTTTACTAAATGGGTGATGATGAGTCTATTGAAAATAAATTTTCTTAAATATATAGTTTATAAAAATATATAGTCTATAAAAAATTATGTTTATTGAATAAATCAAATCATATTTTTAAATACCACAATGTTTAGTGACTGAAAAAATAATTGTAATTGATCAAAATTTTAAGAACTTAAAAATATAACTTTATTAATTCAACAAAAGTAATTCATTTTCAATATATATATATATATAATATCATGAATGCATATAATATTAATTATTTTTTATAATATAAAAATTATTATTTTAATTGACCCCCACATGCATGACTCGAGAGTGATGATTCATGTCATTGTGCCATCCTTTCTTGTCCCTCTTTGAAGATTCCACCTTGGTGAGGCTAGAATTTACATGTATTTCCCCGTCATTGCATCCATGAGAGTGTTCTACGTTTAAAATATCTACACTGTCCATCTAGTGGGTCCCCAATTTTAAATTATTTTAAAATCTTAATTATTTATTTAGATCTATGTCAAACTTTGATTGGTGTTTATTTGATGCATTATCACGACTAAATTAAATATGATAAATAAAAATATTTATTTAATACTTTTATTTTAATCTTAAAAGTCAAAGAATAAAATGATTTAAAATTTTTAATAGTTAATAATAATGTATTTAATCATCTATTTCCAGTCTTACCTTTTAACACAATCTTCTAAAATATTAAAACTTATTAGCTCAAGCATTTTGGCACAGGGGCCGAAAATTCGGCAGGATGTGATCTCGGTCGAGATCTTGGTTCAACCGAGATTTTTCTCTCTCCTCCTTTTTTTTTGAAATACCGGTGGTTTTTTTTTTTAAATCATTTAAAAAAATAAAAAAGGCTATTTAAAAAAAATTAAAAAAATATAAATATCGGCCGAGATAACGAACGGACCCACAAATATTCGGCCGAGATATCAAAAGTGCCCAAGCGGAGATTTTTTTTTTTTAAATAAAAAATAAAAATCGGCCGTATCGGCCGAGATTTCGACCCGTGTTTTGGCAGATCCATCACATTTTGAATGTAAAATAATTCTAGTACTTTTACTATTTACTATTATAAAAAATTAAATAGATTGTGAATGGAGGTTTGGTATAACTTTTCTAATTTTTCTTCAGCATCAATTTACTTTTCACATAATCTATTCCGTCTTTTCCAATGGCTGGTGGAGTAATGTCACAAGTAAAATGCTCGAGAGTAATTTTTTAAGATAAAGAAGAAAGTCACAAACTAGGGTGGGATTTTTATGTAAAATTATTCTATATTAATTTTATGAATTTTTTTATGGGATTTTAAATTTGATGATAATTACGATTGATTGATTGTATGAGCTCTAATTCATATTTATATTGAATATTTTTTATCAATTTTAATCTTTGAGGCTTTGAGCTATATTTTTTTAACATACATTCATTGCTATTACTTGGATCTAATCCATATCTCCTAAATAGCTTTTTTTAAAAAAAAAAAATTCTGTAATAAAGAAAAGGTAAAGAGACCATGTTTTACTTTTACCCTTTATTTTCTTTTTATCACTTTCATTAATATATAATCTACTTAAAATTACATTAATTTGATTGAGCAAAGTATCCTATAATTAGTCAAGGAATGATTAAATGATGTTGATCTCACTGGTGAAGTTGAGTGGATCATATATTGAAGTCTATTTTTCATCAAAGAAAATTATTAGATCTCAACCTCTCTTTATAATAAATAATATTGCAAATTAACTAACGAGACCTAATTCCTATTGGATTAAAGTATACTGTGAAGTCACTTAATCTACCGCACATCATAATATACCTCAATTCAACGGTGAATAGTTATAATGAAAAGTTAATATGAGAGCCTAATAATAATGATAAAGAGATTTTTAGATGTAAGAGTATTCTTTAGTTATAATTGGACTTCATGAATCCATATCATCTATTCCTATAACATTATATAATTTATAGTGCCATCAATCAAGAACTATAATGTGTGCCAATTAAAAGGTAAATTGGTTCTTTCAAACAAGTTGAAGTTTCTAATGTTTTTATAACGATCGATGTTCTGTGAATCGGTATATGTGATGGTTAATTAGTGCCACCATACATTGTCAGGTTGTATAATTCACCATACATCATGGTATACCTCAATCCAAAGGTGAATAATTCTCATATATAATTGATATCAGAGCTCATTAACCATTATAAAGAGATCCAAGAGTTTTTGTTTTTTTTTTTTAAAATTTAAAGTGGGCTTCAATTTGAATCATCTAAATGATAGTATTAGATAATTTATGGTGTCATCAATCAATATATGTCACATTACCATTTAAAGATTGAATAGGTCATTTTAAAAATGCGAGAGTCGCTAAAATTATTTATAATAAATAATTTATCTTTATAGTGATTCATCGAATGATAATACTATAAAATGTCTATTTTTTTATGAGGAAGATGTCGAGGCCTTTTTGAATATTTGACTGATCCTTTGGACATGTGAAAGTCTCTCTATCCATACACACCAGATAATTTTACAAGAAGTGAATTTTTGGGATAAACTGAGAGTCGAATTCAGGACTCTTGCTTCGTGAAATGGGTTTCTCGTCATTTCAGTTTACTATAAAATATCTATTACTAATATAATGGGTAGCAATCCTCTCACGGGTGTTTTGTATAACTAGAAACGGGATTTAAAGTATTGCCCATTTTATCCTTCTACTGCTGTACAAATCGGCTCACTGACTGGTTTACCAGATCACTAATTGAATCACTGACCCTTCCACTGCAGTATAAATCGGCTACCTCAAATGACAAATTCAGTTAGCCAAGATGACATATTCGATTTCTGACATTATTTTTTCTTCAGTATGATAGTAGAAAGATAAAATAAAAAATATCTTAAAATCCATGTCAAGTTATACAAACGCTAGCATAAGATAATATAATCTTATTGTTGTAACTTGGTGAATCTCATTTAATCACTTATCTAATTAAACGAGTAGAGTGGAGACTAAAGTAGTTGGTTGTGGAGTAGTTTAATGTCATTGCAAAAGACAAATATGAAATACTACTATATACAGCAAGATGATGATATTATTATTATTAATTTTACTTTTGGAAGGCATGATTCCTTTATTATTATTCTTAATGAATGGGGGTGTCTTTGATTAATGTGACAAAAATTGGTAATGATCAAGTGATGGGGTCCACTCCAAGCTAAGGTAAGTACGTCGTTATGTTAGATGGAAGAGGTCCCAAGCTGCCATAATGTGTGGGGAGATTGCGTATGCTCTTTCGTGATTATGACCGCGACATCGAATATTTCTCCCCAATTCCTCGGCTCTTTTGGAATATTCCTTGGCCATGGTCGAATCTTTTTTTCTTTTTTTTTCCATGAGTCGGTGGCAATGGATCCGGTTGGGGGGACTTGAATTCCGTTAGCCGCATTTAATAATAGGTTATTTATCTGATAAAATTTGATTGAGTTTGAATTTCAATAGAAGACTATTTTTTTAACATAAAACGAAAATAATTTTGAATAGAATGGAATTTTAATGTGATATAGTTGGGTTAAGATTTTTAAATTTAGAACAGAATATACAAGTGAAAATCAATATTACTTATAAAATGCCTTCTGACTAGGTCGACTAAAAGGTCAAATTTCTTTTAAAAATTATTTATTTTTAATATATAGTTTACATCATGTGAAGTATTCTCTACAATTCTCAAAAGATAGTTTTATCACCTATTTTTGTAAAGACTCGACTGAAAAATCTGAGCTTAGGGCTTAGATCAGCAAAAAACTGTCCACTTTGAATCCACACGTGCACATGCAAATGCGCGAGCCCGCACGGGTTTGCATTGGGGCCTGGCCCAACTAATAGGCCTTAAAATACGTCTTGTTGAGTGAGCAGGGGTTGCCACTTATAAACTCCAAGCAGAAATCCCTCACTTCCGATGTAGGACTCTTTTCTTCTCATTTTACTGCATTCCCACTCACACACCTTCACTTGGGCCGGCCCTTATTGGACTCGGCCGTCTGGGCTAGGTCAGGGTCTCACAATCCACCCCCCTAAGCCCAGAGCCGTCCCAGGCTTGACCCAATGAATCCAGTGGAAGGCAGTAGGCTCACACAGTCCGAGTGCTGAACTTGACTCTGATATCATTTACAACGGCCCGACCCAACTCAACAAAATATTATCCTCTTTGGGCCTCACGCCCTCAAGGTTATGCTTTGGGCCCAGCCCACAAGACCAGGCCCAAAAGGCCTCTTATTGAGGTTTAGTGCTCTCCTCTCTTTTTAACCCCCAGCTCCCTCAACTGCTTGGGCAATGGGGGACTTTTTCCCACATGCCTAGCAACAGCTGGGTGGGTGTGGGTGTTACAATCCACTTCTCTTAAGATTAGAACCGTCCTCGGCTCTGTCACGTTACACTAACAGAGGGTCTACACAGAGAATGCAACACAGAAGAGTAGAGAGCCCACACAGGCAGAGAGTGGAACCATGCTCTATTACCATTTTTAACTACCCGACCCAACTCAACAAGATATTGTCTTCTTTGAGCCACACGCCCTCAAGGTTTTGCTTTGGGCCCAACCCACAAGACCAGGCCCAAAAGGCCTTTAATTGAGGTGTACTGCTCTCCTCTTTTTTTAATCCCCACATCCCTCAACTATCTGGGCGATGTGCGACTTTTTTCCACATGCCTAGTAACAGCTGGATGGATGTGGATGTTACAATTTTCCTCTTATATATTAATATATATATTGTGTATGTAAAATACTCCTAATTTAATCATAATTAGAGCTAACTTCACTGTTAGATTGAAACTTTGATAATTTGTTATTATTATTTTTTTTTTAATTTTAAAATCTACTATTCTGATAACCTAATTTAGTTGAATTTTAAGATACTACTAACTTATAAAAATTATTTTTCATCAACCTTCTTGCTGAGTCATATTGATCTCCAAGTGAGCTCTATAGTATGAATATAAAAAAATTCAAAAAAATGAAATTGAAATTAATAACTAAGTTTAAGGTTATATTTGAGAATATTTATTAAAAATTAAGGATTTTTATAAGATAATAAAAATATAGGAGTTTTTTTCAAATAGAATCGAAACATCGAGTGCTTTTTAGAAAAAAACCATAAAGTTAAAAATGGTCATCCCCAAGTTTAAGAACAAGTCGCCGAGTTTCTTCCCGATGAAATGGGCCACGAGGTCACCGACAGTCCATTGTCTTAATAGTAGCGGATGACATTTTGACCCCAAAAGACTCGAATTCTCGCACCACACATCCATCATCCCAATTCATCCATCACATGTCCAACGGCATCCAGGCTGACGTGGGTGCTGACCTGGATGTCTCCTTGAAAATTCCACTCGACTCTCTATTACCACTTTGTTTTACATTTTTCTTTTTATTTTTAAATCATTTTTTAAGAGAGTTCTTATTAAAAATTTAATTCAAAACACTATTTAGTTTTTTAAAACACACTTAATATCTAAATTGCCCTCTAAATGGGTTCTTGTGCTCTACATGGTTGGATGTTGATGTAAATAGAACCATTCAAGTAAAATAAGGTGTATATAAACAACGTATAATAATAAAAAATTTAAAGTTTAAAATTATAATGTTAAAATAATAATAAAATTATTCAAATCATAGGTGTCCATTATCTTCACCATTTTCTATATATTCTATCAAAAAAAATTCCATGGGTCATATATCTTTCATGATTTCATCGTAAACTTTAAGGAGACAACAATCTAAATTTCTCATTAAAAATTTAGATAGACTACAAAATATTGGATAAAATAATTGAAAATGACAAATACAATTATTGAGTAAATTTGAACTTTAACTCGTTATTTTAGACATAACTTTAAAATTTAAAAATTTAATTACTATAAAACACTGATTTTTTTATATACCATCTCGTAAAATGGGCTCTACAATTAAAGAACATTAAATTGGTTTTGCCTCGATGATTATGAGTAGAAATTTCAAAGTCTCAGCTCATATATATTACAGCAAAAAATAATTGATAATTGTATTAACCCTAATTAGTCTATTAGTAAGTAGTACTCATGATTATATATATATATATATATATATATATATATATTTTTTTTTTTTTCCAGAGGCCAACACTGTATCTTATTTATAACTGTAAGTCTGTAACATTGTAGATGCTAAAAATAATAATTATAATAGTTATATTCCATATCTATGTTATAATATTATTATTATTTATACTTATAATAAGTTGAATTTATAATCCAACCCAAAATAATTCAAAATTGGATTGCATAGCAGGTCTCCCACGTGAACTCTACCTAAGTACCTGACCTAGAGTTAAGCAACTTTTTATACTTATTAGTTTTAGCTATATTATTCATAGTTTTTTTTATCTTTCATTTTCTATTAAAAATATTTTTTATTATACTTTTAATTTCTTCCCTTTTTTTAAGAAATTTAAATAAAATCATGTAAGACAAAAAAATCTATTATTATCTACCATTGGAGACCCTCAAGTACAGCCCAAGGAGATGTTTATCTCAAGAGTTGAGATATCGGCCGATATCTGATATATATCACCTATATTAATATATTTTTAAAATTAAAAAAAAATTAAGAGAGAGAAAAATATCAATCAATACGGAATTTTAAACCTTTGATTTATCTACATATAAGGTCAATTGTCTAGCATGGACCAAATTGGATTTGGCACTCTCTTTGTTTTTTCGTGTAGGGTGGTGTCTAGTTGTCTACCAGCTTCTTTTATTACATTTTCAAGAATTAAAATTGCACATGGTCCATCAACATCTGGACCCAATGAATCAAATTTCATAAAACAAAAAAAAGAAAAGAAAAAGACACCCCTTATACAAATTGAAAATACCGAATTGATTTTACTTCTTTACCTGCCAAGCATCGTATATAAGCAGGATTTCCAAATGGTACTGAATTTTTGAAAAAAGTCTAAAATAGTACCAATACATAAATATAAAAAAAAAAAAATGGTTCTATAAAAAATACTGAGAAATCCCAAAAATATGAACTGAGATGAATTAATTTGACTATTTGGAATTTATTTACTATATTGATAGTAAATTTTATAAACAATAACAATAATGAGCCCTCTTTTTCCAAAAATATAAGTTTAGAGATCTGTAACATGCATTCCACATGGTAATGGATATTCAATGGCTCAGTAATTTATGCCTTTACGGCCGGCTATATATAAGTCAATCACCAATTCTCTCAATTTTAAATTTTATAAAAATATTTATCCGTTATGGGTAGTAACCCTTTTATTTTTAAAAGAAGGATTTGTTAATATAAAGAAGATGAAACACAACTCTCATGTATAGAGTTGAAAAACTTTAGATTGCACGTAAAGGGAGATGTAATCGACCGTAAAATATAGAGAGAATAAAAAAGGGTGGCCATCGTAACACAGGAGAACTCTTTTATGAGGTATGGATTTTTCGAATTTCTCACTTTGTCTTCCATCCATCCGCATAAATCGTTTTACCTTCCAGTGAATTGGTTCACCTGTCCAGTGCACCAATTTACTTGAAAGTGAACCGATTTTTGCAGATGAATAGAGGATAAAGTGAGAAGTTCACTGAAATCTGTGTCTCCTAAAAGAATATGCCCGTGTTGGGATGGACACCAATAAAAAAAGAAAACATATTAAAGAACATACTGAGTGAGTGTCTGATTTATAATAGAATCAAATGTAGTAGTGAAACATGAAAAATTAATCTAAATAAATGAAATTGGCTATTTAATAATGATTATGATACATGGGTAATATGGCCCATACGCAACAAGCCCATTTTAGGGCACACTTAGGCTTCGTTAAAATCTCAAACCTTCACCACACTCTACCCTATTTCATGAATTGAATCTATATTCAATTTAAACGGATTTTGAATTGATCTTACTATTAAATTTAAATCTATTCAAGTCTTCATTTTTTATTATTAATTTTGAAAATGATGACTTTTAAAATTCAATGAATTTGATTTTTTATAAGTATTATCTTGAATAGTATTTAAAATTTTAATTTTGAATCACTTTAGATTATCTTTTACTTATTAAATTTTTAAAGTTCTTAATAATAATATAATATTAATTTAATTAATCTAATTTTCAATGAGTTTTATATTCAAATTTAGAACTCTTTAATAAATGCATGCATAGCATCGTACCCTACGGGCGAACAATACACGAAATAATCTTATATGATGTCCAAAAAGAGTATCTAAATTGGTAGTCCCCCACCGACACCACACACGTGAGTTGCGTGATCTTTTCTCCATTAACGTATGTGGACTAGTGATAGAGATGGAAGTTCCACTCTACCTTGATTTATGACCACTTGGATTTTCAAGCTTCATAGACGGGAATCCCAATGTCATTATTATGATTAATTTGTATTTATTTTAATGATGATGGATTAGAAAACATGTGTCCTCAACATTACTACATTTAATCACTAGCTATTTTAATGTTGATTTAGTATAATAGAAACTTTAACATTGATCTAATCACCGATTTTTTATAAATGAATTTGAAATTTTATGAGTTATAAGATAGTTTGAAACAAGTCTCAGTGTTTTACTGGATCATTTTAATTTTATATTTTTAAGAATGAAATTTAAACTAATAGAGAATATCTCACACGTAAAAATAAGGTTGATAAATTGTGCATCGACCGCAACATATGGGGAACATTATGTTAGTTGATACGTAGGGCCATAGTCCAAACGGTGACAGACAAACACATATAGATACATATTGACATGTTGCAATTGATACAGGCGTAGTGATCACTCATATCTACATAACGATTTCTTTTACCTCAATTAGATGAGATTCTTTTAAATTAAATTTGAATCTAAGAGAAAATAACGCATGTAGTGGTTTAGATTTAATTATATAATGAACTCCATTCCTTTATATGGGATTTCTGCTCGGTATTTGCTGGCCTTCCTATTACGACAGATATCATTTGAGACTTTTGCAAGGAACAAAAATTGAGGGCCTTCCTTTCAATTGAAGTTGAGTAATTCCTTGGATAGATGGCAAGTCAGAAGGTTTGGAACTTGCTTGGGTTTTGATCAATAATTAGAAATTGTTGATTTATTCTTATTGGTTTAGGGCCTGTTTTGGACAGTGGGTTCCTAAAATTGTTAAATCAACTCATTGAAAGTTAGGTTAGTGGGTTTGTTTGATTAATCACTGAAACTTGGTTTGAATCTTGAGTATTTATTTAGATTGAATTTTCAATGCAACTTGGGTGAATGTGATGATTGAGCAATTAAGTCACATAATTTTCTTGCCTCAAATTGTACTCAATTGGGTGGGATTGAAGAATGATCCAACTCGACTCATACTCTTGTGGGTACAGAAATTTCATATTTAAGTACAACTTGAGCCCGAGCCCGCTTAATCTATTGTAAACCTCAGGTGTAGTGAACCATGTACAATGGGTGAGATTGCTTGCGGACCAGCCCTACAGCGGTGTAGCACAGTCATTCCAGAAGGAAACATGGAAAAAAGTGTCGGCAGGAGTAACTTTTCTCATGTGCATGCGTGAGTGGTGGAAGAGGAATCATGTGATGTGGATGTTGGGTGGCCCACTTCATCCAACTCTAACTCTTTTCACCTAAAAGTAGCCGTCGATTTTATGCCCTAAGTGCCATGCAGTTCATACTTCGTTCTCACGTACAAGGCTAGCGAGTAGTGAACAGACTTTGACATTTTGACTAGGTCATCTTAATGGTAAATATTATTTTGCACAGTAGTGAATGACAAGCTCAAATGAGGGTTTTAAGCCCATTAAGTAATGCTTTGTCATGAATTTAAGACTTGCTGGGCCAATTCCATCGATGGTCCAGTGATCAAAACTGTCGACGCGGTTGGAATCATCATCGTCACATACTCACATATCTATTGTATTTGGAGTCAGTTTTTTGAGTTCTAATTCTCCATAAATTCTATAATAAATCATCTCCATTAACTACATCTTTCCATATTTTCATTAGTCTTCTTCTCCTCCTGTTTGCACCCACAATTTATTACTTCTCAATTCTACAAATTGAGGTTGTCTCTCGTCTTCTACTCATATGTCCAAACCACCTCAAATATATTTTTCTCAATTTGTATTTTATTGGAGCTATTTTTAAATTGTATCTAACCTGGTTATTTTTTACTCTAACCCTCACAGTTAAACTACTCTGTCCATTTGTCTTTTCTTCACTATCTACCATTCTGCTTCGGAGAGCACCATTTTTCTAAAACTTTTGTGGATAATTTTAAAAATATCTTATATTGGGCTGAGCTCATATAATGATTTTTTTTTGCACTCGTTAGAAATGAGTTAAGATGTCATGAACAGAACATGGTATGTGACAGACAGGAGAAGAAGGAAGGATGTAGTAAAGAAGCTCAACAGAACATGCAATGAAAATGACTTTTTTTTGTTGTACGTTGTAATGGTTAGAACTTAGAAGATCTGTCCATATCTTTCTTCATTTTTATTTTGTTGTTATTTTCTTCTTCTTTTACCCTCTGATGGGTCATGGCCACATGTGATTGTGGGCTATTAGTTAGAATGTCACAGTCACCATCTCAATTCTCAAGTGCAACTGTGCTGGTTGCTAGGGTTGCAAAATAGGCTGTCCATAGTGCCCCACCATCTTCCATCTTAGTTAACAACGTGGGCTTATTGGTCGGTTTGGATGTAAATAGAGGTGATAATTTATGGCTCGACATGTAAATCTAATTTAATTTTAAAGAAAAAATTAATTTCAGTTATATAATTTGATTTAATCTAATCTGACTTAAAAAAATTTAAGTCAACTTAGGTAGAGAGGCCATGCATGAATCCGACTCCATTCTGAACAAATAAAAATCCCATTTACCTCATTGCAAGTTAAAATTTCTCAGTCCATTTGTCACAGCCGAATACCCCACTCCAAAGGGAAGTCTTTGTATCTTTGATTTTTATTAAAATAAGTTTTTTATTTTTAATTATTCAAATTTTATGTAAATTTAGACCATATTGAGTCAGGTTGGGTTGACTAAAATGAAATTCAAGTCAAATTAAGTCATGTCAAGTTAAGTCGAGTAGAAAAACTATTATTATCTATAATCAATACGATGTGAACTCAATTCAACTTGACCCCTTGTTACCCATAGATTTAAGGATGTAGGATAATGATCTAGAGAGATTAATCTTTGTTTTATGAATAGCGACCCGACTCGATGTGAACCTAAATCCATTTTTAAACTCTAAGGATGTGGATGACCCCTTGCTACCCTCTCATTGATCCCTTTCTTTTTTAAAAAAAAAAAACATTTAAACTTTGCTTATGCATGTTGATTTTCTACATCAA
The DNA here is from genome assembly GCA_022113865.1 of Chimonanthus praecox. Taxonomy (NCBI): domain Eukaryota; kingdom Viridiplantae; phylum Streptophyta; class Magnoliopsida; order Laurales; family Calycanthaceae; genus Chimonanthus; species Chimonanthus praecox. Next base: position 62,570,692 of record CM039091.1, on the reverse strand, counting down.
TGATTTAATAACCTCATCATATCTCTAGTTTTGGTTGACTCATCAATTAAGGAAAAAGTTTAGGTACTTGTAATAGCAATGATTTTACGTATGCATTTCTTTTGTGCTTTTTTCGTCTCTTGAATGAATTTCTAATCAATCAATAAAAAAATTATTTTTTTTAAAATTTAAATTCAACATTTTATAATCACTATTTGATTTATTCTCAACTTTAAAATTAATTATTCAACAATTGTTTTTTAATATTAAAAAGTAGTAAGCTAGTATGATTCAGCTAGTTCTATTTTTAACAGTATGATAGTACTTGACTACTTGTGGTAATCTATCTATCTATATAATTTTTATGATCATCAAATAAAATTTCCTATCAAAATTTTCTTATTGACCCAATTAAACTCAAAAAATGAATTTGAGACCGGTTGGATTGACTGAATTTTTGTGTTTAATTGGGTCAATAAGAATTTTTTTTCCCAATAAATTAGAATGCTTTTCTTATTGACCCAAAAAATTAGGATGCTTTTCAATTTAGGTAAAGTTAAACCCAGATTAAGATAAAGGACTAAATTGCTTTAGGCCATGTAAACCAATTAAACCGCGAGAATAAAATAAAATGGAATGAGTTAAATGAATTTAGATATAATTCAGGTCCAAATTATCTAGTCTATTCTACTTTATTTCATTCTTTTATTTAAACCAAACTTTCTCTAAGGCTCAAAATTGCATTGTTCCTATCATTTCAAAGAAGTTGATTATCAATGATCCCTTTAAGCAGCCAATGCCTGAGCTTTGTTTCGAATTTTTTTCTCCTAAACTCAGAGAAAAAATGTATTTTTTTTTTGAAATATTTATCAATAAAAAAAATTCAAATACCAGCAGTACATTACCACCTCAGTGCTTGAGACATTATGCCAAACTCTAATAGGTTAAAAGGCATGTGATCCAAGACCCATCATCCATCTTCTTTATTTTATTGGGATTATATTTGGGTCAATATCAGCCGATATTTAGGCAAATTTGAACTCCTGGTTTCCATCATCTAATTCATAGACGAATTCCTCCGAGCCTATTTAGAATTAAGAATAAGTTAGAATGAAAGGAATGGCCTTGATAAATTTAAACCCAACTCATATTTAAGTTCATTAATGTCCGTTCTATTTCATTCTCATTTATTTTTAAAACTGAATGGATACCAAGTCGATGAAGACACAAATGCAAAAGGTTTGGGGCCTTAGGGCCCAGGTTGGGGGCTGAACTTTATAGACGCAGTTGGGCTAGTACATTTATGGATACCAAGTCGATGAAGACACAAATGCCAAAGGTTTGGGGCCCTAGGGCCCAGGTTGGGGGGTGAACTTTATAGACGCAGTTGGGCTAGTACATTTAAGCTAAAAGGGTAGAAAACTGGATCTAGTGTTTCTAATCGCAGTTCGCACCCATCACATACAGAATCCAGGCTCATTATGTGTTATCATGGACTATATCTTATGAAAATTTTGAACCCAATTATTAAATGGGTCTTGGCAAAAACAAGACAAGCTCATGTTGAACCTAAATCTGTCCCATCTTCAAGCCTAGACGTTGATCCATTGGCTTCGCATGATTGAGTTTTGGTCCATAAATTTTGGGCTCGGCTCACCACTACGGCAACTAGAAAATTCCATTTTTGCCTGATTTTTTTTCGTCACAGCTCTAATATCCATTGAAATGGGCTTATTTATTCCTAAATTTTGTTGGGGCGAGCCTGAGCTGATAAACAAGTGGGCTAAGCTGGAAATAAGAATACATGGCATGCATCATCATGCTTTCAAGCAGGGGTTTAAAAATCGGTATCGGCCGATATATTAGCCGATACGATATGTCGACCAATATATCAGCCGATACGATATGTCGACCGATATATCGTTATCGGCCGATATTTTTCTCTCTCCAACCGATATCGGCCGATATCAAAATATCGGCCGATATAATACGGCCGATATTTCAGTCGATATTGTGAATATCGACCGATAACGATATATATCAGCCGATATTCAGTCCTTCAAAACCGGTACATATCGGCCGATACATATATATTTGTACCCCTGCTTTCAAGTATCGCGAAATGTTGGGTTTAGAAGAAAAACCCAGTGTCTCAATAAGACAGAAATTTCGGCGAAAATTAACTGAAAAATTGGCCAATTAGAGATCTGAAATGCGAGATTTCACCGAAACTTGAAGCCCAGGATACAACTCGTTTTATCACCCATGTGATTTGAGTACAATCAATGATCCAGAAAACGAAAATACAAGTACATTAAAAGAAAATCTCCTTGTGCATGATGTGCTTTTTCTCATTGATTATGATAATGATGGCAAATAACAATCAATTAGAGAAGTTGTTGTCGAACAGGAACCATTGTCATACACTTCATAAATGGACCCCCTTGGCTAGAGTTCGGCCCATTCAAATGGTTAGGCCTTAAAATGTGATCTAATCCGAATCTTATTTATCCATTTGACCTATCCATTTACCAAATTATTACACCAGACATAAGCCAAACTTTAGCCAAACCTTGACCCGTTGACAACCCTATCAGTTAGTCTTTTGGCTTTTCTAAAGAACTTAAGACATAGAACATGTCCCACATTTAGGCCCGGCCTAACTATAAGGCAAGTTAGGCCTAGGCCTTAGGCCCCATTTAAAAGGGCCCCACTCCTATTTTGATTGCATGGTGGACTGAATGGGATTGAGAGACAGAGCATGTGGAAAAGGGAACAAGACTAAGCATGTTCAGGTCCAACCTAACTATAAGGCAAGTTAGGCTTGGGCCTTAGGCTCCCATTTAAAAAGGGCCCTATTCCTATTTTGTTTGTATGGTGGACTGAATAAGATTGAGAGACAGAACATGTAGAAAAGGAGACAAGAGTAATCATGTTAGGCCTGGGCCTTAGGCCCCCATTTGAAAAAGGCCCCACTCCTATTTTGATTGCATGGTGGAGTGGATGGGATTGAGAGACAGAGCATGTGGAAAAATGGACATGTCTAAGCCTGTTTGGCTTAGATGAAAAATGGTAAAACCATTTGCAATGGGAGGAAATGCAAAGTATTCAATTTTTGAGGGATTTGTCAAGAGTTTTTTTTTTTTTTTTGAATTATGATAAGATATTTGGTAATAAATACTTTACAATTGAAATGAGACTAGTTTTAGTAGAGGTATTCATCGAGAGTTAGAATATTATATGTGTTGTCAAAGAGATATAAGGGTTAGAAAGCTAGAAAAATTCAGTAATTTCAAGTACTCAAGAGTTAAGAGGGGCCTCTTCTATTGATAAAATAAGCAATTGATAAAAGTACTTTAGATGAGGGGAATATATTTCAAGGGATTCTCCTAACCATTTCTGATATTGTTTGCATTTTTTGTGAGTGTTGATTTGTGAATTTGTAGGGTGGGATTTTGGATTATTTTGTGCTTCTTTTGGTTTATGTTTGTGCTTATAAAATTTTATTTAACAATATATTTCCTCTCTACAAATCATGCGGTGACTTTTAATTTAGAGATCTTTGGTGAGTTGGTAGAATAATAGAGGACATTGTAACCATTCATCAATTCTCTTATTTTCACAGTGTTATGTTCTATTGTTCTTTAACCTTTCAATTTAGCTCATTTTAATTTTTCATTAATTTAAAGACTAAATGAATTAACCATATTTGCAATTATATTTTAGGAAAACATGAATACAAAAATTTAAGTAGTAATTTTACATCTCAAAAAGTAAGAAAAATACATTTTAGATAATTTTATTATTATATAATTAAAATTTTAATTAATTATTATTTATAATAATATATTAAATACCAAGAATGTCCCATTTAAAATTTTCGCCTTAGGCCTCAACATGTGTCTAACTGACCCTGCCAACATCTAAATATTTCTAAACCAAATAATTCAATTAAATAAATGTCACTTATTCCTTATACCTATTGCAGCAAACAAGAATACAATAGTTTACATTTCTAAGGTTTTTTTTGGAAAAATGCTTGCAAAGCAAAGCTTGTTTTCCCCAAGATGAGCATATTTTGACCCATCGGATGCAACACAAACTTTTATAAATCAAAATATCAAATAAGACCAAGCAGGGGTGCAAAATTCAGCCTTACAGAGATATAAGCCGATAAATTTCTCTCTCCTATATTTTTTTTTAAATATCGATATTTTTTTTCTTAATTAAAAAGAGAAAACCCAAAAGGAAGCGGGTTTTTTTTAAAAAAAAATTGAAAGCGTAAATATTGGCCGATATTCAAAATATCATATCTAGGCCGATACTTGTTTGATATCGGCCGAGATATCAACTCAGGCTCACCACTATTTTACCTTTTTTTTTTAAATAACAAAAATAGACCGATATTAATCATATCGACCAATATTGGACCGATATATATCGTCGATATATCGGCTGAGAAATAGTGTGTACAACCGATACAATAAGTATCGGCCAATATAATACAGTGCTGAAAAACCGATATATATCGGCCGATACCTTTACCCCCGAGGCCAAGAGACTTTTTGTCATAATTAGCCTATTCATTATTTCTAAACTCATCTATTTATTTCTTCTTGTTTTTTCTAAATGAGTTTTTCCTTCATGAATTTTAGTGAGTTGATGACTTAAAAAAGGCTTACCCATCAAATCTTGAGAAGAAAAGTAGTAGTGACATATATTTTATTAAATGCAAAGGATATCTACAGTTACTTGGGGCCCAATCCATAAATGGGCCCATTTGTGTGTGGGTTCATTGATCCTGATCATTTATTCAATGGGTACCACCATGTGTGGTGTTGCTCAAAATTCCGAAACCCTCTTAAACATTAAAATTGCGCATCATCTAAGTATTTTGGACCCAAAATTTTGACTGAGATTTTGTTCATGGATTATTTTAATTTTTAAATTAATTTTGACGGTATTGGAAATCTGGTTTTTTCCCAAAAAAAATCTAATACTTAATGATATTTACATATTGCTCCCATAAATTTCAAAAGACTTTGGTCAAAATTAAAAATTTCGACTATACCAGTCCTTATCACTTAATAAGCGTACAATTAATTCATGGCACATTGTTAATGTATGGTAGTTCTATTCACCCACTTTTTTATGTGCCATTTAATTCAATAGGCTCGTCTGGACCAGATTGGAATTATTTATTATTTCTGCTTGATTTGGATTAGTTCGTACATTGGAGTATTGGACTAGGGCCAATTAAGGAACAGGCTTAGATATGACATTATGACTAAAGTTTAAATTTTGCTCAAAATTGATTTCTTGGGTCCTTATGGGTTTTAAAAAAATTTGGCCAAAACTTTGGTTATTTCAGTTTCAGTCCTGACTTTAAAAAAATAAAAATTAAATTAAATTGAAAATTCTGAAATTTTGGATATATTAGCTTTTAGCTTATTTCTGAAATGCTCGATATTTTGTAATAATTAAAAATTATCCCCCAAAAATCCAAAAAATCTTGGCAAAAAATAATTTAATATCTATTACCTAAAGTTAGTGGGACAGTGGTTGTGTCTATCATCATGTGTCACATTTTTATATGAATCTCTCATGATACAAACTACAAAGGTATCTAAGAGTTCCAACAAAAAGCAAAGACAACAATCTTTGAATTGAAATGTCTAAGGCTCTAAGCAGTTGAGACTGCTTTGCTTTCCTTTCTATCCAAGGATTGCTAAAGTTGAGTAGTGACATCATTCACAACATTTACCATCAATAGTGCCACTGTCCAAAATTCAATAATATCCACACCTAACAGAAAAAAAAAGAGTAAAATTTAGAATTTAATAAATATCATTTTTTCCCTTCGCACTCATTTACATTATGTGAATTAGATCTCTGCCCAATTTGAATTTATTCTGAGGTGATCTCTCCCTTTATTGAAATCCATTCGAAAGTAACTCCATTTCGACTATAGATTTTTAAACCCTTGAAATCACAACTTTCAAATCCAATGAACCTGAATTTTCTAAGAATAATCATCTTAAAAATACTTTTCAAATACGTCTATTCTTGTGCATTAGTGTCTACCCATGTAGGTCCATAGTCCCAAAGTACATTGTCTTCTAAAGGGGGGCATGACATTCAAGAAGCTCCACTCATGAAGGGAGAAGGTCTTGAGTTCAATTCACACTTAAACCTCTCTATGTAATACCCTGCCCCGGATTAGACGTGTTTTAGCTTAATTTCCGTGTTTAACCAGTTGATCTCAAGGTTTTCAGTCAGGGCTTTGAGGAAAGCCCAAGCGAGGCCCGATCCAAGCCCGTGAGCTCAGTGATCCAGCCTGTCGAGCTGGAGGGGTATTTTAGTAATTTTACCGTTTGTCGTGTAAATTTTCATAATTGGTGTGATTTAATGATTTTCATTGATTGATAATACTCTCCTTATTGAATGATTTGCATTCTAAGTTTAAAATGAATTTATTTTTCAGAAAATGATATTTAAATATCGCCCGAAAGAGAGTTTTAATTATTTAAAATATTTTCGGGAAGGAGTTAAATTTTGAAAACGGTATCGGGTGTTAGACCATTTTAAAAATGATCTAGATATTTCATTTCATCTGAAAATAAGATTTACAAATTAGTTATTTTTACATTTGTTTAATTAAGTAATTATGGGTAAAATGTGATTTTTGTTTAAATCAAGGGTTTTTATTGAGAGATAAAATCTAAAATTTTTATGGTAACCTAAGTTTTCAAAACCCAACCCATCTGTACGGTTGGATCAAGTTTTTGAGTGTTTAAATTAGTGCTTTTAGTTTAAAAATCGATTTTTGATTGAAACCAGGACTTATCTGCAAATTTCGAAATATCAAAGGACTGTTATGCAAACCGCAGGGAAAACCTGCCAACGCCATGCCGGCGTGCACTGCCGTTCGGCCCAAATTCTGGTCATCATGGATTCCCACCGTCAAGTCCTATCGCTGCATGCACAGCGGATTCGCCGGCCACTCTTTCATGATGGTCCATGGTTGTGCCGTCCCTTCTTCGACTCTGTTTATGCAGCCGATTTCCGGCATCTCTCTTCAATCCAAATCCTATAAATTGAAGCCTCCGATCACCGTTTGAAACTCCCAGCAGAATCCTGCATTTCTTCTCTTCTCTCTACTCTTCTACTTCTCTGTTTAAAGTTCCGGCCGACTCTGTTTAAGCTTCTGTTTTTCAGTAACAGTAAGCTAAGTGGAAGATTTTCCAAAAATCCGAATTTCAACCCAAGAATCGAAACCAAGGTATCCATTGCATTCCTTTTGAAAATCTAACCAATTTAGAATCAAGCAAAACCAAAATTGACCCTGTTTTGATAGAGAAAAACCGATTTAAAATTTTAAGGAAAACCATGGGTTTCATGTACCCGTGATGATCTACCCTTAAAATCGGATGGCCCTTTGAGCTTTTGAGCTCCAAACCAATCCCTGTGTAAAGAGGACTCCCAGAGGAGTCCATCAAACCAGACCGATGTGAAAAACGAATCCGGGAAGCCCTCCCTTTCTGGAATCGTATTTCAGTGTTTTTCCGTCGTCATTGTCTGCAGTTGCAGACAGTGGAGAAGACGACTCTCGGAAGGTCCGAGAGCCGATCGTCGAACGGTCCGAACCTTCGGACGGTCCGAGCTGTGACCCTCGGACGTTCCGAGCTTCAACCCGAAGCCCAGACCGCCCAAGGCGAACCCAACCTCTTTCGGACGCACCGAGCCGAGCTCGGAAGGACCGAGCCCAGCTCGGAAGGACCGAGCCAGCCCGGAAGGTCCGAACCCAGTCTTCGGACGTTCCGAGCCTTACAGACCCACCGGGACTTTTATTTTTTGTTTTCCTGTTTCGGATTGGACTTCGGAAGGTCCGAGACCCAGTCTTCGGACGATCCGAAGTCAGGCCTCAAGATCCGAGGCCAGTAACTCAGTTTGGAGTGGTTCGGATGATCCGAAGCCACTGTACCCTTGTTCCGAAGTGATGATCCGAGGAACACAGTTTTAAATGAATAAAATATTATTGATTACTGTTTTAATCTTGATTACTGATTATTTGATTAATTGTTGTAATATATATATCCCCCCTGTTAATTAAAATTGTACTAACCCATTTTCCTCTTATTAATTATAGTGTAAATACTATTGTATACGCTTTCAGTCCGACACTAGTCGGGAACTGAGTGATTCACTTTCAGGCCGACATTATAGTCGGGCACTGAGTGACCTCGAGGCCTACTCAAAATGTCAGCTCTGGTCCTATCCAGAAGACAACCGAGAAGTGACCTGAGGATCTAAACCTTACTCAATAAGTCAATCTGGTCAATGCCCAGAAGACAATATGAGTTTGGACTGAGCCCCTTATGTTTATTATATTATTATCTTGTGGATGAATTAAAAAGGGATAGAAACCAAGTAGGAGACTCATTTCCATTAAACCCGGATATTTTGTGGGAAAAATGCATGATTTCCAAATTCTACGTATATGTACGTATCTGATATGTATATATTGATTGCGCACTTGTATGTTGTTTGACAGAGACCGCGAAACCACACGATCACGGTGAGGGAACTTAACTCTGCAGATTTTGTAAACAGGTGTTATTCTGAGCAATGAGTGGTTTCGGTTTTGATGAACCCACTCATGTGCCTATACATGGTGCACTATGGTAAGAGTGCTGTGATGATTTGATATTACGGTGTTGACCGTATGTGTACGTAAGACTGCTTCCACGTACCTGGGCTATTGAACCAATATCAGCCATATGAGAGATGGTTTATGTCTACTGGACCATGGGCAGACCATGCTGTCGTCAGTTGCTGACTTGAGGGTGTCAGTATCGGCTACGTTTAAGAGCCGGAGATGTACTTGCAAGGATGTATTTTGACCGTGTCGGGACTTAATACTGGTCTCAGTATAGTCGGCAGGCGTTACGGCGGATAATGGCAGTGATTGATAGTCTGATGGTGTTATTATCTTATTTGAAATTATGCTTACTGTTATCAAGCATGTGATATTGAACTGTTGCTAACCTGTTTTACTATTTACTTAATGTGCATTGTTAATTATCCTTCACTGGGCTAGTTAGCTCATACCACTCACCTTTCAGGCAATGAACCCGAGGAGGAGGACCCTCTCTTTCAGGCTTAGGGCGTTTAAGCTGAAGCAGTGCCTTGGGATTTCCCCCGGAAGGGAATGCCCTGATCTTGCTGTTGGTTCTTAGAACCGTTGTTTTTGTATTAAGTACCGGATGTGGTACTTAATTTACGTTGTAATCGGCTATGTTGCCAATTAAGACAATGCTATGATTAATTAATGATGTTTGATTTTGATTATGTTATGTATTGATGATTGTTTATGTCTGGGTTTTTGGAGGCAGGCATATGGTACATATTTGAGTCCACTCAACGGGCTGATGTGTAACCGCTGGGCCTAACTGTTGATCCGGCCCAGTCAGAGTGCTTGTGGTTTAGTGTACTTACCTTATCTTTAAAAAAAAAAAAAAAAAAAAACCAGTCGCGTTCCGGGCCCACTGGTCGGGTCGGGGCGTGACACTCTAGGCCATTCTTCATGGGGTTACTCCTCATTGACTTAACCAGTGTATGTGGATTGAGAGATTTTCATAACTCGCAAGATTAGTCTCACCTCTAATATGAAGCTAGAATTCCCACATTTCAAAAAAAGAGAGCCACATTGCCAAAGTGAAATGCATTTTTAAATAATAGGGCATGGGGTTACTCCTCATTGACTTAACCAGTGTATGTGGATTGAGAGATTTTCATAACTCGCAAGATTAGTCTCACCTCTAATATGAAGTTAGAATTCCCACATTCCAAAAAAAGAGAGCCACATTGCCAAAGTGAAATGCATTTTTAAATAATAGGGCTACCTCGTAAGAAACTTAGATCTTTAGTTCTTTATACATCATAAAGAGAAGGGCTGTTATCTTCCTCCACTTATACAACAAGAATATCATCATCTAAGTCCATACATCTCTTCAATTTATAATTGACGTTTAAAATTAAAGTAAATATCCACAAGTATTCAAGTTGCAATCATAAATAACTCCCACTGATTCTAATAAAAGTATATGTTAATATTATTATTATTATTAGTTTTGGGAAGATAGTAATAACATAAAGATGATGTTATGATACATTATTACAATTTGAAGCATGCTTGGGCAAACCCTAGGCAAGGAATGATGTTATGATACATTATTACAATTTGAAGCATGCTTGGGTAAACCCTAGGCAAGGCCTTTTTTCAATTGAAGTGTGTTAATAGGTCCTTTATGGTTAGACATATTTAGTAACCTTTTGAAACTTCAACTTTTGCTTTGATTGGTGTCTATCTAAAATAGTATTTAATTAATGTATGACTATGATATGAGAGTGATGGGCATGGATAGATTTGATGGCAAACGTCAAAGGATTTCTTCATTTGTTTCTTCTCTTAAAAAGGTGAATGCTTGTTTGTAAAGCACATAACCATTATTGATTAGATTATTCATGACAATGTAATGTTTTAGTTGTTTGGATGTGTTGGGAAAGATCTTCAACAAATATTAGAAAATAGAATAGGAATTGCATTGAATATCCTCTTTAGTAGGTTGGATGGGTGGGAGGATGGCAAACCTTTTTATGGCTCAATTAAATATAAAAGGTCTACTTTAAACAATTGAAAAATAATATAAATAAAAATTATAATAGTTTGGACAAATCAGACCCCTTTAAGAACTTGACCACATAATTCTATTTAAGTTTCTAAAATATTAATTAATTAAAGATATTTTAAGCCCAAATTTTCAAATAATAATTCGATCATCTTGGTTTTTAAAATTTATTTATAAAACTACTTTTATATTTAAATAATTTAATAGATAACCGTTACTTGATATAGTTTATGAGAGTCCAAAGATGTCACCTCTCAATTAATATATTAAGGAAAAACCTCAAAACAGCATAGAAGCCAAATCACGTATTTAACATCAACTTTTTACTGCTTACAGTAACTTCTTTTTCTTCAATAATATAGTTCTTTTTTAAATAATGAAATGATTTTTTTTTATATTTATAGTATTATTTTTAAGGTCAGGCATCGGAAAAAATCTGTTAGAAAACACAAGATAAAGTGAAATTTCCATTTTAATTTTACTGATATACTGATCATTAAATACTGGTATACCGATAACACGCCGTTCTGCATGTACATGTTCTACTTATCGGTATATTGATGCTTGATGAGTGATATGCCGGTAGAGATAAAATGAAAATTTCATTTATTCTATTTTTCGTAATAAATTTTGCTTAAATTAGAATGAAAATCCTATTTTTAATTCAAAATTATTTAAATAAGCTACCTACTTTTTCCTTTAATCATTAAAAAGTTAATTTAATATGCAATCCTTTTCAAGTGCAAGAAGCAATCAAAACCTTTTCGAGGGCCATAAATTTCCTTCCCTTTTATTATATACGTTGCTTTAAGTTTGACTTTTAATTGATGACATGAGAGCTTCATGGGTGGCTTACAGTAGTGAAAAAGTTCATGGACCCACTCACCTTTCATTATGGTGTTTGGTCACCAATAAATTTCATATTTAAATTTGAAGTTACATTTAATAAATTCATGTGGACTTTTTGCTCAATAAAAACATTTTAATCATAAATTTAAATAGTTAATTTTTTTATTGATAAGTATGGAAAATTAAGCCCTTTTGTCCTTTTTTTTTCTTTTATAGAAAAAATGCTCATATAATGGACATTTTTCTTTTCTTTTATTTCTCATATAAGAGAAAGGAAAATTTAATAAAAAAGGATAATTGTCTACATTCATCATTTCACAAATAAATAAAAATAAAGATTTTAACACAAAAAAAATAGCTATCAGATTTTTTTAATTCAAAATGAGATCAAATTTTATAATATATATTATATGATATACATATAATTTTCCTATAAAATTATTTTCTTAAAAAAATAAAAATACCACCGCTTCACAAACATGCTTATCATGACATGCATGCCTCCACGTCTCTGCCTCTCTACCTGTGAGGCATTAATTTGGAAAGGTATGTCAAAGAGTGCGGCCATTTGGAGATTAAAGGCCCTCTAAATCCCACCCAACCGCATTTCTCTCAGCCACACACATTGCTGTAATGAATTTTGTGGGGACATATTTTTAGTTTTTTTTTTTTTTTATCTGAAAAGTCCATTTTCTGAATAAAAAATACTTTTAAGAAATGTAATAAAATTGGTTTTAAAATAATGTGAAAATGGCATGACCCCTCCGATTCTTGACCGGGTTTCTAATTCGGACAAGATACTGATTTTTGGATCGATACCCGTGCTACATCACGTCTGGAGCTTCTTAAAAGTTTTTAAAAAATAAGGTTTTTTAGATAAATTTACAAATAATGGCCTTTTAGAAAATGTCTAAAATAATTATGATGTCAATGATAAAAAATAATTTAAAACTTAAAAGAGAAACGCGTAAAGGGAAAGATTGGAGTGACGATGATTTTTATTTCATCATTCAATTTCTTTCTCTCTCTGTCGCGGACTTTGGATGAAAAGAAAACAAAGCCAAATGGGTGACGCAACCACCCAACCCCATTACTCTGCAATACTGTCTTCTTCACTTCTTTTTGAAAAACAAGAAATCCAAGACTCAGAGACTTCAAAGTTACGTGTGGAAATTGAGTGTGAGAGAGAGAGAGATGGTAAGCCGTTAGTGTTAATGGGTGGCACAGTGTAAGTTAAACTGAGAGAATTGTACTTGGTTGGGGTTGATCAGTGGCTGAGATTTCTTTTGTTTAAGCTCCAGACTATTAGTATTCTCAAACGTGAAGCACATTTTGTTGGATTTACCTCTACTAAAGTAGTAGTCTATATGTATGTTCGACTTCAAAAGAGTTAGAGTGATAGTCAGAAATTCACTTAAGAAAATAAAAAATTTGAGTTCAATTTCTATTGTACTTTAAAGGACTACTCTCCGTAGAATTAATATGTCTGCTGTGTGGGTAGGAAGGCTTGTGCATGTCTAAATGATTAATTACGTGCTCTAAGAGGTTTGAACACGTTAGTCATAAAAAGAGACAATTTCATATTTTTATTGAAAAAGTGTGAAGCCCACGTCAAAGCATGATTTTAATTTGAGGGATGAATTTTTTTTCTTTAAAGACCAAAGTGTTCAGACTCTTAGAATTTCTGACTAATTCTTAGAGTATGTGTGCCAACCTCTTTATGCACATATACCGGATAAAATTACAAGGAGTATCCCTTTGAAGAGTAGAAATTGAACTCAAGACCTTCCACCATTATTACTCCAAGCCCTATAAGATTGAGAGACAAAATTTATGTAATATGTATAAGTCTTTCCATTAATAATATTTGTTGTTATTATTATTATTTGATTATTATATATTTATATATAAAGATAGGGTCATCTAAACAGACCAAAAAAGCTCCATCGGCTTCATACGCATAGCTCAACCATTTATCGAACAGACTTAAAGCATGAGTGCAAGCCTCACCTGCGAGTCAAAAAAAAATTGTTCCAACTCATTCATTAATTGACGATAATGAGCCAGGCTCAAATTTAAATGACCCTGTACTTGGAAATTGGAATAAAGTGAAAAGTTTGTTTACACTTTTACTCAATTTAATTGATGACACTCAGTACCATTGGTCCATTGGTAGATCCGTAGATATCAAATAAGTGTTAATAAATTAACTAATATTAGTCTATAATTGATTTTGGATACTAATTCTTCTACGGACATTTTATATAATTTGACACGGGTTTTATTGTATTACTTATTTTATCCTTTGAATCACTTACATCAAAGAGTTCGACGAGCCGATTCAAAGGTTTCGGTGAATTGATTCGAAGGACAAAATGAGCTTTACAGTAAAATCCGTGTCGGATTATACAAAATGCCCATGAAAAGATCATTGTCCTTGATTTTGTTAGACAATACAATAGAAATTTGGATGTAACATTAAACAATGTTCTATGAAGTTAATTCTTGATAGATTAATTTATCCATAATTAAATAATCAAAATCTACCACCAGTTATATTTTTATTAGAGGCGTTTCTTTTTTAGATGATGCAACAAAAAGTGGACCATAAAACTTAAGTATTAGAACCGAAGCATCATGCAGTCAAGCATTATCAGCCTTAAGCAAGCAAACTATTTCATGATTGAATTAGAATTAGAATATTTATAAAAACGAAATGAACATTCAAGGTACAGTGAAACAATATCTTGAAGACTTAAACAACTGAAACTATTATGAAAAATATCTCTTTTCTTCGGTTAATTTGTAGAAATTAATTTTGTATGATTGAAGTGAATACCTATTATTATATAAATCTCTAACACAATTATTTGTTATTAAGGAGTCATGTGGAGAGGGGAAAAAAAGTTAAAAATCCTCAGCCGGTGGCTTTTAATGATGCCAAAGGGTTAGAGAAAAATATCGTGTGACTACTGCCACTTAAAAAATTACTGATACTGAATTCAATCTACTACAATACAATTACAGATCTAACCCACTTTGTGAATTCTGTTTTGACCTGCAAATTTGTCTGTGAAATTGGGACAGTAAAAAATCTCTTTTGGCTCAAACAGACCAAAGTTAGTCGCAGCTCACTTGAGTTGCAGCACTAGTTAAAATGAGAGTGAGCTCAACTATTTTCCACTGATTTCTAGGACCGTCTTCAATTGCAAATCACTCTGATGCTCAGGCTCAGGTAAACTCAAAACTGAGTATGTCTCACTTGAGTGTTGGACAGTCGAGCGAGTTCCATTAGTTGTGGAGGAAAGATTTAGTGACTTATGTTGGACTTTGGTCACTCTACTTAATAGACTAATATTTTGGATTAGATACACAGTCCTAATAATAGTATCAGAGCCACGTCTTAAACTACTGTATATGAACTCATGAGATCCTCTAGTCGGGTGAATCGTGCCCCCCTCCAGTTTTACCCAAGGTGCACTTCCTATCAATGAAATGCCAGTTTTGCCCTCAAATGGGGGTGCTTTGTTGAAAAAAGAAAAGAAAAGTTGAGGGCAAAACTGACATTTCACTTATGAAGAGTGTACTTTGGGTAAAAATGAGGGGTGCATAAATCATTTCCTAAGATTTATGTTAGACTTGAATCAGTTCACCTAATAGGTTAGTTTTTTGAACTGATACCCAATCCTAATACCGAGTTGCAACCCTAGTTGAGATGTGTGTCTCTGGGATAGAGCTTGCCAATTTCACCTAATTTCAAGTGACTTGCTCCTTCACTCAGACTCTCTTAAAACTTAGCCTAGTCCACTTGAGTTGGAACCCTAGCTTAGATGTAAGTCCTATCAATTAATTTTTGGTGATTTTTAGCTAAATTTTGTATGATTAAATGAACACAACTCAAATTTGACTGAAACATAATTCCTCCAAAATCCAAAATCGAGTCATATATTTAATACCTTACCCATATAAACTTATTAATAAAAATTAAAATATAAATCCTGTAATTTGACGTATAAGATTGACGACGATAAAACGACTTTGGATCTTTTGTCTTCGTAATGAAAAACAACCATGAAAATCACAGCATTTCACTCGACAGTCTGTAATCTTTGATTTCTGAAAAGACTGATACTTTTTCTTCTTCAATGGCGTGTGATCTTAAATTACCTTTTACTGGGTCCCTATAGTCTTTAATGACATTTGGTTTGAATTGAAATGTTGAAAATCCGAAAAAGGCGAAGACAGAAAAAATGAGTTTTTATTTTCTTTTTGTGAAGCAGAAACCTCGGCTCTCCTTTTCTTCCCCTCTTCTTCCTCGAAAGATTCTTCTTCGTCCTGAGGTGTTGAACTTTCCATGAAAGAAAAGGTCGACTTTGTCAACTCTCTCTGCTTTCCCACCTGAATCTGTCGACTTAAATTCAGTGTAAAAAGTTATCTGCTGCTTTTTTTAGAAGAACAGAGGAAAAGAGCCTTAAATTTAAAAAGGAGGAAGAGCAGTAGAAAAAGGATTGGAGGGTTTTGTTTTTCTGGGTCTTTTCTAAGATTGAAGAAAGTTTAAATCCTTGGAATTCTTGGGGACGTTATTAACTCGTACTGGATTGAAGTTCTCAGAGAAAGAATGCGTTTTTTTCTTCTTCTTTTCCCCTTTCTTCTCCTTCTTTTGGAAGTTGGGTCTCTGATATCGATTTCTAGTATTGGATTTGAAGCGTTTTCAGAAAAGATTGGGTGTTGAATTGTAGGAGTCTTTCAACTGGTACTGGATTGAAGTTCTCTGAGAAAGAATTTTTTTTTTCCTGTTCTCCTTTTTTGGTTGTTGGGAGTCTGATAATCGATTTTTAGTACTGAATTTAAAATGTTTTGAGGAAATTTTGGGTGTTATGAAGTTTTTAAGTTGGCACTGGATTTGAAAGGCTCTGAAAAAATTGGATCTTTTTTGTTGAATTCTGGGTTCTCTGATAGCTTTCATCTGAAGCATTTTTAGTACTGGAGTTGACGGCTTTTGGGTGAAAAAAGATTTGGCACTTTTTGAACTTCGAAGGGTTTTAAGGAAGATCATCGGATTTTTAAATTCAAAATTCTCGTTTTCTGAATTTTTAATTCGGATTGAGTTCAACAATGAAAAACGGGCTGAGTACTATCCAGCAGACGCTAACGCCAGAGGCAGCGAGCGTCCTCAACCAGTCAATTGCTGAAGCAGCGAGGCGCAGCCATGGGCAGGCAACGCCGCTCCACGTCGCTGCCACCCTCCTGGCTTCCCCTTCCGGTTACCTCCGGCAGGCCTGCATCCGATCCCACTCAAATTCTTCCCATCCACTCCAATGCCGTGCACTTGAACTATGCTTCAGTGTCGCCCTCGACCGCCTTCCTACAGCCCAAAACATCCCTTCTGCTGGCTTTCAACCCCCGCTCTCTAATGCTCTGATGGCTGCTCTCAAGCGCTCACAGGCCCACCAGCGTCGTGGCTGCATGGAGCAACAGCAGCAGCCGCTCCTCGCCGTCAAAGTTGAGCTCGAACAGCTTATCATTTCAATCCTCGATGACCCGAGCGTGAGCCGTATAATGCGGGAGGCAAGCTTCTCAAGCCCAGCTGTGAAGGCCACCATCGAAAAGTCATTGAATTTACCGGCCTCAAATAGTTCGTTATTGGTGGGTGCCATTGAAAAGTCATTGAATTCACCAGCCTTGAATAATTCAGTATTGATGGGTGGCCGCTTGGCACTCCGTCCCTCTCCTCCGACGAACAGGAATCTATATCTGAACCCCAGACTACAGCAAGGGAGCTCCGCGCAATTTGGGCCAGCAAAGTTGGACGATGTGAAGCGGGTAATTGATATTCTTCTTAGAACAAAAAAACGGAACCCGGTTCTTGTTGGGGAATTGGAACCGGAGGTGCTGGTGAGAGAGCTAATACAGAGTATTGAAAAGAGGGGAGTTGGAGAAGAGCTACTTAAAAATGTTCAAACAGTCTCATTAGAGAAGGAATTTGGTTCTGACCGATTGCAAATTCTCACAAAGTTGAAACAATTAAGAAGCTTGGTAGAGACCCGAATCAATGGCAGCCGCAACATTGGTGTGATTCTTGATTTAGGTGATTTGAAATGGGTTGTTGAGCAGCCTATCGGGTTCGGTGTTTGGGATTCAGTAACTATGCCAATTCGGCAGGAGCGGCAGCAAATCATCTCAGATATGGGGCGGGCAGCGGTAGCTGAGATTGCAAATCTGTTGGTGAGATTCAGAGAGGGTGGCCACCAGCTTTGGATCATCGGAACTGCAACCTGCGAGACATATCTCAGGTGCCAGGTCTATCATCCGTCGATGGAGAATGATTGGGATCTCCAAGCAGTGCCAATCACCTCACGATCACCACATCCTGCTTCGTTCTCAAGGTCTGATTTTTTCGTCTCCTCTTCTTCAATCACAGACCTTGAAATTGATATCAGTTTTAATGGATGAAGTCATATCTGCTGTTCTATTGTGAATTTGCTTGCCCTTGATATTGGGTGTAGTTCAAAATTTTGAATCTCAAACTGGATTTGAAATTCTATTGAGTTGAATAAACTTTTTTGTTTTAAAATATTTACTATATTAATAAAGAGAAAGCACCTGAAGTACAAGTAGATAGGATAAAGAAAACAAAGGAAACTCAATAATCCATTACACCCAATATGGCCAGAAATAGAAAAGGAAAATAAAATGTGAAGAAAAGATGTCATGCCAGTCTAATTCACTCTTTCCATATAGATGTTTTTGTTATTTCCTACCTAATGTTTTCTATATATTATATTTTTGAGGGGTTTGTAAGGATATGAGGATTCATCTATACTGAGGCACGAGGAAGAGAGTACTGTAAATTTGTAATCTATTGTCGAAGATAGTGAAATTGCTCTCTCAACTTACATGGATGTAGGCTCACTCACTGAACCACGTAAATCTCGTGTATTTCTGTCGGATTGTCTGTGTACTTGTTGGATCATGGTTTTTTTTTTTTTTTTTCAGCATGCTTTCAAACCTATACTTGGAAAGTTCAGTGATATGTTTTCATCTGTTGGTGGTTTCTTTGTTTTCAGCATGCTTTCAAATCTATACTTGGAAAATTCAGTGATTTGTTTCATCTGCTCAGAGAGATGAAAACATATCATTGAACTTTCCAATGGTTTAAGACTGGCAGGTTTTCTTTTGTGAGTTAAAAAGAGCTGTTTTTTTTTTTCTTAAAGAAATGGAAGCAAAGGGATTACAAGCAGCTCGACTGAATCCATCAGCCCATCAAATGGGTTCTCGGTAGCAAGTACTGTGATCCCATCAAGCCATCTGCCCGAAAAAACAAGTTCGACTCAGGGGTTTCGATGTTGCCCTGCATGTATGGAGAATTATGAACATGAACTAGCAAAGATTGTGGAAGAGGAGTCTGAAAAATCCTCTATGAATGTGAAATCAGAGTCATTGCAGACCTTGCCGAAGTGGATGCAGATGGCTAAACTCAACAACAGTGGGATCGAAGAAACCAATCAAGCGCAGGTGTGTCTCCATTTTCTTCAATCAAAACCTCGATTTCAATCTTTCAATTCAGTGTTGGAGATAATCAATCTTTTTGTGCCTTTGTGGGTTTTACAGGCTAAGGACAAGGAACCCGTTCGGAAACAAAAGAGCATTGAATTACAGAGAAAATGGATTGAGAATTGCCAACTTCGCCACCCCTGTTTCCATAAAATTTCAAGCAATTGCAGCCAAAACTTGGTTACTACAGTTTCTCCTCAGATGAACCTGAATTTGATGTTATCAAACCATTATGATGATCCTCCAACCCCACCTGACAGCCCCATTAGAACCGACCTTGCACTTGGATGCCCAAAAACACCTATAAATTCTATCGAGAAGACCCAAAAAGAATGCGTAGGCGATTTCCAAAGCTGCATTTCTTCCAAATGGCAGGACAAATTCTTCAAACAGCAAAATGTCAAGCATGCTAATGTGTTGGACTCTGATTCCTTCAAGATTTTCTTGAAGAGCCTTATCGAGAAGGTCGAGTGGCAACCGGAAGCTGCATCAAGGTTGGCATCAACCATGATTGAGTGCAAATTGGGCAATGGGAAATGTCGTGGGAACGGAACAAAGGGTGATACATGGTTGCTGTTTGCTGGCCCGGACAAGGTTGGTAAGAAGAAAATGGCATTGGCATTATCAGAGCTGTTGTCATGCTCTAGTCCAATTATTATTCGGCTTGGGTCAAGGGTTGATGATGATGGAGAATCCAACATGAGTTTCCGTGGGAAGACGGTGCTCGATCAAATAGCAGAGGCAGTTCGACAGAACCCATTTTCTGTAATCCTGTTGGAGGACTTAGACACTGCAGATACCCTGTTGCAAGGAAGCCTTAAACAAGCTATGGAGCAAGGAAGGCTAATTAATTCCCATGGGCGTGAAATTGGATTGGGAAATGTCACTTTTGTCATGACTGCCGATCAGTTACCCAAAAATCTAAGGAGCCCACTGATCTCCTATCTCGATACTTATGAAGACAAGCTCGACGCGGCTACTACAAGTACATGGAAGCTAAAGATAATTGCTACTTATAAGACAAGCAAGCGTCGAGCAGAATGGTTGAACAATGAAGACAGGCTAACCAAGCTGCGCAGAAATGCTAGTCCAGCATGTTTCCCGATTGACTTGAATTTATTTGCCAGGAGTTCACCTGGTGATGACAACGACGATGCAGAGGGTTCCCATGATTCAAGTGATCTCACTGTGGAGCTCCAACAGAGTGCCGTGAACAAGCAATCATTATCACCATCATTGCCGAACGAACTTGTTGACTCGGTTGATGGCTTGATCATGTTCAAGCCGGTCAATTTTGGGCCACTTCAGACCAAGGTGGCAAACTCCATTGCTGCAAAATTCACGGCCATAGTCACTGAAGGTCCGACCCTGGAAGTGGACAAGGAGGTGGTAGAGCACATAGCCTATGGTTTGTGGTTTGGCCAAACCAGGTTGGAGGAGTGGTCTAACCAGGTCTTGAGCCCGAGCTTTGAACATCTCAAATCCATTTCAGCCCTTGAGGATGTCTCAGTCGTGAAGCTGGTTCGAGTACCGATCTTCGACCAGAGCAATAGGGATTGGTTGCCTAGTAAAATTGATGTGCTCATAGATTCAGGGATTTAGTTGAAGTTTTGTATTTTTTGAGTGTAGAATATATGTGAATATGTTGGGGCCTTCTTTGTTAGATCAGATCAAGAGTTTACTCGTTGTTAGATTATTTTTTTATGATTTTGATATCGGCATTTGTTATTTGTTGTTGTATTATATTATGAGGTGATTAATAAATCCTCTTTCATGTTTATACTCACAACCTTTGTTCATGCAACTGATGTTTAATGTCTACTTGAGGTACAAATCTATGTTACAAACTTACAACTCGACATTAACAAAAGACATTTCAGATGAGAATTAAGAAAATATGTTGATGAGAGGGATAAAACAGTGGCCAATAGCTGATTATTATTCTTCCTTTTCCTCCATGCCATGTGTTGGAGGCAACTGCTTGCTTTTTTTCCTTCAAAAATAAATGCAGAGAAAGAGAAGGACATGTTTTGTTGGAAGAAGAAAAGGACAAGAGAGTCCTTTTATTTTGAAAAGAACAGGTACCCACTTTTCTTTGACATGGCGGTGGAGTATTAACTATTAAGATTTAAGAGAGAACCATCAAAGCAAATTGGTCTTTGGAGATGGGAAAGGGCCATGAACCAACAAATACAGAGGAAAGGAAAGGAGCCATCGAATCAAAGGAGAATTTTGAAAAGACCACAGGCCCCATTCTCACCTACTATTAACAACACAGCACTGTCATTCATTGCCTTTCCCACTTATTCTTCCATCTTTTTGTCCTTGTCAAGAATGCCGCGTGTTTTTTGCCCAGTTCAAAGTTTGGATTAAGGATTTAAAAATTGGGAGTTGAGGTTAAGTTACATTTGGTCGAGTCAATGATACAGTCAAGGCTAAGTCATGTCATCTCCATCTTGAGGCTTTGGGACCCAAATGGGTGAGCCCCAATTTGTGGGGCAAAGGGGGCTTGGCTCCACATGGGACTTCAATATAAACCATGTCACAGGGTCTGGCCTAATAAATTGGGCCCTTTTATAGACTAGTTGTGCCCCACGAGTACATGATTGGATTTACGACTTATCTTTTTTTTTATTGTTGATCATCATCACCATCACCACCACTAATTTCATCTATCTAGAATAAACTTTCCAAATCCTTCATTTCTATTTTATTCTATAAAAAATCATACCCTATGTTATTCTATTATTTATCGTATTTTTCTTAATTTCTTCTATTGAAAGCTTTTTACTTTTATACCTTTATTACTTTTTTATAATTTTCTCTTTATTGAGAAAAGCTAATTCTAGTTACCCTTTTGTAGCTATTACAACTAAACCATTTGCAAGATATTTTTCACTTAGATAGTCTAATTATCTAAATGGCTTACTGACTACATAGCATTAATGGAATGATTGTCAACACTCCCCAATATTAAATGCTAATTTAAAAATTAAATATGTATCAATTCATACTGTCATGAGCCAAACACATGAACAGCCTTAATTCCTCAATCACATTGAACTCTCAAAATTAGGATAGAAATCTTATATAATTCTCAAAAGTTCCTCATGTACAATAAAAAAAAAACTATGGAAAAGTTCTAGCTACAATTAAAATATTAGTCGATATTCATTGATATCTGTCATTTTGGTTAATATATAATTTTTAATTAAAAAATCACCCACTAGCTTTGTTGTCTATGATTGAAAAATGATGAATAGGGGACAGACTGAAAATGACCTAATTAATTAACAATTCAAAGAAAATCTCAAAAATAGATTTTGGAAGTCATCTAAGGTGGAGACCGCATCTTAGATATTCATTGCATAGCATAGATAAGACTCTCTTAATGCAAACGTTGAACATGATAAGGCTATTAACAAGGTTTTAAATATTGGACTTAGTCTCGCTCTCAGACTCGGTGAGAACTGAGTTTAAATTGTATCAGTCAAATTGGACTCAAAATCATTCAAGTCCTACTTAGAATCGGGTCAAAATGATAAGAATAGGCTCAAGTCTTATATGAATCGATTGTATCAGAAATGACTAGATTTGAGTAAACTTAACCAATATTATAGAGACTCGGTCAATTTTTAACTCAACATTATTTGATTGATGTCCATTTGTTCAGTCAATAATTTTATTTTAATTTTAAGATGAGTGATTGACATCTTTCAAACAATAAATACTGAATTATACAACTGTCTAAATTTCTTGATCACTAGATTTTTCTCGCCCTTTGTTGTTACAAATTAGAGCTTAGGGTATAAGATTGAGAGGTGGAGTTCCATTAGCAATCGATATTTCAATTAGAAAGTAGAAACTTAGAAAGGGTCATATGGGATTGGAAGGAATACATAATGTTTGAATCTTTTATTGCCTTCAAACATGGAAAGTTGAACATGATAAAGAGATCTCAACCAATATTCTTTTTTATATTTTATTTTTGTTTTGTATTTGTTACCATGCAAACAAATCAAAGAGACAAGTGGGATTTGTTAAAATAATAGAAGGGAATGTTTGAGTGTATAAAAATTCAAGTAAATGACATCCTTGCATGCTTTTGTCCCCTCTTTCAAATTATCTGCTGGCTTTTGTCCAAACACACTTCCTATTTTATTTTCTCTGTGGAAAAATAACAAACATAAGCTACAAAGTAGCAAGTATAAACTATGTAAACTAAATTTAATTTGCTTTTATTTTATTAGGGGTTTTTCATAACATTTTAAGAGTAGACAACTTTAGATTATTGACCAAAGTTAACTAAGTCTCTTGACTTATCTCACCAAGCATTTATAGCTTTGTCGTTTTTCTATCTATTATACATTATTTATAATTTAAATTGGTAAAATCATCACGGCCACCCAACCCATTCAAAACTAGTATACTACCATCTAGAGACTAGGCTTAACCCTCGAAATTGGATTTGGCAATTTCTCTATAGTAGGTGACCATTTAAAGCTCACAGGCTTCAAACCCAGAACCTTGAAAGATTTGAGCAGCTATCAATTTTGATAGAATAAACTGAGACATGTTTTAAGAGTTATGAATTTCATTTGTATAGCTATTATAGATATATTGAAGTACCCAATGTTGCTATATTATTTTTTTGAAAGGTACCCAATGTACCTTCTTTTAGCATATTCATTTTTACTCTTTTCCCACAAAAATATATCAAAATATTAAGAAACCGTTTGTAAAATTCAAGACCATATACTCCCAACACATTAACAAAATCACACACATTCTGCAAAACCAGTAGTCTCATATTCACTGCACACATCCTCTGGAAACCCATAGCCGACCCTAAATAGATAGGACTTTGAGATTTGATGATGATGTTGAATTAATAGGTTCAATCAAGCTCTTGCAGTGATCTTGTTCCTTCCCCTACCAAATTTATTCACACACAAATCAGTGTATCTTGGTTGAGTGCCGAGATTTAATGAAATCCACCTACTCCATTTACACCCTTCCCCCAGACACCTTAATATCCCGTAAATCAGTTCCCTACACAATTTAATCATGTTCCAAGGTGATCTCATGATCTCATCATTGAATTAAACCTCTTTCAATGTTGGATTGAAAATTACACTTAAATGACCAAATTCTGTATCCTTCAGAAATGGCTTCATTAGTCCAATTAACATATTTTTAACACCCCTAATCCAGCATAAGATTAAATTACCACGAGAGAGAGACAATAGACATCAAGCCTCTAAACTGAAGGAAACCAACTTGGGTTAGGGCTAACCCGAACCCAACTGACTGGCCTGAAACACGTGCAGACTAACTTGACCCATTTAAAATAAGACTTCAATATGAATCAGGTTGGGTCTGCAAATCCAATCCATTCCAGATAAGCCTCAGAGGCAACAACCGAAAAATGATAAGCAGCATAGTACATGCCTCCCGTCCAGTCTTACCTTGAGAAATTTGCCTCGCAATCTAAACACAAATCGTACTATGGCTGTAAAAGAGAAAGCAGAGACTTCAACCCACATAATTCTATTATTCTATGTTTGAAATAATAGATAAATTGAAGCCAGAGGAGGTAATAGATACAGCGTTCTATGAATTTATGTTAATGATAAACATCTTCATTTGTCCAACATGGTTTATGAACTCTTTGGATTTTCTGCAAATAATCAAAACCCACAAGAGCCAAATCCACTTTTTTTTCATTTTGAAAGTGGAACCATGCAAAAATATTTTGAATCAAAAGGAAAGAATTACATCACCAAGGATGCGATGGATGAGCAGTAAGCAGTGAAATCAATGTTCTTTCTGACATCAACAGCCCTTGGGGTCTCTGCAGAGTCTAGCTGCCAATGCACATTCATTCCTGAGCTTCAACTGTCTGTCATTCTCCTCAAGGAGTGCTTCACCAAGATCAGAGGAACTGAGTTTTTTTGGACTTCTCATTGAATTCTTTCCATACAAGAATAGTCAAAATTAGTGGCAGCTACGATTTTCATCTTGTTCATTGGCCCTACCTGCATGTTGGTCAGTGATAGCAGATTTTACAAATCCATTGCCATTAGTTTCAACTTTGCAGGCATGAAGTTCTTCAGCTGGATGCTTGCAGTTCGGATCATAGCTTGCTGGCTTCACATAATCTAATGACAGTTTTGTCCCTCTCACAACATGGCCTGGAACCCAATTCCCATTTTGTTGAGGAAAAGGTGGGTTGGCAAAACCATTATAGGAATGATTAACCATATTCTCAGTTGCCTCATCATTATTTAGAGATCTTCCAGAAAACTTGTTGCAAGTTCTGGGGGTCATTAAAAGGTTTTTACAGTCCATAAGGTCCTTGTTTTTGTCGTAGAATTTCTCTGGACTCGCATCACAGTCATTGACCTTACAACAGCTCCTATCAGCAGAATCAGTTTCCATAAATCCATTGTGGCAACTGTTGTCTAAGCCACTCGCTGAGACTGTCCTGTCACAGGCTACCGCAACCTGCTCCAACCCAGGTTCTGAATACCCGGCAGAAAGTGTGGAAGTAGCTTCTTGTGGAGCTTCCAGAGCAGAACTTACAAAAGCAACAGAAACAGCAGATGATGTCTCCTCCATCTCATTGGTATCACAATCATCCAAGGGAGATTCTGCTAACTGGAACTCTCTATTCTGATTGTCCCATGTTCCCACTTCCTTGCATTGAACATTAGGGGATGAAGTGTCAGTTTCTTGCCATTCCATGTCATGTGCACTGGACAGCTCTAAAGATGAGACTGTATTCAAGGGATCCTCTCCATGTTTAAGCTCCTCAGACGAGCCATCACCGACTGCATGCAAAGAACGAGTGCAGTTCCTTCCAAGTTCCTCTGAAAAACTCAATTGCACACAAGACAAACCCAAATCATCTGGGTTTTCTTTGTTGTCTAAGCCACTCGTTGAGACTGTCTTGTCACAGGCTACCACAACCTGCTCCAACCCAGGTTCTGAATACCCGGAAGTAGCTTCTTGTGGCACTTCCAGAGAAGAACTTACAAAAGTAACAGAAACAGCAGATGATGTCTCCTCCATCTCATTGGTATCGTAATCATCTAAGGAAGATTCTGCTAACTGGAACTCTCTATTCTGATTGTCCCATGTTCCCACTTCCTTGCATTGAACATTAGGGGATGAAGTGTCAGTTTCTTGCCATTCCATGTCACGTGCACCGGACAGCTCTAAAGATGAGACTGTGTTCAAGGGTTCTTCTCCATGTTCAAGCTCCTCAGACGAGCCATCACCGACTGCATGCAAAGAACGAGTGCAGTTCCTTCCAAGTTCCTCTGAAGAACTCAATTGCACAGAAGACAAACCCAAATCATCTGGGTTTTCTCTGATGGACTTGGAAACAACCTTAATGGGATCGACCAAACTCAAGTACTCAGATTCTTTGGAATGAATTTCAGTAGATGGTTCTCTACCATATCCCAAATCGCCTGACCACTGAATAATGTCGGACAAGGGGAAACTGGGGCCAGCTTCTGAATTTGCTGACTCAGCAATCTCAAATGATTCAACTGAATCTCTGGAGCCCTGGACTTCTTTGGCAACATCTAACGATTGACTCTCCGCCTTCCTCAAATGCTCAAGGGATTTCACATTGGGCTGCCTTGCACATATCCTATCCAGTGAAAAATAAGCAATATATTCATCATATACATCATTTTAATGCAGAAACAAAAATGCACTTACCTAACACAAAAAAGAAAAACGGTTACATGGCAAAGGCTAAGAAGAATTTTGGGCTCCAAATGCAAAAACTGAACGTATATGGCCAACCTTCCAGTGGTGATACATATCATTCATGTGATGGGGATATATTTTTTTTTTTTTGAATGATTAATATATTAAGAGAAAAGGGAGCACCAGAGGTGCAATTGTGATGGGGATATTTTGAATGGGAAAATATGCCAAAATCCTCCACCAAAGGAAACCCAACCGTCAAATATACAATGGATGTTTAAAGGGTGAATTGAGGTGGAAACTCACCCTAAAAATCTACACTCACCTGTTTGGACTTGGAACTATGAACCCCAAAAGAAACAGTCACCCCAAACAGAGTGACTTGTGTTCCCCACTAAAGGGTGGGGAAATCACTTCACCTCAATATTCTCTCACCCCCATACTTCCCTATTCACTACAAAAATGTGTTTCTTATAAGTGAGTGAATATTTGTTGATGGCTATTGTATTTGTTATTAATTAGTGAGCAGATTGTAATAGATTAGATAATAACCCATATGGGGCTATCTTCTCTCACCCCATACATACCTGTCCATTCAGCTGAACCAGTATCCTATGCGTTGTACAAAGATGCATTGCACATTAGGGCCACCATACGCATTCTGCATGAGTAGTGGGCAAAATAATATTTCTTTCATAGGCCCATCACATACTATGAGTAGTGTTGCTTTATTAGTTAAGTAGTATAAGTGACAAAAGACAAGTCCTGAAGTCAAAGCCCAACTTGTAAATTTGAATTCCGTAGGGCAGGTCAAGTTCTGTATCCTGAATTTACCAAATAGGATGGCCTAGAAAGAGTATACCCCCTATTTTCAAGTTCCCTACAGAGACCCCTACTTCAACTCTCACTAGTCCAAAGTCCAAACACATACCATGGTTGAACACCTATAATCTCCATCCATCCATTCCCTGCCCTGCACCCTCCGACCCACACACATAAGGTGACAATGCCCCCTAGACATCCTTAAGCCACACTCTTCATGAGCCTTGCGTACACGGGGCGCACCAATGGTAATGATTACGAGTTTTGTTAGAAAGATCCAAGTTTGATCTCATGAGGCACCAAAAAAGAATCTAGCTTCGATTAATCAAATCATGTTTTTTAAGCCTTCAATTTTTCACATTTTAATCCCTAAATTTTTACAACTACTAAAATCATAGCCTAACTAGTCCAATCAAAATGATTTTTCATGGGCCACAAGTTGAAGTTAAAACTTTCTAACAAACTCATCACCATCACCATCGGTGGGCCCCACATAGGTGGCCTCATTAAAGTGCAGTTTAAGGAAGGTTGTGCAAGCTATCATCCTCTCAGTGTGTATGCACACATTCATCCCCTAAATGTGGACACATGCACATCAAAAGAGCCCGAGTGACCCAAAGACTCATAGCATGAAAATACTCAAGAGACCCACAAATATTCCCTACATGAGGCCATTCGTGCACACCCCTATGTGGGGTAAGCACAAAACGATAGGGATGGGCTCACTGGAAACATATATGTTTGAGCATGGGGCATATAAAAAATTAACTTGATCTGAACAACAAAGTTATGTTTTTTGAGGTCTAAGACCACAAAAACAAGCCAGTTGGAAATGCCTATGATTAAATATAGGGTCCACCAAAAATCACATTGATCAGACCACTCAAGCACGTTTTTGACAGCCACTAAGGTTTGACCACTGCAAAAAAAATTAATCAAAAAAATTTACAACTTCAAAGCTAAGGCTTGAATGACCCAAAGAAGGTGCTTTTATGGGCCTAAACGAGAAGCTACGTGAAATATGCCCCACCCCAACATGCAAGGGACCATTAGCTTATATATAAAATGATGATAACCCACACCCCTCCTAAAAGTCAACTTTTCGTGAGCTCACCAATGTGGGACCACCCATGGTGATAATCATGAGTTCCTTGTAAATATTTAAGTTTAAACTTAAGTTTCACCAAAAATCAACTTTAATTAGATCAAGCAACCCATTTTTTTTAATTCATAGTCCAAAATCAAGATGATTTTGGTAGACCACAATTTCAAACTTAGACCGTTCCAATATACTCACGATTGTCACCATTAGTGTGCCCCACATAGGCCAACTCACAGAGTGTCAGTTAAGAAGGGGCACTGTTATCATCACCTTACAGACACAAGTGCATGCACACATACAGAGCATGGCCCATCCCATGATGGGACCTCTTACAGACACACGTGCATGCACACATACAGAGCATGGCCCATCCCATGATGGGACCTGAAATCGTTATATCACCACAGAGATCCTTTTCCACCTGTCGTGTCATAGTCCAAGTTACAACAAGAGATCTCTTTTATGTAAAAAACCAAAATGGATCCATTTCCCAAAAAAAAAAAAAGAGCAAAACAAAACAAAATGGATCCATACAACAAGACTTTCCAGTGGACGGGGAAAAACAAAAAAAGGTTGCATGTCTAAGGGGAAAAAATATCATAATCCATATAGCAAAAATAAACTACTTGTAATTTTTTTTCTTTGTAGAACATGAAGTAATTACTCATTGCAAGCAGTGCTTATTACTAAATATAATAAGTTGAACTCTGCATCAATGTAAATATTTTAAATGTTTTTAACAATTTGAATATGAAAATATAGGCAACCATTCCTACCTGCTATATAAGAGCATATAAGCTCCCTGAGCAAGTACCTCCTCCAACTCAACCTCCATAACCTGGAAAGAGTAACAAATGAGACAGAGGACAAACTAATCAAGATACTGCAGTCATTAAATTTCCAGAATGAGAATCATCTACCTTGCAGTCATCAATCCTGTACCAGTACCCACTGAAATCTGTGGTATAACAAATGTAATGGCCAAAAAATGAAGCATTCAGCATGTCAATGTGGACAACAACCGCATAGAGTTTGTAAACATCAGTACCATGTCCTGCTTCACTCATGTATGGACCAAGGTCTAGAGTTTCAGGAAATGTCACTCTTTTATTCAGTTTACCGAACCTCCCACTCTGCCCAAGTGACAAAAAGAATGGCTTTCAAACAAACGTAAAGAAGATAAGATACAAAATATTTTTCCACTCTTGTATAATTCACAGGATGAACTCAGATAACTAGGATATAATCAACAAGTTAGCAATAATTAGGATATTTATTCAAGTTGTTCATGATTGTTTATAAGAAATTGATTGTTTGTAAAAAATCCCTGCAAATGCTACGAAGTTAAGACATTCTTAAAATTCAGATTTGCAACACTACAAAGAAATCTATAAAATAACAAAAGGTATATCTAGTTTAAACCTGAAATCTTTTAAGAGCAATCGTGAGAATATTCGGAGCTTGATGAATGGTAAGCCGCTTCCAGGCCTTGACATAATCATTGCATCTGTGGAGATGAGGACCACAAATATGTAGTCAAAATGAGCAAATGCTAAGAAATTATGCGAAATGAGATTCCAAAAATGAATCGAAACAATCGTTCTTCTCATCTATTTAACCAAACCTATAAATAGTAATGTATAAACTTTTGATGGATGGAACACAAATTTCTGATTGGCATGTTTATAAGGCCTTACTGGATTGAGGCACCCATCTGTGGAGATGTTTGTAAAATTTTAAAGCCATAATCTTGACAAATGTACAGATTCCAGACAGATTTTTTAATGTCAACCAATTCTGTCAAACTTGACACCTCTTAGAATCGAAGAGACAGCCATTGTGAAGGTAAATTAAATTGAGGGGAAAAAAGGCAAAGATAAAGCTCAAGTTAGATACCATCAAATGAGAAAAAGGGAGAAAATTTGATGATTCCAGTAGAGTACATGGAGGCCACTAACTACAACTGTAGCATGCCTCGATTTAATTCAACTGATTGGAGGAACCAGATCAGAATAACGGGATTCTGCTTTTAACATATGCAATGTAAAAGTAGCTGGAATGATATCGTATTAAAAGAGAAGATATAACGGACGTGGAGTTCTCCCCCTACCATAATATCTAAAAAAATTGGTTTAATCAAAGATATTGTCAGAAAGGAGAATGCATTACCCATCACATTTATACATATTATCCCCATCAAGCCATTCTTTCACAGTAAATTGGTCAAGGCAGTCCTCCAAAGACGCAGCATCCCCCTGAATCTCAACTGTCAAATCCATCATATTCTCATAACGATGTGAGATCTTGTTGCATTGTGTACATATAACCTGCCAATAACTTCACCATAAGAAACCAAGAAAGATATGCAAGGAAAAGAAAGAACAGAAATATTTGTCAAAATCTGTATCCTACATATATTAAAAGTTTGTTAGAAAATAAAATGCAAAATACCAAAAGTATTCCCTTTCAATACGCATTTTGACAAAAAAACAAATTTCTCAAACAAGGTCAGCTAAGGACTCAAAATAAAATTTTGGAATGGAAACAGAAGGAACTGAAATTGATTCAGGAAACAATAACATATATTCTACAGAAAGATGAGTTTGGAGGAGTTACAAAATCTGCACCACAGCAAGCAAAGCTACTCCCCCACCCCACCTCCACAGCTCCATCCTCTCACAAAAAAAAAGGAGGGGGTGGGAGGGGCAAAAAGAGTTTGGCTAGGAAGAAATAAAGGAGAAATGTTGCATTTAAATTGGCAATGAATGAATAAAGGTCAAAGTTGTCACAGGTACTAGGTGCAAATAGCAGCAAACATGCTTCATTGATTGAACAGGCTCAACTAAGTTGGGTAATGTAGGTCTGAAGCCCTTTTTTGGTGCTAGATTTTACCCATTATGACCTATTCATTTTAAGGAATAAATAAATAAAAGGGAATTCTAAGATATACCATCCACAAGGAGAACGAAACAAAATAACAAGTTCAATCAATTGGTAAAGGCCTCAACTTGAATTCAAAGGTTAAGGAAGTCCATTTTTAAGGCCCCCCGCTCTCTCAGCCCCACTCCCTCCCCCCCTCCCCCTCTTTTCTCTCTTACAAGGCCCATCTCTCTGTGATAAAGTGCTATTTTATTTCTTCTAATTTATCTCATCATCTTCTAGAAGATTCACAATTTTTGTTATAAAATAAACTGAAAGTGCATCTGGAGGCAGAGAGGAACTAAAAATGGAGGAAAAATTAAATACAAGAAAATCAGTCCTCAAGCCTTGACAAGCAATAATGCCCTAAACTTATCAAACTTTGATGTGAAGAGCTCCAATTTTTAAATCTTCAGTGCTGTTTCCCTGATAGGCTGGAATTGAGAACATTGTGAAACAGTGATATTTATAAACTGAAGAGACGTCCTTTTCTACAAGAATCTACCACTTCTAAAAATCATTTTCAACAAGCATCTACATATTTCAAATACTTGCATCTTTGGTTCGAAATTTAACATTTTTCAAACCAAATCAACCATGGTGGTATCCATCCTTCAGACTCTTCAGTGGCATTATGTGCAAAAAAAAGATATTAAATGCAACCAGTAAGAACAAAGAGGTTGAATCTTTTATCAAATTTGAGAGTGAAAAGTTTAACCTGAGATTTTAGGTGACCACCAAATATGTGTTGAATAAGGGTCGTCTCTTGGGTGCTTGGATCCAACACTTTCTCTCCCCCAAATTCATCAAGGCAAATTGACTGCATCATATCAATTGCAAACCTACAGCAACAAGATCACAAATAGAAATCAAACCCCACTGCCTATGCTCCAAAGCCAAACTAACGAGTTCATGCTAACAGATGAGAACCAATTTGTATAGCCACCCCAAGCAAACATGTTCATTTGATGTGAAAATGTAATTCATTACTACAATCACATCTCAGCACATGACAGCATGTTATCCTCCAAGTGAGGAGACATGTATTCCAAACAACATATAAATTGGGGGACATATCATAAAAGCCCTTTACTTTATAGAAATGAACTACAGAAAATTGAGCAAGTGCCAGTAATGTAATCAAACGGAACCCAAGAAATGACCTCATGAACTCATGAGCATCCTCCTGTTTCCCATAGCCAAGATTACCACCAATATTAGGTAATCGGGAAAGAATATTAATTGGTGAGAAGGGATGCAAGCTCTGGCTGACTCTATGAAGGTGAGACTGAAGTTCACATAAGAAGCACCAATCGTTGCGGTTGCCTGAAGAACAAAAAAATTTAGCAAAATATTAGCAAATTCTCCGACCACTACTAATACAAAAACAAGAAATGTTAACAGTTCGGATTTTTACATTTTCTTGAGTGGCCTTTCTCCAACAAGAAGGCAACAAGTGGCCGCGTGCATGCAAGACATTGCAATACAACATTGGCATAGCAACTGCACAGTGAAAGAAATCACATAAGAGTTTTAGAACAGAGATTTTGAATAGTATATTATATATATGGCAAATCAGATATGTCATTTACTTCGCTCTTTTGACACTTCATAGGACACTGAGATAGCTAACTAATTAAGATATTAGCAATTGATGTTGTTATTGAAACCTGTTTCCACAATTTAGAAGCCCGCAAGGAGGGAATCCCGATGTGTCCCAATTAAAAAGCTTCACAAATTCGCCATAAGGGAAAAGAACCTACAATGAAAGCAGCACCATTTTATACAGAAATCATGCATACAGAAACAGGAGACTGACTTCCAATCTAAGAACAAGCATTAAAACAGTTACCTTCTTTGGTTGTTGAAGCACCTTACAAGTTCCACGAGCAGGAACCAATGAAGCTTTTCGCTTTCCACAGACCCCACTTGGACTTGGAGATGATAAGGAATCCACATTGTTTGAACGCTTGAATTCCTTGCACTTATCTTTGTGATCTTCTTTCCAATGTTTAGACTGGCAAATTGTCGAGCTGAAAATAGCACCAAAAATCAACTCCAAATGATTGAAGCATATGAGAGCTTGCAAACCACGAAAGGCATAGTTTGTACTTGACTAGACCCTGATTATAAATATCCATAGAATACAACACACAAGAACATTTTTTGCCATAGCCAGGTGTTTACTTGTGTGTCTGTGTGTACAAGCACATATAGCATACATGATACAACATACCGCATATATTTACATTTGCAGAGCTGCAAAACATGCAGGAGATGGAAGCATTCAAGTATGATGTGGAAAGGTGCCTCCACCAATGTAATAAATGGAAAAATAGCATACAGCCATTTCTTGGAGAGGATATCCATAGTTCAGAGATCAACTAAGGGATGACTTAATATCAACATTTATCTCCTTGAATCATGAATAAGCATTTGTTCAACCAATTGTTTAATATTGGTTGCTTCTTCCACAAAATTAATGTAGAAAGGTACATCCAGTTACGGTTTGACATCTAAATCACTATAACATGATGGATATCAATTTCAGAAGAATGCATGCACAAGCCAGGAAAAGCTGGGAAAACCCAAAAGGGCTAGGCACCATATTTACCAAAAACAACATAATCACGAAACTAAAAGGAATAATCATGAATCCAAATGGAACAATAATTCAAACCCAAATGAAACAACTTTTTTATAGTAGTAAATAGCCTTAAAATTATCAGGTAAAACATTCATCTGCATTCTGTCAAATACTCCCAGTCTATGGGCAAAATCACAATGGCAGTTTCTTTTGAGAGAGAGAGAGAGAGATCAACAATGACATATCAATTACAGATTAAAAAAATCTAGACACCAAATTACAGCAAGGACAATTATAAATCAATAAAGCAATAAAAGTTTCAACACAAAAGATAATAAGAAAATTATGACACTATAGATTGCATTCAAAAACTGGTCCATGCTGTCAATGGATCAAAGGAAATGAAATAAAACAGCATTCAGTAAGTCAACAACATTTTTATTTATCTATTGCAACATGTGAAATGCCCATCAGCCCATGTCCATGAACAATGCACTTAATAACCACATTTACCGCAATGAAACAGGAATACAGGAAGCAGAGCAAGAATGGAATGCACAGAATGATCCATTTCTTAAAATTCCAAATAGAATTTACAAGCAAGTGTCAGACGAAATAAAGAAGTGGAAAATGAGAAACACAGGCATTTGAGAAGGGACATTTCAATTTCAGGGTGAGTTTGCTTGAAGTGCCAAATATCTCCCCTTCAAATCCATTCAACCCACAGAATGTGAATCATATAGTCAATATTATATTTTCTCCCAAAGATTTTTGCTTTTTAAAGACAAACGAAATTGAATAATCAAGATCAAAAAAGACTTCCAAACAGATATAAAAATCAATATTTAAATCCTATTCAAGTCAGATTGACAAATCAAGATCCCCCATTAAAAAAGAAAGAGAGAGGGGGAGAACTTTCACATTCCATGTATAATTAAACAACCAATATTATTATCCCATTCCAAAAAGAATCACAAACCAATATTCCCCCTTTTGTTAGTAAGAAAAAAATAAAATAAAAAAAAGGAAACCATTTTATAATTTGAAGACAGATAGATAGATAAATGGGTCAAGAGAGAGCCTCTAGCTCAGCTGTGCTCATTATTGCACCTGCAAGGTCATGATTTCGAGTCCTACGAGCAACAGCTACAGAGTCAAGCCACAGAAAAATTTGCCAAATCCAATTAAGAAAGCTAACCCCAATAGATGGGTTAATGGTTCTCATGACGATGACGATAATGATGGAGGGACGGGATAGATTGGGCAAGAGAGAAAACAGAGCGGGCTCCCACCTTCCAATTAGAATGAAACAAACAAGGATCGTATTCCAAACAAAACTGAAAACCAATATTCTCCCTTATTATAAAGAAAATTAAAAAAAAAAACCTTTTTTTATAATCTGAGCAGGATGAATAGATAGATGGGTCGAGACTCTAGCTTAATTGGTTTTGAGTCCTATCAGCAATCAGCCCACATAAAGAAATCTCAAATCCAATTATGAATGCTCTTTATTTGACGTGGCAATCCAATTATGAAAGATAGCCCTAGAAAATTTCCAGGTTGTGACAACAACGTCAGCTAGACAGTGGGCCCATATAAAAATTTGTCATATCTATTTCTTGAAGGGTAATCACTGGGGCAACACCAATTTTGATTATAAGAGACACCTATGTACCTTTTCACCTCTTAGATGGTGACATGTGTATAAAGAGACAAGCTTAGTCCCTTGTGACCAAAATTTCGAGGCAAATACCAAAGCCAAATATAAATGCTAACCCTAGAAAGATTGGATAAATAGGTTCTCCTGATGATGATAATGATAAGGTATAGAATGAAAGGAATAATGGAATGGCAAATACCAGTTTCAAACAGCCCTGTAGTGGGAGCCTTTCTTGGAGGCAGATCATCCACAGACAAAGCAGGGATCAAAAATCAAGATTTGAATCGCATTCCAGATAGAATAAAAAATCAAGATTCTTCCATTTAGAGAGAGAGAGCTTTTGCCTACCAATTACAATCAACCAATCAATATTTGAATCGCATTACCAACAGAGTCACAAACAAATATTCCCCTGTTTTATTAAAAAGAGAATTCAAAAAAAAAACCTTTTTTTTATAATTTGAACACGGATATAGAGATGAATGGGTCAAGAGAGCCTATCAGTAAGAGATCATTGTTTATAGAAAAAAAATTGCATAATTAAATTGTGAGTGCTAACTCTCAATAAACGCAATAAATGGATTTTCATGATAATGATAATGAGTAAATCGAGAGTGAATATCAATATCAAAAGGAATTGCAATGGGAGCATTTCTTGGATGCAGATTGTCCACAGAGAAAACCAGGAATCAAAAATCATGATTGGAATCCCATTCGAAACAGGATTAAAAATCAAGATTCCCCTTTTCTTGAGAGAGAGAGAGAGAAAAACTTTCACCTTCCAATTAGAATCAATCAATCAATATTAGAATCCCATGCCATAAAGCATCAAAAACCAAAATACTCCCATTTTATTAAAGAAGAGAACTTTATAATAGAAAATAAAAAACTTTTCTATAATTTGAATGCAGATGTATAGCTAAATGGATCAAGAGAGCCTCAAGCACAGTCTATAAGGGCTCGTCATTGCAAGAAGCACCTCAAGGTCGTGATTTGAGTCCTAGCAGTCGTCCAATTATCATTGCCAACCCCAGAAGGATGCAATAAATGGGTTCTAAATGGTAATGACGATGAGAACGAATAGATAAGCCAAGAGAGGAAGGGCAAAAGTGGAGAGGGAAATACCAGTATCGAACGGCCTTGCAACGGGAGCACAACTTGGAGGTGGATTGACCACAGACGAAGCAGTGATCAGGATCAGCAGCAGTAGTCGGCATGGGATCAGGATCGGCAGCGGCAGCCGGCATGGGATCAGGATCAGCAGCGGCAGCCGCCATGGGGGGTTGACTATGGACCGCGTCGAATCGGGCGTCGTCGTCCACGACAAAGTATCGAGAGGCAGTGGCCTTCACGAGGTAAAGAAGGCCAAGGGCGAGGAGGAGAACAGTAAAGACGAATTGGAAAAGGGGGGAAAGATCAAGAGGAGGAAGGCCCGAAGCCAGCAGCATTTACGCCTTCTTCTCCACTCTCTTCCTTTTTCTAGGGTTTTCATCGATCAATCTCTCAGTAGAAAGACACAGAGAAGAAAAAAATCCAATTTTTTTATAACGAAGACTCTCCCGAAAGAAGAAAAGGGAAGAGCCTCTCTCTTTCTATATCTGAGGTTGCCTCTCTCTTTCTATATCTGAGTCTGCTTTCTCTCGAAACGGGAAAGGGAACCATAGAATCCTGTGTCTTTATATTTTCTTCTCCGTTTCAGTAATAAAAAGGAATGTGAAGTGTCCTGATTCCTGAAATAGGATGGGAGAAATAGGGGTGGGCCATTTATATAAAGTTCGTAGTTCGATTTCTTTGCTTGTGTTTTAAGTAACAGAAATTATATTCATGTTTGTTGTCATGGAAGGGCACAGTGAGTTTACCAATTTCTACCATTTTTTTTTTTACATGACATGTGGATGATAATTAATTAATTTTCATTTTTAAAAATAAAATAAGTATATTATGAAAATAGGGTCCACATTGCCACAAGTGAGAGGAATGATATGTTATATGGCAAGTTTGAGCCTCATTTAGATAATGAAAGTCAAGTCTAAAATTCAATGGAGTCGAAATCTCGGCATCTCAATCGATATTACTATTTTTTTCTCTTTTTTGGGTCAAATCTCAGTCGAGATTGAGATGTATCGCTCGAGATGGCGAGATTTCGATCATATCGGTCGAGATTTAAACCCCTGCTTGAGACATATATTGAAACTCGAGTTAAAAATCCATGTCCAATTTAACATGCTAAGCCTATTTTTCTTGAGCTGGACTTCTGGTGTTTTTAAAAATATTGCCCAACTTGCCATCCCAAACTAAAGGGGGTGAATACAAGTCGAGCCCAAGTGGCACTATTTATTAAAAACCATGCTCAGGTCCTAAAGAATTTATTAAATAAAGAAATTATAATAAATTGTTTAAGATAAATTTATAATGTAAAAGTATATATTGCTTATGAGTTATGACAAACTAATAAGATTAATTGAATTTTGAGATCAAATTTGGACTTTTGTGTTTTTAGGCACCCTACTTTGATTATTCCAAATAAACAAATACCAATAAAATAATACTATCCTCACAATGCTTGGTAAATGATCTAATCATGTGTGAACACAACAAAGTCCAGTATTAAACTCATTGACTAATAAGATGTGAAATTTTCAACTCATTTAAAAGTTAGTTGAGAGAGATGTAGTTGTGAAAAGACGATCTCTTTTCAACTGTAACAAGGATGTAGATTGACATGTAAAATCTATTTTATTGCTTGACCATCTCATAAAATAAAATTAAAAAAAATATATTGAAGGAAATTGTATTTTCCCGACTTTTTTTTTAGTCTAAATACTTGTAACAGCCCGGCGTATAAAAAAGGCTTGGGGCTTAGCCCAATAAAGTATTGTCCGCTTTGGGTCCCACACGCGCACAAGTGCGAGTCCACACGGTTTTTTGATCGGACTCGGTCCAAGTCCGAGTCCAAAACTCATCTTGCTGGTTTGAAGAAGCAAGGCTACTTATAAATCCTCTCAAACTCCTCAATTTCCGATGGGAGTTTCCACAACTCTCACCTACTGTTGGGTTGTCGGATCCGAGCCGACAGGGCCCAGTTTCACTTAGATCAACCGATGTAGGGTCTGACTTCTGACTCATGGGTCACGACATCACAAAACTGATTTTCCTTCGTAAAATTAAAATTCCACTGTCTCTTATATCTATAGAGGATCTCTACAACCTAGTAAGCTCTTAAAATCTTGGAATTCATAAAATTTGAAAGAGAGATGAGCCATCTATGGAAATAAATCTCTCACATGTCAACTCAAAGTGGATAGAGTGGCCTTTCTTATCAACATATAATATATGCTTGGGTGTATATTTTTTTTTCTTAGAATTTTTCATATAAAGAATGAAAAATCTTATTTGCCATTTAAATTAATTTGACGCCCTTTTCTTGACTTTCACTTGTCTTGAAAATAGTTTTAAAACAATTTAATCTGTCTCGAGTTAAGACTGACAATGTTCAAGTGTGACTCTAAAGTAAGGAAAAACTAAATTGAATTTTGTCCAAATTTGTATCCACGTTAAAAAGAAAGAATTAATTATTTTATCTAAAGTTCCCAAACACGTTTTCAAAATTATTTCAAACTTCTAATTCACACTAGATTTTTTTTAAAAAAAAAGCTAGAAAAGTTTATATGACTCATAATCAATTGAAGAATTTTCTATATGCTTTTGACTTAATCCACAAGCTAAAGTTAGTCAATTAAGTGACAGTTGCAGGTCATCTTTTGATTGAAGACTTGTGAAAGAGGAAAATAAAAAGGTCAACAAAGTCCACACTTCTACCAACTCCTCATTTTCTTTGTCGGAAGATTATCTAATAATTAATTGTTGTTACGTTCATAATCAAATGACTTGTGACAAAGATCAAAATTGGATGATTAAGAACAAAATTGTATGACCAATAAGCCATTTATTTGGTAATAAATTGTGGGTCAAGTTTGATACTTTCAACGATGGTGTCATTTATATATATTTTTTAAATTTTAGTTGACAAATGTGCATGGCCCCACACGTTAAAAAAAAAAAAAAATAGTTGATAAGTGAAGAAAGGAAAAAAGTTGAGATGTCTCAATTACCATTTGTTGATATAAATGTCAAACTATGATAGTGATTTATTTAAAAATTGTCTATTTGGACTGATCAAATAGGTAAATTATTTAGATGATTCATTTAGTGGCTAGTTGAAGGATTTATCTAAATTTAAATAGATCATTGAATAATTTAGTCATTAAAATTTAAATGAATAAATTGCCACTCTTTAGTAGTAACTCACCAACTCCTTTAATTATAAATTTAGCAGAATTTTTTGATGACAATTTTTTTCTGACCAAGCTAACACTTCCTATGTGATAGAAATCATCCATTGTGAACCATTATACACTAAATGGCTGTGAATAGGACTGGAACTCGTCTAAATTTAGGCTCAAATTGCAATTAAAGACTCTAATTTCAAACTTGAGCCTGAATTAACCTTCACTAAATGAATGAAATTCTATTATTCTTAAAAAAATATGTTAGTTAAATATACTATTTATACATAAATATCAATTAAAAAAACCATCTACTATAAAACTCAGTCTTTAATTAAATCCAGTGACTTAATTAAAATTTTATAATAAATTTTAGAAATTAGTTTACAAGATCTATCTAACTGTAGAAAATGGAATCTAGAATATCATCATAATCCTTTATTTCCATTTGTTAAAATATTTTTAAATGTCACTTTCGACCAACATGAAGATGGATGAAATGGATATCGATTTTAATTGGATCTAAATCTAATTAAGAAGTAATATTTTATATGGTTCAGATCATCATTCAACGGACCCAATATGAGGTCCATATGCTTACACGGGCTAAAGTAAAATCGTCTCATTAGAATTTAAAATTGGGCGTTAAAGTGGTCTTTGAACTCAATTTGTACAACTGTACAAGTACCTTAAATTACAAACGGACTCCAATGAGCAAGCTCTGGCTCATTTATTCTAACTGATAGACTCGAGCTTTAGTCCGAAAAAGTTTGATAGACTGTAGATGAGCTTGGGCTTTGGAATAAAAGTGGAGTCCAGGGGTAAAAAACTCGGCCGGGCCGATATCCTGGCCGATTTTTCATATCGGCCTATATATCGGTTCGGCTGTATATTGGCCGAACTTTTTCTGTCTCCTGTCTATTTTTTTTTAAAAAAATCTAAAAAATTTACAGTAAATGCAGATAATTATGACCTTATTGAATATGTAATTTTTTCATAAAATATCGGACATTTACATCTTCTAATATATTTTTGAAGTTACGATAGCAGGAAATTATATAAATAGTAATAAAATGGTGAAAATTACAAGGAAAAGGGTATAAATGAGGAAAAAATTACATCCATTTAAAAGAAGTTAGTATACAGTAAATAACAACAAATAAAAAAAATCATTTATTATTTTATAGGTTTTACCATTTACTAACATTTATATGTCATAATCCATAGTTAATAATGAAATAATTACAAAAAGAAAGAAAATAAAAGGAAAAAATTGCATCCTTATAAAAGACGTTAGTATACATTAAATAACAGCAAATAAAAAAATTCATGTATTATTTTATAGGTTTTACCATTTTCTAACATTTATATGTCATAGTCCATAGATAATAATGAAATAATTACAAAAAGAAAGAAAATAAAAGGAAAAAATTACATCCCTGTAAAAGAAGTTAGTATACATTAAATAACAACAAATAAAAAATTTCATGTAATATCTTATAGGTTTTACCATTTACTAACATTTATATGTCATAATCCATAGTTAATGATGAAATAATTAAAATAAAGAGTAATTGAATGTAAAAAATGTTGCTGTAAATTTTGACATGTTAGTAACAGTAACTAAGAGCAAATGAAAACTGTTCGTCTATTATTTTATAGGTATTATCATTTTCTAACTTTTTTTTTTTCATTTATGCTATTTTATGTTGAAATAGTTAACAAAAAGGAATAAATAAATGAAAAAAAATAGTAACTAACAAAGTACACAAAATATAACTACAGATACATTAAGATGGAAAAAAATTATAATACCTATATAAAGCTTTTATTTACTACATATCTTATTTAACTTCAAGCATTTTTTAACTTTTTATAACACTTTTATGTTATTTTTTGCTAAAAAAATTAAAATAAAATACAGATAAATCGAAATAAATTACAAAACTTATAAGATCAGTAGATCTATAAATGAAGAAACCTTTGAACGGTCTGGATCGTTCGGTTCCAAACAAATCTGGGTCGTTTAGAACTTAGTTAAATCAAGTAATGAAGAGTGAAATTTTTTTTGGAAGAGAAATAGTAAATCTGGTTTTCTCCTTGAAAATAAGGTGTGAAATTTGAGATGTAGGTGAATGGTATTTATAGAAAAAAATTGGACCGGGTCAATTTTTCAGATTTAAAAAAATAAATAAAATATTCACGTATGCCGGACCAGCCGAATTCTGTAGTCCACCGTACACAAAGATGTGCGGGGAGAAATTGGTTGACAGGTGAGATCTCGCCCGATATATCGGACATGAGATATCGTCGGACTTGAGTTGGGCCCAGGCCCGAGTTTTACTGTTTTTTTTTGGAAAAAAATGCCGATTCGGCCAAGATTTGGACCGATATATCGATCATGTCGGCCGATATTTATTATAAAAAAAAACTTTTTTTTTAAAAAAAACAAAAAACCGAATTTTTAAAATTCGGCCGATATGATGACCGATAATTCGGTCCTATCAGCCGATTTTTTTTTTGTACGGCCGATACGATACGTATCGGCCGATATAATTCGGTGGTTGAAAATCCGAATTATATCGGCTGATACGCACAGTATCGGTCGATATTTTGACCCCTGGTGGAGTCATTCGAGTACAAGAGGGCTCTGCCCGAATCCAGCCCGTTAAGATTAGCATGGCCCTCCAATATCCACCGCTCAATAGGGGTTGAAATCTCAGCCTATACTGTGTGTATCGGATGAGATATATCGGGATTTTAGGACCGAGATATCCTGGCCAACGAGTGTAGTATCGGTCAGAGATAAAAAAATTCGGCCTGTACGACCGAATATCTGAAATTTTTATTTTTATTTAAAAAAAATACAAATATCGACGTAGGCCCAATTGATATCTCGGCCGATATTCGTCTGATACGGACGAATATTGATCTAGATATCGGCCGATATTTGAAATACCGGCATATATATATATATATATATATTTTTTTTTAAAGCAGTCTTTTATCATTTTTTTAAATGATTTAAAAAAAAAAAATCTCGGCCGAGATCTCGGAATGAAATATCGGCCGAAACTCGGATCCACCGAATTGTCGACCCCTGCCACGCAATAGCAATGGCCCACTCGGCTAAGAAAGAGAGGAAGGTTTTAAAAGGAGAGCAAGGGTGGAGATCATAAGAGGAGGAGACTAGCAGCAGCTGCTGAAGAAGGAGGAGAAGAAGAAAGAAGAAAGAAGAAGAAGAAGAAGATGGCATCGGTGGTAGGATCGAACGCGGCAGTTCCGTTCTGGAGAGCGGCGGGAATGACATACATAACCTACTCCAACATCTGCGCCTCTCTCGTCCGCAGCTGCCTCAAAGAGCCTCACAAAGCCGAAGCCATGGACCGCGAGAAGGTCCACTTCGCCGTCTCCAAGTGGGCCGAAGGAAAGCCCCAAAAACCCAGTACGAATAACCTCTCTCTCTCAGTCTCTTCGATTTCGTTT
The DNA here is from genome assembly GCA_022113865.1 of Chimonanthus praecox. Taxonomy (NCBI): domain Eukaryota; kingdom Viridiplantae; phylum Streptophyta; class Magnoliopsida; order Laurales; family Calycanthaceae; genus Chimonanthus; species Chimonanthus praecox. The sequence goes on along the minus strand of CM039091.1, from coordinate 62,527,032 downwards.
CGTTCCATTCTCCTGTCATTTCAGATCTAGGGTTTCTGTTTTGCAATTCCATTCTTTGATTGTATTTTTGTTGATTTTGATGCGTTTTTGCTAATGGGCCTCTGGTTTGGAGTCTTAATTAATTCAAAGAGATCTTCTGTAGATAGAGCAATGCAATATCCCGGTTGAATTTTATTGAACTGTACGTTTTGGGTTAGATTTTGTTCAATTTGATACTTTTATAATAGCATGTTTCTGTCTTGGAGTTCTAATATGAAGTGATCTGTTTTAGTTTAAGTCTCCAGATTGGATTTTATTGCCCAATTTTTTAACCATTTTGTTGAACTGCTACCAGCTTGCTACAGTATGTCTGTCCTATCTCGGTTGATTCTGTTCATTTTAATGATTTTTGTTAAGGGGTTTCTATTTTGGAGTTCCAATATGATGTGATCGTCTTTAGACAGAGCAATGCAATCTCCGAATTGGATTATTTGCCCATTATATTTTATCATTTTCAATGAAATTCTACTAGCTTGATACTGTAGGACTGTGCATTTCAGGTTCGATTTTGTTCTCTATCAACTTAATATAGAAATGATGGATGAGTCCTTGACACCAACTATTGTTATTGTTGTGCTGTTGCTGTTGATATTGTTATTGCTATTTTAATGACCCTGCTTATGATTTTCCTAATATTAATATCTATATATATATGTATGTATGTTTGTATTTTCGGAAGCACATGCAATGTGAACAGATGTTTGCAGTACTATGTTAGAAGGATTAATGAGAATGCAAGATGTTGTATGGAATGCATTTATATAATCACTCTATTGATGTAGGTTTTACTTTTATAGTTGTACATTTTTGTAGCTATACTCCTTGTAGGAATCTGATGGTTGAATACTCAATGGTCTTTATGTACAGTTGACATGTACAACCTCTAGAGGTTCTATGTGCCTTTTAGTATCAAATTTGTGACAGTTATATATAGCAAATGCATATTTTGCTCATATCTTCTGCAAGGTGGTTCGATTGTTTTGACTTGTGATCACATATACATCCTCACCCCAAATGAGAGGTTGGGACTTGCGAAGCTCTTCTTCTTTACTACTGCTGAAGCAATTGAATTGGGATGATTGGTTGAAAACTTTTGTGTTATAGATCCTCCTATCAGGTTACCCTCTTGAAGTTATCTGCTTAATGAAATATGTGGCTGCACACTGATTAATACCTACATAGTAGACGTTGCATGTACCATTAGCCTGGTTTATAATTTGATATTTTCAAGAGATATTGGATTGAAGTTATTGCATCCCTGTTGACATTGATAACTACTCTTCTTGTACCTTAAAAGACTTGGTAAGTTATAGTGCTACTTTTTTTATGGTGTGCTTGGATAAAATTTTGATTGTTAGCCACCTTAAGGGTTTGCAACATATTATGTCTTATCCCTTTGTTTGAGGAATGTAAAAATGTAGATCATCTTCTGACCTATTGCATTTTCACCTCAGTAGTGTGGATTTCATGGCACATGTTAAATAACATGAATTAAACCTAAACTTAATTTTTCTGTGAAATTACTTTCCTCGAGGAGATTGACAAATGGCCTCTTAGGCATAAAATTCCACTTCTTCTTTTTTGTGTGTAAGATCATGGTGCAATGATTGCTCTTTGATATGTTGTGCAATCATTCGTAAAGCCAAATGGCATCCCCCAATAACATAAGGCTCCCCCTGGAATGATGAATGAAATCTTTTTTGACAGTTTTTTGCCATGTGGATCTAATTATATCTCATGAAAAACCATCCATGAAGAATAACATGCCATTGACTGCAGCATCGACTGCCATAACATTGAGACGAGGATGGGGGAAATCATCTTTTGATTAGCCCGCACTCAGACCTCAAAAGTCAATGTCTATCTTGTTTTGCATTAGCAATCACTTGCTCAATCAAATCTTTGAGGAATATTGACTATTTAGAGTAAATGACCTGACACATTCTAGAACAAGGCATAGAACTTGGCGGTTTAATTAAAATTGATAAGGAGGCCATGATCACTTGGAGTGTGAATAGATGGATCATGTGCTTAGCAAAGTGGGTTTGGGGCAAATAGGATGATGGGTTTCAAGTTCATTTTCACGCCATCAATTCTAGTTTTGGTAGATTGCTCCTTGATGAGGATGTTAGGAGTTCAATAGGTTTAGATAAGGTATCCAATATGCTCATTTTCATTTATTACAAAGGCTTAGAAAATCTCTTCTTTTCAAAAAAGGGTTCTAGGAAATCTTTCTCCAATGCATGAAACCCTAGGTTTTTTTTTTTGGGAATTGTGGTTGAATCTAAAGGTATGGAAGTAGCTTGTCTATGGTTGAGCTAAGAGCACTATAATAGGTGTGGTTTTACCAAGGAGAAGTCTAGAAGAATTGGTCTTTGCGGTTGGCGGGTTAATTTTGTATCATTGTTATATATCTTGGTATATAAATAGAGGCTAACTCAAGATCCAAGCAATGGGAAGTGTTTTTATTTGGTGTATGATTCTATCGGTTAATGCTATTTTGCCTAACTTTCAATTATTCATCTTTATTTAAAACAATGGTTATTGTGCTAAAGAAATTGGAGAAGTCTTTTTAAAAAATGGAGAAAGTTCAAAGGTATTTCACGTGGGAAGTGAATAGAAGGAGTAAAAATGTTCGTCTAATTAGATGGGAAGATGCACAACTGAAACAATATGGTGTTTGGGGAAAGGAAGGGTAACTAAAATAATTAGGGCGGCCTTAAAAAACGTGAGTTATCCAAGAGAGAAGTAATATGTGCCAATGTGTTTGCAAAAAGATATGGGTTGAGAGGGGGTTTGAGTTTGGGTAGGGGCTTCGCAATATGTTCATTATCTTGTGGGTATTCCAAAGTGGAGGAATTGTATAGCCTTGGGGTAAGCTTTTCAAAATAGGGTCAAGTATTTGCAAATGGAATTCATACATTTTTGGGAAGATGTCTTGGTGGGAACTTGTGAGGTTAAATATTCTGGTTTTGGATAGAGTACCAGTGCATAAAAGGCTTGTTATTAGCCCATGCTTTGATGTATTAGTGGCAAAAGTGGTTTTGAGGTCTTCATTTTATGGATGCTGTTTGTTAGAGTACATTGAGTATGTGAGTATGCCAAATCTTTTTAACAATATTTCATTTCTATTTATCATCTTGTATTGATTTCTCTATGTACACATGTGTATGTGTATGTGTTTTGAGTTAACCAAAATGGGGAGGTGAGAAGTCCAACTGCCAAAGTTTAATTTTTTAAGTTTACTATGTTTGGATAGAAACAGTTAACTCGCACAACATGAGATTTGAGTAGTACTTCATAATGCGAAAGGTAGATGTTTTTTTGTTTGTGTATTCTTTTGAAGTTGAGTGAAATGAACTGTAGGCTCTAAAGCAGAGAGCTGATAAGTGGGCTCCACCAAAGATCAATTTTTATATGTTTAGGATATGACTTGGGCAATTGGGGATCATATAGTGCTTCATGGTACAGAAGGTGATGCTTTTATTGGAATCTAATGTTGGCATTGGGTTTGTTCCCAGTATTGGTTAGTCTTTCTCGATAGAATTGGGGCTCGGTCTGGACTCAGGCTTTGTTATTAAAAATTGGGCTTCATATTTGGGTCTTCTGAATATTTGACTTGCTTTATATGTTGTAGATAATATAGGATTTAGGGGGAATTAGAAGACATATATGTCTGTTTATATATTGGGGGAAACAAAAAAGCATGCACCTGGGCATGTGCTTAATTGTTCATGGCTAGTCAGTACTTAAGAAAGAACCTAATTATTAAAATACTTTTGTACATATATAGTACTTATTTATGTTTGGAACCCCATTGCCCATACAATGTTAGTGCTTTGGACGAGTGATATTGTATTTTTTTGGCATTAATATGATAATGACACAAACTAATGAATTTACACATTTCCTTAAGTTTCTAATAAATGCCCTTTGCAAAATAGGCTCACATCTAAACATTTATGCCATGACTACTATGAATGAGAGTTACTAGCTTTCAATTTGGTAGTTTTTTGGGAAACCCTCCATCAGTGCTGGGATTGATAGATCCGCTGGTTTCAAATTGACCCAGTTAGTAACTTCTATTGAATTTCTGGAAAAAACTTGGAAAAAGTGAGTTAGACCTGATTAAATTTCAAGCTTTTAAACTATGCATTGGTTAGACCTGAAATGTGAAGAGCAAAAAGGGTGTTCTGTGGATTTTCACTTCTAATTCCCAGGCTATCCAATAGGCCCTTAAATGTTTTGTCTAATGCATGAATACATTGGCTTTTTTTGGTTTTTGTTTTGTTGTTTTGATTTGATGCTTGCTAATAAAAATTTTACCCTTCTTTTCCTCTAGTTTACCGTTCTGATACACCTGAAACTGACAACTAAAGGAGGCTGGTTGCTGAAAAGTGCAAGACAGAATTTCTCTTCAAGGATTCAGCCTTCTGGCTTAGCAGGTTGTTTGGTTTTAATCTGTCATGTAGTTTTTACATTATTCTGAAATTGTTTCTGCTGAAGTCACTTTTTGTGGTTGCACCTCAGGTGCATTGATAATAAGAATCGGATTGTTATTACACCTTGAACTACTACAGATTATTGTTTTGGCCAATGTTTTGTTACTTATGGACTTAGATCAGCATGTCATAAAAGAACATGTCATTCATGTCATGCAAAGTGATACACATTTAATAAATGTGTTTATGAGATCTTTTCTTTTCTGAGTGGTAACTTTAATAATAGAGAAAAATCACAAGAGGTGCACATACAAAAAGCAAAAAGAAAAAACCACAACCCGGGACACTTGGAGGCTCGGAACATTTTCTTGGTGGTTGGTGATTAATTCAAGTTTTCTACCAAACCTCTAGCATTCTGTGATCAACCCAATCTGAAGTATGAAATTCAGTCATTTGAGCCTCGGTGTCTGGCGGGGAAGACCTAAGGATGCCACAATAAGAGAGAGAGAGAGAGAGAGAGAGAGAGAGAGAGAGAGAGAGATCAATTGGGATTGTGGTTCAAGAGAGAGAGGTCAGTTGGGATTGTTGCAAATGAACCATTCATGTGCTTCCTGGTTTCTTCATGCGCCCATATATGATTGAAAGAAAAAGTGATCAAATGGGATTGTTCTTTACATTTATGATTGTAGTTTGTGTTTTTGGGTGAAAATTACAGTCTCTTGCCTTTCAAATGATTTTTCTTGATGTTATTTTGCAAACAGATTAAGTCAATCAATAAGGTTAGATTTCAAATTCAAGTGTCCTTCAATATCTGAGATATAGACTCTGGGCTTTGTCAATTGCTTATAGATACCATAAAATATGATATGAATTAGGCAGCTGAATGTTACGGCCACAATGTTTGGGCACTGGGCAAAAGGAAGTGGACAGGCCTAGGAATCATCGTGTGTTATGATTTTTTCATAGTAAAGACGGCAATGGATGATAGCTGTTGAGACGTGGTGCCAACTCTAAAAAAAATTTATATCATTCAATCAGTTTTTATGCACATGTATTATTAAATTTCATGATACTATTAAACCTATTATTGAATTGGATCAAATGAAAGGTGTTTGATAAGAAATTTTGTACAAAAATTTGTGAATTAAAAAAAAAAATAGTTACCATTAATTTCTGATTAACTTAAATTGCACGATGTATGTGTCTCCTACTAGTATAATCGCTCCTAAATATTAAAGTTTACTTATATTATGGGCCAAGTTGAAATATCTAACTTTCAGTAAAAAAAATTGAGGCCTAAACTGGGTTCATATAACTAGAATATTAACTAATATTAATCAGCCTATTAAAACATGAAATATCAGATTTTGCCTATATTGTTAGCCTCTCTTTGTAGTGTCTCTGCGGATAATTAATCCAAACTTTATAAACTTTGGTGTGCCACAGGTGTGGAATTAATGCTACATTAAAAACAACATGTCATGACTTGTTAGAAATTAGGGTAAAGTAAATCCCTTTGGGTATTGATTATGATTTGATGTAAAAAGAAATAGCCCTTTCAAAATTTGGAATTTATTACGCACCAGAGTTTTTATTTACAGTGGGTACTGCCCCATAATTTTTTTTTAATTTTTTTAATAAAAAAAAATTTCAATACAAAATCACATACAATGTTAATAAAAATACTGGTGCTCGAATCAATTGGCAATAGTACCTGTCCATGATAACTAATAGTGGCAGAATGCAACCAACACATAATGGCCCTATTAAATGTAAGGATTAATAAAAATATCTAAGTTTGGACTTTGGACATTTAATGATTAGTTGGATGGGCCACTGAGAGCCAATTGGGTCAGTTTCACAAAGGTCCAGTAGTCGTGAGATAGACACATGTCTTCAAAAAAAAACATTAGGAATTCAACTTCTTTTTATTTCAAAGTATTCGTTTAATTTGTAGAAATATCATCAATAGTGTCTTAACTTAATCATGTTATTTTTCAAAATTTTCAATTATGAGTTACATGAGCTTCACATTTAGATATCTCACCCAGGGGTCGAAATATCGTATCAGCCGATATATCGATTTTTTGGAGAGCACTATATCTGCCGATATTCACAATATTGGTCGGGTCGATATATCAGCCGTATCATATCGGCCGATATCAAAATATCGGCCGTTTTAAAAAAAAAAGATGACGAAAGAGAAAAATATCGGCCTATAACGAATTTTTAACTCTTGATCTCACCAACCAATTTCTTCATGAACCAATATATTATCGTCCATTACGTTTTATTCAACTACATGCTCTATTTTTTAGATAGATCAAATGGGACATAATTGATTAATCAAAAAAAAAAAATTGATTGACATAGATAGAGTATAGATTAATAAAAAAGTTAATATATTGAATTGTAATTTTAGTTTTTTTTCTTTTAACTTGATTACACCAGACTCAAATTTATCAGAATCTTTCCTATTTTTCAGAAATATTTTGAAAATATCATGTTATATTTAACGAATTTCTTAAAAAAAAATTGCAGATCAATTTTCTCTGATGATAACACTAAGAAGTAATTTTGCCCTGTTGGGCCCCACCTGAATCATTTCAACAATTGGGCCAGCAACTCAACCGTTGAATCATGCCTCTTGACATAAATCCAACCACGGCCGGCACCATTAATATTTTATTAAAATAAATTTCCATTTTGATGATTGATATATTGATATTAATTACTGAGGGGCTACGGGCATTTATAGCAGACACTGCTCTCCGAATGCCCCGGATCGTGTCAAAGGTGAAACATAATAAAATAAAAAGGTAGATTATTAAATTATTTAAAATAGATACCAAATTATCTTAATTTTTTTAAAATTAAAATATAATTATTAAATACATATTTTAGATATAATATTCAATTTAATAATAAAAATTCATTGTATAGAGGGGAACGAATATTGAATTTAAATTTTTGAAAAATAATATTTTTATCGGTTTGGGTTTATGACTAAATGAGCCCCACATGGGATGTTGGCAGTTCTACGTACCTATCTGTAGATGTAACCTTAGCTTGATAAATGGCCAGGATCTCATCAATTGTCCAGCCGTTAATGGCAGCTTCAGTAAGTTCTTTAAATCTAAAGGGCATTTCGATCTCTTCCTGTCCCAACCGCCACCTGTATTTTAAAGGCAAAAACGGTCACTCACTCCAGAGAGTGTTGCAGAAGAAACGAGCTCCCGCCACCTTCCAGAGAATTCGCCTCCCATTTTCTCCGCATTTACGCTTTCTGGCACTTAGAGTCTGAAATGGCAGGTTCCGCAGGCAAGAACACAGAGTCGACCGGTGGTGAGTCGAGATGGATCGCCCCGCGTTCGTCTCTGATTGACTCGCTGAAGAGTTGTGGCCTTTCCGGCGTCCGCATCGACAAGAGAGATCTCAACCGCCGGATCCTCATTCCTGAATACCTCCGCCTTGCAATAGTCCAATCCATCCGATCAAAAGATCCAGCTGTTGTGGCTCCCGCATCTGCTGGTGATGCCGGTGTCGAAGCTCCAGAGGCGCCGATGGTGGTTTTCATAAATTCTCGCAGTGGTGGGAGGGTTGGACCGACTCTGAAAGGCAGACTGCAGGAGTTGCTTAGCCAAGAACAGGTTGGGGGCAAAATCTCTCTCTCTCTCTCTCTAAAATTCTTAACAAAAATTATTAACTTTGGGATTGGGTATCACGCTAAGAAATAAAAAATATTGGTGAAATTCAAAGTGTCAACCAGTATTTTTGGATTTCAGGGGGACAATTTGCAAATATTAGTTTTCAGAGATAGCCTACAACTGGTATATCTGAAATTTCTGAAATCTCGGCTGAGATTTTGCGTATGTCAGTGATAATTAATTTTAAAAAAATATTGGTGCCCAAAATTTTGATCTTGCAGACTTAAGAATTCTACATTTTCATATTGATTTATACAATATCATGTATTAAAAAACAATTTCTGTTAAATAAAGTAACAGATTATCATTTCCTGGCATGAAATGATCACCTGCACGCCGGCTTATCATGGGGTATAGGGCCAATTTAGATCTCATGCCATGGATTTTTATCGTTGGATACAAGACCAACGCAAACCATCTTGAATTCTTGATTGATTCATAATATCATGTTTTAAGCTCTCATAATATAATGTTTGAAAGTGTATTTTCTTTTTGTAAAAACCATCTTGGGTTTTGGTGAAAAAAAACCCATTTCAATTCAAAATCCTACTTTCAATGACAACAAAAACACACAATGTTCGAAGTTGTAAATGGCAAGTGTCAGCTAACTGCATGTAATGCAGGTATTTGACCTTTCAGAAGTTAGGCCATCTGATTTTGTTCAGTATGGATTGGCTTGCTTGGAGAAGTTGGCCTATCTTGGTGACCGTTGTGCCAAGGAGACTCGCGAAAAGCTGAGGGTTATGGTATTTTTCTTCCATCTTTCGTACTAAATCATATTATTTATTCACATGTAGTTCAAGTGGTTGACTCCCGCCTCAGGAAGTTTGATGTTGCGGTTTCAAGCCCTCGTGACTTAACCTTGGTGTGCCTCAGGGTAATGAGTTCACCCATGGGGGTTTTAAGCTGAGTATCCCACGGTTTCCCATACTTCAATTAAAAAAAAAAAGAAATCATATTATTTTAGTGTAATTTTTAGATGAGCATGCCTAAAATGCACATTGTTACCTCTTTGTTCTATGTTTGTATTGAAATACCACATTTCTACTCTTTTGTTGACACCTATGTTGCATGGACTCTTTATGATGTGTTTAGCACCCCTTTTTTATAAATTATTTTAATACTTTTTAACATTGTTTCTCAAGATGACTAAAATAATGTAATTTTTTCTCCTTTTCAAATTTAATTAAAATATTCATATATTTGTGACTTGAATTTTTAGAGTATAACTGATAGATTATTTTCTATCAATGTTGTTATTTTTTCACTTTATTTTTATTTAAAATGATTTTAAATTGATATTTATTTTAATATAATGCCGAGTCTAGAGTCTTAATTTTTTTTGATTTACTTAGTGTGACACCTCGCACCCATCTTGGACTCCAACACTTCTACCTATACGCATGCAACTTAAATTGATATTGATCGTCACAAATTTCATGCCCAACACTTAGGACATGTCCCTGTTTCTAAAACTCATTTATTTTTTATTAATATAGGAGAAACCAATGTTTAAATAACTCTGGTTAGAGCGTAATGTTAATTCTTTACTTGTTGCTATTGTTGTTGGTGCTGTTGCTGACATGTTTTGGCATTTGTTTTCTGCATGTAAATTGGGTGTCACTCTAAAAAAATTATTGTTTGATGTTCCTAGTTTATCAGTGCAGGATTCATGGTTATTAAACTAGATTGCAATTGGGACACGTTAATGTCCAAACTACTTTGAATGACTCACTCATTTTCTCTTTTGTTGGGGCAACTTTCAGTGTCTCCCTAATATGGTCGTTTCTATGTCTATCTTTAATCTTTTAAAGTCACCTCACACATCCATCTTAGCATATCTATATCTGTAACCATCACTTTGTTTAATGTCTTTTCTCCATTGGTCAAAATTTTGGAACTTGGGACATTTGGTTTAAGTTATCATATTCTTTTTGGCAGGTTGCAGGAGGAGATGGTACTGTAGGTTGGGTATTAGGAAGTATTTCAGAACTTTATAAGCAAAACAGAGGGCCTATTCCTCCGATTGGGATCATACCACTTGGTACAGGCAATGATTTGTCACGAAGTTTTGGTTGGGTAAGGCTAGTAAGTTCTTTCAGTTTCTTTGGGTGAGTCTGGGTTGGGCGAAAATCTTCAAGGAGACTCCTAGGTAGGGGATTCTATTGAATAGGATATTCTCCTATTGAGAGATTCTTCTACGATCGGTTTGATATTCACAGGTGAAAAGGTACAAAGGGAGGAAAGGAAAGAGAGGGGAAACCATTTTATACTTTTGTTGTAGGTGATTCACGATTCTATTCAAGGAGTGTAAAGGGGGCTTAAGATTCTATTGCCTAAGAGAGTACCAAATGGGTGAAATTAGTAGAATCTCCACTTTCTACACATTTCACCCCATCTAAACACACCCTTTGCTTTTGTCATAGTTGCATTGATCAGTACTCACATATTTTTTTCCAGGGGGGCTCATTTCCGTTTGCATGGAGGTTAGCTGTCAAGCGTTCCTTGTATAAGGCTGTTTTGGGTCCCATTCGCCAACTTGATAGGTAGGTTGTTCTTTTACTTTGAAGTTTAATGGACATTAGTGTTTGCAAAAAGCTCATTAAAACTGTTCATTTTGTAAGATTGCTTCTTCAGGTGCTATTAGAATTAGGATTCTAGTTTGGGTTAATCTCTATTAAGAGATGTATTTGAGTTAAGATTAGATTGGAAGTGTAATAGCCCTAGGGTCGACTAGAGGCTATATATAGTTGTGTAATACTCCTTATTGAATACAGTTTCTCAGTTTCTAACATGGTATTAGCCTAAATCCCGATCCATCTCCGAGAGTGCTTTCCAACTTTCGTCTTTTGTCCTCTCTCCCTCTGCCAGCGTCTGGCAGAGGGAGAGGGAGGGAACTTAGCATCACATCCGTTTTGCACGTTACAGTCCCACCCCTCCACTGCTGCCTCTGATAACCTCCGGTGCTTCCATCGTCAAGCCTCTCCACTTCTTCGCCCCTGCAACCTCTTCCTCGGCAATTTCTCTTTTGCATCTCAATCTGAGAACCAGATCTCGGCGTTCTTTCATCTAAGAACCCTTTTGCCTCACCATCTCTTCCCGCCAAGATATCGCGATCTGTGAACAGCGTACCCTGACGTGTAGCCGTTCGTCTCGATTTAAGTTCTGACCGTCGTTCTATGCACTTTTGCCTGGATCTCCCCCGCTTGCACTTGTCATCGCACCTCCCTTCCTCACGTCCTTGTTGTTTGCACAACCACCGCCAGCAGAACACGTCCGCCCAGTTCCGCCCCTTCCCTCTGTCTCGGATCATCTCCGATCTGAGATCTGGAGGACCAATCAGTTGTAACCCAGATCTGCCCGGTTTGCCCTCTCCCCTCTGATTGCAGATCCTCTGTTCGCCAGATCTGAGAGTTATTGCACCGCTCTTGCATCTCCTTCTTCGCCTCACCTCGCCTCTCTGCTGCGGTGCCCAGTTTTGTTTGCAGGACTCTTGTTTTCTCCCAGCAGCCACACATGCCAGATTCAGATCTAGATCTCCACAGTTTCTCCGAATCAGATCCGCCATGCTTCTCTGTCAGAATCCAGATCCAATCTGGACATCTGGGTCGTTTTCTCTCATTGCAGTCCACATCCGCGCAATGCACCATCGTCTTCTGCTTCTGAATTCTGCAGTATCCATGAGCAGCCACACCCGTGAGATCGCACGAAAAAAAAATAAAAAATGAGAAGAAGGTTCTTGGTGCCTCTTTTCCAATCTGAGCAGGATCGAGATTTCTAGCAATCAGCTCCTGCTCTGAAGTCCCCACCTTGCCTGTCTTCCTTGCATCGTTCTCTTCCAGCTCTTCCTGTTCGTGCATTTTGAAATATTGTAGTAAATTTGGGTGATTTTGGAAGGTTTGGTTGGTGAATCGGTTCCAAGTATTTCTGAAATTTGAGATGGAGGAGCCCATCTTCCTGTTGCCAGTCATGCACTTTTTGGAATTTGACATATTTACCCTCTGCCATAGGTGGTGTTCTTGGATTTCTTTGGGTATTCCTAGTCTTGCCTTTTTTTGTTTACGTCATAATTGAAGAATTCGGTCATTCGTCCTTTTGCCATTTGCTACCCTTGCCTGTTTTTGCCATTTTGTTTCAGTTGGTATCCGTTTGCTTCTGCCCGAAAAAAAGAAAAAAAGAAGTTTTGATCAATTTGTCCTTGCATTGAGTTCAGTGTGTGAGAATGCCCTTGGTTCTTTCTTTTGTTTTGTTGGTCTCTTTCTTCTTCTCCGATCTCGATTGATCTTGATTTGCATCATCTCATTCGATTGATTTGCATTTGTTTCTCTCTTGTCTTCGTCTTGTATCTGGACTTTGACCTAGCCCTTTTGTAGTCCAGTTTTGTGGCTGATTTGACTTCGTTTGGTACCTTTGCATTCGTTTGGTACCCTTTGCAGCCGTTTGGCACTTTGTCTCCTCCGTATGCAGCCACATATTGGAGGATTTGGTTTCTTATTTGATTTCTTGTTTTCTCTGAAGTTTATAGCATTCTCGTACTTTGACCTTTTGTTGGCTTTGGAATTAGTCTTTGAAGTGGCATTAGTATTGGCGGCATTGGCATTGGCAATCGTGTTTGGACAGTAAATGAAAGGAGCCAGAGTTGGAGTATGTTCAGCATAAGTTTTATAACTTGCAGCACACGTGGAATATTGGTTCAGTTTTGTTGGCTTCGTCATCACATTTTCACCATTGATTTGCTTCCGCTCAACTAAATGGCGTCAGTCAACACTTAATTTATTTGGTTATTAGTTTTTTATTTTGTTCAATAATTGTAAACTCAAAGTGATGAACCACTTGAGTTTAAGAGGGAATGTTGAATATATTAGAATTAGGATTTTAGTTTGGGTTAATCTCTATTAAGAGATATATTTGAGTTAAGATTAGATTGTAAGTGTAATAGCCCTAGGGTCGGCTAGAGGCTGTATATAGTTGTGTAATACTCCTTATTGAATACAGTTTCTCAGTTTCTAACAGTTCTTTTACTTTGAAGTTTAATGGACACTAGTGTTTGCAAAAAGCTCATTAAAACTGTTCATTTTGTAAGATTGCTTCTTCAGGTGCTACTAGTTCCATATTTTTAAAATAATTTAACTCGAATTTACATGTGTTCCTTCAATGTAATAAGTACACTATAATATCTTCTTCTTCTTGTTCTTCTTCTTTCAATTCAGTGGCCTATTTCTTGCATACTTTAAGAGCATGATAAAAATCCTTAGTTTTAATGAACTTGTTATGTTTTACATGATTTGAAATCTCTCTCTTTGAGATCTAGCATACCCATATTCATTACACTCTGAGTCTCCATTGATCTTCCTTTCTCACGAAAAATTTACCATAAGTTCTGTTTATCTTTTTGATGATGCAGTTGGCAAATTACGGTATCAATGCCATCAGGAGAACCTGTGAACTCCCACATTGTTTGAGGCATGTGGAGGAGTTCCCTATTGTCAGGTTATGAACATTGCTTAGTTATTTCTTATGGGACCTATTTATGAACACCCTGATGTCATATATAAATGTTTTACTTGTATTTATTGTGCTGCTACTAAGAAATGTTGCTTTTGCATTTCTGTCAATAATTTGTGGTGTTACTTTTTTCCGTTTCATTTATAAGCACTGACACTTTAGACTTGTGCAGGATGGAAATATTAAAGGGGTCCTATCTGAAAAGTTAGCTCACTTTGGAGGAGTGTTTTATAATTATTATAGCATAGGTAATATCTATTGATATTTGAAGTGTTCTGTTCTTGTGATTTGCATTTCACATCTTACAGTATATAAGAATTTCTCACCTATATATATATATATATATTAATTATGATAATATATGTCCTCTGCTTCAAAAAAATGAAACTGATATATGAAACTAGTTATGAAATTTGTGATGAAGAATCAATTGACTCCCTTGACTAGGCCAAAGTCAAGCAATCCAGAACCTATCTTTTGGGGCAGGAATATATGTTAGTCCTCTTTCAATTTTGTGACAGAAGCCCTGAAAATATCTCATATGTTCTTTTTTCTCCAAACCCATACACTTCATTTTCTTATTTTGCCTCCTCTTTTCTCCACCACTTATTTGGATCCTCTTTCTATTTTCAAGTGAATCGGTTCACTCATTGGTACACCGGACAGGTGAACCGATTCACTGGAAAGTGAACCAATTTCTGCAGGGGCAAAGTGGAAAATCCGAAAACCTGTCTCTCCTAAAAGATAATGCCCGTATTAGGATGGGCACTCTTTTATATTCCACCTTGCCATTCCTTTGTCTGAAATGTGTAAGCTAAGAACTGTCAAAGCAGTAAGGAAAAAAAAGGTAGATTAGATGACCAAAAGACCTAATTGTCATAGCACCATTATGTAGATTTTACTTTTCATGTTTTTGTTATGCTATTTCTATCTTTCTGCACAGATTCTTAGTTAGACATATGTTTTCTTTAATACAGGAATGGATGCACAAATTGCTTACGGTTTTCACCATTTACGCAATGAAAAACCATACCTTGCACAAGGTCCAATAACAAATAAGGTATGCTTTGTGTAGTTGTGCTTCATGGACCCAAAATTTCTAGTCCCTACTTAGCAATTTATCAAAAATTAGACCGAAATCCCTCTTTTTTCCCTCAAATATTAGACAAGTCATTTTTTTTTATGACCAAGGTGTCCGGGGGTCTCACCTATATTTAGACAAGGGACATTTTAACCCGACTAGTCCTTGGGACATGTGCAAACCTCCCAATCCCACACACACTAGGTAAGTAACTAAGGGGGAGTGGCCCATAGGGGTGTCGAGTTGAATCGAACTCAAGACCTCCCTTTATGAGGGGAGCTTCTTGACCGTCAGACTAACCACTTGTTGAGTTGTAGACAAGTCATTTTTCCCTTTCTGAGATCTTATTGCCAACTCTTTTTTTCAAAAGATAATAAACTGGCATATTTGAAAATATGCTTATGTAAAACAGTTTTCTCCCTCAAAGTAGTAGGGCTGATTCACGGGCTGGGTTTAGGCTTGGCTTCCCCTTGCGCAAGCCTAAGCCTGCCTGTTCGGATGGATGAAAAGCTTGAGCCCACTTGTTGGAGCCCTTTGTAGAGTAACGTAATTGGACAAAGTGAGTCTAAAGCCCACTTTGAGGCCCAATGTCACATTTCAAATGAACAAATATCTAAACCCACATTTAGGCCCAATTACAAAATTTCAATAAGATGTTTTTTTAGGGGTGGGATTATATTATATAGGGGGTCTAATATAATAATAAAATCACATATATACATACACACACACACGCATACATACAATCATTATATATACGCAATATTTAATATTTATAAATGGGCTAAAATCGAGATGGGCTTTACTGAAAACCCAAGCCAACCGGTTGGTCACATACACATGTGCAAGCCCATTTGTTTACAATGGGTTTGGGCTGGGCTTGGGTCAGGTTTTTATATCATTCCTGCAAATAATAGTTAACAGCTTACGCGTGATGTTCTGATCCTTCACTTTCTGGTGTTAGAAGTGAAAGATAACAGTTTGGTATCTAATTAACACAGCTCATTTACTCTGGATATACTTGCACTCAAGGATGGTTCTGTACTCCGTGCTTAAGTGATCCGAGTTTAAGGTTAGCAATCTTTCCCAGTGAATCATGCTGCATCTTGTCCCTTCTTGAAACTATGATGCACTCCTTTCGAATTTAGATTCTTTTTCTTTTGAGTTTTAAAATAGTTCATTTCTAATTGTTTAAAGGCAATCTATCTCTAAAACGTGATAATGGCTAGAACATATTTTTCTCAGAAAAATTATTACAATTTGAGTTTTGGAAATTTTACATGTGCATTATCATTATGTTCATAATTATTGTCATCCTTCGTAAATCTGTAGCATTAGATTTGCAGTTGATTAATAATAATTGAGCATATATTGAAATGATATAAATCCATTTCTGCAGTGGACTAGACATTCTACTGCTGCATATAAAAAGAATCAATTGCTCAGAGTGGGAGGAGATTCCAGTTCCTTCAAGGCAAGTCCAAGTTAATTTTCTCGCAATGATGTTGCCTAACATAATTCAAAGCATCTTACTGGTTGTCTTTCCCGCCACCCCTCCCCCTCCCCTCAATTTCAGTGTTAGAGCAGTAGTTGTTTTAAATCTTCACAACTATGGAAGTGGTAGGAATCCATGGGGTCATCCAAAGAAGAGGTATATAGAGAAGGTAAGCTTTCTCGATTCTTAGGATCTCTTCTCAGTGGCATTTTGCTTCTAATGATTCATTAGGTAACTAATATATTTATAAATGCAGATTCAAGAGATAGCCATAATCCTTGATTTGTAGATAATCCATATCTCACATTATCATAGTACAGTTTCTATCCTAAAGTAAACAATAGATAGCTTTTCAATTAGCTTATTTGTTAATTTTCTCTCTAATAAGCAGTGACCACCATTTAATTTTAACTTTTATGCCCATGGCATGTGTGCATGTTCAGTGGAGATTCTCCCTTCTCAGTTAAGCAAATCACGTATTTTGTATATGTGGGAGACAAAGATACTTAGTATGTCAATATCAATGAGATCTGTATGGCTTATTGAATTGCTATTTGACGAGCTTGTACAATACTATGCCCGGAAGAGGACTAAAACCTCCATGCTTTTAGTTTTAGCACAACATTCTGAATCACGTGAGTCAACCATTTTATTAAGACTGGGTTTCCAGCCCAAAAGACTAACCCATTAGGTGAGTGACCCAATTCCTTCATGAGTCCCTAAATATCCCCTTCACAACCAATGTGGGACTCCGTCAGGCTAGGAGATCCCTCGAGTACACATGCGTTGGGTTGGGGATATGGCTCCGATACCGTATCCAGCCCAAAAGCTCCCTATGGGTAGAATGACCCAAATCCTTTAGAAGTCCCTAAATCTTCCCCTTCACAACCAATGTGGGACTCGTTTGCTGCCCCAACACACTTCACTATCAAGGCATCTTGAAAGTGGTTGCATTATGTCATACATTGAATATTTGACAAGTGAAGTGTCGTAAGGGGAAAGGGAAATGTGGACTCTTTAGGACTCAAATAATGCGCTTTCAATTGTTTTTCAATTCTTTCCAACTTCATTTTGCTGCTTTTGCACTATGATCATATACATAATCTCAGTTCTCATTTTTGGAGAACCACATGTTGGGGCAGCTAACAAGTTCCACATTGGTTGTGAAGGGAGAGATTTAAGGACTTATAAAGGACTTGGGTCACTCCTCCTAATGGGCTGGCCTTTTGGGTTAGATACCCAGTCTTAACACCACATCAAATATTTGTTTGCCATTTGTCTTATGTCTCCTCAGAAATTCTGGCATTGGGATGTGGTTAGACTTGCATGTTTTAAGGTCTGACATATCAGCAATTTATATCTCAGAGGGGCTTTGTTGAGGCTCATGCTGATGATGGGCTGCTAGAAATCTTTGGCCTAAAACAAGGGTGGCACGCTTCATTCGTTATGGTTGAGCTCATCTCTGCCAAGCACATTGCCCAGGTACTACTACTACTACAACTATGTTATCTTTGTTGGTAAATTTGAGTTTTTTAGACTAATCTATTCTTGTTCAGATGTTTATTGATTTCAATAAATTCTCTGTAGATTAAATAAATCCTCTTGTTTCAGGCCACATCAATTAGGTTGGAAATTATAGGTGACAAGCGTAAACATGCTTATATGCAGATGGATGGAGAGCCATGGGAACAGCCACTAAATGGCGAGTATTCGACCATTGTAGATATTCGAAGGGTTCAGTTTCCTTCCCTCATGATAAGTGGAGACTGATTCCTTTGCTTCACACTCAAGAATTTAGAAGCCTAGAACAAATTATGAAATAAAACTTGTGTTTATTTTTTATTTATTTTTTGTAAGCAATTATTCTGCTTATTGTAACATGCAACAATGAATGAACTTTTTGTCGGTGCAGATTTATTTATTTATTATTATTGGTATTTTTTTGAGTTAGACATGTTTTATATGTTTTCAAATAAATATCAGGGCATCGGGTGTTAATACTTGAGTAGCCATTTTATCTTTCATTCATCAATCATTATTTTAACATTTGAACACCACCAATTTAGGTTCCTCATCTCTTCTTTTTATTGTTTTGAGAGGTTACTGTAAATCATTGGACATATGCGTTATATATTTTTTTTTTGAATTTACGTGTTTGAAACTGCGGGATAGCTAGCTTAAAACCCCCACGGGCAACTTTTCACTTCCTGAGACGGGGGATACCCATATATGCCTTATATTTGCTCATAAAAAACAGAAGCCACCTTTTCATGTCTCATGCTCAGTTATAAATTTGAGTGAAAAATCAATTTATTAGTCTATTTTTTTTCAATCTACGAAAGAATTAAAAAAATTCAGCAGATATTTCGGAGGTATCGTCTATATCTAACAAAAAATTTAAATAGACAAAATCATCAAATGTTGAAATACTAATGAAGTTTCAACGATAATGTGATAAACATTGACTGATACAGTTATGCACAAAATTACTGACCGATATTTATGTTTTGGGCCATGTCCAAACTGAAAAAATTCAACTGGACCGTTAGATTTTAATCAAAATTCGTAACTGAGGTTTCACATCTCTAGCTTTGAATGACTAATAATTTTCAACATTTTATTAGAAATACTATGCTCTTGTGTTATTCACCGAGCATTTTTTTCAGACTAATATTTTGTTGACTAATTGAATCAATCAACACACTCCACTTTAACCTAAAATAGACTAAATTTCAATTAAGATACCATCCGGTCCTAATGAGCTTTTCTCATTCATCTTTTTCAAGGCTTGGATTCATTTCTGTTTTTGTTATTTTATTTACCATCCTCTCATTTATCTCTCCTTCCATATTGTCTTATCTTCAAATTGAGTATTCAACGAGTCCTTAATATATGTTTTTCATCTTTTTCTAATTTCTTTGTCTTTCACTAAAACCCTTTGATTATCATCTTTAATACATAGTACATGGTCAAGATCTCTATTTCTCCACTCCCGCATCTTAACAAACTTATAAATTCTTTTCTCCCTTTCTCTTATTCCTAAATTAACTTACAAATCATCAATTGTAAGCTAACTTTATTAGGGTTTTTTTGCGCTAACTTAGTAATTTTTTCAATTGACTATATTCTTTAAATTGATTTTTCTTCTAATATATAACTCTTTCTATCTCCATGTTGTACCACCATGTGTCCTTCCTCAAGTCTATTCAATTTTCATTAGTTTCACCCAAAATCTATTTCCACATATCTTTAAGAGCCTGGACATCCTATCACATATCTCTGAATCTTCTTCTAAGCACCTTATCTTTTACCATTTCTACTTTTTCTCCTCTCAAATTCCACCATATAATTTTAGAAAGCTCCTTTCTTGCTATTTTTTTTAATCTATTCTTTAGAAGTAAGTCAAAAACAATAAGTCTATGTTGTGTTAGGAGGCTTTTGCAATTCATACCACATGTCATTTTTTTATGCCAAATTAGAAAAAGTCTATTTGAGACCTAAAATTGTCAACTCTAAAAGTAATAAGATGTTATTCTTTCATTTAGAACAATATTTTAAAACCCGACCCGTGGAGGGACCCGTGGAGAAAGGATGGGTTAAATAAGGTTTAACTGGATTGACCCATAGTCAAATCCGGTCAAACTAGTGATATTAATATAATATTATAAATAATATTAAATTATTAACTAAGGTTATATTTCATAATAATTTTTTTCTTCTCACAACCCTAATTGTAAATACTAAAAATTAATAATCCAAAAATCATATTTTCAAAAGAACCAAAAACTTCATTTTCATTTTCTTCATTTAAAGAAACCAAGAGCTTTTAAGGGTTAAGGTCACGGGTTTATTAGAAAAATCGGGTTGACCCGTAGGTCACAGAGGGTTTTTAATCTAGAAGTGTCTTAAAATGACCCGACCCGTGTTTCAGCCGGGTCACATGGGTCAACCCACAGCTCGGGTCGGGTTTGATAACATTGGGTGAAATTGCCATTTTGCTTATCCAAGTTGCTCGTTTGCATGGCGGTTGCTGCAAGTGCAATTTGAGTCGGTCTGGTGAAAGATCCAGGGGTAAAACTTGCGCTGGATTTTGGCTTAACTCATTACACAGCTTGAAAATAGGTGGAATAGATTAATTGTTTTTTATTTTAGAGTTAAGTTGAGTTGAAGAATTAAAAATTTGAATTGAGTTAGATTTAGCATTTAAAAATCCACCGACCAAACCCAATTTAATATCTATTATATATATGAATAATTTATTATTTCTATGAGTCATATAGACCCTAAAACAATGTGAGAAACTCATTTGGGTGTAAAATCATAAAAAACCAATATTACAACTTTCAGTTTTAGAAACAAAAATTACAACTTTGGCTTTCAATTACGTGCCTCCCATTTCGATTATTTTTTCTTTGATTTTAGTCTTGTAGAGAATTGGGTTAGAATTGAGTCGGGATGGGTTTTGGGGCTGGGTCAGACTCAATTACAAGCACTCAGGACTTTGAAATCGGGTTAACAGGATATGATATGGGTTAGAGTGGGTTTAGCAAAACCTCGCCTGAGTTTCATCCTTAGAAAGAAAAAAAACAAATAAAGTTTTAGATTCTCAACTGCTCATATTAGCCTCATATCAGACTAAAAATATTATGTATAGATTTGAATTCATAATGAGACAAGAGAGCAATTTAGGCAAGTAGGTCAAATACAGAGCATGATCTTTCTGCACTTATATTAAATTTAAAGTTAGTACATTTTAATTTAATCCATATTTCAAATCTCTTAACTTGCTCACAGTGCAACCCATTTTTTAAATCTTAACTCCTTTTTTAATTTAGGCTAACAAATTAAGGTCAAGTGTGATTGAGTTATGGGTCAACTCATATGATGAAGTAGCCTTTCGGATCTATATATATTATGCTTACGTATTTTCTTGCATAAAACTAGTCTTAATGGAAAGATCATGTAAAATTTTCCTAGCATAGTCAAATTAAAACCAAGTTAAGGTTTTTTTTTTTTTTCTTTTTAGAATGAAACCCATATTTTAAATGAATTAAATTAGTACGCTTATATTTTGGACCAAGTAAGTTAGGTTTAAACTCATCTTAACTAAGTTCTATCTCAAAGTGGGGATAGGCGTGAAAAAAGAAATAACTTCAACCCAAAAGCCTGCCTAAATTTGAGCTAATACTAATAAAACGTGATTGTTAGGAGCAATTTTTAAAACCCGCCTGTGGAGCGACCCGTCTTAAAGGAAGGGTGGGTTAAATAAGGTTCAATCTGGTTGACCCATAGTCAAACCCGGTCAAACCCGTGCTATTAATTTAATATTATAAATAATATTAAATTATTACCTAAAGTTATATTTCATAAAAATATTTTTTTCTTTTCATAAACCCAATTGTAAATACTAAAAATTAATAATCCAAAAATCATATTTTCAAAAAAACCAAAATCTTCATCTTCATTTAAAGAAACCAAGGATTTTTAATGGTCAAGAGTCATGGGTTTATTAGAAAAATCGAGTTGACCCGCGGGTCGTAAAGGGTTTTTAATCCAAAATGGTCTTAAAATGACCCGACCCATGTTTCAGCCGAGTCACGATTGACCTGTGGGTCAACCCGTGGGTCGGATCACGTTTGATAACATTGATTAAAACAAAAGATCAGCTATGACTAAATTGTAGACTATCTCAAAATTGAAGAACTGATTCCTAGTGTCATTTCTTTATGTAAACCCATGTCTTCTATGTGTGGTTTATATCTATTATTGTACTTCCTATATTGTCCATTTAGGTCACCCGCAATCACGACATTCTCGTACTTTTTTTTTAATTTACGTGTGGGAAATTAAGGATACCCAGTGAAAAACCCCCACGGGTGAACCCTCCTAAGACACACTAAGATTAAGCCATGAAGGTTCGAATCCACAACCTCCCACTTTCTAAGGCAGAATTCAACAAGTTAAACTAAATTCATATAAATTGACATTCTCATACTTCACACTAAATCATAGATCTCAAAAAAAAATAGTTGATTTCAAAATACTTAGGATCTAAGGTTTCCTCCTATTGACATTCCCAAACAAGAGAATGGAATACTACCTACTCCACAACCTATTTCTTGTGCCATGGAATTCATCAACTCTCCATTCCTATCCTCATTATGTTACTCTTACCTATATTCATCCTTAACTTTGACACTAGTTCAATCTAATGGCCTAAGATTCCAAGTGGTTAATAGTTAAACAACATATTTAATTATTTTCTTCCATGTTTCATCTATAATTTTTTTTTAAATGTCCTGCGGTGTTGGGTACCTCTTCTTTTTTCATAGTTGAATAGATACCCAACACCTGTAACAACTAAATAATAAAAAAAACTATAAAAAATCAATATTATTGGCCCCTAGAGTATGCTGGATTTGGCATTATATGTTGTTGATGAAGGGTATTCTTATAAAAGTCCAAAATCATGATTGATTTTGAAAGTGACTTACATGCTTATTGTGCCAAAGCTAAGTGAGAAAATAAATGTTAGAATTGGGGCTAGAAATCCGGAGTGGTGCTGTCCACTTACTCTTCCAAGTCCTACCCTAATGCCTAGGATGAAACAAAAGAAAAGGTTAGCCAACTTTTATCAAATTTAAACTAATATATTTTTCATGATTCAAATTAAAATAAATAAAATTATATAAAAAATTAGGGTTCATTAATTTTAAGAAGTCAAATAATTTTATTTCACTAAATATTAACTTTATAAATATAATTTACAATGAGGTCTAATGAAGTATAATTCAAAAAGTCGATTATCAAATAAATAAAATTTAATTTTAATAAAGAATAATAATTATAAAGATGAGTAAAATTTAAAACTTAAATTGTATTTGAAAAATAGTTTACTATTGTAGTTTTGTTAATATAGATATTGAGCAAGCAAACAATATTAAAAAAATAGAAAAAAAAATGAAATTTATGATATCATCTTAACCCAATATATGTTACATCACCAATCAAATATAAAAAGGCTAACGAAAACCTAAGGTTAGGGAATTCCGCAGTTTGGGCTGTTGTGTTTCCATTTCCACATTCCTCACTGCCCACAAAAGGCAACCTCAAGAAGTCTTACTTTCTTGGGAGAAGCTGAGGTCTTTGAACCTTTTAGTGATTGGAATTTGGAAATTGGAATAGTTGTCTAATGGGCCATGGACAATTAATTGGACAGGGACATGATTTTGGGGAATTTGAAATGACACAACTCAAGTTGTTTATCATGTTTATCTACTACTAATTTAGGGATTAAAATACCAAGTAGAGAGTTGTGTTTCATCCATAGACCGTAATTAGGCTTGTAAATAGACCCACGTTCGGCTCAAATCTTGGAGTTTGTTTACGATTCAATCTTAGAGTTCAATAAGTCTGATAATACATGTGAGTGGGCCGCATACAGTCTGCAGACGGTTCAGCAGACTCATATAATACATATTTCAAGGTTAGGACACGTTGCATGACTTTGTTTGCTCGCTCTCGCTACTCTGATTCTCTCCTTCGAACTATTATACTCTCAATCTTCCCTCTCACAATAAATTATGATGAGAAACTCATGTCTCATAATAAAAATAACAGACCGTTGGCTTCACTTATCCAATTTTTAACTCATAACTTTCTATTCTTTCAAAATATAATTTAAATGATTGCCAATGTTTTCAATAAAATTTACTTTAAAATTTAATGTACTTGCTCAAAATTAATCCAGATTACCTTTAGTTATTCCTTTCAAGTGTCAACTCACCTTCCTTCCCAATTTTCATTAGGTTGACAAAGACGCCCATTGCGAGTTGCCCAATTTACCAATACCCAAATGACATCAGCTATATTGATTATTTGTTTGGTTGGGCCCCATTGCTCCAACCAAGTATTATTATTCTAGAATTTATGATGTCATCAATTAAGAAATATACCATGTGATAAAATCAAGACCTTTCCAATTATTATAAAGACTTTGTAGCATCTTCCGCATAAGAAATGCTAAAGAAATAGAAATCAAAATAAATGTAAATTATATTTTTATTTAAGATATTCTGCAGGTTAATGAACCCCTGTCGAAAAGGTATTTTCAAATAATTTTTTTTTAAATAAGTCATTTTTTGTCATCAAATATAACTTGATAAAATCAAATTTACTTTGCCTTTAATTTCATTCACGCAACATTTCTCGATTAGTGACCACAGTTAAAAAGTTGAAAAAATATATAAAAAAAGGTAAAAATTCATGTGGGTGTCAGATTAGTGGTGCGATTAGCTGTCAAGTGGCTAGCCACAAAAGCCAGGCAGCCCCACCAGCTCCATGCTCTTCTTTTCCCCTCACCATTTCTCTTACTGTTCTTTTTCTTTTTATATTTTTTGTATTTAAGAGAAATAGTAGAAAAAAAAATCATGCAGATTAAAAAATTTATACATATTTGTAAATTAGTATTACCTCTAATATAAATATAAAAATTTCTATATTAAAAAAATAAAATTTAAATTTAATTTAATTTTGTCAGGAGATGCAGTTGCCCTTCCTTTGTCTCCTTACTCTCTCTCTCACTTTATAGTTTATACTCAACCCAAAAAGGGGGTTATTGCTTTCGTCAGTTCGTCACCAGCAACTTTAGTGAATTAAGCATTTTAGCACCTGGACCGACCAACGTGTACCATATGGCTTGGAAGTTATCCGTCGCAGGCATTAAAAAGACTTTCAAAAATATTTAAAATAAAATAAAATATGATATGTAGTAAAGTGATTAATTATATTAGAGGAAAGTAGAAGACTCTCTTTGTTTGATAATATTTTAATAAAAGAAATAATAGTAGACTAAAAGTTTGAAATTATGTAACAACTTATATGAATATAATTTAATCGGTTGCCTCCTCTTTTAAAAAGTGAGAGATTATGGGTAAGTGGATTTGAACTTTCATGATTTAATTTTTATATATCTTAAAAGTAGTGGACTCATGTAAAGATTTTACGCTATATATAAACCAATTACTTACGCAACATTACAGAACTTATAATTTTTAAGTTGCAGCTATTAACATTTTTTAAAAAAATATCTATTATAAACCAGTTGACAAAATTTGGTTTAAACTTTTAATAATTTTTTTTAATGAATTTAAAATATAAATTGATTGAGCTTGAATTTTTTTTCAAATAAAATAAAGTCAGATTTACGGGTCAAATCATTAATGGGCCTCCCGTAACTCTCCTACTTATTTTACAATATCATGGGCTACCGTATTTGGTCGGAGGATTGGATGATAATAACACTGTATAACTGATAGTGAGGATTATTCCTCACATCATTACGATGGAATCACTCAACTACTGACCATAAAATAATATTTGAATAATTGTTATAATCAGCTTTACAGTCTAAGTGGTAAAGGCTATGGGGACCAGACCATATCAACATACACCATGTATATGTATATTGTCAGCAATGATTACTCGTAAAAGAAAAGTTCAATGAATTATTTATAAAATGAATGGCATTTGTCAACAAAGTTTATGATTATCTCTTTCATGTAAACACTGCAATCCACATCTGATTGCCATATTTAACAGCAACATGCATCAGAAAGTAAAGCAATAAAAGTATAAAACTCATGACAGGTCGAGTTTGGAACTATAGCAGCATCTTCTGTAAAGAAACAAAAAAAATTATGATGCAACCCAGTGACAATTAACTTCAAATAATTATGATTACATTCAACTCTTATTTTTTTTATGATCAAGGTATTTAAGGGAAGTGATTTTAGAATAAAGTAGTAATCGAATTCAAGATTTACATTTTTTAAAGTGAATTCTTAACTATGAGTCCAACCCTATTCGATTACATCCAACTCTCATCTTACATGATTATCTGTCGTTGGAATGCCTAATTAAAGTAACACTAGAGAATTTGTGATGTCATCAATCAAGAATATCGTATGTATGAGATCAAAAATAGTGTAATCATTTCATTCATGAATAAGTTATTTTTCATTAAACAACTTTTGCAATTAACCAATAATCATAAATCAAACTGACCTAAACATGAAACACATATCATACATCTATGTATGGTATCATCATCATTTTGAGTCTACTTTTTTAGTTTTGCTTCTCTTTTTAAATACATCGTAAGTCATATATCTAGTCACTCCTATATTTCTTTATTCGGTTCCTTCTACATTTTCAATGGTTTACTCTACTATTTGTCTTGTATAGTTATTTTGAAAAAAAAAAAATCTTTTTCTATACTGTAAAAAAAATTAATTACCAAAATAATTAATTGATATTTGTTACAATAATGAGAAAAGAAGGCCACAGTGGAGCTGTTGAGTAAATGGGATTTGCATCGCTTACTTTGCAGCAGAGGCACGTGAAAGAGAGAATGCCCATGTGATTGGGGAGTTTATTATTAGTCCATAAATATATTTAGGATGGTCTCATTAGTCCACAAAGCCCACTGGGATTAGGGTAGTATTTCGGGTCAGGGTGAGTCAAACCTATATCAACTCACTTTAAATCAAGATTTTTAAATCTAAAGTGATCTAAACTAAAATACCCAAAATATATATATTTTTAGATCCATCTTCTTGCTTTGCTTGTATAGAGATACTGATTGCTTGTATAGTGATACTGAGATAAAACTTTTATCTTACTACTTGTTTGGAGGAAGGGTTCTTTTTATTGTGATGCTAGCTTTTCCCTTTGGGAGAGTTTGAGAAATAGATTGAAAAAAAAACCCAACATTATGAAATTACAAAAAAAAAAAAAAAATTCTAGGATTGATCTCAAAAGTATAAAAAATAAAATAAAAAGTTCTGAAAAAAAGACTTAAATTCGGCAAAATAAAACTTGAAAGTAAAAGAGATCTAAAATGAAAGAAATAAAAAAGATAACTCAAAATAGATGGAATAAATGTTTGAATATTATAGTTAATTAAATATCTATCACACTTATACATCTATTCAATTTTACCTACGAATATTATCTAGAGTCCAACTTGCTCTATTAAAAATACTTCTTATATTTAAAGAGAATAAGAGACGAGTTCTGATTAGACAGCTCAACCTTAATTAAAGTGTGGAGTAAATCACAATAACATAAAAATAATTATAAGAGTTGCACCAATGAAAACTCTTTCATAAAAAAAAAGTGGGCAAAACTTCATTCCATCTTAAGTGACCGCTAGGTTTTAAAATTTTAATTTTTACTCATTTTTAAAACTAAATAGATTTTTAATTTTTAATTTATTATTAAACTTTTATTTTTTAGAATTTTATAAAAAGTAATAGGGAGTGGATGACACCACACTCTCTCAGTCCCACTTAAATATATTTCCCTGTTCTCTTTTACTGGTCCTAAGTCGGTAGCCTTTTCTGATGCTCTGATGTTTGGTAATCACTAATCAAAGTAACCTTACTAATTAAGTTATTTTATTTATTAATATTAGCTACGTGTCGTAATAGTATTGAATTTTTGGAAAACATGTGGTCAGAGGATATTCTTTAATGAGACGGCTTTAAGTAGTCCGAGGGACCACATGTTTAGCACAGAGAAAAAAGAAGTTCTTCTCCTCGGCGATGCTGCTCCTTTTCTCCGGTCGATGCTGCTCCTTTTCTCCTTTCCAAAAACTCATGAGAATATGGAAATTAATTTGAGTATTGATATATTTTCTTGCATAGGAAATCGAGTTATATAATTTATATATTTTTCTATTTTAACTTTTACTTGGAAGATAAAATTGGTGATAAAATGAAAAAAAAATTGTAATAATATCAGCGGTTCTTCATTAAAGAGAAAATACCGGTACACAAATCAATTCTTTGATTTTTTTTTTTTTTAAGTGTTATATAAAGCAAAAATAAGATCTAAGCTTCTCTATTTTTTTTTTAAATAAAAATATCATTGCACATTAGTATATGTTGTATTACTCCTTGTCACAAATATCAGCGGTATTTTCAAATTTACCGCGTGTTTATCTGCAAAATACCATTATGGCGTTAAAAACGTGTTTTTATCGCCACGACGATAAATTTCTGGTAAATTTCCGATAAAATCGCGTTAAAAACGGGATAAACGTTAATAACGCGATAATATCCCGTTAAATTCCCAGTAAATTTCCTATACCATTTTTATTTCATTAATTTTTTATTTATTCTATTTTTTTATTTTTTAAATATTATAATTTCTGGAGATTTTTCCGTTAAATTCCCGATAAAAATCTGAGAATTTAAAAATATCCCGTTATTACCAATTGCCGTTAATATCCCGAGAACGGTATTTGTCTCTCAGCACACTTAAGTATAGAACTCACTAAATAAGGTGGTGATGAGTCTATTAGAACAGTCTTTCATTAAATACGTGACTCAGAAAAAATCATTTTAATTAAATCAAATATGTAATATTTTTTAATCTAAAAAATTAATTACTTCAATTTTTTATCTCTCTTAAAAAAATTACTTAATTCATCTAATTGAAATATTTTTTAGTGGTCATATATTCAATAAAAATCACATTATATTTTAAATTACATTACATTTTAATTCGATTGAATTAGCACAATTAGTAAATTTTCGATTTATGAGTTTAATCGAGTTTGACTAAAACTTTAGTATCATATCAACTCAACAAATTTCAAATTGAATTCCATTCCTTATTTTGCAATTAGTTAAAAAATCAAGTAATTATCAATTTAATAATTATTAGTTTGGAGTAAAAAATTCTCGCTATATTTTTCAATTGATCATTAGTGAATTTGACTTGTGTATAGAGTTACCCAAAAATTCACTGCACTAAAAAAATTTTGCTCTATTTTTTCATTCTGCATGTATTCTTTTCATTTAATTATTTTAATATAAATTTGTGTGTAGATTAAGAGGTTTACACATGCTCAAGAATTAGTTAGGTAATACTTTGATCTTTAGAAAAAAAAATTTAACATAAATCTCTTATCTTTTAGCTTTTCGATTCTAATATAAGATTTATCAAGCAAGCATATAAAAATCTTCATTTTAGAAAACTTAAAAAATTAATATCTATAAATTCCAATTTTAAAATTGCGTACCACGCATAACATTAAAAAAAAAATATAAAAAATTGCAATTTAGTCCCTTTCAGAGTTTCAGTCAACAATCAGTTGCCCACATCTCTTTCCAAATTACTGCTCTCTTTCGGCCGTCACTTAGGGCGTCAAATAACGGTCAGTAACACGCATGCCATTTGACGCTAGGCCGACGCCATGTCTCCTACACGCGACCATTTGTATTTAAAATGCTCCCTCTCTCCCTCACATCAACTACGGAAACAAATCCTCTGTGCAGAAAATCAGAGAAAGCGAGACCAAAACCAAAGCGTCGAAACTCAAAACTCATCCGCATTCCTACCATTTCATGTGACCCTCAGCTCCTTCCCTTCTTCCTCATTTTTTTTTTTTTTAAATACCAACCAAACCAATCCCATTTTCCTTCTCCCACCCCTTCATATTATTATTTTTACACATCCAACCCCACTCACATGCCCTCCCCTCTCTCTCTGTACTTTGTTGAATAGCTTCCATTGCACGATTTGAGCTTCAGATGCTGGAATTGATGTCTCTTGGATGGAAATTTTGGAGGCGTCGGCCGATCTTTCGACAATGTAAGCAGAACTCTTTGTCCGAATTCTCTATTTCTGTATTCTCTTGCATTGACTTCCATTTCATCTTGTTTGAAAGATTCTCTTTTTAATTTAATTAATTGATGAATGAATGAATAGCTTGGCATGTAGAGTTCGGAAAATGAACTCTCGAATAAGTCATTGGATTTTAGTATAAAATTCTTTTTTTCTTCTTCATTTAATTTTATTTTTGTTTGATTTTTTTTTTTTTGGTTCGGCTCCTTTTGATGTTGTTTGGAATGTATTATCTGATCGAATTGTGTGGAAAATGGTTAGTAGCTTTTCAAACACTGAGCATTCTATCTGCATTAGATGATTCTGTTTTTAATTGATGAATGAATGAAGGAGGTCTCTGGTTCAGTGGAGTAGCCTCTTGAATTAAGTCATTTGATTATGTTACAAAATTCTTCTTCTTCTTCTTCTTTTAATTTTTAATTTATTATATTATTATTGTATTTTTGGTTCAGCTTCTGATGATGTTTGGATTGGTATTATCTGATCGAAGTGCGTAGAAAATGACATGAAATAACTCTCGAATTAAGTTGTTAGCTTCAATTATAAAAAGTTTCTTCTTCTTTTAATTTAATTTAGTTATTTGCTATTTTATGTTTTATTTTCTTGTTCAGTATCTTGTGGTGTTGTTTGGATTGGCATTTCTGATCGAATTGTGTAAAAAAATGGTTAGTAGCTTTTCAAATACCAAGCATTCTATCTGCATTAGAGAATTCTGTTTTTAATTGATGAATGAATAGCTCCGCATGTAGCATTTGGGACTTCAATTTTGTGCCCTTTATTTCATGTGAAGTGGCCTCTTGAATTAAGTCATTTGATTTTGTTATGAAATTCTTCTTCTTCTTCTGATTTTAATTTTGGTTTTTCGTCCCTTTCAAGTTTTTATTTTTTGGTTCAGCTTCTTGTGTTGTTGTTTGGATTCGTATTATCTGATTGAAGTGCACAGAAAATGGATAGTAGCTTTTAAAATTCTGAGCATGCATTAGAAATTCTATTTTTAAATGATGAATGAATGGCTATGGAATGAATAGCTTTGTGTGGTGGCATTGAGAATTTTGATTGTGTGGTTTTGGTTCATGCAAAATGGCATCTTGAATTAAGTCATTGCCTGTAGCAAAATAATATTCTTCTTTCAATTTTAATTTTAATGTATATTTTTTGGGTTTGAGCTTCTTGTGTGTTGTTTGATTGGTATCATCTGATCGAATTGCATAGAAAATGGCAAGTAGCTTTTAAAATACTGATCTTTCCATCTGCGTTGGATTATTGGAGTATCTGATTGACCATCATATGTTATGTATATACTTTTAGTCAAGAAACTACTGTTTATATTTGTTACAGTAATGTATTTTTGTTGTATCTATAATTTACTATATATAATATCCAATTATCTAGAGAGGTTTGAGTTTTATTAGGGTCAATAAAGCACAATTTCTGGGACCCAGCTAGAGGATTGCTAATCATGGAGGAGGTTGGGGATAGATAGAGGAACTCTTGATCTATAGGTGTACAAAGTTTCAGCCCTAGTGGACATGTCTAGGATATGAACTTAGCGGGCCAAAGATATGAGTATCCATGTAATGTTAAAAGATAAGAGTAACATTAAAAGGTTAGTATTCGGGATGCATAGAATAATATTAAAAGATAGACATAGGAATGACTACATGAGGGAAATGTTTAGAGTTAGCCCAAATAGATGAGAAAATGAGGGAGAACTGTTTATGGTGGTTTGGGCACATATGTAGGAGACAAGAGACAACCCTTGTGCGAAATATTGAATAAGAGGCAAGTACAAGGAACTGGAAGAAGAGGGAGACCTATAAAACATGGATGGACAAAGTAAAGAAGGATATAAGGGACTGTAAGGTAGTAGGTGGTTTGATTTTTAGAGGATAGAATGGTGATAAGAACTTAGAAAGCTGAATCCAAATGGATGGGATTAGTGGCTTTGATAATGATGATAACAAGTCTCCTAAGTGCTCATACCTGTTTTGATCCAACGACAAGATATTAGTCAGATGGGTGTCAAATTGGGACATTAGACAATTCAAAGGGGCGGTGGATGTGAGAGAACTGTAACCTTATGGTTGAGGGCCATGGGTGGGCCCCTTAGTTTAAACTTTTTATTACTTTGATTTTTGGGAATGGTTGGCTATTGGCTGGTTAGGATTATAGTTTTCCATGGTAATAATAGGAAAATGGAAATAGGGATGAATTACTCTTAATTTTGTTTGACACTAGCATGGCTTTCATGCCTGACATCAGGAAGCAGCACCTTAGGTGTTAATTCACAAGATGTGACCATTCTTGAGAAGCACTATTGCAGTTTCAGTCCTATAGTTCAAGAAGTTCATGGATGACTGAATTAGTGGTGGTGGTTCTGAAAATCTTTATCTTTATCAATGCCACACACTCTTAACTATGTACTTCATTCCTATACCCAAGTACTCCTTGACACATTTACCACTACAGGAATTAGATGGTTTTTGCAAGTTAACACTTGTTAAACTAAGTTGATGGTTAGTGCTTGTTCTTTTATGAATATAATTTTGGACATGGTCATGTAGTAGTGATTCTCTTCAGCAAAAAGAGCTGTTTATGCTCTAATTTTGACAGGCTACAGAGCTGCAAATTAAACTTGTTACATGGCTATTGACATACCAACTGTTTTCTGCCTCTAAATCATACTTGGCTGCAGTAGCTATCTACTCGTAGCTGATTATTGCTTCTCTTTGTTTATAATATATTGTCTCTGACTTTCCTTTTTGGGAATGTAGTTGTTCTAATCGTGCCTTATTTAATTATATGTATATGCACAAAATATGTCTAGTATTTGGTGATCTAAGAAATGTGGTTTCCGATGTCAAGTCTTTTTGGAGGTTTCTTAATTTGATTCTGCTACTGCTTCCTTTGTGAAAGGAAAAAAACTGATGCTTTTATATGTGCTCCAGATGATTTTGCTGTCAGTCATCAAATGAAGTGGGATATCGTTGAAGCTTTGAACTGAATATAGCCTAAAGAAGTGGTGCTGCTATAGTTTTTAATACCATTTCGATCTCATAATTACATTTCAGACCTTAGAGTATCATGTTCTTTTAATGGTTTGTGAGATGGGAGGTGATTGCCTTGAAGAAATGGACATCGAGGTCCTGCCTTCTATGTGGCCTGAAAATCTTCGAAATGAAGCTGGAAAACAGTTCAACATAGAAAAGCCTGGTGTGGACAAAGATATGTTGGAAGAGATCACAATTGTGGAGGAGCCTTCGATTGTGGATTTCAAGCGCCTTGTAGAGTTAACTAGTTACAGTGAGAAGGGCTCCTCTCAGTTGGTATACCTTGTAAAGCAGTGGGAATATAAGCAGGCTAATGCTGTTCGGCTTCTTCATGAAGAACTTAACAACCTGAGCAAGCAAAGGAAGGAGGTAGAACTAAAGAAATTAGAGATCTTGGAAGCCCATCGATTTGAGGAAGATAAATATGCTGGACAAGCGATCAATTTCCATATTGGATGAAGTTTATGATATATGGGAAGCTGTACCCCGGAGGAAAATTGATGTTATTCTACATAACAAAAAGGTTGAGATAGATGCTGAGTATGACACGATTAAGTACTGGAAGCAGCGGGCCATGCAACTGGATAAACTATTGGAGGCAAGTATCCAAAGAGAGCAGGCACTTCAGGAAAAATTGCAAGAAGTCGTAAATAATATGGAAAGGCAGTCCTCACCTGTGGAAGAATTGTCTCAGATTTTGAAAAGAGCAGATAACTTTTTACATTTTATTCTCCAGAATGCACCTGTTGTGATTGGGCATCAGGTAAATTGATCATTGTTTCAATTAATACATTGGAATGTGCACAAGTTTGATGTGTTGTACTTCTGTTGCAATATGGTTTTTAATACCTGGAAATTTGAGTGGCTGTATTGCAGTTTCTGGATTAGTCCCATCTTATATATTACGTTTTCAGTTTCTTCATAAAGCATACTGATTGTTTCCTGCATATAGTATTTTAGGGAATGATGATGAACCATGGAGACATTAATCTAGGCATAGTTGTATGTCATCTTCTAAGTAACAGTGATATTTTCTTCACTCTCTAATCTAATAAATAATGGAAAAGGTGAAATGTGTCAATGATCATTCTCACTATTATCTGCTGTGATGTCCCGTGAAATCATGATGGGAATATCATTTAATGTCATGGATTTTGTTGGACATGTCAGTGTACTGTTGGTTATATCTGACAAAAATTATCCTGATAAAGATTGTTCCACCTTTCTGATTATCAACAGAAAAATGAACTTTATTGGCCTCGTGCATGTTCTTGTTGACCCTTGTATGCAACACTAAGTGCATCAATGATGGGGTCCACTTTTCTTTATGGACTATGTGCTAACAGAGTTCACACTGGACTGTTCCCCTTAGAAGCATCACTGGAAATGGTCTTTCAGTGATTATACTAAAGTATGCAGACCTTTCAGTACAAGATTACTGTAAAAAATGAAGTCATCACATGGTATGCATGTGGTTGAAGTTATTAAATGTTTATTCATATTTACTCGTTCTAGTATTTTAGCATTAGGCTGCATTTACGATAGCTGAAATGAATGTGCAATATGTCCCTTGAGAAATTTGTATCTCGTGGCAAGTACTGAACCTTTGCTTTTGGTTCCTTATACATTGAGGTCCACTGATTAAAACTTTGTCGACACAGTGCAACTGAAAACTGTTGCCTAAGCTCTATGCTATCCTGTGCAGCCCTCTGTTTATGTTTGAAAGTGCATTCTTTTATCTTCAGTTGTTTGACCTGCTTTATATATAAGGGATCACATTTTTGTTGCTTCTAATTTCAGGATAAAGAGTTGATATCGGTTCATTTATAATCATTTTCCAAGTTTACATGAGGAGGTAAATAATCAACTACTATTGTTGATACTTATGTGAAAATTCATTTTGTATGCATGTACATGGTTATGTGGTTTGTGTGTGCAAGTGTGTGCATGAGCAGTGTTTCAATATTAAAGGGATACCGGTTACCTGCCGTGGACCAACATGGATGGATGCCAAATTCCATGTTTGGGGTTGTCTAAAGGTCATTAGGTAGATTAGGGGGGCAAAGTCTGAACATCCACCCATCTATCCACCGTGGCCGCGAATGTTAGGGTTCAATGTTTAATCATCATCAAACGCAATTCTCCCTTCTATATGGGTCCAAAATTTAGTCATCATTATCATCATCGTAGAAGCTGTTTGTCCTTCGATCTGAGGTCCAAGGTTTAATCATCATTTTCATCAAGGTCATTAATCCCTTCAATCTAAGCCGACTCTCTGACTTTACATTCCCACCCAATGTATCCTACCAAGATTTGTGTCCTCCATCATTCCATGATGTAGAATGTCCTTTCTTGAATCTAGCATTGCATATGCAGGGCCTAGGTGGATGTGAAAGGCATCAGGAATTTAAGGGCACCAGGAATTTGCAAGGCATAAATTACACCCAATTAGATGATTGTAGCAATGTATTCTATGATTTGCAAATTGGATCCCTAATTCTTACCTTCTCTTCTGAACCTCCCAATCACATTTCTACAGTCATCCGTTAAGAACCTAAAAGGCTTCCTTTTTCCATAAAAAGTGAATATAGACCTGCTTCTTCTTTTCCTTGAGAAAATTCTTTTTTTTTCTCTTTCATGATTTGCATGAATTATCTTTAATCAGATTTCTAATATTTCAGGACATTATAGGTAGAACTGATGTTGAGATCTTCTCTGGAGCTGGAGTTAAGGAATCTCAAGACTTCAAGAAAGAAGTCATGGAGCGGGGCTTACCTGCTAAACGGGAAATTACATTTGAGACTGAATTATTTGGGTCAAAGACATTTTTGATCCATGTTGAACCAGTATTTAGTAAGTCAGGGGATACAATTGGTGTGAATTATATGGGGATGGATGTAACTGATCAGGTAAGCTGTTATTCCAAACTTAAGATTTGTTGATTTCTCTTTCATTTTCCAAATGGTAGTATTAATTTTGAATTTCAATACCCTGCATCTTATCAACTGCCCAGAAGTTCTGTAAGAAACTCTAGTCGGAGAAAATTTGTTCTTAGCATCTAATTATTTTTGCATTAACAAATGAATTTTATTTTCTAGAATGCCTTTCTCACTACCAAGGATAATGGTCAGAGTGAAATATAATGATGAGACAGAACTAAGAGCAATAGGTTCACTTTATGGATGATAGGGTCGAAAAGAGGCAATTTTGAATCCCAAATCATAATTGCAGCATTAAATTATGATTTAGAATTTGATCAAGTGAATCCAACTCTCCTACAATTATCTGAGTCAAATGCAAGAATAAATAAAGGTATCTGTGTATATAAGGAAATCAACCATTAAACAAAAGCTCACTTAAATATCCTCCCTTTCATTGATAAGCAGAAATCTAATTGATGATAGATCTAAATAACAATATCTAAGAGCCACCATTTCTCATTGTCTGGGTGGTAGGAATAATTTATTCTTTACCAACTATACTGGGTTTGAGGAATGGTAGAAAATGCTTCTGAACTGTATCTAAGATCCAACTACACCTCTGCTTAGAATGCTCAGTACAGTCCCCTCATATTTCTACTCAACCATTAAAAGCACAACATATCACTAGTTTTGTTACTAACATGCACTGTGTTAATAAGAGACCTGGACACCTTGATCAAAAGAAAAAAACAACATGCACCTTTTTGGTAGTCCAAAAATAACTTGACTTGCCCAATTCTTGTCAAAATCACATGATTTAATTCTCTTGCTGGGGCAGCCAAATAGGCTATATCCATTTGTAACTGCTATCGTTCTTAATGTCATCCAGTAGTATAAATGTCAAGGAAGTTTGATGATGTTTGGTTGTTGAGTGAGCCTTCAACCTAGAAATGGGAATTTGGTACCTTTGTTGCATAATGAATCATATATTATATGAAGAAGCGCAGTTGGACTTATTTTGAGAGGAGGTTCTTTTCCTTGATTTGATGAAGTTTTTCAAGCAGTATATGATGTTTTCTT
The DNA here is from genome assembly GCA_022113865.1 of Chimonanthus praecox. Taxonomy (NCBI): domain Eukaryota; kingdom Viridiplantae; phylum Streptophyta; class Magnoliopsida; order Laurales; family Calycanthaceae; genus Chimonanthus; species Chimonanthus praecox. Next base: position 62,490,017 of record CM039091.1, on the reverse strand, counting down.
CGGTATTGTCAAATAATTTATTTCCCCTGTTACAATATTATTTGTTTTTTCTGTTCATTTAATAGGTTATAAAAAGAGAAAAAATGGCAAAGCTTCGGGAGGAGATAGCTGTACAAAAGGCTAAGGAAACAGAACTGAACAAAACAATTCACATAACAGGTATTGCTATTGCTAATATACAGTTGACTGTAAATACCATACCAACACTGTTCACTTATCATTCTGCCTTTTTTTCTTCATTCAGAGGAAACGATGCGGGCAAAACAAATGTTAGCAACCATGTCTCATGAAATAAGATCTCCCCTTACGGGGGTTGTTAGCATGGCTGAGATTCTTGGAAACACAAAATTAGACCAAGAACAACGACAACTGTTGGATGTCATGTTATCTTCTGGTGATTTGGTGTTGCAGCTTATTAACGACATTCTTGACCTTTCCAAGGTTGAATCAGGTAGAAAATCTTTATATTGTTCCTAATACTTACAGTGACATTTCTTTTAGGGCACATTTATCTGCACAAGTTTTCGTAGGAAAAATTAACTTTTCCTGTATAACATTATTTGTCATGTATGCTTACTTGCAATTGGTTTCATAGAAAATTAATTTCACATGTGGGAAGCAAACCCCCATTTCATACCTTTCTTTTCTACCCCATAGCCTATGAAAAATGTATCAATGGTGGATGTGAAACATGCAACCCAACATACCAACCATCCCAATCCAAACTGTGACCCAAACCTGACCCAATCTGGGCTGTACTCCTCCCCACCTCTCCTCTTGCTGCCCAGCTTGCAACTGAGCCCAACCTATGACCTGACTGAGCCTGCAACTCAGCTCAAAGCACTCTTATTCGGAGCCAAACCCAGCCTTGAAAAAAGGCCTTTTGTTGATTATCCTGACCTGTAGAATAAATCTGGGTTGATCCAGCCCAGACTTGCTTACACTGATTAGGGAGTTCTGTCTGACTCAACCTGAACTCAAACTGACTCGGCAATATCATGGGTCTTTGTTGTGCCCTCCCGCTCTAGATTGACGATTGGATCAAAGTGAATTTTGGTTTTTTTTTTTTCCAATGCTTTTCTAGTGAAAATTAGATGTCCATTTTGCACGTCCCCTATACACTTTTTTGGCAGTGGTAAGGCCTGCCAGCTCTCAATTTGAAGATGAAGTGGATTGAGTGTATGTGCTTGATTTTTTTATGCTTTAGCTATGATTTCTCATTACCATCCTTAGGTGTGCAAACAAACATAGAGAAAGAGCATAATTTCCAATTAATTTTTTTTATGAAATATTTAATTTACTTTCTCATGAGAAAGTAAAGAAATGTACCGTAAAGTCCTCCTCATATTGGTAAACATGGAATAGGGATTTGTACACTTTCATTAAGTTTTCATTTTATTGTTTCAGTTATCATAATATTTTTTTTTTCCTTTTCCAGTTTGGTTTATAATTGAGCAGCATTATATTGTCTTGCATATAACTTCTAGCACAACTGATAAGGGTTTGTTGTTACAACCCGGTTGTGGGTTCAAGTCTCATGAGCTTCAGACAGGCAGTTGGTTTATAAAAACACTTTGCGAAATCCAATTATAAGGGCCAACCCTAGATTGATGGAAATGGCTTAGATGATGATGATTAGATTGTCTTGCATGTACATCTATTCTTCACCATACCAAGAGCAATGACATGTTTTGAAATGGAACAGTTTCACAAAAGTATATCTTTAAGGGAAGTTTTGAACTTAGACAAGAAACACAAATGGCAATATGCACAAAAGGCGTAGATGTTGCTTCTTAATATGAATTCAACAAACTAGAAGTGAGTCTTCAGTAATACATTTTTTGGCGTATGATCATGTTAAATTATATCAAGTACCTAGATGATATAAACCACTGTCATATTTATACTTGAAATTAGTGGTTTATATAGATCAATAATCTTCATATTTATAGATGTTTGCATGAGTTCATGATTGCCATTTTACAAGAAATTAGTAGAAACATTGTATAAAAACATAGTAGGAAAAAGTCAATCAGAATTTCTTTATTTATTCATCTTTTCTTCATATCACAGTAGATCTTGATAACTTCATTCCTATAGTATTATCAGTTTGCTTTTCATGATAGGAGAAAGATAATCCCTGATGTACTGTATTTCTGATACGCCATTAAGATTGAACAAGTTCTATTAAATTCCCATACACAGCTACACTGCTTAGATAATGATTTTGGTTCCTTTAGGAGTTATGAAGTTGGAGGCAACAAAATTTAGGCCAAGAGAGGTAGTAAGACATGTACTCCAGACCGCTGCAGCATCATTGCAGAAGGATCTAATCCTGGAAGGACACGTAGTTGATGATGTTCCTGTGGAGGTGAGAATTGATGTCAACTTACTAAAGAATGAATTTTGTTCTAGGACACACATTATCCACATTCTACAATTCATCTTCTGTTACCATCATTACTGCCATTACTTTTCTTGTTGCGTGTAAACTAAAGGAGAAACTTAGTGATTATATGAATGATATTGACTGCTATAGCATGAAGATCACTAAAGACTTATTTTTAGAGTTACCATCACCTTCACTTGCACTCGGACCTTACATCCCAGTTAAGTATTAAATTAACAACTTGTATAGAGTTTAGGCCCCTTAGGTATTGTTGATTATAAATTTCTTGGCATTCTTGACATGAATTAAAAAAAAACAATTCAAATCTACAAACTGATTTATCTTGATAGATAAATGTCAAGTTATTGGTCTTATCAATTAGACACCAACATACACTATTTTATTCTGGAGAAAGTACATATAATATCTTGTATTGATAAGGCAGAAAAAAAAAAAGGGAATCAAAGTCACATACCATAGAAAGAGATTGATATGATGCTTGCTGACAAATTCTTGCTTTAGGGAAGGTGCCAAGTAATTATTTGGAAAAAAATAATTAATTACTGGTTAACATGAACTTCCACCATTTGGATGTCTGCTCCAGTGAACCTTCTTCCATACCCAATAGTTTCCATTACTTACAGGTCATGATATTTTACAGTAAGAATCTTAGTTGTACTTGAATTTGGTAGCTGTGCTGATTAAGCCAAAACCTTGTCCTTTCAGGTTATCGGCGATGTGCTGAGGATTCGGCAAATTCTTACCAATTTAATCAGGTAGGACCTTCATTTGGATTTTTGTGGTCAGAAGCTTCCATGTCTTTTTGTTTCAGAGCAAGTGATCTGACAAAAAGCTTTATCTAGTTCCTATTGTGCTTTGTGAGACCTATAATATCCCATTGTTTCATTTTGATCATTTTCAAGAGGTAGAGTCCATAATCCTAGATTCCTTAACAAGTTTTAAACTCGCTTGGATTCGGATGTGCATTTATATATACTCTAGTGGCTGTGGATTTGGAAACTTATGGCCATTTGTCCTGCCAAAGATTTTGGGTTGGCACAGAAAACAGAAACACATCAACTTATTTTGTGTGTGTGTGTATGTGTGCGCGCCTTGTGAGTTCCACTTCTCTACCCATCTTTATTTAGGGGTTAAATTCTCCTTCATTTGGATATCTAAGATGCCCATAAATCCATGTACCTCTTTAACATTCATTCCTTGTACAAGAGATGTTTACAGTCTTCGATTTAAATGCTCGAACCATCTCAATCATATTCATTTTCTTTATTTAAGCTGTATTAACTGTCTTATCTCTTATTTTATTCTATCCTTCCACTTTGGACATTCACCATCGTGGTTATACTGTTTGCTACTACACTGTCTAATTGCCACACACAAATACCATGTGGAATGCTCCTTAAAGCAAGCAGCATTTGAAAAATACAGCACTAAACCCTAGATTGTCTCCCACCTTGTATCATTTTCATTTGTGGCCTTATAATTTATTTTTGTAGTTGCTCCTCAATATTGATATCTATCTCACTGGTTTGAAGTGTTATTTTGAATAGATCATTTTCCCTACTCTTAGATCTACTAAATCTTATATTCTAACTTGCCTATATAATACTAATTTTCAGACCATTTAATTGAAGAGCCTTTCTTCAAACATCTAGTTTATTATTGGCTTGATTTCTTGTCTGATTAGTACTATATCATCTGCGAACAATATGTAATAGTGAACTTCATCCTTGATTTATTTAATCAAATCATTTGTAACTAAAGTTAGGGTGTGAAGTAGGCCCTTGGTGTAGCATGACTCCAATTAGGAACTCAGCTCTCTCCTAACATATCATCAGTAAATACTTTGATCCTTCTTTACTAAAATCATTTGTAGCTAAATGAAAGCAGGGATTAAAGTAGAACTTTTATGTAGCACATCAACTGGGGACTCATCTATCTCTCTTACATACTAGAAAGTAGAAACAATTTCATTTTCATAGATGTCTTGTATGATATAATTTTCCTTATTCTATATATATTTTGTAACGACCCGTCTCGCTAGCATGATATTGTCCGCTCTGGGCCTCATACACGGCCCGCACGGCTTTCAATTGGCTAGCCAACCCACTGTTTCTCCCAAAAGGGCTCATGCTAGAAGGAGGAATGCTATCACTTATATACCAGAAAATTTCCAATGCAACTAGCAATGTGGGACTTTTTTGGGACGGGATATTATAATCTACCCCCCTTAAAGCCAGAACCGTCCCCAACTCTCCACACACAACAACCAAGCCCACATCCTCAGGCAGAGAGTTGAACCATTCTCTGATACCATTTATAACGACCCGTCCCGCTAGCATGATATTTTCCGCTCTGTGCCTCACACACTGCCCGCACGACTTTCAATTGGCGAGTCAACCCACTGTTGCTCCAAAAAAACCTTATGCTAGAAGGAGGAAGGCTATAACTTATATACCAGGGAATTTCCAATGCAACTAGCAATGTGAGACTTTTTTTGGGACGGGATATTACATATTTCCTCTTCAATGTTCACTAGAGTAGTTAAATTAGTACCTATCATTTTTTAAGGTTTTCCCTAAATCAATGAAAGCCACATGGATATTCTTTCCTTTGCTTTGAATTTTATTTCAATTTGTTTCAGTAAGAAAATTTCTTTTGTCGATTTTCCTATGATAAAACCAAAATGGTTCTTAGTAATATTTGCTTATTGTTGCCTATGAGAAAAAAGAAAGGTTATCCCACAATCTTATCATATGGTTCCTATATCTATTAACTCTATACTCTTTTTGTCAAAGTACCTAAAGTCCAAGATGCTAAAAGTAGTTTCCCTACGTGCATTTGATAAATTAGTTGTTACAACAAATGTTGCTGAGTAACCTATAACTGCAAGTATGGAAAAGAGAAAGAAAAAAATGGAAGATGGAACTCTAGAAAGCATTTGGCAAAGACGTGGTCAGATAAACTAGCTACCTTGCTTGATAAATCTGTATTATAGAATAAAAAGAGAAATAAAAGTAAAGGTGAGATCAGAAAGTAAGTAGAATGATTGAAGTATGATGACGGCTAAGATGGGTTTAACGCCTACTTAAACCATCAACATGAAATTATGTTTTTAGACTCGACATCCTCGATCTGAATCAAGGATTTCGAAACAAAACTCCGGATATCCAACTCTTTCTCTCACTTGAGAAAGGAGGAGATGGTTCTAATTTCGATGCGACAAATTCACCGAAGAAATTAGGTGTTCTAAGAATTCAATTCAAATGAGGAATTGGGAATACGAATGTTAAGATGTAATGCACTTAATTAAACTGAATTAAATACAATTAAGAAATAAACATGCATGAATTCTAATCTGGCTCGAATTCAAATTGAAAATCGAAGAACATTCTAATGAATCAATTTGATCATGGAATTAAAATTTAATCAAGCAATCGAAACATGCAAGACATGAACAAATTAAATTCACCATGGAAAACATTCAACACTTAGATTAAAAGTTAATTCAAAACACAAATTCAAACTAAGATTAAAAAAAAAACCCAATTACGAGACTCAGCAAACTTGGAAACTCAACAAGCAAACCATGCTTAAATTTAATTCAAATTCAATTGTGTCCAATGTCTGGCCAATTACTGAATTTATAGGCCTTGTTCAAACTAAAAAATTAGGAGAGAAATAATTTTTAAAAAATATCAAATTCGTCCTTGTGAGCCTGCATGCCCAGATGTGGCCAATTGGGGCTGTTTCCAAATGGGAAGCTCTTGTTTGATAACAAGACTTATTGGTGATGGCAACAAAAAAAAAGAGAGAGAGAGAGAGGGATGTATACACAGTTATGCACACGCATATCCATTTCAGCTCCAAATGAACTATTCATTCATTTTTCGGCAGTAGTTGAAACTTCTGCAAGGCTTGATTTTTGGAACTTCCAGTTGTGTCCTTCCTCCTTATGTTGAATTACTCCTAAACAACCTAAAGTAACTTATATTTTATTGTTCTTAAGTTTTTCTTGCAATTTTTATGCACTTGTTTGGCAGTCTCCAAATTTTGAGTTGACGCTTTTTTTTTTTTTTCTCTCTCTCTCTCTCTTTTGAAGCAATGCAATAAAGTTTACCCATGATGGTAAGGTTGGGATTAACCTTCATGTGGTACCCGAACAGTGCTCTGGACATGGAGAAGGACATCAGTTAGGATTATTGTCCAAAGAACCTACAGAAGAAAATTCAACAGTACCTCAAAGTAGTGGTGGTCCAGAATCTACCAATTATCATACATATGGGGAAGATCATGGCCAAGCATCAATTAAAATAGCAGCTTCAGTGGATGAGGACATAGAAATGCATCATCATTCACATGAAACAATAGTGTGGCTACGTTGTGATGTATATGACTCGGGAATTGGAATTCCAGGTGCCCTTTTATTTCTTGTATTCATATAATCCAGTTAAATGATGGGAATACTTTAATCACACGATGGGATGTTTGTTCTTCTGGAGATGCATGTTATTTTTTAACTTCTTTCTGTTCTCTGATTCTGAAGTGCTGACTACTTCTTGACTGTTATCTTTTAACAGACAATGCATTGCCAACACTGTTTAAAAAATACATGCAAGTAAGTGCAGATCATGCACGAAAGTATGGTGGGACAGGACTTGGTCTCGCAATCTGTAAACAACTGGTGAGATGCAAATTTCTTCTTCTTCTTCTTCTTCTTCTTCTCTCTCTCTCTCTCTCTCTCTCTCTCTCTCATAACAATAATTTTTATTTTTTTTTATGGATATACATAACAATAATTCTAAATTTTGTCAAGTATGCCTTGGAAGATAACAACAATAACTTGCCACGTCTCAAAATTCTAAATCTACTTGGGTCAATTGCTATTTGTTTTGGGTCATGTTTTTGAGTGGTTTTACTTTACTGACATTGACCTTTTATATATGGGATCTTTTTTTTTTCGTTTGTTTGTTTTGTTCTGGAGTGTTAATTGTGTTAATTCTTCTTCTTCTTTTTAATTTGTCTCCTCTGTTCTCTACCTGCATATGCTAATGTATAATTAATCATGCAATTGTTTTCTACAATTTGAATGCCCATTAAGTATAAAATTTGACTCCACTAAGTTTTTAATCCAAGAGCTGGCCCCTCAGGACATGAGTCTAGTTTTGAGCTTTGTACTGTGGACCTTGGTAAGCAGTACAGCTAGCTACTGTTTTGCTCTTTTGTGAGCTGCTTACCAGTCTCTCATATTTTATTGAATTTACGTGCGGGAAACTGCGGGCACATGAGCCAGTTGCTTTTAATTTATAAGGTCCTCTTGGGAATAACACTTCAGATAACAGTTTACCTCAGCCTCAAATTTGATGTGGGTTGTTTTTTCTTGTTCAGTTCCATTTACCTTCTAATAACAGATGTTGGAATTCATTTGCGGCAGGTGGAATTGATGGGAGGTCATCTTACTGTGACGAGCCGAGTGCACTGTGGTTCAACATTTACATTTGTATTACCCTGTAAGGTGTCTCTGAAGACAGAGCATTCTGATGACCCTGATGAGCTCTCAGATATTGCTGATCATGAAGCTGTATCTGATGCTAACTCTGATGAAGCCAATGTGGGGTATTTTCACTTCCAACCACGCACAATAAGTTCAAAGTCATCTGGAGGATGTATGACAAGAGCCAAAAATTTATCATCAAGCAGTGGTTTGTATGATCCTTTAAATAAGCTAAATGTTTCATCAGCGGAGTCCTACTCATTTCCTTCCAAGAATTGCATCTCAAGTGACTCAGCTTTGCTTGAAGATGCTTGTTCTATAGCTGATGCTGCAGAGTCAGTTTTGGAACTAGTTAGTTCTCCAAGGCGAGACATAGATACAGATGCTGAAAATTTATCTGGAAGAGGTGAGGTGCATTGTGTTTCTGGAAATGGTCTGATCATGAATAGGTATCATGGACGAAGTACAGATTCCCAAAGTAAAGAAGGCAGTGATTCCCAACATTGTAATAAAAAATATGAGGAGATTGGTAACACGGCTGAGAAGAGTAGTGATGGCAAATGCACAAATCACAGTCAGAAACAAGATAGTTCAGATGGGAGCATCCAAAGTACATCTTGTAACAGTTTAGAACCATCCAAATCTGTTTTGCAACCAAAAATCCTCCTTGTGGAAGACAACAAGATCAACGTAATGGTGACTCAATCCATGATGAAGCAATTGGGTCACAAGATTGATGTTGTGAACAATGGTTTAGAAGCAGTGCGTGCTGTTCAGTCATGTTGTTATGATCTCATTTTGATGGTAAATTTTTTTCTTCTCAATATTGTCCTTACTTGTTCCCAAAGCAGTTATTTTTTATCAACATGTTCAAGTTCCATCAGGTACAAGTATTAAAGTATAAAATTTGCTTGTTGAATGAGTTTTACTGAGTTTCTTATGTCACTACCTGTCAAATCATTAATTTGGCATTATATGGTTTTCTTCAAATTCTTTTTCTAAACTTTATTTTCGTGTAATTATCTTTGATTGAATAATCCATTCAGAACAAGTATGTTAGTTAACAAGCATCACTGGGCAGCTCTACATTGCATAAGAAAGAAGCTACTCATCATATACAATGAACTAGCTTAAAAGCTGAGTATGCTGCTTTTAAAAGTATCAACCTCTATTTATTAGCCAAGAGCTTAAAATTTTAGAAAATAATTAATTTTCTTGGAGCATCAAAGAACCAATTGCTTTGGATCATTTTAGTAGTATATGTAGATGACACAGTCCTAAATCAGTATTTTCTATTTAAAACTTGTCTAAATGTCTAACAAACCTCAAAACTAGGCTGATTTGGCTTGATTTCATTAAAAATTATATTGACCTGATACAGGACTTTCTCCCTACTAGGATTTTGGTCAAAACTCAAAAGATCTTTATTTTATTTTATTTTCACTTCGCTCTTTCATGGAAAAGAGAATAAAGGACAACTTTTTTCTTGTGAGTGATTTCTGCCTTGAATTTTTTTGTTCTTTGTTTAAACAAAGTACCAGTTACTGCTTTCAAGTTGATTTTTATTTTTGGACGAAATTAAGAAGCATAAGCAGAAGTTAATTATTCCCATTGGAACTCACTGTATGCCTTATTTGCAGAAATAAGAATTTTTATTTTTATTTTTTAAATGATAATTACTGATAAGTTTCCACAACCATGCAGGATGTTTGTATGCCAGTAATGGATGGCCTTCAGGCCACGAGATTGATTCGCTCTTTTGAAGAAAATGGCAATTGGGATGCAGCCATTGATGCTGGAGGTAGTCCACCTACATTTTCTTCAGATTCAACATCCAATGCTCTCCATGCCGTGTCATATAGAAAGAGGATCCCTATCATTGCTGTAAGTAGTTAATCTTATCTTACACAGTTCTATTTCTTGTTTCAGTTTGTTGGTTGGAACCAATTTTCTTATTTGCTCATGATGCACATGTTGTTCTTAACCAATGATTCTGCAGCTCATTGTTTGCAAACTGATAGTTTAAAACGTCCATTAGTGAGAATTAAAATAATATTAAGTGCAAATTGTAGTTATGCTATTTGCTATTTTGGGATCCTATGTTGATTATGTGTGATCCTTGCTCCCATCTGATGGGTTCACTATAGGTTTGTTCAGTACATAATTCTATATCTCCATTCTTCTATATTGGTATCTTACCTATATTGCATAAAGGCTTTACATTAGTCTCATACTAACCTGATCAGAAATTCATAGAATGACTCCTTGATTCTTTTACATAGAATTTGTGCATATAAACTTGTAATTGAATCCAATAAAGTGAGCTATATGTTTATTATTTACATTGCAAGAAAGGCCCATGAGAGTGTTCAGATGGTGATGTCTAACACAAACCGGTTGATCAAATTTCAGATGACAGCAAATGCATTAGCAGAGAGCGCAGCTGAGTGCCTCGCCAATGGTATGGATTCATTCGTATCCAAGCCTGTCACCTTTCAGAACTTGAAACAGTGCCTTGAACAATATTTGCCCTCTTAAAATATGTAAATTTGTGCCTCTGTAAAAAGAAAGTAAATGTGATCCAGGAAAGTTTTGTAATCAATGTATCATGTTTTGGCCATCTGATCATATTTCTTTAAAAACAGGCTAATCATCTAACCTTTTCTGGTAAAAAAGAAGTAATCTCTGCAAACTCCCCATAGTTACTGTACATAGGGGAAAAGGATGCTTTTCAGTTATTCAATGTCGCTTATTTTTACATTTACATTTTTGTGGTACTCCTCCCTGTGATCATGTGACCAGAACTGGTCATTTTGCGGACTCTACAACGGATAGCCATGGCAATGGAAAAATACTGATCAATCTAGCAGGGCTTGCATGAAGGGAGAAAAAAAGAAAGGAAACAGCAATGGAGGATCAAATATTCTTGGATGGTTATATCTCCATTGCGATTCTTCTAAAATTCTCTAATCCAACGGCCATGCATGTATCATCACTGCACTTTTCGGGGAATCAGTGAATAAGAATAGTTGCTTAATATGCAGATCCCAACATCATGTACTTGTTGTTTGGACACATATCATTTCATTCATTGTCCATTTGATGGGCTCTAAATCAATGCTTGGATTGCTTATTTGTTTGCTTGTTGAAGCATCTGAGTTGGAGCCTACTAAATGGATGGTCTCGATTGGCATCTATAAATTGCATAGGTATAGGTGCGAGTGTCAAGGTTTCAGACTTGACAAACCACTATCAAGGACCTGGCGCTACATGTGAGTCACATTATGAAGAGTTTGTGTAATAGAGATCGACTTGCATTTAAGTTGAATATATATGATGGGAGCTTCTTTCTTCATAAGCAACATTAGTTGTCTCCATCCAGTCGAATATATCTAGATCTGAACAACCAGGGCTCTTCTAAGCATACTCCATCTTCTTCTAGCTTGGCGTTCGCCATTGAACTGCTGCAAATGTTGTGCATCATTAGCATTCTCAGTTATCGTCACTGAAGCTCGCCTATTTGGACTTGAATTTGTACTAGGCCCCTCAAAAGCATCAGTGATAGTAGCAGCCTCGGTGCGTCTAACGACCATTGCTAAACCTTCATTTTGTTGACCACTCCTAAAATTGTAATGACTTGTGTCTCTCTCCTTAAAAAGTTTGAAGAGAGCAATGAGTCTTTGCCCCAAAGACATACCAGTATCATGGGCGATCAAAACATGCCTATGCTGGTAAATGAACGAAGAGAAATAGATCGACAAAGCCAATATTGAAGCGGCTCCAGTTATGAGGAACAGACCCCAGAAACGATCTAGTGTGAGACTATTGGATGTGTATTGGTTTGTACAAGTGGCTTCTGTTCCAATCCAACGTTTCTCTATCTCTTCCATCTTTGTTCCTTCTGTAACATTCAGAATTGCCCTTGAAATGTCTGGAACCAAAGGAGATCCCTTTGGAAAGACCTGCAAAGGAAAAATAAATAAATTTGACAATTAGTAGCCGTTCTAGTTACAAACGTTGACAAAGTCATTTTAAGATTCCACAATACAATCGCTAATTGATTTGAGCCACTGATTCAGTCAAATGCTATATTGTTTGTGACTATTTGGTATGTGTATCCAAGATGTACATCACCTTGTACGGGATAGCTCAACTAGTAGCTTATTTAATAAATGAAATCAGAATATAAAATTCAAATATTTTATATTGAGTAGATTTGTGTTGGATCGTCGGATCGAGGCTTAGATTTTGTTGGATCTAATTAATGTAGTTGAGATTGAGTTTGACATCCTTGTGGATGGGCCTAATAGAGAAAGAAGATAAACAAAGAAAGAAAAAAAGAAGAGAGAGAGACTAACAAAGCCAAAGCCATCAGTCTTGTAGATGGGTCCAACCATTTTGTACTTGGCACAATTTCCTTTCTTTGCAAGGAATAGTCTGATGTAAGGGATCTCATCAACAATGCCACCAACACTTCTATCAGACAGAGCCTTACCAAACTCTTCTGGAGTTGCATATTCCTTGAGCTTTTCCTCTGGAATCTTGAACGTTTTCGTGAGCATGTCCTTCACAAAGGCTCCCTTTTGGTACCCCACATTGCCTCCATTTCTGATCAAATCTTCCACGTTGTTGACTGCCGGCTGAAGTTGTTCAACGGTCAGCAAGGAACTCAAGCTTGCCGTGTAGCTATTACTCAGTATCAGCACCGTAAACACCCATATGGTCACCACAAATCTAGCATAATTGCTCACCAATCTTTCCCCTGCATCCATCACACAATCTTTTAATCATAAACTATGGTCGTTCTACTAGTGTTACCGAACCAAACTATTCAATTTGAGCTTTTTCCACTTAAACCAATCTCTAACATAATCCAACCCACATAACGGTTCAGTTTGTCCAGGAGGTTTCGCAAGTTAAGTGGCTAGGTCATTGAGTTTAAGTTGGCCCTAACCCAAGTTGCACTTCTAGTGACCTTCGATTGTGACTCACTACTTGTGGTGGGCCATGTATCAAACTAGATAACCATAACCTGGGTATGGTCTATCCATGGTGAGGTAAAATAAAACAATAATCCGGAAAGCTAGAGAATAGAACAAAGGCCGCAATTGGTAGCAGGCCTGGGCCCAGCCCAGCCCTTGTAGCTTCTATATGGGCCATGTTTTAGACCCATAATTAATTGGGTTTGCCTTGATAATGTCCCGATAGATGAACAACAAGGTGGATATGGGCAGACATCATCCTAAGGCTTGCATTTGACCTGGCCCTGCCATCAGGTTTTTTTTTTGAAATAGTAACTCAGCCCTGCCAAAAAGGTAATATTCTTTTAGTGAATATGGCCCAGTAAACCTTTAGTGTTTGGTTAGACAACAAAAAGGGCTTAGCTACAGACCATTCGGTCCTGGCTAATGGGAAGCCATATCTGGGTCAAAAGACATTATTCGTAATCATGAAAATGTATGGAAAATGGAAGTGATGATAGTACGGAACTGTGAGCGAAGACGAGTGTGGAGAAGGCAAACCACAATACGAGTCCAATTTGATGATCCAATGGGCCCCTGAACTCTTCATTGACCCGGTACTCGAGGGCCCACACCACCATGCCAATGAAGATAAATGCTGCTCCAGTAGCTAGCCATAGCTGCCAATTCAGAGGCTTCAAGAAAATCCATGTCTTGCTCCTGTCATCTGCTAATACTACCATTGTCACTCCAGACTCTGTAAATGGCAATGTAAAGTCCACATATAGAGAACGGTTGTATACAATCGTTATGTCGCCCACCACTGCATCGTACTTCTGTTTTTTTTTTAAAAAAACATGTATCAGGTAAATTCGAAAAGAGTCGAACCTAAGAGCCTATAATTGATTATAAATTTTGTGAATGTAATAATGTATACATTTTATAAGAACTCGTCTATGAGACTGTCTAAGAACCCTAAAAACCATTAGAAAAATAAAGAACTTGTTCATAAATTGCACTAACCTTGAGGTAGACTTGATAGATGAGATCATTGTAACTTCCATTCATACTTCCATTCGCATTTTCAAAGGATATAAACTCATGAGGGACATAATAATTCAATTTCCCAAGTGCAGCCTTGAATACATCTATGCAATACCCTTCAAAAGATTGATTTGATGTAACATTAACAAACTCTATAAATCCAGGTCTTTTTGGAACTCCAATCTTCAACTTTTTCTCCGTCGCCGATATCTCCCAACCCTTAGGAACTGTGTTCCCTTCACCCGGCCATATTATTGTAATCTTGAATTTATTCTTGGGATCTTTAATACCTTGAGACAGAAGATCTATAATACCTTGAGACTGTGTCCAAAACCCTATCCTTCTTTCCCCTCTCCCAATCACATTCACTATTTCGATCATTGACGATTCCAACTGCCCGTCGATCAAGCGAAACTCGCCGCTCAGTCCTCGGAAATTTGTCTGTAAGACTTCATGGAGAAGTTTTACACCCACATTGGAGTTGCCCAAGTTTTCAGCTCCAATTCTCTCCACAGCTTTTGCAAGAGCCCATATTGTATCATATGCCCATAACCCAAAAATGTTCGGCTCGGATTTATCGACGCGCAGATTCTCTGCCCATCTTCCCTTGAAATCTTTGAGCTCTTTGGTTTCTCGAATGAAAGGTTTTACACCCAGAACACCTTGCATGGATTGGATAATGGAAGAATTCATAGAATCCAAGAGACTAGTCAGTTCACTTGTTATGATCCAAACATATCCTTCATTCATCATACCGATCTCATTCGCCTTGAGAAAAAGGCGAGAGCCTAGAGCCGATGATAAATGCACGACGAAAACTCTAGTTTGCATGGTTTTCAATTTGTCGAGCTCTGTAACTATCTCATGGTTGGTCGCCGAACGCGATATCACGCTTCTGTAAGGGATTCGGGCATTGGCGTCTTGTAATGCGTCGGCGAGATTAGGTATGATCCCATTTCCATATTCACTGTCTTCATAGATAGGGACTACTTGCCTCCATTCGAAGTGTTCAACAATGGCAGCAATGGTTTTCACTTGAGATGAGTCACAGACTGCAGTTCGAATGAAATATGGTGTTCGATTTTGAGAGAGGAAGGGGCTCGTTGCAGAGAAGGAGAGAATGGGAATATTAGTTTTGCTACCCAATTCTGCGACGAACTCAGCTTGATCAGATGTTTGAGGACCTATGATTGCTTTTGCTTTTACATTTTCTATCAGTTCTAGAGCTGCATAGGGTAAAAAAGGGAAAAGTAAAAGCAATTCAAGGGTTAGTAACAAGATAACATTTCCACATTGGAGTGATGATTGTGATTTAAGAGTAAGGAGTCGCTCTAATATTTTCGTGAGAAAGAGTTGAGTGAAAAAGTGTAATAAGAGTTAGCGTTATCTCTCCTTCTGTTTCTTGCTTTTGAGTCCAGTGAATACATGGACGTATCCAAAGGAATCACGCAAATTTCTGAGGCTGATTTTGTGTGTTGGGTTTCTTCCTTACATTGTTTTCTTTCTTTTTTCTTAGACAGTTGTTTCTTTGTATCAGGAAAGGTGTTTCTTCTCAACAGGATAATTGTGATTTAAGAGTAAGGAGTCACTCTAATATTTAAAATTCAGCCTATTTCTTATTGATATTTGTAGTGCGGGTATCAAGGTCATCTAGAAAGAAAATGAGACCTAAGACAAAAAATTTAAATGGGGCCTTTTGATATTTAACATATTATTATAAGTAATATTTAATTAAAATTAAAATTTTATATTATAAAAGAAATTATTCTAGACAATAATTTTTTTAACTTAAAAAGATCAAGAGGCCAATAATACAGAGCATTGAAAAATTTATCCATCTGAGTGAAATTAGCATATTCATTCTAGTGAAATTAACATATTCAGAAATTAAAATAAAATAACAACACTTTAAAAGATAAGTATACTGAGTGGGCTAAAGTGCAAACAGAGAGTGAGAGATGTGTTCTCTCTGCTATATAATTTGAATAAGGGTAATTATTTAGACACGGGATTTTTCTTTAGCACACATGGGTTTTCAAATTTTTACTAGAAATTACCATTTTGCCCTTCTGCTTCCGCACTGTCCGGACGTGAGTTAAGAAAAATTTTCCTTCGTTAGGACCATCAGATCATTCGAACCATTATTCATGCATAAATTTCATTCGTCCAGACGGTCTACAATGCCACATAGTGCATTAGTTAAAAAAAACTATATAATTCCTATAGTTTTGAATAATAAAATCTCCTTTAAAACTTTAAAATTATTTTTAAGCACTTTATATTTCCAAAATTTCTCAAATTTAATATCCAAACTAATTACGATAACCTGATAAAAATACTTTAAGACTTTAAGGTCTTTTGACACTCCCAAATATTTAAAATACAGTGTTTTACAAATAAAGGGTATTCCTCAGCTGTGCCGAAAATATACTTCCAGAAGTCCAAACGACTAACCGTAGAAACCGTTGAACTCCAAATTCAAAACTAAACAAATATGTGAAATTTAAAAACTTAGATCTTTCAAATGATTGTTTAAATAGATTTTTTTGTTTTGAAGAATTGACGGAATTTGGGATGGGGAAAAGATCACCTATTTTTGGTAAACAATCATTTGAGAGATCTAAGTTTTCAAATTTCACATATTTGTTTAGCTTTGAATTTGGAGTTCAACGGTTTTTACGGTTTGTTGTTTGGACTTCCGGAAGTTTATTTTCGGTAAAGGTGAGAGATACCTTTATTTGTAAAATACTGTGTTTTAAGTATTTTGGAGTGTCAAAAGACCTTAAAGTATTAAAGTATTTTTATTAGATTATCGTAATTAGTCCAAATATTCAATTTGAGAAATTTTAGAAATACACAGTGCTTAAAAATAACTTTAAGAAAATTTTATTATTCAAAACTATAGGAATTATATAGTTTTTTTTAGCTAATGCACTATTTAAGCCCACCCATGGCTAGAGGGGCCTTTTTCATCCGAGGGCCTAAGGCGACCACCTTTCTTGCCCAAGGGTGAAGACGGCCCTGGCGCATATCATAAGTACCGACCCAATATGGCTAATATATCTCGTATACAGAGAATATTTTTTTCCTAATTCCTTTACAACTAAAAATTGGGTAATTAAATCTTAAAGATAGATATAGCAAAGCTGTTTTTACTTGCAGGAATATTACAACAATCACAGAGTTTTTCTGGAAAAGATTTTCCACATTTTAATTGATAATTCACTTAGGGGACTTTGGCAGAAAGTCATAGGATCCAACTTTTTTTCTTAATACGAAAAGAGTCCTGTTACTCTTTAGATATTCTGAAAAGATCTCCAAGCTTTTTTATAAGTACTTTAAAAGATTACTTTTTTTCTCTACTTCAGCATATGCTATGCATATTTAATCTTTTATTAAGAAAAATGTCGATAGTTGGATAATTGATCTACCCAACCCAAATTCGAGCAAATTTCGAAAGTGGATCAGGCCCATAACCACAGCTTGTCAAGTCTGATTTTAAGTGTTCTGGTCGGGTCGAGGCGGGTTGGATAGTTGATCCAAAATCCAACTCAAATTTCAGCACAGAATTATCATCACATGTTTCCTCTGGGAATGGAAGTGGCAAAGACTAGAAACCAAACCAGTACTGCTAAGAGTGAAAGAGAAGGCCCAACGTACCCGCCGATGTTGCGTCGACGACCGCCTTTCGAATCGCTCCAATGGAGAACAAGCTTAGTAGTGTAGTTCTGCTTGTCGTAGAAGTCGGACATCGCCATGGAAATGGAATTGTAGCTCATATTTCCCAGCCAAGATCCAAAATCAAGAATTACTCCAACATCAACCACAATCTCATTGCTGAGACTGTTGTTTCGGGCCACGGCCGCAGTCGGATGGCGACCGAGGAAGCTGAGGGAGGAGAGGATGTAAATTGCGAAGAGAAGATAAGTTGGGTTATTCATTTGAGTCAAGATAGGAGAATGACACAAGGTAATGTGCAGCTTACAGAATTTCTTAAGTAGGAATCTAAGCAGATTCTTCACTTCTGATTCGTGGTAGCCAATGTTTGCCTCTTAGATGCTTCCTTTGTCTTCTCTTCACAAAATCCAAAATCCAAAATCCAAAATCCACATTAGATGAGAATAGTCAACACATATTGTCACCAAGAAATTTCCAAGAAAGTGTCTTCTCTTTTCTCAGCAATTCCCCATTAATCCATTTTGTCAACGTGAAATATCAATAGATATTTCAAATGTTGATCAATATATAATTTTTTTAACTTTCAAAATCTTTCGGCAATTTTTTTTGCAGTTTGCAACATGGATGAAGGGATGGTAATGTATTTTAGGTTCAGAGATTCTTCAAGTCTTTTTATTTTAAAAGATATTTATTAAAATTTAAAGTGGGTCTATAACATATGATACAGATTAGAGAGAATGAGTAGATAAATCTTGAATCTTATTTTATTAGGCTATTCTTATAATTTTAGATTTTCAAAATTTTGATTAATATAAATGGGGGTTGATTATTAGTAAGGGTAGACATTTAGACACCCGACTTTTCTTTTAAGAGACACTAAATTTCAAAATTTTATGCGAAATTATCATTTTGCCCTTCAATTTTGTGTAAATGAATTGTCTTTTTTAAAAAGTGAAGGGAAAAATGATAATTTTCACACAAACTTTTAAAATGGGGTGTCTCTTAAAAGAAAATTCAGATGTCTGATTGACCACCCATTAGTAATCTATCTAAAAAAAATGCTGACCAGGTGAAGAACGTTTTCTTCAAGATAATCAATGAATTATTTTTGCATTTTTAATGCCATAATTTGGCATAATTGCAACTCTTATCACATAAGAAGATTTGCAGGATTGGTAGTAGACTCAAGTCGTCTCTATTTAGCCTCAGAAGTCAAAGTCATTGGCATGGAGCCATGGACCATTAATATGAGAAGATGGTCCATTGACGATTAAGCCAATGCCCCATCTAACATTGACCCACTTTATTAATTCATTTCCCCAATCTCATCTGTAAATGCTATTTTATGTACGAAGGTAGAGGTAGTGCTCAGATCTCAAAAAAACTAATTTAAAGAAATGGTATAATTATAAAAATACAACCTATGGAATTCATGCTGAGTTGAGCCGAGTCATACTCAACTCAAACCCTCAACCCTAATCTAACTCAACTTTCAATCTGAGTCCAAAATTTCTACCCAACTTGACATTAACCCAAATAATCCCTGGCAAAGACTTGCCATTGCAGAGTCATAATCACAAAAGCAGATCTTCAAATATAAGCCCCGCTTGTGATCACTAATCCAAAAGTAGAAAGGCCAATCCAAATTGGAAGAGTAAGAGGGCATTATTTTTTTTCTTAATTATATTTTGGGCTTTTTCTTTTGATTGTCACCTCATTCGTTCCTAAATCCCACATATGTATATAATAGAATTATCAAAAATTATGCTATTCAATTGGTAAGTGCTCTCTGATACAATTTAAGTACGTGAGTTTTTTAAGTACGTGAGTTCAAGTCTTATGAGTATTAGATAAATAAGCCAGTATAAAAAGAATTTGTCAATCTAATTACAACTATCAACTTTCCTTAAAATATATTTGGACCCAACATTGAATTTGGATCAGACCAGGTCTATCTGAAGAGAGCCCATTTTTTTCCCAAAAGCCTGAATTTTATGTAATGTCAAACGTAGGAATATAAATTTTTATTAAACAACATGTTTTGGGCCCAAAAAGACCAAGCCCAGATCAATCCAAATATATTTAAGGTTTGAAATCAGGCCACGGCTCGTGAGCTTGGGTTGGCCCAAAACCCTTGAAACCCTACTTGCTTAACTCAGACTCTAAATAAAACTTCTAGTGAGATGGTCAAATACTACTCATACATGTTCTGTTTCGAGTCATTGGTTCATTCATTTTGTGCAAATTCACCCATTTATATCAGATGGGTTTGGGTCAGGACTCAGGAGGCAACCCGTCTATTGGACAGATCAACGTACCCAACTCACCAATTCTTTCTTTTTTTGATTGTCTAGTTTGAGTTTAGTTGGCAAGATTGCTCAGAAAGTACCAAGCCGTCCATGACTCATTTATTTTAAACCTCAACTCAAACCAACCCATTTATTTTAAGGATTTAGATCGTGTCAACTATTTATAAAACAGGTCAATGTGACTCAACTCAAACCTTTTTTTTTATATACAAATTCATCTAAAATGCCGGGATATCCAATAGACCTTTGCACCAAGAAAGAGAATAGGATACATAAATGGTACAAGATACAACTTGCAGCCATTGGTTTAACCCACTCTCCTAGAGTATTGAGTCAATAAACTCATAGGAGTTATTCAGAGTGACTAGAAAAAAAAAAAAATCACACCCACCCAGCCTTAATGCTGTGCAAACTGCAAAGTGAATAAATCTCACAGCCACCCCTAGTGGTGGCAATTGGTCAAGTCAGGTCAGCTGCCGGTCAGGGCGCGTTTAAGTCAAGTTGGTTGTAGATAATAAAAGATTTTCTATCTGATCCGACTCCATTTTCTTATTACTAACCTTACTCGACCTAAAAATCTATAAAAAAAAATAGTAATTAAAAAATAAGATGAAATTCTATTTTTAATAGAAATGAAAGATAAAAAGGATTTCTCTTTCATGTAGAGCCATTCAGGCTATAAAAAATAGAGATAATGGATAATTTTTTTGAACTTGGGACGGGATATATGGGCTAAAACCAACGCCTCGATTTAAAAAAAAAAACAGAGTGCTTAAATGGGTGTTTTTCAATTGAGTTGGGTTCGGTTTGGGTTGGGACGCCTCTACCCAACCTGACTCGGATTTATTTTGGGTTTGAATAAATGGGGCCAATTTAGAATTTTTTTGAGATATGCATGACCCAAACTCAGATTTTTTTTTTTAACTTGAGTGGGTTCGCAAAAGGACCGAATAATAATTTGGCACTTACAGTGATTTCTGTCTACTTTTTCATAGAAAATTACATGATAATCATATTACAGTGGTAAAACATCTTTAACATATGCTGAAACAGAAAAACAGAGAGCCTACCAGTTAGCAATTTGAAGGACCAGCAAATTTGTTCATTTGATGATACCATTTCGAATGATCCAGATGATCGAAATAGTCGTCCAGACCTGTTCTACATCAAGGCACCCATTATCTTGCAACATTTGTTGTAACATCAACAAGCTTCTTCACCACATCTCTCATAGAAGGTCTGTCAGCTGCTTCTTTTGCAGTACATCTCAAGGCCATCAAGAGTACTTTGCTTGCTTCTTCCATGATAGTTGAGTCAATGAATTCATGCCTGAGACTTGGATCTGCAACCTTGCCGATATCCTCACCATCATCCGAAGTGGACTTCACCCAACTCACTATATCCATGCTGTCAGGAAAAGAAGGATCCAAAGCGCTCTTTCCGGTTATCAGTTCGAGGACAACTACTCCATAACTGTAGACATCCGATTCCTTACTTTTTCTGGTTGAAAATGCTGTCTCTGTTTGAAGACATGAAAAACCAAGTTAAAATGAAGTTTGAGTCAAAAGGGAACTTTATATTTCGTTCATTTACTATGAATATCTACTGGTTGCAAATATATTCACTTCAAAAGGATTTTTGGGTTTTGGACAATGGCTTATGTTTCCTCTTGTTTTTTAAAAGATAGTGCCATGACTCGAAACTCAAACCTACAAGTTAAATCTTTGCAACAATGACACTTGTGCTACAGGTTCTAGTCAATGATTTCTATAGTCTTTTTCATCACATATCAAGATATGTGATGCTTCATTCACGGAAACATTCAAAAGTTTCCTGGAGATACCGTAGTAGTTTAAACATTTGTCAGGCATGAATATCCCACCCACGCGAATTGAACCAGGGAAACGACAATCACCATCATCATTATAGCCTTTAGTCCCATTTATTTGGGGTTCGCTTTCTAATTTCTTCCCTTCATTCAATCCCATTAAAAATCATATCCTCTCCCACCGGGAAAATAACAATGACGACAAAAAAACTTAACAGTTACACCACAAAAGGGAGGTAGAGATAATGGGGACCTATGTTTCTCACAGAAGAGGAAGGCCCCAGAACATTTCTACCCTAGGAACTCCCTCATCTGACCTTTAGTGTTTTGTGTTAAAGCCATAACCTGGTTTTTGATAATGGATTCATTTAGGCTTTTACTTTAATAGATCAACATGGAGATTATCATGACTTCAATGAATGCACTCAAATATACCTAAACCAGCCATTAGTTATTATCTCTGCAGAATGATTAGGCCAGGGATGTGCAGAATTGTAGATACATTAGAAGGATTATCCTTCCCTGACTTCTCTGCAACTATGAAGACAAAAAATGCAGGGTCCCGTCTTTAATGAATGAGAAATATAGCTGATCCCACCTAATGTTTCTTTAAAATCTATTCAACATGCGAGGGAAATAAGATAACCATTTTTCCAGCAAAATTCTAAACTTCATGCAATTATCAGATCCAACCAAACCTAGAAAATATTTAACATGAACCATATTCCATATTTTCAAAATTAAGATAGTATCAGAAAAGGAAAAGTAAATCAAGCCCATACCTGGCGACATGTACCCAACAGTACCCATGACCACATTGGACTGTGCAGAAGCTGAAGACTGATCCATTAGTTTTGCTATACCAAAATCAGAGATATGAGGCTCCATCTCCAAGTCCAGAAGTATGTTCTTTGGTTTGATATCACGGTGCACAATTGCCGGATTACAGTCATAGTGAAGATATGCCAATCCTTGAGCTGTTCCAAGTGCTATGTTACGACGCGCACACCAATTTAAAACAGGCACCGGACTAATCTCATGTAGAATGTCATGAAGGCTCCCATGTTCCATGTACTCATACAAAATCAACCCATAATCCTTTCTCACCCAGAAGTCCTCCAATTTCACCAAATTCCTGTGCCTGATCTTTCCAACAGTCTCAATTTCTCTAATCATGCTTGTATTTGCCCCCTTGTTTCCCACAAAAACCAGCTTCTTTACAGCGTAGACCTTTTCAGGACTCAGTTGAGCCCTGTAAATGGTTCCATGGCCTCCTCTTCCTATTACATATTTATCGCTCAGATTCTCAGTTGCTTCCATTACCTTGTTGAGGACAACAGTGGAACCTTCAAGAAAATGCATTTCCTCTTTAGCGGGTGCTCTTCGGCATATAAGAAGTACATAACTCAATGTGAGAAGCACAAGAATGCAAAAAAGTGATGACCCAAGAGCTATCATTGCAATTGCAATCCGGCTGAGGCCTTTGCGGCATCCCAAATGATGGCGACAAGGATTGAGTATACTAGTTCCAACACACGATGAGTTGTTCGGCTGACATGGGATACAAAGGCCAGGGTTGCCCAAAAAAGAACTCGGAAAAGCATTCAGAAACTTCAGCCACTGGTTTGGTATCGGGCCTGTAAACTGGTTGTACGAAACATTCACTTCAAGCAACGAATGGAGGTCACCCAGCGGCGTTAAACTTCCTGTCAGATTATTGAGTGATAAATCCAAGCTCAGCAGCATATTTAAATTCCCTAATACTGGAGGAATGTCACCACTTAATCCATTGTCTCTGAGATTCAAGGCAATGGCCAGGTTTTGCAACTCCCCCAATGAAGGAGGGATGCTACCTCCAAGCAAATTCCCCCCAAGTTTCACGTCTAAAAGTTTGCGCAACTCCGATAAGAAACTTGGTATTCCTCCAATAAGTCGGTTCTCTTGCAATATCAAATGGGCGAGTTCTGTCAAGTTCTTTATGCTCGACGGGATTGAACCATTCAATGAATTGAAACTCAGATCAAGCGAAAACAATCTGCTGCACTGAGCAAGTTGAGGAGGAATCGAGCCCTGTAAATGGTTGTGAGAAAGATTCAAAGCCCCAAGATTCGCTAGATTTCCTAGTTCTTCGGTTATGCTGCCACTGAGCTTGTTCTGTGATAAGTTAATTGAAGTGAGATTCTTACACTTTCCAAGGCTCGATGGGATGGATCCACTTATATTGGTTCCTTTTATCTCCAAGTACAGGAAGTTTGGGTTTTCGGCAAATTCTGGGAGAGAACCTGTAAGATTGTTACTACTAAGTATCAACCGCCTCAAACTCAAACAATTTCCTATCTTGGAAGGTATGCCCCCTGAAAGTAGATTACGACCCAAAGTCAAAAATTGTAGCTGCTTTCCGAAGCAGAGGTTAGGTGGAATCTCACCAGTGAATTGATTGTTAGTCAAATCAACTACCTCTAAACTACTCTTAATCCCCAAACTTTGAGGTATGATGCCCGAGAATCTGTTGTTGAAAAGAGTAATGTTCTTTAGTTGTCTGAGTTTGGTTATGTCATTTGGGATCTCACCTGAGAGATTGTTGTTATAAAGAATGAGATTTTCAAGTGTTCGGATTTTCCAAATTCCTCCAGGCACCTTTCCATCCAAACGGTTTGAATACAACAAAAGGCTCTGCAACTTACTCAACATGCCAAACTCATTTGGAATATGTCCCTGCAGATGGTTTTCATAAGCATGGAAACTAGTCAAGGACCTACATTTCCCAATTTCAGGTGGGATTTGACCTGAGAGATGGTTATGTGCAAGGTAGAGAAACTTAAGCTCTTTCAACAGCCCAAATGAAGACGGAATCCAACCCGTCAAGCTATTGTTTAAGGCCGCAAAAGTAGTCAAACCGCTACAATTCCCCAATCCCGGCGGGATATCACCGACCAAACCATTGTGAGAAAACACCAACTCCTTCAAATTCTTGCAATTATGCAAACCCAGCGGAATTCTTCCAACTAGACTGTTCTTACTGACATCAAATTCAACGAGATTTTCTAAAAAACTCAAACTCTCCGGCAAAACCCCTGAAATTTGATTGTCATTTAGATAAAATTCTTCCAACATAGAGCAATTCCCAATCGAATCTGGTAACTTCCCCGACAAGCGATTACTGTTCAACCACAAAGCTGTAATCCTACTCAAGTTCCCCACACTCGCTGGGACCGACCCAGAAAGTGAATTTTCGTTGAGGTAAACCTCTACCAGATTCCGAATCTGGAACAGAGATTCTAGAATCTCCCCTTCAATGGAGTTCTCAAACAGTGATAAATACTCCAATTTCTGCAGATTTTTCAGGTTTTCAGGTAATTTTCCCGCCAAACTGTTCTGAGACAGATCAAGGTAATTGAGTAAAGCACAGTTTCCCAGTTCCAGTGGGATTTGACCGGAGAGATTGTTGACGCCAAGATCAATCTTCTGCAGAAACCTCAGTCGTCCAATTTCCGGACCGAGAAAACCCGATACGTTGGATTCAGCTAAGTTAAGGGAAATTACGTTCTGGGTATCGTCGCAACGGATTCCTTTCCACTTGCATGGATTTGGGTCCGACGAATTCCAGCTCAATTCAACGGACATTGGGAGGATGAGATTTTGTGACAGTAAAAGGAGGGTTTTACCATCGGGAGTTAAAGACGAGACGAATCTGACTGGCAGAAGATAAGAAAGGAGGATGAGAAGAAGAGTTGCAGCCATTGTTGGAAAGGAAGAATCTTTTTTACCTTTTGGAGCGTTTGTATTCGGATTCGGAGCTTGTGAAGTTGCAGACTTGCAGCTGGTTTCTTTTTTTCCCGGTGTTTTGATGAAGAAGAAGAAGAAGTGAAAGACACTGCAATTTGTAATTAATATTTATATAGTTTTTGTACTGTTTGATGCCAAATTTGAAAATTCTGGTGTTAGAGGGTAATGTTCACACTTCACACTCTTTTCTTTTCTTGAGTTCATATTTAACTTTTGAAGGAAAGGAAGAGGGAGGATGAGTTATTCTTTTTATAGTTGATTTATTTATTTACTTACACATTTTGCCATTTAAATATTTTTTAATATATTAAAGTACAAATATTTTTACATATTCAAGGCACTAAACATTAATTTTTCAATTCCATTTTTATACTTCTAATTATTCTTAAGTAGTTAAAAAACACTTTAAGAACTCTAAGTTATGTTCATTGTTAGATTCATTTTCATTATTATTAAAATAATTAAATAATCTCTTAAATTTATAATATTTAAATTATTTATTATATACTGAAAACATCATCAATTATCATATAAAAAATGGTTAGCAAATTTTCTTGTTCCCATGTAGTTCATTGACTTCATTCACTTTTGAACGAAGCAAAGAGAGAGAATGAGTGACTCCTTTTGACTACTTTGCTTTCTCTGTTTGGCACTAAAACATTCTAACCTTTTCTCTTATGTTATAATATTTTATTAAGGTGGATTTTTGGTGGGGTGGACTATTTTATTTGATGTTACGTGCACCTTTTTTAAATTGATTTTTCCATCCAATATCAACTTCTCTTTATTATAGCGGTCAAAGTCAATGTTCGTGAGGTTGTACAGTTATATAGAATGGAGCTTAAATCTAGATTAGCGATTTTCTAGGTACATTTTATTTAATTTGACACGAGTTTTACTATATTATTTATTTTGCATTTTAAAAATCCTTTGAATTGGCTCTCCAGATCACTGAATCTTTTACTGTGGTAAAAATCAACTGACTAATCGACTCGCTAGAGCACTGATCGGGTCAATAAAATTTATGTAAATAAAACTGTTTTTTTATACAGAATATCAAATCAGATCACTGACCGAATTACTGAATTTTTTTAAAATATTTTTATACGACAGTAGAAAGATGAAATGGATAATACTCTAAATCCCATGTCTCGTTACACAAAATACTCGTGGGAGGATTGCTACCCTAAATCTATTTGTTACAAAATAAAATTATGAATATTTTAATAATGGAGAAAATGCTAACTTATTTACTTAATTTAATTATTCAATTTAATATCCTTGACATGAAAGAATAGAATCGAATCATTTCGGGTTGTGAAATATCAAAAAATCCCATGTTTAAGATAAATGTTTTAGAGTAATGATATTTATATGAAATCTATTACTAACGGTACACCAGATGATGAGTTACTTTAGCATTACTCCGAGTCCCAATAAATTAGGATAAATGTATTTGAAAATATACGAATAAGATAGATATTTTACCTTTAGGTAAGTTTTTTAATTCAATAATTTTGATACTTAAAATCTAATTATGATTAGTTATTACCCACGACAGTATAGCGATCAAATATTTTAATACGTCATCCAACCTTATCTACCTCAACATTAAAGTTTTCTCTCAATTAGTATGCAAATAGGTTGACATCACTGAATAAAGGAATATATTATTAATTTTTATTACCTTTTAAAACTATAACATAAACCATTGGAGAAAAAAAAATGAAACATTTGATTCAAATGCTATTCATTGTTCTAAATTCTAGGTTTTTCACCCACACGGTTTAGTTCTACTGATTGCCTTTCATCTCATAAAATGAGAAGTTACGGGTTCAAGTCCCGTGACCTAACTACAATTTGTAAATTCAAAAAAAAAAAAAAAATTAAATTTTCATCACTCGTTTGAAAAAAAATGTGATAATCATACTTAAGACTTTCTCTAAAGTACTACGTCGGATTCCTTTATCTTCAATTGCTTGGTAGTGTGCAATGTGAACTGTTAAAGTGTCAAATCGGTTCTCACTGCTCACCGCGTGAAGACAGATGTTATCACTGCTTTTGTCTGTGCCTATTAATGGGAGATTTTTTAAAAAAATTAAAAAATTATAATTATCAATGTGAAATTAATTTATGTAAAAAATAAATTCGAAAAGAGTTGGATCCAAAATCCTTTAATTTAAATATACTAAATTTTTAAGAATAGACCTTTCAAATTTTAAATCAATGCAATCTTTGATTTGGATTAATTGGGCCAACTTTAATCCTTAAATCGGCCAGGTTTGAAGTGAAGGAAACCCACCAAACTATTTATTAGACTAGTGAGACTCTCATACAAAATTTCTTATTATAAGCTCCACATAATTAGATTTGTTCGATAGTCAATTCCATAGATATAAAAATTAGTTATTTAAGTTGTCATTTTATAAACTTTAATAAATATAATTAATTAAATTTTAAAGATTTAAAATCATTAAATAAAATAATTGAGTATGGGTGAAACTCTATATAGATCCTATTTATATCACTATATGCACCTCTTTTTAAACCATTCGATTTCCCATATTTCATTGTTACTGGTCTCGACTCTCGTGAGGACAGCAAAAACTGAGGAAGCTATCAATGCAGGAGTCCTGCTTTCATTTAGTCCTCATTTAAAACTAGTAGGTTATCATCAATGCTAGTATTCCAAGGCAATGGTGGGTCGGCCTTCTTTTAATCGATCTACCAAAACTTTTAAATATTAACAATGCAGAAAGCAGTGGTGTAAATCTCACCTGATATTGATGGGTTTTTAAAAAATAAAAAATAAAAAATAAAAAATGATAAATTTATCAGTCGAGATTTATACCTGTGGTAGAGAGCATGTCAATTCTCCACGAGCTTGCTTTAATGTTGGGCTGCACATGGTCTGATACTCTGACCCTTGACAATGGGTCTTGTCAAAATCAAAGTCGATTGTGGTCAATTACCTAATCACTAAAATAAGTTTTCAAAAGTAATCATATTCGGACTCTCCTATTTTTAAATAGAAAGAAGACAGAAGTACTAGCTATTGAGAGAACTGAAAGGCTTGTTTTGGGGGCTTCCATTTGTACTAAATGGGCCATTCAGACTTTAGTTAATTATCAGCATTCATTGATTCTAGAGTATTGGATTATCAGATAAATGTATTAATTGGGATATGACCAATTAATTGTAGGTCCTGTTAAATTAGTACTTTGTATATCACTTTTTAGAATGGCTAATATCAGTATCCAGTTTTCACAACTCGTTCCGTTAACAGTTCTTAAAATCAAGGTCAGGAGACTCAGAACCAGGCTTTGCCAATATGGAGTCGGGTTAATCAAGAAACTCAATTGGTCAATTAGGTGAGTTTATTTAATTTTTTAGATTTTTTTTATCTAGACTCAATCAAATACTAGATTAGATCAACTGAGCCAACTCAAGTAAATAATCTAATTTAATTTTATATAAATATTTTTTATTAAATCTAATTCAGATTTGATATGATATAAATTTATCTTTTTTTGTTGAACGTTGGGCCACTTTTTTACTTTTTTTTATTTTTCACAAACTCGATTCCAACCTAATCCCCCAAGTGGAGGTAGGTATAAATCCAATGACATCGCTATTGTGGCCACTGACCAAACTGTAAGCATGTTAATGTCAACAGGATCTATCACATTATTTTAAAACAAAAACGAACATTTTAATATTTAATTTAAAATAAAAAATAGATGCTATAAAATGTGACAGTGGGTCAATAAATCAAATATATTTTATTTAAAATAATCAAAATATCTTTTGAAATATGAAATAGTGAGTTGATAAGTTTCATCGTATAGAATACAAAATTATAAAGTATCTCAAAATCAAGAATTAAGACGAAAGTCGTAATCATCCAACAAACTAAACTGATTTTTGATGTATTTGAAATTAATGGCCAAGAATGACCATAAATACGAAATTTTAGTTGTAACATACTCTACCAATAGACATCAACACAGTGACAAACATCATCATTAAAGTTAAAATTCAACCTAAATCAACTATTTGAAATTCAACTTTTTCATACAATGCTATCATAAACCATAGATTGAATTACTTCACTACACATTGCCCTTTCTTTATCCCCTCCCTCTCAATTTTCAAAAATCTATCCATATTTGTACATGTAACTTGTAACAACCCAAACCCACACAACTTTAGATTAGTCAATCTTGATTTGTCGTCTATTGAAGTTAATTTTAAATTGTTCCAAATGTAACATATATTTATATTTATAATATGAATATCCCCGTCGTCATATATTAAAGATAAAACCAATCCAACATATACACAAAACCACACACAAGCCTCTGTACATCACGTAAGTTTGAAAAAATTTAAACTCAAGACCTCTACTTAAATCCTAGAAGCTTAAACCAACATTCATAATTAATCCACTCATACATACCTAATATGCATCTACATTACCCAGACTTTGTATCTGTCTTACTATAATGTATATCAAAATCCAATCCCTTTATGGATAAAAGTAAGTAACTTGTCGAGTCAATAACTCAGCCCAGTTTTTAGACTAATTAACTTAATCAACTCAAAATCCTATGGAATCGAGCCAACTCAAACAACTCGCCCGTGTTTTTTCAACTTTTAACAGTGGTCAATACATAGCATGTCACGTGATTTCTTCAACTTTCCCTATGAAGCCCCATCACAGGAACCTTGTGAATGACATTGACTAAATTTTGAAATTTTGGCGAATATTTATCTGATTAAAGGAAACAACGTATAAACTAATAAGTTTTTATCAGAAATATCTAAAGACCGACATCACCAGAATAAGCCCAAATTTCAACCAAGATATCACAACGTGGGTTTTTTGGTTTTTTTTTTTTTTTTAAAACATCAAGTGATACAAGTAAAAACAGCCAAACATTTAGCTGAATACTTTCAAGGTCGGACCAACCCATTTACTGAATAGGTCAAGCACTTGCCCCAAATCCAATCAGTCCGTTCACAGTCGGGTTTGGGGCAGACAGCTAAATCCATCAAGAGATTTCTTTGCAAGTAGACTGTCCATCACTGCCTCGGCCTACTTGATTCCGTGTCCTAATTGGCCTCCCATAGATGGGTAAAAAACTTCAAATGCTGCGAAAAGGCCGTTCTCTTTTTCATTTTTCTATTTTTAAAAAAAAAAAGTTATTAGTTTAAAAAAGTTAAAACTCAAGACCTCTACTTAAATCCTAGAAGCTTAAAACAACATTCATAATTAATCCACTCATACAAACCTAATATGCATCTCCTTTACCCAAACTTTGTATCTGTCTTACTATATTGTATATCAAAATCCAATCTCTTTTTGGATAAAAGTAAGAACTTGTCGAGTCAATAACGCGGCCCAGTTTTTAGAATTTTTAACTTAATCAACTCAAAATCCTATGGAATCAAGCCAACAAACAACTCGCCCGTGTTTTTTTAACTTTTAACAATGATCAATACATAGCATGTCACGTGATTTCTTCAACTTTCACTATGAAGCCCCATCACAGGAACCCTGTGAACGATATTGACTAAATTTTGAAATTTTGGCGAATATTTATCAGATTAAAGGAAACAACGTATATACTAATAAGTTTTATCAGAAACATATAAAGACCGACATCACCAGAATAAGCCCAAATTTCAACCAAAATATCACAAGGTATCGGTTTTTTTGTTTTTTTTTTTAAATATCAACTGACATAAGTAAAAACAGCCAAACATTTAGCTGAATACTTTCAAGGTCAGACCAACCCATTTACTGAATAGCTCAAGCACTTGCCCCAAATCCAATCAGTCCATTCACAGTCGGGTTTGGGCCAGACAGCTAAATCCATCAACAGATTTCTTTGCAAGTAGACTGTCCATCACTGCCTCGGCCTACTTGATTCCGTGTCCTAATTGGCCTCCCATAGATGGGTAAAAAACTTCAAATGCTGCGAAAAGGCCGTTCTCTTTTTCATTTTTCTAATTTTAGTATAAGGGGGAAGTGGTTCCAACTTTGAAATCCAATCATATGGCGAGATCAAGAAATTCACTAGGATATTTATTAGTACACAAGTTAGTCATGCATGCAAAAGAGGTGGAGGCAGGCACAACCATGACTCTGATGGAAAGGGCTACGACTTGAGCCCACCATGATTGGCTACATACTTCAAAACATAGAAACTGCTTTCATCGGGCGGCTGGTTATCCTTTTGCCTGGAGTAGAATAACAGTAAATAGTAAACAATATTTAATGATGTAGCAGAAGGTTTTGCCGCCTCCAAACTCGCACTCTTCCAAGGGCATGCCTTCTTCACCTGTAAACAAATTCTGAATACAAAACACACAAGCAAAATATTCGCAACATTTGGCTGATGCATGCAGCGGGCCTGAAGGTTAAAACATCATAATCAGTTCTACACTAAAATGATGGAATATATGTAGATGGATTGATGAACTGCTGCAGCTGCATTTCACATGACTTCCAATATTTTCGCAGACTGGACAGGTTAGGTCAGATACAATGTTCCTTTTGCCATTATTTATTGTTTGAGAGCAAATGTCGATTGGGGTAGCAATGTGCATTCACTAACTGCACTGCACCAAACAAAATCTGATAACCATCCATTCTGCCAGAATATTTTTAATCGATTGCAGTTCTCTGTACAACCAAATGCACATGGATTCGGCACGAGAGATGGTGCAGTGATGGTAATGCGCTTATGACAATATTCCAGGCCTCGCTGTCATATCATGGCATGACATGGATGGACAATCCTCTCACATGACATGGAATGAAAGTTAACTGACAAAAAAAATGGAATGGAGAAATGTCTATAGAAGCATCATCCCTAGTTTCAGAATGCACAGGATGAAAAAGTTGATATCCCTACATATGAGTCCACAAAGCCATGTGCTTAATGCATATTCCTCTCTATACCTATATGTAGAACAAATGGTGATCTGCCCATTCGAGTTGCCTGAAGCTAATGCAAAATATTAAACAAGAGATAGCAGTGTCAACCCCATGGAAACATGAAAATGGCACTCATGATTATCATGTGCATAAACACAAGCAGATATGCTAATGACAACTTATGCCATGAAATGCAATGGCATGATGCCCATCATGTCTATCTTCAATGAGGTGCACAAAGAGCAGAATACGTCCCTTCCAGCTACTGGTAAGTTGGAGGAGCTCCATTGGTCTCTGGTGCTGCAACAACCCCTGGAACAACTCCATTGCTTCCATCTTTCCTTCTCCCAAATGGGTTCTTCGAAAATGTTCAAGTAGTCAAGGACATAAACAGAGGAAATAATGATATGTTGTAACAGATTATTTATTCGAACAAGGCATGAATCCTTGTCCGCACTGTTCCCTAATCTGAAAAAGATACTTGATACCAGTAGTCCAGTATCGGATCCCTACATTCATATACTCCTGCCTCTCAGTTAATGACTTCAAAACTGATATAATATCTTGGACATGAATATGCTGTTGGTCTCACCCATATATAGAAGATTCTTTTAAAATCAAAAGCCTAAGAAACTCATTGATCCATAACTTATGCTAGTATACAAACTTCGGTTCATATGTATAAAAGAACACATGAAATTTTAACTCGACTACAATATTATCATTTTTTAAAGGTAACTACAATATTAACTTTTTTTAGAAAAGGAATACTGCAATTATTATTATCATAAGTTCATGGGAATATCTGTATAATTATATTAATAGCAAGTACCATAACATACAAACTCTAAATGGCTGCAAGAGAGAGAAAATCAAAGAATGTTAACTGATACAGTTTGGTGTGGGCTTGGAGGACCAGAAACAGCTATGTTCAAATAAACAGTGTGTTTAAAATGGAGGTATTAAGGGGGCATCCAGTGAAGACTTTGAATGCACTTTGAAGAACATGATATGTTATGCAATGAAGAAGACCTAGTCCAGAAAAGAAATGGGCAGCAAATTCATATTCATAAAGCTAAATTCCTATAGATGGATAGGGTTTGCTTGAAATACAAAAGGAAATACAAAAGAACATACACAGTTGGAAGTGCTTCTCTACCAAAAGCTTATACGTTCGAGTCATGTCACCATCTAAAAAGAAAAAAGAAAACATACCTTGGGGAACTTTGGTTTAGGGAGTTTGTGGGTACTTCTAATTCAGATTTACATGGAGCATAGCTAAAGTCTTTGATAAACCCTAGATTATTTTGTTGTCATTTATAGTAAATATGATTTAGTCACCATTTTCATATAAGGAAGGGGAAACTGCGCTTAAAAGATGATTTTGAAATACTTTAAAGTACCGCATAACAGATAAATAAGGTCTTATAAATTAATAATAAATCATCCAGAAGCATCAGATAGGAGCAATGGAAATGGGTGTCAGACACAGCTTTGGATAATGGAATATCATTTCGATGCAGAGGCCTACTGCATCCAACTTCTTGGTGGATAGAACATTATGTTCAAAAAAATTAATTAAAAACTAATAAATAGTACCTCATTGAGGTACGAAATAACTTTTGGTCGTTGATTCATGAAATCAATTGAAATTTGAAAGACGTGATAAACACCGACTTTTATTTTTGTAAGGGGGAATAGTTGCAAAACTAATACCAATGAGTGGGTCATGGCTTAACAAATCCACAGAAATAGTTATGAAACACCCAACAGTTAATTTGTTCAGCCACAAAGACTCATTACTAGATTAAGTAGATATTTTGGGTAGTTTGTGCAAGAAAACACAAAACCAAAAGAAAGCCTGCCTACCACAAAAGAGAAGGAAAGCGGGGGAGGAATTGCCACAAGGTATAGATCTATTAAATTCCAAGTCTGTTGCCCTGTATAAATTTCTCACCAAAAACATCATCATCAATGACAAGTTAATAAAAGGATATTGTATTCGCATGCCACCACGTCCAGAACTAGGGATAACAGCACCCTGAAGGTTTTGGTGCACAGTTGTGGCACTATTCACATCCTGCACAGAAGTCCCACACCACACATAAATTCAAATGTTGGTGAATGAACTGAGCTTTTTCTTTTTTGGGAATGATAATGAATTGAGCATTTTATGATAAACATTTTCAGTTCATTTGCATGAAGGCAAGATCTGGTTACTCACTTCAAACTCAATGAAGCAAACAGTATTTCTTTCATGCCGCAGAATCTTCATTTGTTTATAACCTGGTTGCCTGCAAATCATGATAATAAAACAGAAGCAATTAACAAGTGTAAATTGTAAAGAAACTTGTAGTTCCAAAACCATATGGAAATGATTCATACGTGCTAAAGAGACCCCTCAGCTCCTCCTCGATTACATTTTCACCAAGATTGCCGATAAATAGTGTATTGCAAGGAGGATTATCCTTTGCATTCTGCAGAAAAGAAGAAGGCATATCTTTTCAATAAATTGAACAAAACAAGAGAGATTTATGGAATATGCATCTTTAGGAAGGAAAGAGCAACAAGGAACAATATCAATGTGTAGTAAACTTTATTTCACTGCATGATGATCTCAAAGTTCTATTGTAAATGTGTAATCATCATCGTCATCCTCAAAGCCCCTTATCCCATTGGGTCTGACACTTTTTTTTCTCTTTTTTTTAATGGTGGGCTAACACTCATTTTTGGATTTGACAAATTGTTTTCCATAAGACAATTGTTTATCTAAATTTTTTTAATTTTTTTTTGAAAAGTGACAATTGTTTATCTAATGCCCAACTTGAACCTGCAATCTCTCTAAAATAGCAAAAGATGAGCACCTACAATGCCTTGTATGGCATGTTGTCAAACAGCAAATAGTTACAAAGATGATTTCTACCTACTCCTATATATGGTATCCTGGACGAACATTTAGATCCTATTCCATTTTGACAATAAATAGAAGCATTAAAGAATTATTTAAAAAAAAAAAAAAATTGACTAAAATGAAAGAGGTCATCTTCATCTTCCCATCTATACAAGATCTGCTTTTTTAGTTCTACTTTTCCACTTACCCCGTCAAATTGAATAATGACTTAACAAAAGAAACAGCCACTTGTTTGATGATCCTTACAATAATCAATTATTATGAAGTTAACTAAAAATCATAGCTTCTCTACCTACATGAAAAATGAGATTTACCTCTCTGATATCTTAACAATAATTTGAAGCATCATAAGTTTGAAATCAGTAACATGAATGACTTAATTTCGGCTATAAATTTTGATGGGAATTTTTCCTATAAATTCCAATTGGATCTATAAATTTGCTTGTTTCCTATATAAAATGAATTTTGATGGGAATTTTTCCACGAAAATAACTCAGAAGAAATTTCTTTTCTAATTGAAAATTTTTCCCATGGATGCTTATCACCATCACCCACGTATCAAAAAACAAAACATTTCATCAATGGGTTAGGTACATTTTGCATCAACCCACCAAAGATCGGTTGGTTTGTACCAACACATTTTAAACAGAATGGCATGAGTTCAAGTTAAGAAGAACACCAATCAATTGGTCCAATCAATTTAATATATAGCTTCCATCACCCATGAATTGGAACATATCATACAGACCAGTCGGTAGACGGATTTCGTTGGATATCAATAGGGTAGATCAACCATTTAAGAGAAGGGTAAAGGCACGTGGAATCAACTTATTTATAGATGAGTCGGGTCAAATCAACCTATTTAATAAATGGGTCAAGCCAAGTAAGCCACGAGTTGGGAAGACATGCTCAGTCTATTGAAAATGGCCTTGCAAGGTCATGACCTTTAGGGCATGTTTGTTTGCACAAATTTTCCTAAGAATTTGAATTTTCCCAAAGCCAAATTTTCCTAGGGAAACAGAACATTTTCCGTTCAAGACTCACGGAGAAATACTTTCTAAGGAGAATTTATGAACCACCTTCAACGGCTTAAACAAAAGTCAAACCCATCTTAAGCACCATTTTCATACATCCACCCAACTTGACCCATTTATTAAACAGGTTGACTCAACCCAACCAAAATAAATTGACCCAACTCAACTCTTTTATTAAATGGATCAACTGACCTGAATGAGCTAGCCCAACAAAGCTTGTAAATGAAATGGGTTAACACAACAAGGAAGTATAACATCAATTTGTTACACTTAGCATCAGCACATACAACTAAATCAAGTGCTTCCCGATAAACTAGATTGGTTTTAAGTTGTACCAGCAAACAGCAGTAGTAGTTACAGTAGAAGAAAAATATCATACATCATGCAATCCACGCATCATGTGTGAAAAAAAAAAAATAACATAAACAATAAAGTAAAACGTCCAAAAATACAACACAATTAACAGTATCATATGGTCACCACCTGGACAGGAGCATAGCCAGTGTGAGCAGGCACAGGAGCAGGAGCAGGCAAGGGTACTTGCTGAACTGGATAGGCAGCATATGGAGCAGGTGGAGCCATATACCTAAATTGAGAAAGCATTCAAGAAACTTTATTCAGATAAAAATAATTAGTCAGCACATTCAGCATCTGATCAAAGCTTTGTAATAGAGATATATTATTATGCCATCCTTGACCAATATAAACATGTTTGCACTTTGAATTGCAATATAGATCAAAAACCACCTTTTAATGAACCAAGCAGCTCAATTGGTAAAACCTTCACAGAGGAGATCTCACCAACACACTTCATAGATCCCTTTTTCTCTTTGAAAGTGGTTCATGCCGCCCAAAAAAAAAAAAACTTGACAGGCCACACTTAAAGATTTTAGACCATCAAAAAAAGAACTTCAGGCATGGTACATGCACAATAGGTCCCAACAGTAAATAGTGCGGATTACCAAAAGGTAGGCTAAACTAAACTAATGTCCTGCCAAGGGAGCATTTATGAGATCTCTTTTTTCTTTTTCTTTTTTTGAATAGTTGTGAGATCTCATTTTATCCTCTACAGGTTCAAGCATGCCATGAATGTATGTTACTGAAATCAATTTAAATGCAAATTTGAAACAGACTCTTACCCCTGGGGTCCCCAAACAGGTGCAGGAACAGGGTGAAAAGGAGCAGGGCTTGGATAACCTGTGTGTGCATGGTCAGTACCAGTGCGCATGCGTTTACTTTGATCAAACGAACCTGAATCAGCTGATACACCTGTACAACACATTAAATAGCATTACAGCATTTAGTATACTGTATTTTCCTAAATAATGTGGTCAAACAATTTATCCTGCACTATCAGCATTAAAGACTTGGGTGCGAGGCGAGAATTCATCAGCAAATGCCAACAGTCAGCTAAAACAAAATTATTTCATATGAAATTAAGGAATCCCAAAACTAGACAAATTGCAAATTATGCACCCATGGTTCCATGAACTGGATTCTGATATGTTAGGTACCATGGATTGGGATAACATAAAAATTTAACTGATTGGACAATCCTATTTACTCAAAGCATAGCCTGCGGATGCGGCACAGAAAAACGGGTCCAAACATTGAAGAAATGAAAATTATAATCTCGTAAGTTCGGTGCATTTTGAATGTACACTCCATCAACATTGCATACCAGAACCATTAAATCGGCCACAAAGATGCCAACAATTTGTAAAAAATATACATTTCAAGGAGATTAGCCCCAACATATGACAAATAGAGGAGCAACCTATTTGAGATGGTTTAGGCATGTAATTAGAAGACCAAAGTCAGCCCCAGTACGTAAAGTCAAGAGTATACAAGTTGCAGGTATAAGAAGGAGAGGTAGACTATTGAAAACATAGAGAGAAGGGATACAAAAAAACATGTCAGATAACAGGGTGACTAAGCATATTGTTTATGATAAGGTCAAATGGAGAAGTAGAACTCGTAAAGTCAACTACAAATAGATGAGATTTAGTCTCGATGATGATGATACGTTTCATGGAGAAATCCATCAAACCACCTTTTATCAAGAAGGAATT
Organism: Chimonanthus praecox; assembly: GCA_022113865.1. Lineage (NCBI taxonomy): Eukaryota > Viridiplantae > Streptophyta > Magnoliopsida > Laurales > Calycanthaceae > Chimonanthus > Chimonanthus praecox. The sequence continues at coordinate 62,451,547 of CM039091.1, read as the reverse complement.
ATTTTGTTGAGGATGCCAGAGAAAAGAACTAGAACAATGAAATGACCTAAGAGATTATCAAAAAAAAAGGGCTATGAACCCCAACACCCCTTTGGCATGAGAAAGAACCTCATATTTTCTTCTTAATGACATGAGATAAGGTGATGCAATACCCTCTAAATGTCACAAAACCCTAGTTAGCTCCACCCAATCCCATAACCTCTCTCATCGTCTTCATCTTTGAATGGGAAAAAACCCACCACTGCCATCTGTATCGGTATCCAAGCCATCCCATCAATCCATACAATCTCCAAAGATACTAAACGTCTAAACAGAATAATAAGCCAGTGATACCAAGCTACTTTGAAGTGGGTGATATTTCCATGCTATATGGTATCCAATATCTCACTTCTATGCATATAATTTGGGTCCTTGCCGCATCCATTGAGTATGCCGGCATCACAAGAAAAGTCACAACAAACTCCATTTTTTCTAATCAACAAAACCTTCTCTTAACCCGTGAGGGTTGGCTTGGCGGTCAAGAACCCTCCTGAGATGAACGAGGTCTTGGGTTCACGTCACTCTCAACACAAAAGGGTCACTTCCCATAGTGTTACCCGGTGTGTGTGGATAAAGAGGTTTGCATATGCTCCAAGGATTAGTCAGGTGCTCTGATTAGTCTGGACACCTTGGTCTTCAAAAACACAAACCCTTCTCTTCCCAACTCTCTCTAAAGAAACAAATATCTATTTAAGGGTGGTCGCATCCCAGTAAACCAATTTCAATATTTCAGTATCAAAATATTCTCCATATTTTCAAAAACTCGTAACAATGTTATTCAAACACAGATGCAGAGTCGATATTTAGCAGGCCTCCACACTGTAATGCTCTCAGAAAGCAGAAATCTATCAAGAAATGAAGCAAACCAAAGCTTTACCACAATGAACATGTATACATATATAAGAGTTAGCCAAGAAAAATAGAGGGAAGGTCATTACCCATAAAATATTTGATGACAAATAAACCCCAAAACACCTAAATCCACACTTAAAGATGTAGTACAGGAGAAGAACTTGCCTCTCTTCACAAAGAGATTCTTCTTCGCCATCTCCGTGTGCAAGACAGACTTGGCCTCCGCATCAAAAACCATATCCTGCCCATCCAAATAATTTGATCTAAGATTTAAAAGAAAAAAGGGGAAACCTTTTTTGAAAAATAATAATATGTGATGTGAGATTTTTTTTTCCTTGTTTAATATGAGTAAGTGCAACATGAGGCTGAAAATCAGTTGATCGTGACAGCAAGGCACAGTTAGAATACTCACTGTGTATTTAAGGAGGTGGGGGATGAAGAATTAGACAACGTACCTGAAGCGCATCGCGGGCGGCCATGGCGAGCTGGCCAGTGGAGAAGAGGGCGAAGCCCATGGGCTGTTCCCCTTTGTAGTTGATCTGGGAAGCCTCAAAACCGGGCAGCCATCTCAGAAGGTTCTGGAGCTCCCTCTCTTTCACGTCTACGGGTAGACCCGATATGAAGATGGTCCGCACCTGCAATCCAAATTCGTAAACTTTCCAGTAATCGTCGCAATCCGGTTGGATTTTGGATTAATTCGATTTTTTTTTTCTTTCTAGGGTTTTTGGAAGAAGAATAAGAATAAGAAGGAGGAAAAAAAAAACACCTCATCGCCGGGATTTCGAGGCATGTTGGGGTTCTCGACGGGGATCGGAGCAGGAGGAGGTGGTGGTGGCGCCCACTGCTGCTGATGGTACGGATGCATGCCAGCGCCGGCCATCGAACGGTGCCGATGAATAGTCAGAGATAGAGAGACAGACAAATCGATGGAAGGTTTTGGACTGGGCAGGGCTTCTGTCGCTTCATAAGAGTAACATACATGGGTCGAATCGGGTCGAATCCGGTTTGCTCATGGTGGCTATCTCTGACCCGATCCTACAAAAAATAAGAAGACTTCACACTTAGGTCACAGGTTCAAATCCGGACGGATTCTGATTAAAATCCGTTGTGAAGGAATAGATTTAAACATGTGTTCTAGATCATCAAGCCTTTTAATCCGTTTAATCAATTTTATCTTTGTATGTAAATATATAAATACCATATATTATTATGTTTATTATACTTAGACTTTATATATATAATGTAATTTCTTAAATAAAACTATATTATTAAATTATAAAATTCAGTTTTAAATGGGCTTTAGACTCACTTTATCTAAATATGTTAATCATAAACAAACTTAAATAGATAGAGTCAGACTTTTCGTTTGTCTAAAGTCTAAGCTGGTTAGCTTGCTTTAGGTTAAAATTCCAAGTCCAATAGGCTTTGTGTGGGCCTTGAGTTTGAAAAACTAAATGGACTCATATTTGAGTAAAAAGGCAGTCCAACGGAAACTCAACTCATAACCAGCCCTACACTTGATATAATAAATTGTGTTAAAGACAATAAAAAAAATCAACTAACTCGACATATAAATAAGGGTGGCTAATTCAATTTAAGAAAAAATAAGAAAAATAAAACTCAACCCATTTTTTTTTTCATTTAGGCTAAGAGGAAACTTGATATGACTTGATTACTATATGTGCCTCATTTTCATGTATCTATTTGATTACTATTTGAGACTGTCTCTTTTAAAGTGATTATGTTTTAATTATTCAAACTTATTTTTATAAATATGTCTTCACTTAAATGCACAACGTGTATAAACTCAGTTATTTATTAAATTAACATAGTCCAATTTAACTTGACTTGAATTGATCAACCTAGATTAAATGAGTTGTGGGTTGGGGGTTTTAAAAAATCATCAGATTATAGTGACAAAGAAAAAAGTTAAAATATGAGTTGGATGAAAAAACAATAACTCAAATTTAAATATGAGTAGAGTAAAGTTAGACTCTTGACGTAACCTATCTATCTAAGTCGCACTAATATATATTGAGAAAATATTTAAGTTAACCCAATCAAAGTTGATTCAAAATAAATGTAGATTAAGTTAGGTTGAGGGATCTCAAACCCATACCTAACTCAACTAAATTAAAGACCTAACATGAATTAATTTTTTTTTCCAAAACTAAACTTCTACTTACTCGATCATCAAATTTGACAAACGTCTTTAAAAAGATTGAATGTCTAAAGGTTTTAGCCGTTAAAATCGAGTGGTTAAAAATTAATTAATGTAATGAAATTTTATAAGTTTTCTTTCAATTTATACATTATATTTTTTATTTACAAAATAAATATCATAAATAAAAGCAATATCAGATAGAATATATATATATAATATATATGATTAAAAGTTTGACGGCACTCAACGAACATTAATTTAGAACTCAATCTTAAACTGTTGAACAAAAATCCTGTTCAAACTTATTTATTTAAGTTCGATCATAAAACACCTTTGAATAAATAATATAGGCATTAGGCAGCAATTGTTAAAAAAACCTGAAGGACATCACGAGAATAGGATATTATTAAAGCATAACAACAGTACATGTTCCATATTACCTTCTATTGAGATATCTCGGATCTCCGTTGATATATTTTATTTCCTGATTTTTTTGGGTAAAAACTGGTGGTAAAATCGTATCAGTTTATATCGAGGGGATCTCGGTGAGATTTTGGTCACATTAACTGAAATCTAAGATATCTCGACCGATACACACTATAAACCGAGATTTATTCTCCTTGGTGCTGGCCAGGTGGCCAATAACCATCTGTAACGCTGTCGTGATATTGGGCTCTGACTCTAGCAATAGTCTTTCAATGTACTCATCACTGTCTTCTTGTTATGGGCATTTTATACTTGAATATTCATAATAATATATTACACACTAATATACGAATAATTATTCTTTATTCTAAATTGAACTAAAAATATATACTGAACACGTTCTCAAACGAGACTCTAGAAATTTCAGGCTAAATTTTCGTCCTTTTAGTATTTTAAATTTATATATTTTCTGAAGACCTTTGTCATTTTTCATGAAATTCCCACTTTTCTATTTTTAAAAGGATGCTGAGAGAGTTTACTGGCCACGCAACCACACAAGGATAAAAGTTCCATGCATGTGGTACTCACGTGTACACAATTTATCCACACGTGGAATATGTAGTTGCCCAAAGTCTAGACTGTGGGAGCGTGGAGCCAACGGCATCTCAATAAACAGAGCTTCAATACAGTGTCTCACTATTCAAAATTAAAAATTTAAATTAAATTAAATTACATTTATTTAAAATAACATTTTATTGATTCATCATCATATTAAAAGAGAAATTATTTATCGTCAAATAGAAAGATAAAAATTTCTCAACAGTGTTATTCGATTAATTTTTTGAGAAATGTGAAAACCTCCAAATCCAACTATGGAAAGAGACATTTTGGAATTAAATAAATCGAACACAATACCTCCACTTATTTAGACAAATTATTGGCCGTTAGACCAATTTCTCTATTTTAATATTAAAAAGTACAATATAAATAGAGAATCTACCACTTGTATATTTACACAATATCATAGTTAATGTTACTTTTAGTTTATACTTTCTTGTTCTATTTAAATATTTGTGATAGGTGGTTTCTTCTGTTCTAAGTTAATTGAATCTCTTAAAATATTTACAGATTCTGAAATGTGAAATTCATTGAAGCTGCAATTATTCAAAATTTATAAGAGTTATATAAGGAATTTAATAAAAATTCTAAAACTATAGTCATACAGAAGGGGAAATCTATTTCCAATTGGAAACATCCTCTATTAGTCTACTTGGCAGGTTACCATTATTTTAGCTGGTTGCGTTTAATTCCACCCTACATGCATTAAATATTTGTATGATTGAATCAGCTGTCAATTAATTTTCTGTACGCCAAGTTATTTCCCGTTTCACTTCACCTTCTCTTTCCCCTTCCCTTATAAATACCTACCTCATCACTTCTTCACTTTTCTCATTTAAACCCACCACTCCACTCTCTCTCTCTCTCTCTGCACTTGACAGAGAGAAGAAAATGAGGCCAGTTTAGCAGCTCCTGCAACGAAACGCTTGCCTCGTCAAATGAATCTCCATTCCATTCTCCGGTAGCATATCTCTTCAGTGGTCTCGCAGCCGTGCTCGGCCTCCTAGCCCTGGCTCTCGTCATCCTCGCCTGCTCCTACTGGAAGATTTCTGCCCTTCTAGACGGCAGAGATGGAAAGCCCAAAAATCCTCCCAAGCTGCCGCCACCACCGTTAGAGATGAAGGTGGCCGTGATCATGGCCGGAGAGCATAAGCCAACCTACCTCGCCACGCCCATTCCAAAGCTAGTTTCCTCATTGGAAAATGGCGAGAAAAGAGAAATTCAGATGCAGAAAAGTGAAAATCAAGAGACCCTAAGTCAGAGATTCTGATTTTTTTTTAAGCTTTTGTTCTGATGTAATCTCTATGTTAGAAGGTTTTTTTTTTTTTTTTTTTATTTATTTAATTTATTTCACTTTGTTTCTGAACTTGTGGACAACTGATTTTTTTTTATTTCATTTAAAAAACAGAATTTTAATTCATCTATATAAAAAAGGTCGAAGAAAATCTTTATTAACCACAATAACAACACACTCAAACTCTGAATCCAATTTAATCGGAGATTAACACAAATGCATCTCTTAATAAGAGATTAACACAAACTCATCTTCCTAATTAAATAAGAGCTCTAACAAAAAGACATCATTTAATCAGAGATTAAGAGAAATTCAGAAACCTAATCAAATAAGAACTCTAACTTATCTATTTTAACGGCAATCACACTTATTTATAACTCCAAGCTTTTTTCTACTTTAAACTAGCTGATGAAATTATTTTTATTTTATTTGAAAGTTTTAGATCTTTTCTACAAACACAAGAGTTATAAATTCTAATAGTAATAATAATAGAATAAGAATTAAGCGGAATGATTGAAAATTTTCCATCGAAAACCGAGGAAAGTAATTATATTTTGAAGTTCCACTGTTCTAAGTAAGAGTCTATCTTAGAATTTCATTAAGAGTTATGACTTTAGTTACAAAGATTTTAAATTTTATTTAAAATTTAAGTTTTGAACCAACTGAACCGTCAAAACAGCGGTTAAGTTCCTTCTTAGATTCCAATCTCTAATTATGGACTTTGCTGGTAGACAGCCTCTAACCTAAAAATGGAAAGTAAGAAACCTCCAGCGGTTTGGAAAAGCATGAAAATTGATAGTCTGGATGAATAAAGACAATGGCCACTTAGGAATTTTAAAATTTCAATTAATTATACCATTAAAAAATCAATTATTTATAAAAATAGATGATAAAATCATTAAAATGTACAATAAATAGATAAGTGGCGCCCACAGACCGATTGGACCCCAGACTCAACTCAACTGTGGAAGCCTTCAATTAGTGATGCAAATACCACTTCATTTAGAAAAGTGTGTGCTCGAACCTTTTGTACTTTCTTGTGCTGCAAGTCAGAGTATTGCCACTTGGCAAACTATCATTGGGGACAGTATTTAGTGGACAGGTGTACGGTGCAGGTAACAGCATTCGGCGACTCAGAAGCACTCAGCCTCGAAACGTAACGTACAATTAATAATTACTGTGGGCGACTGGGAGAGGACGAGAGATGACTGATGAGCTGTTGTATTTTTTACCGTTCCGTTTCTGGCGCCGCTATAACTCCGGCATTGGAACTCTCCAAACCGTCTTCAAAGGTAAAACGAAAGAGCCAAATTCACTACAGGTGTATCACACTGTCACTGCATGAGGTGAATTTTCTGCTTCAACATATTAATCGCTCACATTTTAAATCTGTGTATCAGCAGCAGATTTACTTCTTTTCTTCCCTATTCTTTCTTGTAGGCCAAGTTATTTTCCGTTTCACTGACTCTCTACCCCCTTCCCTTATAAATACCCACCACTCTTTCACCTCTTTTTTTTTTTCCGATTTTCACTTCTTCCCTCTTCTCATTTATACCCACCACTCTTTCACCTCTTTTTTTTTTTTTTTTTTCGATTTTTCACCACTTCTTCCCTCTTCTCATTTATACCTACCACCCTACTCTCTCTCTGCACTTGAAAGAGAGAGAGAAGATAATGAGGCCGGTTAGAAGCTCCTTCAACGAAAGCCTTGCCTCCTCAAATAAATCTCCATTCCATTCTCCGATATCATACATCTTCAGTGGTCTCGCAGCCGTGCTCGGCGTCATATCTCTGGCTCTCGTCATCCTCGCCTGCTCCTACTGGAAGATTGCTGCCCTTCTAGACGACAGAGGAAGCGAACAAGACAGAGACATATCTCTCGACAACGGAGATGAAAAGCCCGATAATCCTCTCAAACTGCCGCCACCACCGTTAGAGATGAAGGTGGCCGTGATCATGGCTGGAGAGCATGAGCCAACCTACCTCGCCACGCCCATTCCAAAGCTATTTTTCTCATTGGAAAATGGTGAGAAGGAGAGCGAGAACAGAGACATTCAGATGCACAAATGTGAAAATCAAGAGACCCTAAGTCATGGACTTTGATTTTTTTTCTTTTTTTTGCTCTCTTAGGAATTTTTTCAGAGCTCTTGTTCTCATGTAAAATCTCTCTTTTTTGTTTTATTTTTTTTAATTCAGCCTTTTTTTTCTTTAAATTTGTTGGCAAGTGAGAATATTTATTTTATTCATTATAAAAATTAGATTTTTAATTAATTTATAAAAAGGGTAGAAGAATTTTTTTATTAATCACAATAGCAACAATAGTGATAACAACAATAGTAAAAGATCAATAAAGATTTGAGAGAAGTGGCTGTGAAAATTGGAAAGCTTGATTAAATGTATTAAAATATAAACTTTTATATAATTATAGATAAATACAAATTCTAATTTAATTTTAAATTTAATATGTCGATTAATTAGAGATTAATACATACTAAGAATTCTGACTTATTTATGTTAACAGTGATTACATTTTGTTTATTAATCTAATCCCCTTTTTTCTTTAAATAAGGTGATTAATGTCTTTTTACTTCATTTGAAAATTTTAAATCAATTTTTTTTTTTAACATAGGAGATCTAATAATAATGATAGAATTATAAATTAATTTCCATTAGTCGAAAATAATTATATTTCAAAGTTTCACTACTCTAGTGAGTTCAGAAAAGTGAATTGGGTTCATATCTAATTCAATATACTTCAACCTGAAAGTTTAAACTTTAATCAAATTTATAAATATTTATTTTTTCTTAGTTTAATATTATCTTAAAAATGTAAGATCTATTTAAGACAAATGATCAGTGGCAAGAAATCTGACTATTTCTTATTTATTATAAATTATAAAATAGCTTAATCATTTCTTTTTAGTTAATAAATAAATAATATTTTATAAACACTACAAAAAACAAACTTATCTTGAGAAAGGAAAAAACTCTGTGTTTTCGTAAACTTGCATTTGCATTTTGGGTTTGAAATTTAACTCAACTCGGGGGTCGAAAATTCGGCCAAATCGAGATTTCAACCGAGATATTTTTTTCTTTTCAATTTTTTTTTGAAAATCTTGTGATTTTTTTTGAAAAAAATCATTTTTAAAAAAATAAAAAGGTTGTTTTCTTTAAAAAATAAAATAAAATATAAATATCGGCTGAAATATCAGCTCGAGCCCACAAGCGATATTCATTTTCATTTTCTTTCTTTTTTTTAAAAAAAAAGGAGAAATCAACCAAGATTTCAACCGATTTTTTCTTTTTCTGACTAATACGATACGTATCAGTCGATATTTGTACCCGTAGCTCAACTACATATACTAAGGTTTTAATAAATTGGGTCAGCTTGGGACAAAGTTTGTGTTGGACTTGGCCTACAACTTGGCTCGGCCCACTCATACATGCTATTTGGATCATAATTCATTGAAAGATGAAACCATTCATTCGTCGGAGATTTGGACCCACCACGAAGGTTGTCTTAGAGAAGCCTAGGTTTGAAAGCTTGTATTCTTAGATGTTGAGTGGGAATGTGAAATCTACTCTAATGAAACTAGATTATTATGAGTACTGTTAAAAGAGCATTTCATCTCTAATATTTTAATATTAAAATAAAATTAATAGATAAATATTTTAATTATGATCTTCAATTCTATGAATTGGTTGCACTTAATGAAATAAAAAAAGTTAGTCTAAATTAAAAACAATATAATTATTTTAATTGTCAAACTAAATTATAAAGTGGAACCATACAGGGCCTTGTGTCTAGACATACAAAATTTTCTTACAGCTTTTCTTAGGTTACTGTAGACGTATTAGTTCTAGCTGAGTCTGGTTCTGGATTTAGAGCTCGAATTGTCTGGAAGCATGCCTCCATAGAATATGTTCTCTCCTTATGACACGTCACACGTCACACGGAAAAAAAAATAACGGAGAGTACATGTAATTTATGAATTATATGTTGTGAATCATTTTAAAATAAATTGATGAGTTTATAGAGGGAAGAGATAAAAAAAAAATATGTTAAATTATAGAGTAATAGATAATAAAGTTAAATGGAGAAGAAGAACTAATAAAATTAATATAATTAATGTTTATTCAATTTATTATGAAGCTTTCAATTATAATTATTATATTGAATCGTTGAATAAGAGAAATCATCCCTTATAAATAAGTTTAAAATAAATTAATGTAAGCTTTCAATTATATTCTTTTAATTGAATCATTGACAAAATCACATCATCCATTGATTAATGACAAATCTTTTGCTCGTCTAAAAATTGTTATTAAAATTTTACTCCAATTTTTATTCACTTATTTACAATATATTTTTTTTTCAAACTGTACCCCTCTATCCAAGATGTAGAAACTTATAATTGACTATCTTTCAAGCGTTAAAAATTAATTAATTTATTTGTAACAACAAATATTAGAAAAATAATATTTCTGGAATATTTTTAGATTACTTTTTTCCTCTTCTTCTTAGCCAAGTTATATCTCGTCTCACCGTCTCTGTCCTCTCCCCCTTCCTTATAAATACCCATTACCCACCACCCTTTCACCTCTTATTTCCGATTTTCACCACTTCTTCCCTCTTCTACTCACCGCCCTACCCGCTCTCTCTCTCTCGCATAGAAGATGAGGCCTCTTATATGGCATTCTCCGGCACTATACCTCCTCTTTTTTTTCTCAGCCGTGCTCGGCGTCATAGCCGTGGCAATCGCCATCCTCAGCTGCTTCTCCTGGAACCTAGACGGCATAGGAAGCCAACAAGAAAGAGACGTACCTCTCGACAACAGAGATGAAAAGGCAGAAAATCCTCCCAAATTGCCGCCGCTACCGTTAGAGATGAAGGTGGTCGTGATCCTGGCCGGAGAGCAGAAGCCAACCTACCTCGCCGAGCCCATTCCAAAGCTAGTTTCCTGATTGGGAAATTGTGAGAAATTCAGATGCAGAAAAGTGAAAATAGAGATATCTTATGATGTAGGACACGTATATCATGTGTGGACCACTTTTATTTTCATTTATTTTATTTTATTTTCTTTCTTAATTTGATTAGAATTTCTATTTAGTTTTATTTTGTTAGTTTTTCTATTGTGAGGACAACAACTCTCACACGTTGAATATTGATGATCCGGTCATTTGTGGACGTGCTTAAAATTTTGTTTTTGACTCGGCATGTACATGAGCAATTTTAGAGACACAACCTCCGAGTCGAAAATTTGGTTGATTGGACCAGTCTATGGGCCAAAGTCCAATTGACATCAGCCCGTTGGGGACACTCACTGCATCACCGTGTGAATTATGGAAAGGCAACACCAAGTCTAGTTTGTTTGGGAATTAGTAATTTTCCTTCTGAATTTCAAAGTCCTAAATTAGTTAGTTTAGCTTATTGAATTAGTAATTTTCCTTTTGAATTTCAAAGTCCTAAATTAGTTAGTTTAGCTTATTGAATTAGTAATTTTCCTTTTGAATTTCAAAGTCCTAAATTAGTTAGTTTATCTTATTTCCAACTATAGGTGTTGTGTCTGATCTAAAAAATAGTTTTTTTTTTTTTGTAGTTTTAGAAATAAGGAGGGTTGGCTCCTATATTTAGATAATTATCTCCAACTTGGAATTGTCTTTCGATTCTTCAAGCCCAGTTAATTCCTAACTTTATCTTAAGTTAGGGAAATTAATTCAATCAGTTGGGTTGATTTGAAGGGCTAAAAACCAGATTGGTATCCATCACCAACTGGTTCAGGAACAGACCCAGCATCGTTGCGGACGCCTGACCTCCCCTGCTTAGCAGGCCGAACTACATTGGGCTGAGCCCAGGCCTTCAGGGTAACCCAGTGGTGTTTGGGTTTGAGTCCATTTGTTGCAGCCCATCTACAACAGGCCATATTGGTCAGACCCAAGGGTGGTTCTGTTCAGTACAGACCCGCCTTGTACCCAGCCTTGTTGCAGGGCTGACTCTGGTTCACAGAACCGAATCCAAACAGACCCCATTAGGTTTTTCTAATCAAATAAACCGGTTTTCCATTTAATTAACTTGGTTCCCAAGGTTAAAAAAAAAAAAAACTGAATTAATCTTGGAAAGTCCGATAATGTTAATTTTTGAAAACCATTCAAGTATTGGTGTTTCTTAATTGAAGCCAATCAGTTGTCAACTTATTCATATTGGGTTTCTTTCATAAATCGAGCTTCAAATCTGATTTAAAAGTTGTGGGTGAATATTGACAAAATTAGTCGGTCTATTTTCCAAACACAATAGTGTGTGATTCAATTAATTTCATTTATTTAAGAAAGTTGGGTTACTGATAAGATCAACGTGTTGCATTAAACCATATCGTATCATAATTTCATGACTAACGTTCTACTGTTTTAGGTTGTGCCAAGGTTTCCACGTTAAACAATTGAGTGGAGTATCTTATCCTACTCAGTCCCCATCAAATATGGAATAGAAAAGGATAGAAATTTAGCTGCAGGCTTGTCTTCTTTTTCTCAATTTCAACGAGGACTCGAGATCTCCAATTTCCTTGGATCGCTATGCCAATGAACATGATCCCTCGTCACCCTAAGTCAGAGACTCTGATTTTTTCTCTCTCGGAATTTTCTTGCAGTTAATCTAAATTACTACGTGTTGGTAATATAAATAAAAATATATAAATGTATTATAGGGCAGGTCTTGTACAGGTTCGATCTTAAAAGCTCAATTGGTTTCGCAGCTAGTGAGACTCACCCTACGATAAAATAAATTACAGAATAGATAGATTATGTTAGATACTAATGGACTATCAAATTATCCATCTAATAGAAACCCCAAATTACCCATTCAAAAAGAAATGTATGATTCAAATTTACCCATTCTATCATCTATACCCATCTAATAGAAACCCCAAATTTATATAAATTTCAACAACCCTGTTAAGAACTTTTTCTAAACAACGTCTACAGGCCCTAGCCAGGCCATTTGGACAGAAATGTTGGGCCAAGCCATCAAACTTGCCCAGGCACAGTCCCCTGACCAGAATACAAGAATCTGATATTAATTTCAGCTTAAACCTAATCTCAAGCCCACCATACTTTTACTTCTGCCCTTTTACTCAGCTTTGGGAAAGCCCGGCCCACTACATGCTTAATGAGGCTGTTGAACCAAACAGAATTTGGGTCAGGTTCAGTTTTGGTAGTTTGAGTTGATAATAAGTTAAGGTTGAGTTCTGCTATCCAGATTAAAAACTTGAGATGGATTCAAGTTGGGGGGCTTAGGTTGGATTCAATTCGTCTACTGGCTTACATTTCAGAAATAAGTCAACAATGTGGGCCGAACTGAAGCTCATCTAAATCAACAATGTGGGCCGATAAGTCAGTACAGCCCTTCCTAAAGTCATTAGGCACATGGCATGTTTTTGTTGAGCTCGTTGGTTAATTTGAGTTACAAAATCGGCAAAATCCAAATTTTGGACTAATTATTTCATTTATGTATTGTAATTTTATCATCATCGTTATCAAAGAAATCTCATTCATCTGGGTTTATCTTTTTAAGTTCTACTTCTCTATATTGTGTTATAATAAATTATATAGTTAATGACCTCACTATTTATTATTTCGTTTTATATTTCGTTATTGTTGGTGAAGAAGAGAGATTTAAGGTGATATGGTTTACTTTCTACTAGTTGTTAAAATTGTTTGCTCGATTACCAGCAAACGTTGCTCATTGTAATATATATATATATCAAAATATATATATATATTTCCGCTGTATCTGAATTAAAAATATAATAAAAATCTCTCTCTCCTTCTCTTGTTTTTTCCTTCGAGTTTTCTCACATAAATCATTGTCTTTTATTGTGGTTTATTTTATTTTACTATCTTCTACATGTACTTTACATTTTAGTGGTCTTGCCCGTTTTCTTTTTACCTGCAACTTGTAAATCCTTATTTAATAAGCAAAAATTATCTCTGGTATTCTAGTCACATATCCAAATCAAATTAGATATTAATTAATGAATTAATTTGTATTAATACTTGCTCCCAAATAGAATGCTAGATGATTTAAACATGAATACTTTCTTATTTTGCTCTTTATTTTATCATTGTTGAATTAAAGGTGATAAAAGCAAAATGAGAGAGTGCTCATATTTGTATCATCCATCAGTGTTTCGTAGACAGAGTACCATACACAAATCAATTTCTTAAAAATTATAATCTAATCATATTTCTAATTAATAATTTGCAATTCATGTCTCATAGTTATTTCCACTTATAGAATTGCTCTACATCTAAGCGCGACTTACAGACACCCGGTTTTTTTTGCCTCTACACACCCGTTTTCTGATTTTCGTGGCAAATTACCATTTACCCTCTCGTTTTCATTCATTTGAATGAATGCTCAAGTGTAATTTCAATTTATTCGAATGAATGATTTGAACAGTAACACGGAATACTGCTCAGCCCCATTCATTTGAATAAATGCCCAAGTGTAATTTCAATTCATTCGCTGAACAGTAACATCGAATGATGTTATAGTGTCCAAGTGAAATTTCAAGTATACATTCAAATGAATGGGTTGAACAATAGTACGAAATAATGTTCAGCCTCATTCATTTGAATGAACCATACCTATGGTTCATTCAAATGATACTACAGTAACAACATTATTTAAATAATAAAATTTATTTTAAAACTTTAAAGTTATTTTTTGAACAGTATGTCAAAATTTCTCAAATTAAATATCCGAACTAATGACGATAATCTGATAAAAATACTTTAAGACTTAAAGGTCTTTTGACATTCCTAAATACTTAAAACACAGTATTTTACAAATAAAGATATCCCTCGGTTGTGCCGAAAATACATTTGAGAATGTCAAAAGACCTTAAAGTCTTAAAATAGTTTTATCAGGTTATCGTAATTAGTCCGGATATTCAATTTGAGAAATTTTAGAAATACACGGTGCTTAAAAAATAACAATATTTGTTGTCGATGGTACAGTAATGCACAGTACATTAGTTAAATAATAAATTATCTTCTAAAACTTTAAAGTTATTTTTTAAGCACTATGTATTTCTAAAAATTCTCAAATTGAATATCCAGACTAATTACGATAACCTGATAAAAATCCTTTAATACTTTAAGGCCTTTTGACACTCTCAAATGTATTTTCGGCACAGCCAAGAGATACCCTTATTTATAAAATACAGTGTTTTAAATATTTAAAAGTGTCAAAAGACCTTAAAGTCTTAAAGTATTTTATTAGGTTATCGTAATTAGTCTGGATATTTAATTTGAGAAATTTTAAAAATACACATACTAAAAAAAAATAACTTTAAAATAAATTTTATTATTTAAATACTACTACTACAGTAGCAATAAGAATCATGGCTTCATTACTGTAGCATAGGCAACAAATACTTATCACAGTGTATTTTTAAAATTTCTCAAATTAAATATCCGGACTAATTACGATGACTTGATACAAATATTTTAAAACTTCAAGGTCTTTTGACACTCTCAAATGTATTTTCGGCACAGCCGAGGGATAGTCTTAGTTGTAAAATATTGTATTTTAAGTATTTAGGAATGTCAAGACAACTTGAAGTTTTAAATTATTTTTATCAGATTATTTTAATTAGTTCGGATATTTAATTTGAGAAATTTTGAAAATACAAACTGCTCAAAAAATAACTTTAAAGTTTTAAAATAAATTTTATTATTTAAATAATGCTGTTAATGTAGCGTCATTCGAATGAACCATATGTTCATTTAAATGAATGAAACTGAGCAGTATTCCATGTTACTATTCACCCCATTCGAAGTACTTGAAATTTCACTTGGACACTGTAGCATCATTTAAATGAATCATTTATTCATTTGAATGAATGAGGCTGAACAATATTTTATATTACTGTTCATCGAATAAATTGAAATTACACTTGGACATTTATTCGAATGAATACGACTGAGCAGGATTTCGTATTATTATTCAGCTTATTATTTGAATGAATTAAAATTACACATTGACATTCATTCGAATAAAGGATGTTGCAATTCATTTTAAATAATGAAAACACAGGATAAAATGATAATTTGACATTAAAATTTAAAAATAAAAATCGAGTGTATATAATTCACGCCTCTGTTAAAGGTCCTCTGTCGAGTATCACTTCAGTCACTTTCAATCAAGTAATTAGTGTTTGTTTTTAGTAATAATTGAGAGAGGAGCACCGTACTGTCGTAGTCTCGTGCGGCACATGACGGTGCACTGCATCTTTGGTAACACGAGCGGGACCATCATATCTCATTTCCAACACGCCTCCGTAGAAATGCAACTGGGCCTTTCCACTGGCGGTTTGGCCGGCGGTCCTGTTTTCCTTTTTTCTCAAGCACGTCGCTATCTAAAAAGCTTGACTTTATCCGTAGTCTTTTTTATTTTGTAAATTAAAATTTTGAATTATTCAAAAGCATAAAATTTATGAAACAATGATTAAAACAGTTAAAAATTCAGCCATTTAAATTAAAAACAGACTCTGTGATGAATTACAAATAGACTAAATTTTATTTCAAAATTCAATTTATGAGCATTTGATTTTAGCAACAAAGATCGTTAAATATCTTTAAAAATTATCACGACAAGAATATTAATGACTTTAACTAATAAGATTAAATTGATAATAATTATTTTAAATTGAAATTTGACATGTTTATAGTTCTACTTGTACACCTTCAATCAAATGGCTATCATCCAATGTCAAAGTCCTATATATTTAAGATATTCTTTCAAATTATTTTACCATTTCAACTTATCTCAAACTGTACCATCATTAACTATTTCACTCTATTATCTATTTTACCTTTTTTTTTTTGTCTCCTACTTGAAAACAATGAATATGTCAAAATACCTATTAAATATTAAAGAATCTGTAGGCGTATAGATTGAATCACCAATCTCTGTTTATGATTGCAAGAATCATGATCAACATTAAAGCATCAATCCATATGTCAGATCTATAATGTTTGGAGGGAAAAAAACAGATTTGGGCCTGATTTACTAGGCCTGGCCCATTAAGCGAGGCTCATAGGCCCACATGTTTCTTTTTCTCATTAAAAACCCTTATGTGAGGCTTGTTGAAGGAGCCCAGTCATAATAACGAAGAATTAAAGAAATAACAAGTATTGAGTTTAATTTTAAAAATGTTTAGAGCAGTTTGAATGGTGTTTGTCAGTTTCAAATATTTTTCTTTTCAAAATTTAAATATTTTGAATTATTTTTATTATTTTTTTGAATTTCAATTTTAAAACAATTTCAAAATAGGGGTATTTTGTAAAAAATAATTTAATAAAATAATATTTAAAATGTCAAAATTAAAATGAATATTTTCACATTTCACAATGGTCAAAAAAGCTCATGGCCGAGGTCGGGGGCTCGGAAGTGGTTGACCTACTATTACGATGAAAAGCGCAAGAGAGGGCACATCTGTAAATAAAACAAAGCTGAAGGTGCTTTATATATAAAGAGTTTAAACATCGTCAGCTACGACGTCATCTGGCGTTACTTTAATTAATAAAGAAAGCTGTCGTCAGTCGTAAAGGGTTCATGCATCGTTTTGGTGATCCAACTTTCATGCTTCACCGAGCCTATTCGCAATTCTTCAACTAATTTCTATTTAATTTATTTTTATTTATTAAAACTGTAATTAAATATTATCAATAACAAATATTGATTTAATTTGTAATCAAAATATAATCTATTTTATTTTATCCAATATTTAATTCAAATACTTAATTTATTGTGTATTATATGTTAAACTTTTAATTTTAGACATTTGAAGGAGATGTGATATCGGTTCCCATTTTGTACAAAAAGTCCACCTTTTGGGCGCACTTTGAGAACTCACGGGTGGAGACAACACGCTTTTGGACGTGACTCTGTGCCCACCCTTCATCACGGGTAAAATGGGAACCTTAACCATCATAATTTATTAATTTTATTAGATTTTAACTGGAATTTTATTAATCTTTTACTAAACTTCGGTTCTGTTCATGAGTTTTTAATAAATACTTCAAAATTATTTTACCTTAAAATATATCACAAAAGTATTAAAATTATGCTAAATAATTTTTTAGAGAAATTTTATCATTTATCGTGCTTAGGTTTAATATACTCTGTCTAATTTTTTTATATCAGTGGAGCTTTGGTGCAACAAGTACAAATAATAGATAATTTCATGCCAAAATTCATATAATTATTTACACATTTTAGTAAATATGATTTAGATGACTGAAATATTAGTTGATTTTTGTACCTCTAGAAATTAAAAAATGAATTTCAATTAAAATTGGCAATTGAACTCAGGCCAGTGATCCTTCCACGGGCATTTTATGTTTAATGATATAGGCTTTAGCATATTTTCGATTTTATCCTTCGCATGAAAAAAAAAAAATTCAATGGATAAATTTTTACTGTTCATATGAATTTTGACGAACCGATTTAAAATTTTTGAGAACCGAATTGTACTGTTTATGAATTTGACGAGCCAACTTGTAATTTCGAAAAGTCGAATTGCACTGTTCATGAATTTTGACGAGCCGACTTACAATTTCGACGAACCGATTTCATTGTTCATGAATTTTAATTTTTTTTTTTCTTCGAGATAGTAAGTAGAGGATAAATTGAACATTACAGTAAAATACCCAAAATGCCCCATCGCTCACCTTAACCCAACTCTTGTTGGTACCCACTCTAGACTCTACAGGTGGGCTTCTTACCCTCTCCTGTTGTGTGTACTGTGTAGAATAAGTTGGTCCCACTCTTGCTTATTTGAGTGGGACCCACATGAAAATTGCCCCGCTCAGGGCTCACGTACCATCAAAGACTTTGCTGAGCATAGAGCCCCGTGCGAAGTTCATTTACCTATAAATTTAAACAACTAAAATATTATTTTTTATTTAGATTTAATTTTCCTTGGGCATGCATTTACTATATTGATCATGATATAGGAAAACTTAAAGGATTCAATAAAATTTATATTTATTTAATTTGGTTAATTTATAAATTTAGTTTTTTTATTATAAATGAATCTAGCGCTTATAATTTATGCACGGGTTCTAAATCCACTCGTTGATGTAACATGAATATATGAGGGACGAAGATGCCCCACCACACATGCCACATTGAACTACCTGGCAAGTGACAACTGACAACAACACTTCAATAATTAAGAAAAATGATTTGTGCACCCTCCATTTTTATTCAAAGTATACTTCCCAATAAGTGAAATGTAGAGTGCTTTATTAAAAAAAGGTAAAAAAGTTGTGGGCAAAACTAGCATTTCACTTATGAAGAATGCACCTTCGATAAAAAATAGAGGGTGCACCAATCATTTCCCATTATTAATTATACATTTTGGTGTAAGCTCATCAAGTAGTGTTACACATTTGTTAACATTTATTTTCAATATGTGATTACTGAAAATCACTTTTATCAATTTAATCAAATTCTATTTTAAATTATTTAAATTACTTTAAAAATTAAAATTTTATAATTTTAAAAGTACGATTTGAAAAAATAACATCATTCTCAATTAAATCTTAAAGTTAAAATACAATAATTTTAAATTTCACGTTTATTTCAAATTTCAAAGCTGACACGCTAATGAAAATAAACTCTCAGAGCACCTTATTTTTCTAATTTATTAAAGTAAATTAATATAGGCAATTGGATGACCCACTTGATAACTTGATCAGGCTTTATCATCAACTTGAAATATGCGGAAAGTAGTACACAGAAGGACCAGGCAAGCTAAGAACTAAAACCAACGGTCCATATTCAACATGAAATCATGAATGCGTCAGCGAGTCCCAGTCGGGCCCCACTCACGGCTTACATGCCACGTGACACACTAGTACCTGTACTTTTCTTTAATAATACTTAATTAAGATGTAAAGACGGCGTATTATCAATGGTCGGAGACCCGATAGAGACAAAAGCATCAAGCTACCAACAATGGCGGAAAGGAGCCAATCCCTCTTCAGAAACAGATCTCCCTCTCGCTCTTTCTTTCTAAAAAAGTAAAAAAAAAGTCCACAGCCATAGACAAAAGATCCATGAATACAGAGAAATACAACAACGAAGGCCTCAGTAGAAAAGTAGAGAGACCTTTTGGGATTGGATTTTGAAGACGGGATTCTCTCACAGAAGCTAAAAAAACCATCACAAGCAGCTTCTGCAGAGAAATTTAAGGAGAAAAAAGAAGACCCATTTCACTATAAACTTAATTTACATCGACGATAACAAGGAGGACGATAACCACATCGAAAAGAAGAACAAAAACGGGGGGGGGGGGGGGGGGGGTGGGTCCGATAATTTACTGAAATGAGATTATTGGTATCCTTCTGACAGAGGATCAAAAGGAAGGGACAACACCGTAACCGGCATCGGCGATGAGAGCAGTGGCTGCAGCTGGGGAGTACAGGCGATCGGAGTCTCCGTCCAATCGCTTCGCAAACCTTCCCTTGATCCTGGGTCGTGTCTCGGCGTAGGCTTTACGAGATGCGTAGCGGATGGTCTTTTCGAATTTTCTGTTCTTCCTCTTCTCTCTGTACCTCAACACCCGAGCTTCTCGATCCATCCCTGGTAGATAATGCTGCTGCTGTTGATGGGATTCCAGTCTAGCGGTGTTCATATCAGAAGGATTTGATGTATCGGTGGTAGTTGTGCCGCTGCAGCTCCCGTCCGGCACGATGCCAACATCCATTGAAGAAGAAGAAACCTGTATCACAAATGAACGGGAGTTTTTTTATAAAAAAAAATCAGTAAAATTGAAAATGAGAACTAGAAATTAAAGTAATTTCGTTGAAAATACTAATGATCTTTGCTGAAAATTTATGTTTTTAACCCAAACAGCCCACTCCAATCGGCAATTTGATTTCGGATTTCTGGGTGTCAAAGGCGATGTGATCTCAGTTAGTAATATAACAAAATGGATTTCTCTTTTGAAAAAGCAACAGAAGAAAATTAGATGTAATTCTCTTCGTTTGGATGGAAAGAAGCTGGAAGGTTAAGTACTTAACCTTTTATTCAACATTCTTCTTTTTTCTTAAGCTTGAGATTTTTTCTAGCAATTAAATATGTTGGTCGCAAATTTTTGAATTTCTAAGTTCCGATGAAGAACTCTTTTTATAAAAAAATACTTCTTTTGTTCTATTTTATTTATTTCATTTAAAATATTTATATTTTTTAAAGAATTCTTATACTGCTCCAATACAAATGTTAGAATTATTTTAGTGAATTTTCAGATCTCTGTTTAGTTTTGAGAAACTGAATTTAACAGCATTTGAATTTTCCACTATTGTATGTTCAAATCGATTACGATACAAGGCACAGCAAAAGTAAAACCAAATCAAATACCAACTAAGATTATTAATTTTGAAAAAAAACTCTTATGTTCTTTTAAACGTTTTTTTACTAAAGATCTCTGCTTGGTTTTGAGAAATTGAATTTGACGGAGTTCAAAATTTCTGACTTGTTCTCAGTTCAAACCGATTGCGATCAAAGTAAACCAAATCAAATACAACACTAAATTTCTCTATTGCAAAGGGAAAATGGGAGAATTACGCTTTGGCTGAGAGACGGAGCTAGGTAGCTGAAAGACGACGGCAACTTGGAATGGCCAAAATCGAATTCAACGCCACCATTCTCCAAAGCCGAAGGAGCGAAGAGCTGATGCTGAATCGCCGACGGCTTGGTCTGCACCGGCACGACGCTATCTGCCGCAGCAGTGGCAGTAGCGTAGTCGAGATCGAGATAGGGGTCGACGTCCGAGAAGTAGTAAGCCGGGTCGGTGGATTTCGGATTCGGAGCTTCAGATGCGAGCTTTGGGTTCGGGTCGGAGAGGAGCCAGGAAGCGGCCTCGGCTTCCTCAGCGTTGGAAACGTCATCGTGGCCGTTGAAGAGATGGAATTCGGATTGGACGGCGGGGGGAGGACAGTCGAGGAAAGGGATGACGGGCAGGCGCTCGTGGCGGCGGGCGAGAGGGTTGGCGGAATGGATGTCGGAGTCGCAGGTGAAGCAGAGGGCGGCAGCGTCAGCCTTGCAGGTGACGGCGGCTGGTGCCTGCTCGCAAACCGCGCACATCCAGACGCGCTCGTGGCGGGAAGCGAGCTTGTTGGCGGCGTGGATTCTGGAGTCGCAACCGAGGCAGAGGAATGCCGAGTCGACTCGGCAGAAGAGGAGAGGTGCCGACGATTTGCACGAGTCGCACGACCGAGCTGTCATCGCCGCCCAACTCGACGGAAACACCTTTCCTCTCTCTTCTTCGATCGCCATTTTCGCCCGACAAGTCTTCGTTTTCTGATATGAAATCTATCTGAGAATTGGGAGTAGCTGTTTGTGCTTGTCTATCTCCCGTGAGAGAGAGAAGGAGAGAGAGAGAGAGGAGAGGACTATCTAATGTTTACGAATTGGAAATCGACACGTGGAGTGCTTACAGCCGCTCAAAAGGTTTACTTACTGTATGGAGCGCCAGTTCTAGCGAATTACCTGCAACGAGCGCTTTAAAAAGCTAAGCAAAAACCTGTGGTTTGTTAGTGGGATTTCTTAATCACAACTCGTTAGTATATATAATTATTTTAGGCCAGCGATACAGACATCTCAATTTTTTCTCTAAGCACTCGTGCCACACGTACAAAGTGACAATGAGAGAGGCGATATTCTATCTACTTTTAATTCTATGAATTCTGAAATTAGTTTTAAGTAAAAATGATATAATTTTAGACATTAAATATTATATACAGATAATTAAGAGGGAAGGTAAGTTTTTCATAATTCTCTGGGTATAATTTTTAAAGTTCAAAATTATACCATTTTCACTTAAAATCAATCAAAATGTACATAAAATTTAGAATAGATAAATTTTGACACCTTATTTGTAAAAATTGATCAAGAAACGGCGTTGTTTGAAAATCCCACTCGACATATCGTTAAAAGAAATGCATTCGAAATGAACCACACGGTCGTTCGAAGATGTGGAGAATCATTTTTCTTTAAAAACAAAGGACAAAATGATAATTTTACTCAATTTTTTTTTTATAAATAGGGTGTGTAAAAAAATAAAACCCGAGTGTCTCTATGACTGGCATTATCTTATTTGATTTGGATTCTATTTAAATAATTGAATGTTTATAATTATTATTATGATAGAAATTGAATTGAGTTTAGAACGAATTTGATTCATTTGAGATCAATTATAGATGATATTTTTCTAAATAAAAATAGATATATGAAATGCTTTGGTTGAAAATTATATGTAAAATTTTAAGAGATTTCTTGAATTAATTTTTATCATTGATTCAACTATAAAAAAAAGATAATTACTTCTTTTAAAGAATATAATGATTAGTGAACATGCTTTTAAAGTTGAAAAGAATGGTGTTGAATGCATTTTGGTTGGTCCATTTCTATATATATATTAGGATGGGTTTAGGGTTTAGATTTAACGGCACTGGTGACAAATAAGTTCTTTTTTCTGAAAGAGGAACATATATATTAAAGAAAAAGTCTTATAAAGTGACCATCAATTGAACAATGCTTTATCAAGCTAATTATAAAGTTGTTAAGAGAATAAAGGTAAATAAGCCCATGACATTAAAAGTGATATTGTATATAAATAATTTTAAAAGATAGGATTAAGAAAAAAATATTGAATATCTTAAAAATGGCATCAACATATAAGAAAAATAAGAAAGGTCAGTTAATGTAATTTAGGCACGTGTAGAAAAAGACCATTAATTACTGATGCGGCAAAAAAAACTTGATAAGATACAAGCAAAAGGTATGAAGAAAGAAATACATTAAAACTTAGATTAAAAAAATATTAAAAAAAATCTGTGGATTATATAATGGGCAGTTTTCATAGAATATAATAGAAGAGAAAAATAATAAAGTCAAATTAAAAGACTTTCAAATAAAGAGGTATCTACAATGATAAGTCTTCACCACTAACACATAATCATTTTAAAGAATTAAAAACTAAAAATTATCAAATAAATATATAAAATGAATAATATTTGTTTATATATAATTTAGGTAATTTGAATGAATTGAATTGTACAAAATACGACTCTTATTTACTTAAATAAAAAACTGAGTTAATTTTTTTTTTTATACACACTGAATTTCTTTTTTAAATGAATTTGAAATTAATCGATTTCACATAAGTTCATTTCTACCCCAATAAAGGTTAAGATATAACAGTATTAGAACAGAGTTAGGTTCCGGCCTCCATACGGACGTGGGACCCATGTGAGATGGGGGTGTTTTGAGACTCTTGTGGTACGGAGGATGGAAGGTGGGGCCCACCTTAAATGAGGAGAAACGTGATGGAATTACTTTGCCTTGCCGACCAAACCCGTCGTGGGAAGAAGACCACTGCAACTTTCGGAGGACCGACCATGGAGCAACTGGGTTATTCTATTCTTTTTTAATTTTAAATTTTATAAGTCGTTGAATTTTGTAGTTTATTTTATAAAAATATTATAAATTGATTTAAATTTAGTATGAAATCAATTTAAGGACGATAGATGTGTGTGAAAATGAGAAATTATATATTTGAATGTCATGGAAAATTTATATTTTATAGTAACTCAATTTAATATAATTCTAATTTAAAAATTGATATGACCACAAATATCTATTTATTTTTTTGGGAGCTCATCCAAACCAGGAGTCGAAAAAACAGTCTCTGCCAATGTATAAGCCTATTTTTTTTTCTCTCCTTAATTTTTTTTACAAAAACGATCGATATCGGCCAATATAATACGGCCGAGATATCGGTATATCGGTCGAATATCAACCGATATGATACGATTTCAAAATTGTATTCGTATCGGCCAATATTCGGACCTTGATCCAAACTATGAAAGATACATGTGGAACTGAGCCGTCAATAACTTTAATAGATTGTCAAGAAAACTTAACATTCATGAGATGAGAATTCTACCATAAATCACAGAACTTAAAGAAGTAAAATATAAAATCTAATAAGAAACTTACATTTGGTAAAATAAAATTTTAAAAAATTGAAAAATAAAATACCTTAATATAATTGTACAGGAGATCAACTAAGATTTGTAAAAAATTCTAAGAACTTAAAATTTTTTGAGCCATCTCATTCCTAAATTTTGTTATCTTCGACTCAACCTTTTTTATTTTCCATTTTACCCTTCATTTTAACTTTTATTTGAAAGCTAAAAATATTTTTTTATTTATTAAATTACATAATCCAATTCTCTATCAAAGAGAAAATATCAGTGCTTCGAAGAAAACTTTTTGTACTATTTGTATGCATATAAGAGCAATTAATGACAAAGACCTAAGAAGAGAGGTTGCTTACTCTCTATGCAATCATGAAAACGTAGTTCAAGAATATCCTTATAAAAGTTTATCTTTATTATTATAAAAATTATGAACTTAAAATATAAAAAATATTGTGTAGATAGTTAATTTATGAAAAATAATTTATTAAATTTAATTATAAATGTCAAGTTTAAAAGAATATACAAATAGAGTATATGGGTTTTATGGAGGCTCCACTTAATTTTTTTTTCTAAATTACTCAAAATATTAGTTTTTCATTCAAATTCAGATAAAGTTGGATTTATCCATTCAATACAACGTTATTGTTAGATTGAATATCATTGGTAAAGATGATTATCTAATGACTTCATTTTGATCTTAAAAATCAACCTATAATTCTTACATTAGATAATATTAAAGTTTGATTATTATTAATTTGACCTCTTAATTCTTTCGATTATAGGATGATTTTTACTCTCTAAAGCAATTCGTTAAAGCAAGGGTCTAAATATCAGCCCTATCATATCGGCCGTTTTTAAAAAAAGAAAAGAGGAGGGAGAAAAATATCGGTCGATATCAAATTTTGCACCCCTGCATTAAAGCATTAAAACTTTTCAATGCAGACATTTTATAAATAAAATAAAAACCTTAATTATTGTTATTGTAATTGTTTAATTCTCACCAATTTTCTTTTGAAAGTAATGTCATGAATAAATGAAAAGGGAGTTTTAAGATATTATGCACTGTGTATTTGTAGAAATATTAAAGCCGAGGATGATCCTCTTTTAAATCCAAAGGGCAAATTGTAATTTGAAATACATTCAATAAAACTAAATATATGAACACTCTTCATAAAGTTATCCGATATGTATAAATAGAAAAGTTTGAATATGTCGTAAGAATTAATTAAATACTTTAAAAGAATCTGAATACTTAAGTCAGTAAAAATTATAAAATAAAAGGCTTATTTTTCTACATCGATATGTATACTTTTGTTTTTCATGAATTGGGTAAGGTTTATATCTGTTTACAATTTCTCTTATTAATTGTCTACAAAAGTTTAGACCACTAGCCATAAGAAGAATAGATAAAAATACATATTGAAGATTTTCTCAACATATGTTATTGTCACCATATTATTTGATATTCACCTTCAAACCCTGAACAATAACGCTTACTGGTACCCCACCCGCGTGTACTATACTGGTAGCCGTGGGACTCAGAACCTGACGATGCAAATTCGATATCCCGTGGCATAAATTCTCTGCCGACGCGTATGGGTCATGCGGGCCCAGTGGAGTAGTTGGTCTCCAATGTGGGGCCAAATACCACTGAGTTAAAAAAAAAAAAGGCTCACTGGTTGAGTTAATAAATAGGATCACATTATGCTAATTTAGTTACTATGTTTTATAACTTAACCAACATCAAATGGCAAACATGATTTAGAATAATTTAGATTGACTTGGCCATTAATGTGAAAAGAATATTCACAGACTGTAATCGTAATTAGATTGAGAGAAAACTATTAAATAGATGAATTAGATATTTTACAAAGATTATTGCTTCAACATGTTGTATTTTGTCGTTTTAAAAATGTCAAAAATTGTAGTAAATTTTAGTCTATATTTTATTCCTTTTAAAAATTTTAACCTATATCCTTTTAATTTTTAATTAAAATTATATACAGACTAATATGACTAAATATTAATAAATATTTCATTTTTTAAAAGAACGAAAATCTATGTCATCTAACATTTTAAATTTAAATTAAATAGCCACCCACAGCTCTCTATAGTCCATAATACTCTCTTAAAAGTGATAATCAAACAAATTATTTCCAAAAATATATTAATTAACTTAATTTGGATCCACACATGAATGTTCGAGACGTGTCAGTGGGAGAATCTACTCACCAATCTCACGAAAGAGAAAAAGACAAACAAGTAAATTAAAAAAATATTATTTTGATAATGCAACTTTTTCTTGAATATACTTAAAAAGTCCTTTTCAATTAAATTTACTAAATGGGGAAGGTAGTCATTTGCTTTTGGTGTGTTGGCCTTTCAGTCAAGTCCAAGGACAGGACAGATCTATTTTAATTGTAATTTCTGAATTTCTTTTTTTAAGAGGAGAAGTCTAGATTGAGGTTTTGGATGTAATTATGTAATTTGAGTCAGTAAATTCTAGATAGATTTTGGGTAATTTAAGTTACTATCATTGTTACAGTAATTTTTAATTTATTTAAAAATAAAAATATGCTTGTACAATTTCAATAATTTTTAATTTATTTAAAAATAAAAATATGCTTGTACAATTTCAATATCTCTTTCTTTATTAGTTGTGAGGACGTACATAGGTAAAAGTATAAATTTTCATTTAACACTTTTTTATTATTATTAAGGTATTTAGGTCTCTCAGTGCATTGATTAATCATCAGAGCATGTGTAAATTTTCATATCCTCGCACACCAAATAACTCTATAGAAAATGTTCATTTAGAATAGAATGGAAATTGAACTCACGACTCCTATTTCATGACACGAGTTCTGACCACTCCATTGAGTTCACCATCTAATATCAGTAAAAGCTCCAAACATTGGTATTTGCCATGCTAAATTATTATTCAGTCATCTTCCTTCTTAGGAGTTGCGGTATACAAAAGTGGTGGAGTACACAACTAAACTTGCACTTAAGAAACTGAAGAAAAAGTGGTAATTACAGTGTAGAGATGAAGATTTCTTAAAGAACAGTTCAAAGGAGAAGCTTCAAAGAGTCCTTATTTTTGGTAAGAAGAGACGTAACAGTAGCAGCAATGTGATTGGAAGTGAGCCCTGCCTCTTCAATTTGGTCTTTCGGAGATCCATGATCGATATATCTGTCTGGAAGTGTCACAGCCCTCCACTGCACACCACAACACATAATTTCAGTAAAAAATTACTCCACTATCTAATATATATATATATGCATATATTTATCTTTTTCCTCTACATTTTCAATAGCTTATCTCTCTTTCTTTTACCTATAATACGTAACCTTTCAACTCTATAAATTGGAGTTTTTTTTTTTAATAATATGGATATCCTCACACCATATCAGAAGTGAGACTAATCCCACGGATACACGAAATTACCCGCAAGTCTCATGTATCAAATAAGTTTGAGATGAGTAAAATCCAAAACCTCTAGTATAATCTTATAAACTTAAATCAACTGAGCTACCTGTATAAATTATGTCTTTCAATTTGTTATACATTATAGCTTAAAAAACAAATATTAGGCTCTTAATGGGCACAAAAACTTTGGCCCATATTATTTATTTTTAAAATAAATGTTGGCCAAATGGAGACAAGTTTTTATGAAAAAAACTGAGGAATTTTTTTCTTAGGGTGCATGTGGGGCCATTATTTAAGTGGTCCTTGATTCTTATTATTGATCAGTTGAGAACTCTTTAAGGTGAGCACCACATGTGGTGAGGCCCACTTTGAAGAATGGAAACCGGCTGGTTGAAATACGTGAATGTGGACCGCAGAAAATGCCCTGACCAATTCTAAATGCGAATAATTCTCAATGGATGTCTTACGATTGAATTGATGGCGCCTACTTCCAAATTTATAAAAGATTTAGGTTATTCCATTTAACTTGCTAATCTTAAGGAATAGATAACTAGATCCTAACAAAGTGGACTTTAGATCACTGACTATGGGCCATCAGTTATGATCTAGTGTATAAACAATGCATTGGTGATTTATATTAGACGGCCTAGATCAGTTGTGTGAAGGAAGATATACATTGTTGTTGAGTCTACACGCGAAGTGCTTGGAAATGAGAAGAGGCAAATGCATGTGGAGGAGTGAGGTGAGAATTTTACCTTGAGATTTCCATCTAAGAGTCCATTCAAGGCCAAGAAATGGGAGACATGGGAACTAAATCCTCCGATGGATCCTTCTTCCACGGTGATGAGAATTTCGTGTTCTTTCGCAAGCCGTCTTATGAGCTCTCCGTCGAGTGGCTTACAAAAACGTGCATCGGCGATGGTGGCCGATATACCGAGCTCTCGGAGTATCTCTCCTGCTGCTACACAGTTTTGTACTATAGATCCAAACCCTAAAATGGCCACTTTACTTCCCTCCCTCAGTACTCTTCCTTTCCCTACCTGTAATATTTCATGTTAGCACCAGAACAAACACATTACGAAGTTTTCATTCTACTACTAATGAAGAAATCTACATTTTGAGTCGACTCAGACAGATTTCTCGACTGAGTCTGACTTATATTTATAGAGAGTGAAATTGCTCATATCTCAAAAAAGATATGGGCATAGTGTGAACTATAATAAAGTGAGAGGACATAATGTAAATTTTATCAAAATTATATCAATTTATTTCCCATTTTGTGATTAAGGTCAGTAAAACCCCCTAAAATGATATACAACAATTAAAAAAGTATGTGAATATCGGTCAAATTACTAGTAAAATCAATGCTTGCTTGACTTGCCATCTTATAATCTTTTCCTTTTAACTATAAATTATCTCTTAATTTTTGTGATTAGCGACGTTAACTTTTAATACTATTGAGTATTGATAGTATATATTAGTGTTACCTCCAATGGTGTTCCCTTGTAATCTGGCGGAAGGACGGATCCGATTCCATTTCCCCTTGGAAACCTGAAACAACTGGGCCGGTCGTCAATGGCGGCCGCCGTTGCAACCATGTTCATGAGTTCAGTCTCATCGGATGGAGCCATGACCACCATGTTGGGCAAACAGGCCATGAAAGTAGTATCAAAGGCCCCGCAATGGGTCGGCCCGTCTGCACCAACTAGGCCAGCCCTATCCATTGCGAATCGCACCGGAAGCTTCTGAAGGTCAACGTCATGAACCACCTGCACCACCACCACCACTTCCCGTTAATTAGTGAATAATCAAAATTATTGGATACCTAAATATGAAGTACAAACTCATGTTAAACATGTTTGTGCTGAACAGAGGTGCAACTTAGGTTAAGGCTAACCTAAAAACGACTCTACCCGCCTAGGTCACACCCCTAATGCTGCATAATGTGTGTTTTAAAGTGATAAAAGTCTCACATCGATTAATTAAAAAAACCAATGACCGAATCGATGTGAATTACCTGATCATAACCTCTTTGCAGAAAAGAAGAATATATTGCGCAGAAAGGCTTGAGTCCCTCGGTGGCGAGACCTGCGGCGAATGTTACAGCATGTTGCTCGGCTATCCCAACATCGAAACATCGATTGGGGGAATCGGTTTTGGAACAGATTAAGACCCGTCCCGCCTCCCATTGCCGCATGGATGGCTACAATTTTATCATCTTTCTCTGCTTCTGCAATCAATGACTCCGCAAAGTATTGTGTGTACGTAAGAGTTTTAGTTTTGGGCTTCAATTGTTTCCCCGACTTCGGATCAAACTTTACAACACCTGTATTGACAAAATAAAATTTTGATATAGACTTCTAAACTTCAAAATCCAAATAATAGTTCAATTGAGATACTATGGGTGATTTCAAGAACTGAGAAACCGATTTGATCAAGATGTAGAATATGCATTGTCGTAACGAGCAACATTTAGAATGTAACAGTGCTATATAAGAGTGTTTTGGGCTTTTTTCGCTCATGAAATTGAGGCGTTATACGACCTTTATCGGTAAGACTTCTAAACTCATTGGTACTGAACAATGGTGGGACAAAGTATTTGATGATGATTACCGTGCATTTTATCAGGGGCAACTTCAGCCGGTGCATAGCCTTTTCCCTTCTCCGTTATGATGTGAATCAGAACGGGACCGGGCGCCGGCATGTCCTTCACGCTCCTTAAGATGTGTACAAGGTCATCCATATTGTGGCCATCTACTGGGCCAATGTAATAAAGCCCAAGCTCCTCAAATAGAGTAGCCTCGGAAGAACTTATCATCCCTCTCGCATATGCGTCCAACTTTGCTGCAACTTCATGCGTTTGCCTGCCGATTGTCTTCGTAACACCCTGAAATTTGATTGAAAGGAAGATCAATCACAAATCTCGGAGGAAAAACTTCTCAGATACATTGTACAGATGCTAAGGTATGTTAATGGGCCAGACCCGAACATTCAGGTCCACTCCATTTGTTAAAGTCAGAGACAGCCCCTAAGGTTGTCAATGAGTCTGGCCCCAAGTTTCAAATTTCAGCAATAACTTGGGCCCTTAATGGGCCAACATATTTTGACCCATTTTGGGTCCCAATTTTTTTATTTTTGAAGTTGGCCCAAGTTCTGATAGAACCCAAAATACCCATATTGGGCCCTTGGATATTTAACAAACACAACATTTTGACTGATATTTGAAACTCAGGTCTTGTGAGGTGTAGAAGATGTTAAACATTGTATATGTAATTATGTATTCCCCACATAAGCCCAGATGAATCAGTTTTAAATTTGGGTTCAACGGGCTTTGATAAGATTCCTCAAACCCATTTTAGTCCAAAACTGAAGAACTTCCCTAAACTTGAAATTTCACCGGTTGAGTAAAACTCGGATGAGTTTTTAGACTCGATTAGACAAAACATGGTTTTACTAGTTGACTCACTTGACTCAAAATCTTATGGAGTTGAGTATGTTGCATGGCAGTGTAAGCTGTAAATTAACCACTGTCATTATATGAGAGATTATCAAGCACCTTGACTACTTCTCGGAGTTGCCGGAGCTTTCCGTTTGATTGTAGCCTTGAGAGGGCTTTACTAAGGGCTCCGACCGGGGGAGCTGGTCCATTGACTGTTGCAGTGGGGAGAGAAACTTGCTTGTTGTCATTCAAGATGATAATGAGATTTGTGTCTAGGTAGCCTGCATTATTCATTGCCTCGTATGCTTGTCCGGCGGTCATGGCCCCATCGCCAATCACGGCAATTACATGATTGTTCTTCCCTTTTATGTCCCTTCCTACTGCCATACCTGCAGATTAAAATGATAAACTAAACATAAACAAATGGTTCTTGAATTAATTAAGACTACTTAAATCTAGAGTTATTAAGATTCATGAGATAGAGAAATCATACCAAGGCCAGCTGATATGCTTGTAGAACTGTGGCCTGCTCCAAAGGCATCATGAACACTCTCATCCCTTTTTGGGAAACCTGCAAGACCTGATGTTTGCCTGATTGTATGCATTCTTGATCTCCTTCCGGTCAAAATCTTGTGTGGGTAAGCCTATTCAACAACACCCAAAGCCCCAAAAATCATCCACCATATAAATTATCATAATTTAAAAAAAAAAAAATATAGCAACAATCCCTAACTAATAAAACAAAATAAATTAGGATGGATAAGTAGAATAGGAAAAAAAAAAACATTACCTTAAGGGCAGATACCTGTAATTTGAATAGGTAATGGCTAATGATAGAAGGACTCAAGCCCCCATAGTCTAATTTGATGTATTCTAAGGGCAGTGAGTATTACTCGTGCGGGTTTCACGTTGAGTTTCACAGTTTTCTACACGTAAATTCAAAGAAGAAAAAAAAAAAAAAAAGGAATTGTGGATTACCTGATGTCCAACATCCCATATGATCTTGTCTTCTGGGGTGTTGAAAACATGGTGCAGTGCCACTGTCAATTCTGCCACCCCAAGGCTTGAGCTCAAATGCCCTCCAACCTTTGAAATTGTTTGTACAATGTCTGTTCTAACCTCATCAGCCAATTTCTCAAGCTCCTACATTGAAAGGAAATTTGATTTGATGAAAATTAAAAAAGAGAACTAGAAAGATAGATAAATTTAGTAACACAAAAGCATAACAGTTTGAAAGTTCAAAACTTAAATTTGACTTGAAATTTTATCAAATTAAGTAACTCTAATGAGCTTTTGAATTTAATTTAAAAAAGAATTCATTGATTTACTCGACTCAAAATTGAATCAACTCAAATGAGATGAAGAACTGAAGATGGTTGAGACTACCTTGATAGAAAGATTCTTCATGTGAGTTGGGTAGTTTATTGTGTCAAGGATTGGAGTTAGAAGGCTTTTCTTCAGAGAAATTGAGTGTTTTTTCTTTGGATTGATATTTATAAAGTCTTCCACCCAGTGAAGTTTCCTTGCTTCCATCTGAATTATATTCTCTTGATGATGCTGCTGCTGCCGAGAACTGCATCAAAAGAGATAATTGGTATGAGATTTTTCAGCTCAAAAATTGCATATAAGAACTACATCAGAGGAGAAATTACTTTTTTTTTAAAAAAAAATTAATCTTTCAAATTATCATAATAAATGAAAGATAAAATGATTAATAATAATAATCCAAACTAATTTTTCTTAAAAAAGAAAATTTCAAAAAACATATCATGTGCGAAGTCCTTTTCAACAACCTTTTTATAGTTGTAATGTTGTACCACTTTATGTCACCTTCAATACTACTCAGCCCTTTTTTTAACATTTTTTAAAAGGTAAGCTATTCATGAAAAAAAAAACATTTTAATATATTTTCCTTGAATTAGCCCATCGAAGAATAGAAAATTGCTGCTAATTCATGCTTGAGAAGTGCATACTTCCTCATCTCCTTCTTCATATGAGGAAGAACATAAAAAATGTAATAAGATTTTAGCCAAGACTGAAATGCAACCTTGAATTTGTTGGTTTGAGGATATTTGATGGTGGACGCGAACTTGGTTGAGAAATGCTCGGGCACTGAGTGGGGCAATGGAAAGATGAATCTGCTCGTGAGAGCTCCACAAGAATCCATCTCTTTAATCAAATAAAATTCAGCTAAGAAGAAGAAGAAGAAGAAGAAGGAGAAGTATGAGAAGAGAGAGTGGTTGCAGAAAGAGAGAGAGACAATGGGAATGAAAAAGAAGAAGGAGGTGATGAAAAGAAAGGGTCTGGTGAGTAGGATTTAAAGGAAGCGGTTTAGGGGTGTCAGTAGTCACTTGTCAAACGTGTTTTGTGCATCGGTACGGTATGCCTTTGATTTGATTTTTCAATCTTTCGATCTGACTCTGTTTCCCATAATATAATAGGTAAGATGAATTTTTGGCTTCTTCTGCTTTATTTTTTAATGAAAATGAACTATTCTCTCTCTCACGCTGCTAGGTAACATGGATTTTTAGATACTACTAATTTTTTTGGGTTCAGCGATCCTATATTTTGTGAACGTAGACTCAGGTTTATTGGAATGTTCAATTTATCGATGGAAAAAAATATCAAAATTTATAAGGAGTACAATTGACTCTTCAAAATTCAAAGTTGGCTTGTTAAAATTTATTAATAGTGTAATTCAGCTATCTGAAATTGTAAGTCGGCTTATCAAAATTTATCAACAGTATAATTCGGCTCTCTAAATTTTCAAATCGACTCACCGAAATCCATATGAACAGTAAAAATAAGCCCATTGAAATTTCACTGTTCATGTAAAGGTAAAATCGAGAATACGCTAAAACTCGTGTCTCTAAACATAAAATACCTGTGGGATGATCGTTGGCCTTTTTTTTTTCCTGAAATAAACCTCTCTCTCCTCGGTAAAGTGGAGTTTTGGTTACTTAGTTCTTATAGTAAAAAAGTTTCGTTTACGAAGGAGTTTTTGAGTTCTATATATGTTCAAATCTCTCTAAATTACTCTCAATGGGATTATTCTTCATCTACTTAACCCGTGTTTGTAAATTGAGAGGTTTACATGTGCTTATGAGATTAGTCTCACCTCTAATATGAGGTGAAGATACCCATGTTCCAAAAAAAAAAACCTTTTATAGAAGATCTTTTAAATGAATCTTGAACCATAGTTTAGTGTAATATAAAGAAATCCATGTAATTATACACTTCCATATCCATTTAATTATCCTATACGAGATGTTCACATGTGTACAATATTACTACAGCCCATCTAAGCATGGGATCACCGAATAGAATAGTGATGACTTTATTAGAATGGTCTATTTTCAATATGTCATCTACTAAAAATCACCGTGATCAGAATGAGCAAATTGTATTTTTAAAGTAATCAAAATTTTATCATTTTGAATTATTCTTTTAATCCTTAAAGGTTATAGCCTTTAAAAATATGACTTGATTAATTTCATCAGAGTGATTTTTGATAAATAACATATTCAAAGATAGACCATTCTAATAAACTTATCATCATCTTATTTAACGGGCTTCATATCTAGATGTGCAAGACTCAATACATGGGTGAATGTGTCCTATCATTTAATTTTTTAACTTTAAAAGATTAACGAAAATTATATTATTAAAAATCATTTAGTGAAAAAAAAAAATTTACGTACTCTAAATCTATATAACTAGCCATGTAACTCATTTATTATGGGCCCATATTTCTTTTGATGATAATTGTGGCTAAAGAGTGCAGGGTGAAAAGTCCCGCTAATCTAACTGTTGGAAAGAAACACGATAAGCCATGTTCCGAAGATGGCTCAGCTGCAGCCATGAAATGGCAGTCAGCTCGCATTTGAAAAATCATGCCGTGCCTTCGTCTATTCAATGTTTCCAAAAACGCGTTTCACGAGCGATCCATTCATTTCCTTGTCAAATACAAATCCTTTGCATCAGCAAAAGAAAAGTTTTATTGAGGTCATATCAAATCATTTTTTTTGTTTGGCGTTGGGCATTGAATATTTTTATTTTTGAAATTCAATATTTAGTATTTAACAAAAGGAGATAAGATAGATTAATAAAAATGGGAATAAAGAGTAAAAGAAAAAAATATAGAGGGAAGAGATAAAATAAAGATATATTTAATAGTAGGGTGATTGATTATATAATTTATATAGAGTGCTTTAAATTTTATATAACACATGTGTTTGACCAATATAATAGATCTAACTATCTAATCATTTTCCCCTCGTCTTCTCATTTGTTAGGGTCAATTTAAAAGTATCTCAGTGTAATGTTTAATATTATTTCTCTGGTCTATCTTAAAATACATCACAATCACTATTAAAATCCAAACTTTATTCATCTAGAGTCAAGTTTTCAAGTTCTAGTTCTCCATTTCATCCTATCATTATATTTAACATTTTTCTTTTTAAAAAATGAAGAACTCCAAGATCTTATTTCTTCTCGAGTACATGGGTATTGAGTAAAACTCCATTTCACACAATCAATCACTCTATTATCTATCATATTCTTCTTCATCAATTCTCTCTAAGTTTTTAAAGTTCTATCTCTTGTTCTTATATTTATAATTTGTAACTTCTCAAATGTATGAATTTGAATTATTTCTTTATCTTCTATTTACATGTCCAAACTTATATAACATTAACCTATCACGCAAAATTCTATTCTATTTATCTTATTTTCTCTCGCACTTATTTGTCTTCACCATCTATCACTCTACTCCACAAATATTATTGACTTAATAGTCATTATCTTGCTCTTATGTTATTATCTAAAAGTAAATAACAGGTAAGAATCAAATATATAAACATTGGTAATTGTGGGACAAAAAGTCAAAGAAATGAACAAGATGTAAATTTCACAGAGTAGCACATGTGACTTGAGACATGATAGATGTAACATAATGTTTTGCACTAATAATATCCACATGTTCTAAGTCCACATATAGTAACGAATAATATCCACATGTTCTCACTTGTATTACAGAGTTTAATGATGTATAATTTTTTTTTTTCTAATTTACGTGTGGAAACTACGTGATAATAAATGTAAAAATCTTATGCGTGAGAATAATGAACATATTTATGTGAATATTATTGATAATGATGGAAATAGATTTGTCAAAAATGTTTATATTTCAACATAGAATTCATAAAAATATTTTAATTGAAATAAAATAAATTATATTTTAGGATAATGAAAGTTTAAAAATTTAATCTAAAATTAACATAATTTAGAAATGTATAAAATTTATTTTATTACTTAAATAAAAGTGATTTTTAATAGATACCACATAAAATACTGAAAGAATGCATAAAATAAACCCTGAGTCCATAATGGCTGACCAAATAGGAATCTTTACTTCTTTGTTTTCTATCAAGACATAGGAATCAATATTTGAATACTATTTTTCTGGGATGCTTCCCTTCATACTTACCTCTTAAAAATTGTTAAAAAAAAGAAAGAAATTGAATAATAATAAGAGCTCATTTTAAAAGTACTTAAATTTAAAATATTATAAAAACTTTGGTACCAATATGTATCAATTTATACAATATTGAATATTCAAAAGTCAAAACGTTTTAGTGAGGCTCCTTTTTCAATTTTTAATATTTGAAAACTATCATCTTACTTTAAGAATTGTGCACCGACACTAGTGAGACAATCTTAGCCAGAGAAATTATTAAAAATATTGAGACATTTTTACTGAGATCTATGGTCCCTTGAATATTGAGACACATTAGTAACTTAATTTTAGAATTTTGTTATGAAGAATTTAAGTTATTAATTAAAAAATAAAATGAGATAAGATAATAAGATGAAGTAAAACTTCATACACTTGTATTCCTAAATGCTAATGTGTATGCCTTTTTTTGGATGGCTATGCGTTTTTACTTAGGGGTTGTTTTGATGTCCCAAATTCACTCGAAATATATAAGATGTCAGGAGAAAAATAAAATTTTAAATTGTATTTAATTGTGAATCTCAATTAATTGTTCAAATAATTTCAATCAGAAAAATAATTTTACGTTCGTTGAACACCTAATTTTTTTTTTCAACTTTGACTCAGTCAAATTATCCTGATGATATTAGTGTCACATTTCTTTTCTTGAGAGTGATTGAAGAATTGAGAGTTGATCTTTAGGGTTCCTATTATTAGAATCATTGATTTGGGTTGTAGAATTCAAATCTAAATCCTATTTTAGGTATGGAGGCATAGGGAAGTGTATGAGATTTCAACCATCACCAATCGGTGATCAAGATTTCTTCAAGTCACAACCTTATCCCTGCATCATTTGGTATTAGAGCTGGAAGAGAGCCAAAATAATTACTCCTACATCATTTGGTATCAAAGCCTAGATCTTGTATTGACCTGTTTAATTGGAAAAATTATTACTTTCAATATGCATTGATTGTTTTGTTTGGAAAGTTGGTGTTTTCTATATTTGGAGACATGATTATGTAGGGATTATCTGTACTTGAATATTTCATATGTCACAAGTGATGGAAAGAACAAGTTACAACCCATAAGGGAAGAAAAATATTGCACATCTTAGAAGGCGACTTCAAGATGTAGAGGAAGAAAATTGCACTATGAGGAGAGACATACTGATTGTAGACCTCACAAGAAGAGTTGAGGAGGCCTATATAGAAGGTGAAAAATTAAGAAAGAAATCTAAGAAAGTTAAATCTAATCCTTCAACAAGAACATAGGAGAAAGAAATAAAAAGTTTATCAGTGAGTTGGATACTTTCACTTCATACTCCTTTTGCTTATTTAGTGATGAAGATGATAGAATGACTTCTCCATCAGACGAAGAACTTTTCAATTTTTCTAGAGACTACACGATTTGAATTCTCTCAAGCACATTGTAACTTGAGCATGACCCTAATTTCCTCTAATCTCAAAAGCTACAGGAAGAGCTGAGGAGCCTCAAACAAAGCCGGCTAGCCTACCAAGCACAAAAAATTGCTGAATTAGAAACTTTTAAGAGCCTCAAATGCTTGTGTCATTGGACGGCATAATTCATGTTGAATTCATGTGAATCTCACGGCCATAATAATAGCAACAAAACATCAATGTGAAGAACATGTGTAGCTTGTTGTTTCTGTCGTCTTTCGAGCCTGCTCCAATTATTAAGCCTTTTCTCCCGCTTCCTACGGATGTCAAATTTGTCAACAGTACCCACGTGGGTCTACGTCAGCTGATTTTGTCTCGTATCAAGAAGGAAGTAGGACTTGATAGATTTGAACACTTAGATTAATCTGGTAGTTACTCCTCAATTTTCTTTTAAAAGATATTTTATTTTTAATTGAGGGACAAAATCATAATTTTCATAATTTTTTTTGAAATAGAGTGTTTCTTAAAAGAAAAGTAGAGTGTCTAAATAATCACCCTTAATCTGATGTGTCTTTAGGTTAAGAGATATCACTTGAAAGGAATTTACGCTAGATTTCTCACGTATAAATTCAAAAAAAATTGCTAACAGTGATAAGTTGTCCACGGGCTTTTATCAAGCCGGGATTTCCTCTAATCTCAATCTGGCCCACTTTGGATATCTCAATGTTTGAGCCTGCCTATAGTTTATTGGGCTTCTAAAGGCTAAAGTATTAC
Organism: Chimonanthus praecox; assembly: GCA_022113865.1. Classification (NCBI taxonomy): domain Eukaryota; kingdom Viridiplantae; phylum Streptophyta; class Magnoliopsida; order Laurales; family Calycanthaceae; genus Chimonanthus; species Chimonanthus praecox. Next base: position 62,412,564 of record CM039091.1, on the reverse strand, counting down.
TCTGCCGTTTGAAAAAGTATAAAAGATGAGATCACTTGTTTGAAACCATTAAAAATCAACCACTCATATTGAAAGTGGATATAACCTATAAATAAATAAAATTTCAAAAAAAAAAAAAACTTCTGCTCATTATTTCGACTCCCAATCTAATAAATTGAGTTATTTATAAATTACAAAATAATCTTATAAAAAAGAAAAATTGATGAGGTCTTCCCTTTTGGTAATGGCTAAGAGCGCTAAAAGGCCTGATGGGCTTCCACAAGTTAAGTTATTTAGTCCGAGCCTGACCAAATGGGTTGTTATATATGTTTAAACATGTTCTTGTAGGTCTAAGACTGAGTTTGGGCTCATGAACAACTCTAAATAGAACTATAATTTAGAAACTCACAACCCGAACTGAGTTTAAAATCTAATTAACATAAGAAATATCGAGTCTTCATAGTGTTGTTTCTCCTACCTTCCAAGTTCCAACCCTTCTCCACCTTTGTCCAATTCGAGAAGTTCTTTCAAAATCAACTTTAAATCCAATATTGGTGGGTCACCACTATGGCTGCGTTTGGATGGGATAAGGAGGATGACCCCTCAGGCTCCAGGTGAGGGTAAAAATTAAAAAAATCACCTCTCTCATCATATTTTTTGAGTACTCCATTAAAGCTTGGGGTATTCAAGGGTGATCTCAAGCTTAGTAGTGACTCGAGGACCCTTCATCCAAACACAGTCATCTGTCTTCTTACCTTCTACAACAACATTCTCTTCCAAGCTTTTCAGCCAATCCATACCACCACGTACAATTGTTTCTACTTTCTACTACAACTCTTTCAGATATGAAACTTTGAGTAATTAAATGCCCTGATTATGCATTCTATGTTGCAATAATGGAATTAAGAAATATTTATTATTTTTCCAATGTTTTTTCAATGTTTTAAATAAACTCTTCTTGTAAAAGTATTTTAACAATGTTTGCAATTATTTCAATACATGTTATTCGAATCTTTTGTTTTTTACCATAGCATTTATAATAAAAGTTACTTATTCCATCTCATTTGAAACATTTGTATTTTTTAAGGTACTATCTATATAAGAAGTAAATAATCACATTTTCATAAATAAAAAATCTTATTCACACGAATTACAATTATAAATAATAAAATAGTCAAATAGTACAACGTAAGAAGTTGTAAGTCACTTGAGAGTTTTTTAGGAGCAATCATACCAACTCTTTCGAACCGTGGGTCACTTGGACATGTTGGTCTATTTTTACATGAGAAAAAGAAAGGTTCGAAACTCACAACTCAAATTGAGTTTAAAGTCTCATAACATAAGAAATATCGAGTCTTCATAGCGATGTTTCTCCCACCTGCCAAGTTCCAACCCTTCTCCACCTTTGTCCAATTCGAGAGGTTCTTTCAAAATCAACTTTAAATCCAATATTGGTAGGTCCCCACTATGGCTGCGTTTGGATGGGATAAGGAGGGTGACCTCTCAGGCTCCAGGTGAGGGTAAAAATTAAAAAAATCACCTCTCTCGTCATATTTTTTGAATACCCCATTGAAACTGGGGGCATTCAAAGGTGATCTCAAGCTTAAAAGTGACTCCAGGACCCTTCATCCAAACGCAGCCATATGTCTTCTTGCCTTCTACAACCAGGGCCGTCTCAACATAAGATGGGGCCTCAGACAAAAAATTTAAATGGGCCTTATTGATATTTAAGATATTATTATAAATAATATTTAATTAAAATTTTAATTATATAATAAAAAATTACCTTTTTTTTTTGAATTTATTGAGATGTAAAATTACTAATTAACATTTTGTATTCAAGTTTTGCTAATATATAATTTTCAATTAATAATATGGCTAATTCACTTATTCTTTCTTATGACATTGTTGATCATATGTAAGATTTTATCAATTTTAATTTTGAAAAACTTCTTTCGGCAAAAGCGGTTACAGATATTGTCATGCTTTTTAAAACTTCAAATGATTTTTTTTTATTATTAATAAATGGATTTTATTGGTCAAAAGGTTGTTTAAACCTATTTAATGAGTAAAAATTCAAATTTTTTATAGGTCTTGCACACACTTCGATTTAGCAAAGATGAGATAATGTATTTTAAATGAAAAAACTCATCATAAATACTAAAAAGGAACTCATAAAAATGTGTCTTGAAAATTGAAATCATCGTCACTGTTGAAATGCACAGTGTGAATTTGTTTACTTTGTTGAGATTTTCTATGAAGAGATATGCTATCAAATAGATTATTTGCATAGTTACATATGATATATGAGTAGTTATGTATGATGTTTTACTTCCATCTAATTATATTATTCATTGATTTTAAAATTTTAAAAAACAATAGTTTATAGTTATCACAATTGAAAGGTATAGCTTGGATTATTAATTGTTAATAAAACTTAATATACATTAATTGATATCGCCGATATGAATAAACATCGGTGATTATAAAAAAAATAATCGAATATCAATGTGGGCTCAGGTAATACCTCAATTCATATGTAGTGCATATTGGCTATAATATCGGCCAATATCTGAGCTTCAGATTTTTTTAATAAAAATACTATTATTTTATTTTTTTAATTCAGAGAAAATAAAAAATTAATATTTCAAAAAAAAGAGAAGTTTAATGATTTGACCGTCATTTCAAATTTAATTATGTGATTTTGAATCTTAACACCGCATGATATATTTTGGATCGCATAATTAAATTTTGACGTGGGTTGCAATCATTTCAAAGACTCTATGTCTGTGAGTGAGTCATAAATTTTTTTATATCCCAGAGTGGGCCCACTCTTCCCTCGTGTACGCATGGACGAAAGAGAGAGAACTACCGCGTTCTCTCTTATCTTTTTCCTTTTTCTTCTCCTTCCTTCCTCCACTTCCCCAATCTCTCCTCCATATTTCTGCTCACTGTGGGAACTAAAACCCTACATTTCTTATCCGTTTTCCTTCCCCAAATCTCTCAAAACCCCTTTTCAATTTTTCCCTACTCTCTCCCCTCAATCTCGCCTACACTCCATTGTCCTAATGCAATCCTTCCAACCAGACGTATAGGTATTAAAAATTTGGGGCCTTTTAACATGGGCCCCTGCCAATGGGTCCCTAATTCAAGTGATTTCTTTTTCGGAGGCTTAATGTTAATTGGTTTTTAAGGGGGAGCCTAAGGCGACCGCCTCAGTGGCCTTAGGGTCTGGACGGCCCTGTCTACAACAACATTCTCTTCCAAGCTTTTCAACCAATCAATACCACCACGTACAATTGTTTCTACTTTCTACTTCAACTCTTTTCGATATGAAACTTTGAGTAATTAAAATGCCCTGATTATGCATTCTATGCTGTAATAATGGAATTAAGAAATATTTATTATTTTTCCAATGTTTTTAATAAACTCTTCTTGTAAAAGTATTTTAACAATGTCTTCAATTTATTTCAATACATGTTATTCGAATCTTTTGTTTTTTACCACAATATTTCTAATAAAAGTTACTTCTTCCATCCCATTTTAGTTATCTCATTTGAAACATTTATATTTTTTAAGGAACTCTCTATATAAGAAATTAATAATCACATTTTCATAAAAAAATATCTTATTCACACGAATTACAATTATAAATAATAAAATAGTCAAATAGTACAACATAAGAAATTGTAAGTCATTTGAGGGTTTTTTAGGAGCAATCATACCAACTCTTTCGAACCGTGGGTCACTTGGACCTGGTCTATTTTTACATGAGAAAAGGAAAGGTTAATTTAGTAGGAAAAGGTTTTCTAGGAAATTGAGATGAGGAATATTTTCCTATGAAATTGATTTTTCTATGTTTGTTTACACATAAAAAGGGTTATGTGAAATGAATAAAATTTAAATAAATGAATAATTATTATGTTATATTTTATCATAAAATTAAAGTAAGTGGGCACTGATAAGCACTCATAAAGGTGTGTGGCCTATATAAGGATGGTAATGGGATCAGATTCAAGTTTGGGTCAAATTAATTATAAGTAATAAAAGTTTATTTTCCTAACCCATCCCATCCCATGTAAAATTCCCTATCTTCTAGTTACCTTGATCCCATCCCATCCCTCCATCCATATAGATCTATTATATGGAAGAGATTAAAAAAATTAAAAAATTAGGCACATGTTTCCAAGGAGTTTTGCATGGAGATATGCACCCACAAGTACAAGTTGCCATTAAATCCCTCATTTTGTGGATCTAGGAAGCCCTAATCAATTGCCGTCCCTTGGTTTTTTATTTGATTCCCATTTTCGTTGGTGCAACAACGTATCCAATGACATGGCGTGCCACGTAGGATTATTATCACTTGTCCTTTTGTCCAGCAATTGGACCACTTATTTGGATTGGATTGGGTTATCGATTTGAAACCTTACATAATACCCTAACCATGAGCCATGAAATTGAACATTTTAAACTCTAATGGAAGGCATGTTAGGCTCACTTTTGACCCACTAAATTTTATTGTGAGAGATTATCTTCATGGATTAGAATTGGCTCATCTTCAATTTGATTTGATCCTCTCAATTGTGAATGGTGTCCAAAACAATTCAAGCTATTTGACCCAATGGCCGAATCTAATCAGCCAAATAGAGAGATAAAATGATTTAATTAATACTTTAATTTTTTAAATATTAATCTAAAGTTTCACCCCACGTGATAATTCTATCCCTTGATTTTTTTTTGAACTATCCAACATTACATAATAACTAGGATGATCAATTCATGCTGAAACTTCATACACCATATCCATGTAGCCACTTATCTAATACCCTTGATCTATTTGTTAAAAAGCCCCATTAAAGGGGGTCACTAGAAAAATCAAACCGTATGGTACGACCGAATTTGACAGTAATTGGTCTCTAAGATGATTTGAATCTTGGAATAGATCAATTTATACAAAGACCTTGCCGTATAACAATGGCCTTCTAAATGATTGTTTTGTCAATCTTAATCAAAGTTTCCAAATGTGATTCTAATTTCTAAGAGATAATTTACTTTATGTTATTTCAATCACTTTCACCATATATAAGCCTTCAAATTTCTAAATAAAAACAAAAAACAAAAATGAATATTTGGACCACACTTCTAAGAATTAGAGAGAGGAAGTGATTGATTGGTAGATTGAGAGATCAAAGAAAGTTTAATTTAGGAAGGTTAATGGAATCATAATTATCAATTTTATTTACTTTAGTACAAATTAAAAAATAAACACCTATTTATTGCCCATGTGGGTCCAGTTTTCACCCAACCCAACTTGCACCCCTACTGACATGCATGAGAGAGAGAGAGGTTGAAAGGATATCCAAATTTGGAGCATCAAAACCAGTACAGCTGAGGTGAAGAATTGTGTATGGAGTTATTATGTAATCAGAGTGCAACAATTGCATTGCATAATCGCGCATGCTGGTCAGTGGAAAATGGTTTCTACAATCACTTGAAAAGAAGAATTGGAATTCCATTGAATTCAAAAGGAACATGTTTCAACAGTTTTACTTGTAAACTGAACTATAAAAGTACTATGGTATTGCAAAGCATATGCATCCTGACTTGCTAACAACAGTTCTACATGTAGAACGGTAAAAAAAAAAAGCACATGAGAGGAAACAATTGACAAAATAAAAGGTTTTGGCATGTCTGGAAGGTTTAGTTACTCTCAAGCTCAAGCTGTAAAAAAGACGTTACTGTCACATATCTTACCACATAATAATCATTGAGTGCACAGCGAGTAATTTCTGTAAAGTGGAAGGCATGCTTCGATTTTTCTCTCAAATATTAGCCACCTCCAGACTTCAGTGAGTGAGTTGCTGAGCCTGCATTTTTTAAGAGAAAAGTAAGTTTTGTATCAGCCCTTCTGCAGTCCACAAGTCATTGTGGATCATTCATGTCTTGTACATGCCAAAGTACAAGCATAATCATGAAAGAAAACATACATGTTATGCATTACCATCCATTTCGATAGCATCACTAAATTACAACAAAACCACAAATTCTTAATCCTCTATTATATGTGATTTGGGTTTTAGCAATCTGCAATGAGAATGAGATGCCTCATCTCATATACATACAAATGGCCATGATCATAATGGTTGTAGTTCGAGAAAACATCATTGTCATCGTCAAAGCATTATTTCATCCACCAGGATTGACACTCATAACTGGATTTGGCAAATCACTTTCCATGGGAAAAGTGCCTAATGCCCATAACCCTTAAGGATACAACAAGCCCTATTCATCATTGTCAACGGCTTCTCACGACCTTTATGATTGTTACAACAATGAGCGCCTAACCAATTGCACTACAAGGTCTTGTAAAAAAATGTAGGCTTCTGAGACAAAACCAAGGATTCTAGGAATAGGAATAGTTATAGGGACATGCAGGAAACCACATGGATAGTCAGTAATCAGATCATCCTAGTCTAGCGATTTAAGCCCTCAAAATTCTACAGAGCTAGAACAATGGGATGGGGATAAAAATTTACCAACATAATCAATCAGTCCCAGAAACCACCCTCTTTTTTCAGAGGTTCCCCTTGGACATCCCTCCCAATTATATGGTGCCTGATACCTCCTTATATGGGCCTAATCAGCCACCCTGTTTTCAGCTTTGTATCTGAAACAATTCTTTTGCACACAACAGTAGGGAGCTTTGGACATGAGGAACAAATGCACACTCAACCTTCCTTTTGGACATAAATATGGTTAAGGATAAAAGAACCGTTATCAATGATGACATTGGCCAACTGAATGAGGCCCTATTTTAAACATGGCATTATGACAAGAGCACCAAAAATTCCTTTCTTGTTAAGTAATTCTTTGGATAATAAATGGCAATGAAGATTCCATTTTCACATCTTCATGGTGCAAGAAGTTGTCAGAGCTTACCAGTCCAAGCCCTCAAAGAGACCTTCACCTTTTAGGGCAGAAGTTTTAAAAATAGCCCACTGACGGCTTTTTATCTTATGCAGTTCTAAGGCCTCAGTTACTGCAGCATCATCAAGTGCACCAGGGAGATCCTGCATTAAAAAATAAAGAAAATGACAGAAATACTCAAAAAGCATATAAACAACAAACAATATGAGCAAACACATGACGAACAGACTGAGGAGTAACGATAAAAACTGAAACTATAAAAGCCTTGCAAATGCAGTTTCTTTAAACATCAACAGAAAAATCTATTGAATGACATTGGCAACAAATAAGCCAATTGCTTCCTCAACCATCACAGAATTTATCAACTGAGAATAAAAACAGAATAAGTGAACCTGATTTTATATGTATTCCAGAAACAAACGCTGCTGCTAAAAAACAAAGTGAAAAGAAGGTTCTATTATATCATAACACAGTTCCGAAGCAAATTGCATGAACATGAGGTTATAGTAAGCCAACCTTAGTGCATTAAAGCAAGATTCATCTTGTGGGCCCACTTAGGACCCATCCCATCATAGGGCTGCTCCTCAGCCTCACCCCGGCCCAAATTCATCATAAAGAAATGGGTTTGAACACATATGCCAGCATGTCAGGTCAGGCTCAGCCTAAATTCTTGAGCCCGTTTATACAAATGGCCAGGCTCGGGGCTTTTGCGAAAAGCCCATGAAAATCCATAAGGCTTTTTAGCCCGTTTAGACATTATATGTGTGTATGTGTGCACCTAGATCATTTTCAATTTTTTAGAAAATTATTATGAAATTAATTAAAAGACTGGCCGTTCAGATTGAAAATAGAAATGATAAACTACAAGTTCAGCCCATTTGAGACCTAGATTTGCCCAAGAATAAAAAAAATACAAAATCCTAGGTGATCCCATACATGTCATTCCTTGGGTGGCTGATTTTCAAATCTAGAAGACCTATGATAGGGTTTGGTATAATTTGATTAGTTTTTTGAGGGATTTTGCATTGAAAGCCAATAATACAACCTTGAGGGCTTTATGGTAGATGTCATTCTCCTTTTTGAATCTCTTTGGTTAATTGTGTGTGTGAATTTGCATAGTTTTTGTTATATTCTTTGTTTAATGTTAATTTATCTCTCTAACATCTTGTGTGAATCATGAATATATGTTGCACATGTCATTTTAAGATTCAACATATACATTTTGCATTCACATAGGCAACCATCTATCATTTAGATATACGGTTTCCACTATTTTGACTTTTTTTACGTCAGATTTGGTATTACAGCTTGTCCTACATTAGGGTGTAAATGGGCCAAGGTGGGCCCCACAAAGGCATCACCCCATGAAAATTTCAATGCCAAATGAGATTTATAGCTATCTGATGTAAGCCAATGGAGGAATTCTGCTCTCAACCATCCATTTCACAGCCTTCAACCTGATGGTTGTAAACCTTAAATGAGGTTAAATTTGATATTTAAGAGAATTATAGCAGTCCCTTGTGCATGGTGGAGCCAGTGTTCGAAGGCATAGATGCCACATCATATCTCTTCATATCATTTCATTAAATTTGTGCTGCCTCAATGTTGAGTACTACAAGCCTTCACAATTGACTCTACCATAGCTGCATGGGGCTCACAAATCATATCAAGTGAAAGGGGAGTTCAAGATTTTCTTGAAATACCAAACTTCAGCCCAATTTAAGATCTTTAGGTATCTAATATAAGATGATAAAATAGACGGCTTCTAGACATTTGAAGAATTTTCAATTTCAACCATCCATTTTATAGCCTTATATTAGATGGCTAGAAATCTAAAATAGAGCCAAGTACTTGTATATGGAAAATCTAAAAAGCCTCTTGATTTGATAATAAGTCCAATACAACTAGGCCACATGTCCTTTTATATGTTTTATACATGTAATGGTTTTGCTAGTTCAATCAACTGACTGCCCTGCTAAACCTGGCCAATACATAATGGAGTTTTTTTTTTTTTGAAATGGACCAATACATAATGGAGTTAGCCACCATCTATCAAACTCAACCACGTCATGCAGTTTTAGGACAAGTTCTTTGCCAACTCATATTGGACATGGTGGAGCCCACGATGACTCGACCAAGTCAACTAGGACTGACAGAATTTCGACCTAAAAATGACATTTGGATAAGTCAAACTCATAAAGCCTACTCAAATAAATGACATAAGCTTTGATCATGATGACAACGACAATGATAATGAACATTGAATTTTAGTCGAAATTACCCTAACCAAGGAGGGGACAAGTATTACGAAAAATGTTAGAATTAGCAATTGTGTGGGTTTTGTAGAATGAAATGAATCAGAGAACTTTTCAAGGGAAATATTTCACATTGAAATTGATAGCACAAATTGATATATCATGTCCAACCATTGAGACTTAAAGCCCATGAATTAAGTTGACACCCATGTATCATGATACAGATTGGTATTGGGGTCTGCCATTTATTTACCATATGCCTCTAAAAACTTTGGTAACTTGATCCTCAAGCCTGGTAAATGGAAGACAATAAACATGATAAAACTTTGGGCAATCCAAGCCCTTTGGGTCCCAGAACATTAAAGAATGACAAGGAGATTCTTGTCCTAGCTTTCATGGTCCAGTGGAGGTCAAAGGCTCAAATTTGGTCAGGAGCATGGCTATATGGAAGATTTCGAAATGATTATAAATCACTTTCTGGCCCTTTACCGACAAAAGGAGGTTGAGTAAAGGCCTTGGAATGGGCTAACTGGCTAAGGGTAGGAACAAGACAGCGCGCAATTTTTCCTTAGCAGTTAATGAATCAAAAGTTTGTTGCATATTTTTTATTGGTAGTTTGTCAGCATCCACTAAAGTGACTTTTGCACACAAAGTAGTAGTACAAGGAAGCAAATGCTTTAGCAGGAATGAGTTGCCTGCATAGTTGTAGCAAATAATAATATTTGTTGGTTATAAGCATTTTTCGCTTGTTCTCCTCAATAACCCACAGGACTGTTCTGCTTGTATGGTTTAGTTTAGTTTTTTCCTTTTTCCAATCAGTATTACATTATCTTCCACAAAAAAAAATATATATAATAAAAGGATACACAAATAATATGGGTGACGCAATCAAGAAATGCAAAGATAGTCGATACTTTCCCTTAAGATGGTATGAACAAGAGAGTAGCACACACACACACAGTCTCACCTGCTTGTTTGCATAAATGAGGACAGCTGCCCCTTTTAACTCTTCCTCCTGTCATATAAGTTAATGAAAATTAGTCTCCATGGCTCAGAAGGAACCTCAAGAACTTATTTTTAATAGGGAGTTTAATAAAGCCAAAACAGTCAGTTAAGCACAAAACAGTCTCAAATCAAGCTATAATTGTTCGTTGAGACAGTAATAGATATAGCCGTATGGGGTCCAGTTCCAGTTAATGAAAACCACTCTCACTCAGGATCACCTACACACCTGAGTGCAAATAATCATTTGCGTTCCATCGGACAGCTCTCTCTAAATCCACATTACTGTAGCAAACACAACTCAAAAGCAGTTTTGGCTTTTCAGTTTTATATATATTTCATCTCTGTTAATTTTTTAACTCGCGATTTCTCTAGAAATTCGTCAAGTTGAGGAGGGTGCTTCTTACTGCAACATTTGAGCATGTAGGTAATTCCCATGTTTTAGGCATGAAGCAGAGTTCCTTCTCCATCACTGGAATCCCAGTCTTCATACCATCCCTCACTTCACCAAGGATCTTAGCTTCTACAAGTTTCAAGTCCTTCCATACATTCTATGGTTTTGAGACCTCTTTCCGTTTCTAATTTGTTTCCAGTATCTTCTTCACAACCAAACTAGAAATATACATCAGCTTGGTCTCCAAGCACCATTGATAAGGGAGAGCGATTTTGGACATCTCCATCTGCCAAAGTGTTTGCTCTGGAGGATTCCTGGCCTTCAATTTTTCATCTTCTTCTACTTGGATGCCCATCATAGCTTCAATTAAGGATTTTCATTAGTAGAGTTCGCTCTCAACTTAGTACTGAACAGAGTATCGGTGAGAGTTTCGGCAGAGTGGTTCAGGCCCTAACAGCAGCTTGAGTTTACTGGCTTCAGGTTAGATGGTACAGGGCATGAAATAATGTATTGAGCAGTTGACATTTAAAAGAGGGTTTACCATTGATTTTTTCCCTTTTAATTAGAACTTGTATGATTTACTACAAACATTCATCAACAGTGCTTGTAGCTTGCTTTGTGTATTCATCACACTGCCTCTTTATGGTCATTCCCTTTCTTGATCTTTCTCTATTTCAATAAAAGTTTCCCCATCCTCTCTCAAATTTCTTTGAAAAGTTAGGGCCCACTTCTGTGGTTTTATTTATTCTCTTTGAGGTAGAATACAATCTGGGGAAGGAGAGCATTAGAGTGCCCCCACCCCCCCCACACAACCAAAAAATAAATAAATAAATAAATCTTATCCATTTATCTTCCCAAAACTTAATTAACGCACTATCACCCCCTCTTTACAGGGTGGATTTTCTGACCTGCTGAAATAGTTAGATCCTGGAGATGCTCAAATTGAAAGGACCATCATATCAAGGACATCTCTGGATTTGCTTTTATAACATTTTGTTTCTTACCTACTAGATTGCCTACATAATACACAGCAAAGTGGATTTCCAGAGGGCATTTCTCCAACTGTTAGAATCCATATTGAGTCATGCATTAATGAATTCATGTAGCTCACTTTGCATGCACCATTTCATGTCAAACCTCTGAAGGATTAAATTCCAGACCCGCATGGAATATGGACAGTGTAAGAACAGATAATTCACATCTTACTTCATGACTGCGACAAAGAATGCAAACATTCATCACAATTTTCTTTCCAGCCCTCAGGTGATCTATGGTGAATAATTTATCCTTTCCTGTCAACCAGCAGAAAGCACCAATCCTAGGGAGAGCAAGAGTTTTCCACACTCTGGGACTGACCTAGGTGCCTCATTCTTCTACATAAGCATCAAAGCAAAGATTTTCACCAAGAATACTCCATGTCTGTCAGGTTCCAAAGCCTATAGTCCATGCCGTGACATTCTGTTTAGATGGCCATCAGTGACCATAGGTCTTCAAGTTCACCATTTTGACCATTTCATAGTGTATTTAGTGTCATGTTCCACCATTGCATCATAAATTCCCATCTTAGCCACCTCCCACGTAACATAAAGAACAGGTAAGCTTCATAAACAAATCAACAAGCAACAATAGAAATAATTCCCACAGTGATTACAAATAGTCCCACCAACACCAGCTCTTCCAAACACTGAAAGCACTTCATTGACTTAAAACTCCCTTCTAGGGGAGTACTACATAAAACCACCAGGTTCTCGACTACAAGCCTGAAGAGAATCATCCTAACCACTTGTGAAACAAATCAAATCAATGTCCAAGAAATGTCTTTCAGCCTAGTCTCATGGTCTTCCACAAAAATGACAATACTGCTGGGACTATGAGAGACCACAAAGTGGCAAACCTACTGTGACCAAACTGAGTAAACATAAAGGCTTTCTCAGGAATACGTCATCACCAAGGAAACTTTGAAACTCTGTAAAAGGAGTGCCATAAAGGACTCGCAAATGAACAATATGTAAACAAGCTATCCAATATCCACTATCACTACAGCATATTTGCCTCTGATTCAATCAACAGAAAACTTGAGGAACTTGTATTGTATAGAGAGCAAATAGAATGCCAAAAACCTCAGTGGACCTTTCACCTTCCAAAAGACTCAGAAAGGCATCCAGGTCATAGTGATGCAGAATGAGCATTCATAGACCAATTTAGTTTAGAAGCCACCAGTTTGATTCAGGTGCCATATTTGACAATCGACCATATAAACATTGATATCCTCATCCTGAAGTATTGCTTGAGAGCAGAGATTACAGCAGTGCCCCCTAATACTTCTCAGGCATTCTAATGCAAAGCCGAAGCCACATAGTAATCAAAGGGATGCTTAGGCTGCACCTACACTCCAAACCTCTTTTGTGCCTCTCCTAGCTCAAATACAGGCTCACCTCAATAAGACATAGTTTTCTCAGAAGATGTTCCTAAAAGTGCCTAATTCCTAGCTTCTTTTTCACAATTATAATTACATAATGTGGTTAATAGGCAGTAAGAGTTGAAATAATTAGAACTCTAATTAAGTACACATAATAAAAAAATTGTATGATTTAAGTAAAAATTAATAAGTTGTGTGCATAATATTTTCCCCACTAGTGTGCGGATTGGGGGGTTTTCACACACCCCGGGAGACTAGTCAGTGCTGGACACCTCCGGACCTCAAAAAGAAAAAATTGGAAGCCCCATGGCATATACATTTTGGTGCTTTGGATGAATGATATTGTGTTTTACTAATAATCTAAAGCACTTAAATAAGTAAATCTACCAAAATTAGGCTTGGGGTAAGGCATGCACCTTGCCCTTTGGGCTTAGGTTCCAGGAGATAGTGCCTCACGACTGCCATGGCCCCAAACAGGAAGATACAAAATAGAGCTTATTCCATCTATTCTTTGAGAAATGAAAACACAATGAATAATTCTAAACCATGCAAGGGGAAAAAAACATGGTTAAATTGCATTATAAACTAAGCATACGCATCATGAGATCAGTACGAAAGTAACAAATTTTTGTAAAGCTAGACCTCCTAACCAACATTTATTAATAGATATCACTGAAATAATACTGTTCTCAAAAGCATTTATTTTGGAGATACAAGTCAAATATGTCCTCACCTCCAAGATAGCATGAAATTCTTCTTTAGCAATTATTAGTCTATCAGTGTCGCTTGAATCAACTACATATATAATAGCTTGAGTATTTGGGAAATAACATCTCCAATATGGCCTGTAGACACCAAATTATCCAGCTAAGGAGCACTCGATCACAAAAACTCATTTTGCAAGAAATCATGCATCCAGCCTATCAATCATAAAGAAGTGAAATGATGATGCAGAGCACAAGAAAAATACCAAACATAGTGTTGAAAGACATAATAAGATTCATAAGAATGATAATCAGACATGTATTTCTTCAATACATTAGAGCTCATAAACATCAAAACATACTTGCAACAATAATATTCTGTCTGTAATCATTTAACTGTAATTACTTAGAGCTCCACACATAGATAGTGAAGAGAGCATAATTACCATAAGAAAGGTAAGGAAAGGCTCTCTCTTTCTAAAGGAGTTATGTCCCCCTCATTTTATACTCCTTTATTAATTCAATTAAAGCAACAGTATCTATAAAAAATAACTCTTTCTAAAGGAGTTATGTCCCCCTCATTCTATACTCCTTTTATTAATTCAATTAAAGCTACAGTATCTATCAAAAATAAAGGAAATCAATAACTAACTGTGAAAATGATCTATGAGGACCAAACAACAGTAATGAGGTTTCTAGTCCGATTTTGTAGACTTTGATAATGCAGTTCATGATAGATCTCCCCTGTGTGTGTGGAACACCACCAATATAGAGGACTAGCGTTGATTTGAGATTAGGAGTACCAAAAAAAAATATTATGTGTCCCGAAGGTAGTTGGGGTGGCGTGACAATTCTTCATACCACTAAAGTTACATCCATATCTTTCTTAGCCGTACTAATTTTCTAGTAGTTTGCCACTAAGGCTTTGCTCCTCCATTCAAATTTCTTATTTATTTGATTTCTTGTTTCACCAATGTGTGTTTGTGTGTGTGAGAGAGAGATAGATAGATAGATAGATAGAGAGAGATAGAGAGAGAGAGAGAGAGAGAGAGAGAGAGAGAGAGAAATTGACAGACAGAGACAAAGTTACAACAACCACTCAACTTCCTTCTAAGAAGACCACATATGTGAGTATAAATTATAATCTATCCAAGAAGATCGCTCAGTGTGATTTGGTTAAACTAAATTCCAAAGAATTGGATATTTGAATATGGTAGTCTGACATGCAGCAAGTTGGGCAGCATATGTTAAACAATTAGTTGCTTGGGAGTGGGGGTGGGGGTGTAAGATAACTCGTCATGAGTAGTTTACAAAGATCCACTTTTCATCTCCAATGACAGCCAATATCTCCTCCAATGGCAGCGAAATGGCAAGATTTCATTATATAGGATTCTCTCCTAATCACCCAAGTTCGGAATCTCACAGTTTTCAAATGCACCCTTAGACAATCCATGAACAAAGATGTTGTGCAGGAGTAAGTTCATTATAAGCAATGTGAAGTAGATGAAACAAACAGCTGAGAATAAACGGATATATTCATGACCTTGCAGAAAATCCTCTGCTTTTTAGTTCATAGACCCAAACAAACACAGTGGAACTTTTTTTTTAATATATTGAAGAGGCTTTGAAACTAACTTGAAAATCATAACCATTTCAAGCATAAATTTATGCAAGCAATGAGAGCTGTACATATTTCAATATTTAAAAATAAATAAAATTACAATAGTACCTGATGCTCGTCTGCCCACCTGTTTCACCCCAAAAAAACAAAAACAAAATGTCATTGAAAAAAAAAATACTGGTACGTATATAAATGAAATGGAATGGTAGGAACAAAAACTAAAAAAGTCACAACTTGATGGAAGTAACAAACAACTGAAAGATAGCTATCTTAGGGGCGACTTGTCATTTTTCAGCTATGGAAAATGAAGAGTATAGAAAATGAGACCGTTTTCTCTTATTTCATGGCATAAGGGTTCTTTACTAACAACACAAAAAATGAGACACTTTCCTCTTCTTCCAAGGAATCAATTTCCCATAGAGGGGGATAAGAAAATTTAAAATGGAAAAGAGGGAGACTTTCCTCACTCGCCTTGACAAAAACAACAAAAAACTTAGATTTTATAGCACTTATTGGATAACATGAATCAAAAAACATAAATCTTTCCATGGAATTACTTTCCTCGAGGAAATAGACAAACAACTCCTTAGAGATGCACTTCAAACTTTCCTCACTGGAGAAAATATTCCTAAAACCAATTATGCCAAGTAGCATATGCTAAGGACAATGGTGTCACCACATTCAAGTTGATGTTAATAACACCAAACACCGATAACCACATAAACAGTTGTAATTTATGGTTTAATGATTTCCTCCTTTCTTCTGCAAAATTTAACACTCTCCTCCCATACAAAGTTTGTAACTTTAGGAGCTCAAAAGACATTCCTATGGAATTGAAGCATTGAAATAGGATATATCTATATCCAGGTTTTTAGCACTCTCTGTCAGTCATGATATCTGTACAATGGCATATCCAGACTCCGAGAGATGGAGATCCACTTATAACATATTTCCTCCTAATCTACTGCCTGTCTAACACTTGGATTGAAACCTCTGGTTTTCTGGACATTGAAAACTATAATCTGGAATTTTTTGCCAGATGGCATTATGATGGGTCATTAAAATCTTACTTCCATGTCACTTGAATTCTATCATATCCTTTGTAAAATATTTATTTTCGTACTGAGGAAAATCCCCTACCAGGTACCAACACAAATAAGTCGTCGTTCAAATTCTTTTCCTTTTTTTTTTTTCTCTCTTTTGTATTTGATCTACTCTGACAACTTTGTTGAGTATTTGTATCAGAATCAAATCAATGGAAATTGACTTCGATAAAGTCCAGATCTGTAAAAATAGATACATGCATACCCAGATCCCACACTTGGAACTTGATGTTGTTGTACTGCACAGTTTCAACATTAAAACCAATTGCTGCAAACACAATAAAAATAAAAAAATCAATTGGGAGGAAAAACACATGCACGATAAGAAAGAAATCCAAAAATCAAATCATTAAGATCTCAAATAAAGAGAAGAAACAGAAAAATACCCACTTGGAATTGTGGAAACAACTTCCCCCATCTGAAGCCGATCTGGAAATTTTATAACAAAAAGGGACAAAGATAAAATAATAATTCACCCATGAATCAGAAACGCTTGAAAACGAAAACCCATAAAGGAAATGGGTGGAGAAGACGTACAGAGGATTGTAGTTTTGCCGGCATTGTCGAGTCCGAGGACAAGAATTCTGGCTTCCCTGTTTCCAAACAAGGAAGATAGCATTCGAGTAAAGAGGATACCCATCTGATTTTAGGAAGATGAGAGCATCAACGGCAGCAGATCCAACAGTTGAGAATGAAATGGAGAATTCAGAGATCTGCAGAGCAGACCCCTGTCTCTTCCCCTCTGTTGATGAAAATAAGAGAGAGGAAAGAGAGAGCGTGAGAGTAAAAGAGGGAGGTAATGAAGATAAAGAGAGGAGAAGAGGGTTAGCTAACTGTCAAAATTCTCATTTCTTGTGAAGAGGAAGGAGAGAAATAGAAAAGATCGAAAGAAACTTTGTTGGCTTCGATTGCAAGCGTGAGCGAGAGCGAGAGGGGGTGGAGGGGAAAGGAGAGGGGGGAATTTCATAGGGTGGGGGTATGCTGGTCCGCGATCTACAACAAATTTGTGGACCGCTTGGAGAGAAGGGCCTGTTACATGGGCCCAAAACTGGCCCTGGATTCGGCAGATGAACTGGTTTGAACTTGTAATCTTGCATATATGTGAACCACATGTCAACCTCAAGCTTAGCGATTTAAAATTCAGTATCAACTAATATATCGACTGATATATTTTTCTCTCTTAATTTTTTTCTTTTAAAAAAAAAAATTATTAATATCGGCCGATATTGTTAAACTCATTTCCTGAACTAACCTAATAAATGAAACTCATTAGAGAGTTTATTGGGCTTTTGGCCTGTTCTGCTCACTATGTACTTATCTACTTTATAAACGATGAAGAACTTTATGCAGAGAATGAATGATGAATCCAAAAATTTAAAAATACAATTATGTTAGATTAAAAGTATTATTTAATAGTTTATTTTCATCTAAAAAAATTAAAGGCTAACTTGATTCAATATGGTTCATTTCAGATAATTTTATAGCCTCCAAAATTATCTATTCTTTTATTTTGAATTCTTTATTATGGAGTGAGACCCACTAACTTATATGGCCCATTAGAGCACTCAAGCTCTGAGTCAAAGGGTATAGTAGATGTACCTATATAAATATATAATAATTGTATATATTATTCTAATATTATATTAAACCAATATGATGTAATCTCTTTACTTAAAAATAAAAATCATCTCATCAAAATTTAAAATTAGTCCTTAATATGGGCTTTACACTTTGTTCATTTAAAATGTGAACTTAGACCTTGTAAGATAGGTTCTTACCATTCCATTGCACCATCTTTTGTGAAATCTACCAATCCTATCTTATCAACTACATTAAGAATTGTTGACATGCCAATTATGAGAAGACAAGTTTTACTTAAAAATTTTCATCTATTTAATTTTAAATAAATAAAATTATATAATAATTGTTGACATGCCCAAAACTCGCCTGGACTGTAATACACTGCCCCAGATTAGGCGTATTTTAGCTTAATAATCATGTTTAACCGGTTAATCTCGAAGATTACGGTTAGGGCTTCGAGGGAAGCCCAGTTGAGGCCCAATCCAAGCTCGTGAGCTCAGTGATCCAACTCGTTCAGCTGGAGGGGCATTTTGGTAATTTACCACTTGCTGTGTTTATTTTATAAATTTTATTGATGAGTGATTATTATTGATTGATAATATTTTTCCTTAATAAAGGATTTGCATTTATGGTTTTAAAATGAATTTATTTTCAGAAAAAAGCATTTAAATCCCGCCCGTCAAAACCCCGAAAGGGAGTTTTAATTATTTTAAATAATTTCGAGAAAGAGATAAATTTTGAAAATAGTATTTGGTGGTAGACCATTTTAAGAATGTATTTCATTTCACTTCAAAATGAGATTTCTAAATTGGTTATTTTAGCATTTGTTTATTTAAGTAAATATTGAGAAATTATGGTTTTTATTTAAATAAATGGTTTTTAGTGAGAGATAAATTCTAAAATTTTTATGGTAATCAAGATTTTCAAAACCCAACCCATCTGTAAGGTTGGATCAGGTTTTTTGAATTTTTAAAATAGTACTTTTAGTTTTAAAATCAATTTTTATCAAAACCAGGACTTATCTGCAATTTGGAAACTATTGGGGGACTGATTTGCAACCAATCAGAAAACCCGAACGGTTTACTATTGCAGGCGTCAGCAGTCGCTGCATGCGGCTGCATGCAGTGGCTGCTTGGCCCAATTTTCCGACTAAAAATCTATAAAAACTGGCTGAGTCTTCAGTCTGAACTCCCAACAAATCTTCTTCTGCTTTCCCTCTCTGTCTCTGTTTTCCCTCTCTGTGATTTCAGTCGAGAACCCCCCCTGCCTTAGCTGCTGTTCTTCAGTAACCGTAACCTTTAAAGGAGCTTTTCAAATTTCGGATTTTCAAACCAGGAACCAAAGCAAAGGTATCATTTGCATTCCTCTTTCAATTTCAATATGTTTATAATCAAACAAAACCAAATTTGACCATGTTTTGATGGAAAAAAACCAGTTTTAAAATATAAGGAAAACCATAGGTTTCATGTACCCATGAGGATTTACCATTAAAATCGGATGGCCCAGTGAGCTTCTGAGCTCCAAATCTTTCCCTATGGAAAGAGGACTCCCAGAGGAATCCATCAGACCGGTTGGATGTGGAAACGAGTCCGGGAAGCCCTCCCTTTCCGGAGCCGCATTTTACTGTCCGATTGCCGTCACTGTCTGTTGTTGCAGACAGTGGGGAAGACGACTCTCGGAAGGTCCGAACCTTCGGACGGTCCGAGCAGTGACCCTTGGACGTTCCGAGCTTCATTAGAAGCCCAGTTATGCCCGAGGCAGGCTAGACCCTTTCGGACGCAGGGAGCCCAGCTCGGAAGGACCGAACCCACTCGGATGTTCCGAGCCCAGACTTCGGACATTCCGAGGCATGCAGACCCACCGAGATTGTTTTCTCTGTTTTTATCGTTTCGGATGGACTTCAGAAGGTCCGAGACCCAACCTTCGGACGATCCGAAGTCAGGCCCATGTTCCGAGGCCAGTGACTTAGTTTAGTGTGATTCGGATGATCCGAAGCTACTGTACCCAGTTCCGAGGTGATGTTCCAAGGGACCCGTTTTTAAGTGATAAAATATTATTTGATTGTTGTTTTTGTCTAATCTTGATTAATATTTGATGTGATTAATGATGTGATGATTTATACCCCCTTGTTAATTAAAAGTGTACTAACCCCTTTTCTCTTATTATTTATAGTGTAAATACTATTGTATACGCTTCCAGGCCGACCCTATTGGTAGGGCACTGAGTGATTCACTTTTAGGCCGACATTATAGTCGAGCACTGGGTGACCTTGAGGTCTAACTCAAAATGTCAGGTCTGGTCCTATCCAGAAGACAACCGATAAGTGACCCGAGGATCTAGACCTAACTCAATAAGTCAATCTGGTCAATATCCAGAAGACAATATGAGTTTTGGACTGAGCCCCTTTTTATTATATTATTATCTTGTGGATGATTATGATAATTTAAAAAGGATAGGAACCAAGTAGGAGACTCAATTCCATGAACTCTGGATATTTTGTGGGAAAACGTATAATTTCGAAATACTACGTATGTGTACGTATTTGTTATGTATATTGATTGTGCAATTGTGTGTTGTTTGAACAGAGACCGCGTAACCACACAATCACGGTGAGCGAACTTAACTCTGCAGATTTTGTAAACATGTTTTATAATGAGATGAGTATTGAGCAATGAGTGGTTTCAGTTTTGATGAACCCACTCATGTGCCTGTACATGATGCACTATGGTAAGAGTGCTGATGATGATTATGATATTACGATGTTGATCATATGAGTACGTAAGACTACTTCCACGTACCTAGGCTATTGAACCAATATCGCCCATATGAGAGATAATTTATGTCTACTGGACCATGGGCGGACCATGCTGTCGTCAGTTGCTGACTTGAGGATGTCAGTATCGGCTAAGTCAGAGCCGGAGATGTACTTGAAAGGATGTATTTCGACCGTGTCGGGACTTAATACCGGTCTCAGCGTAGTCGGCAGGTGTTACGGTGGATAATGGTATTATTTGATGATGTTAATGTATTACTTGACATTATGCTTATTGTTATCAAGCATGTGATATTATTGAACTGTTGCTAACCTGTTATATTTTTACTTAAACTGCATTGTTATATTTCCTTCACTGGGCTAGTTAGCTCACCCCACTCACCTTTCAGGTGATGAACCCGAGGAGGAGGACCCTCTTTATCAGGTTTAGGATGGATAAGCTGAAGCGGTGTTTCGGGATTCCCCTTTAGGGGAATGCCCTTATCTTTTCTTGTTGGTTCTTGGAACCATTTGCTTTTATTAAGTGTTGGGTGTGATACTTAATTTATTTTAATGTGATGTATTAAACCGTTTGCCTCTGTAGTGGCTTAAGTTGATGTTTTGAATGATGAATCAATGGATGTATTTGATTTTGATATATTGATGTTATTATTATGTATCTCTTGTGGGGTAGGCTTATAGTATATATTTGAGTCCACATGTTGGGAACATGTGTGACTTTTGGGCCCAACCGTTGATCTGACCCAGTTGGTTTGCTTGTGTTAGTTTATCTTTCAAAAAAAAAAATCAGTCGCGTTCCGAACCCACCTATTGGGTTGGGGCGTGATATGGACAATTATTTAAAAAAAAAAAAGAAAAAAGATTCCAATGTGGATGTTAGGTAGAGAGATGAAATGTAAAACCCATTGATTAGAAAGCATTTAGCCATACAACCATACAAGTGATATCTCAACATATTAGATATAGAAGATAATCACTAGTACAAATATTTATTTATTCTATTTTTAATCCTTCTAACTTTTATATATTCATTTTATCTCGTAAAAAAAGAATATATTTTTAAATACATGTTGATTTATTTATCTATCTATCCTAACAGTTGCTAGGCTTATATATTTACATGATAATCTATTAATAAAAATTCAAGCTTAACACATTGACTATATAAGCATCCAACTTTACCATTTATTAAATAAGTTAGGAAGATCTAATTAAGTTTAAATGTGTTTGTTTGACCTAATCAATTTATTAAATGAATTAATTTGACTCGTCTAAGAATATATGGGTTGATTCAACTTAATATGTTTATGAAAAGCTTAATACAACTTAAGTTGTACCAAATTAAACTCACATGTCAAATGGATTGACATAATCCTACTAATCTTAAATAGATTTTTGATTAATCCCATACATGATCTAAATCATTTATTAAATTTATTAAATGAGTTAACCATACCAAATAACTAAATATATAAATCAAGTTTAAATGTATTGACTAACCTTTTATTAATATATTAAATAGTTGGCCCAACTTTATCGTATCCAACGCACCTCTTCTATTAAATAAGTCGATTCAACTTGAAATATTTCATGTATTAATCAGGTTGGTCCAAATTGAATATTTCTTAATAGATCAATCAAATTCGTAACTAAATTTGTAATTTACTAAATGGATTGATTTCACCTAATTATTTCACAAAATTTAAATAGATAATTTGACTCATTGATTAATTGTCACAGTCTGAACCCAGAACACATGACTAATTTTTTTTTTTATATAAAAGAAACTCAAGTTTTCATTAGTCGACACGTGTAAAGAATTCACAAAAAAGAGGTTTCCATGAAATTAAATATATCACAACACAAGTTTTTAAATTTTAAATTCTAACTTTAATTATTTCAAACTAATCTAAAATTAAATAATACCCGGCAAATAACACAAACAGAGTCAGGTCCTTACGTTCAGGGGTTTAAAAATCGGTATCGGCCGATACGATATGTCGACCGATATATCGGCCAATATTTTTCTCTCTCCAGCCGATATCGGCCGATATTTCAACTGATATTGTGAATATCGGCCGATATTCACTTCTTCAAAACCGGTACATATCGGCCGATACGATATGTATCGGCCGATATTTGTACCCCTTCTTATGTTAATAAATGGTGGACTGAATCCAATACTGTACGTACCTATGGATCTTGACAAATTACTTAAATGGGTTAATCATTTTTTCATCAAAATTCATTTTTCAATTACAACTCATTTTTTCGAAGAAAATCAACAAAATTACCCTAATGAAGTATTGTAGGGGCTTACCTACATGTGGTATCTCACCATTTCTCACATGTAAAAAAATAAAAAAAAATAGATAGAATTTATTGAAATTCTCAATATAACTAAAAATGAATAAAGTAAACTAAATTTATTGAAAAAGGATAAAATAGTGTTAATAGCAGTGATTTCAAAAAAACTCAATAATTTTAAAATGATTGAAATAATATTAAAAAAAGAATCCTTCGAAAAGAAAGAAGTATTTTATGGGCATCCAAAACTTGGAACCAAAATAGTAGACGAATCGAGATCTTCCGAATTCAAATGAAGCCGTGCGCCGGTTTGGAAGTCTTCTAAAAATATCCCACAAATTTGAAAAAAAATTCTGCTTCCAATCGCCATCTCTTCGATCGCCCAAACAAATCCCAAGCCCTCTCTTTCCCTTTCGCTTTCTCCGCCAATTGATTTGAAGGGTTAGAGGGATTATGGACTCCAACGATCAGTACAGGGTGCTGGAAATCAAGGCCCTAAATTTGCCCTGTCAAGATGAAGCTCTCAAGATTCTCCACAGGATCGCCAAACAAGTCCAACCCATCATGCGCAAGTACAAATGGACAGTCAAGATCCTCTCCGAGTTCAAGTACCTCATTTCTTCATTCTCTCCCCTTTTTATATATATAGATATATATATATATATATATTTTAAATTTTCGTTAATTTTCATTTTTCTATGGCGTTTTTAAAATTTTGGTCGGAAATAAATTGCAGTCAACACTCATTGCTAGGGTTGAACGTTGGTGGGGGTGCACATATAAAGTTGAAGCTGAGGAGGTCGAATAGGGATTGGGATTTCTACCCATTCCATGAAGTTCTTGATACTATGCTTCATGAGCTCTGCCACAACGTGCATGGCCCACACCATGCCGCCTTTTACAAGCTCTGGGATCAACTCAGATTGGTACATTTCCTCCATCTGTGTCTATAAATTTTGGTGCATTTGGATTTGGATTTGCCCTGAAAAGCAATTGGTGTTGATGATATCTTATTTATGAATGAAACTACTGAATTTATGATGCAATGTATGTGTCATAGTTACAAAATATCCTCATGTTTACATTTTTAAGCTTTTGACTTGAAAGAGTATCATCTTTAACTTGTTTATTTTTCATGACCTTGCAGGAATGTGATGAACTGATAGCAAAGGGAGTAACTGGTACAGGTCAAGGATTTGATTGTCCTGGTAGGCGTTTGGGTGGGTTTTCTCGCCAACCTCCTCTTTCAACCCTAAGGCAAACTGCATTGGCTGCTGCTGAAAAAAGAGTGCGTCTTGGAGCTCTACTCCCATCTGGACCAAAGCGCCTTGGTGGTGACAGCAATATAATGGCTGCACTCAGTCCGATACAAGCTGCTGCAATGGCTGCAGAGAGGAGATTGCAGGATGATCTCTGGTGTGGTTCTGTATCCTGTGGAACATCTGGTGTGGCAGAAAGTGACTGTAGCTTGCTGGGGTCACTTGCTTCTACAGGATCTGTGGAAAGTTCAAACGATTCTATTGTTTCCAAAACAGATACTTCAACTGTGATAATTCTTGATGATGGAAATTCGTTTTGTGATTCTTCCAGTAAGAAGAGAAGTTACGACAAAGTTCTTGTTCAGTCACTGAATGATGGCTCAAAATCTAATTCCATGGATGGGTCTAACAGTGCTTCAACATCTGGATCCATACTTGATCATCCTCTGACAGAAAATAATGAGGCTACCTGGGAATGCAAGATATGCACTCTTGTGAACAAGGTATCGCTCTTCCTCTTATTAAAAAATGCTCAATGATTGTTATATTGTGACCACATGCTATAGTATTCAATCTTCTGCATCTCACATGTAAATCTTGACATCCAAATTATAGGCTGTATTATGGAGAGCTTAAAATGTATGTCATGTTTATTGATTAATTTATGCTAAAATCCATTTAATGATTCAGTGGGCAACAAATGGATATCATCATCATCATTCATTATAGCCACCAATCCCATTTTCTGGGGAGAAAAATAAGGTGCAATTAGTCAAGTGAGTGAAAGGGAGAAAAAGAGTTTATCTAAGATGAAGGAAAATAGAGTATTAGGTCTAAATGGTATTTGGTAGATGTTTGGGTTTTGTTGAGTGAATTGGGGTGGCTTACTTGGCTAGACTTTAGCAAAGTCATAAGTAGAAAAAGGATCTTGGAAGAATGGCAAAGGAGCACTATGATCTCCGAAGACGAGAGTGTATTGTTTTAGAGAACCAATTGGGCCATATGCCATGTAGATCAACTGCATAAGCCATTTTTATATTGAAATACCTCATGGAGAAATTTTGAGAGTGAAGGAAAGTTTATGCTTGGTTTTTATTGCTTTTAAGGAAGCCTACAATGTGGTGCCAAGGCATTTAATTTGGAAAGGGTTGAAGAAGGAATGCATCCCACATGGATACATTGTGGTTATGTAGGACATGTATGAAGGAACAAATGTAAGCATTAAACAAATATGGAAAGAGAATACCATTAAAAAAAATAAAAAATGGAGAGAGAATATAGTTCTTAGTTGGAGAGGGGCTTCACCAAGTTTTCACTCTGAGTCCTTATTTATTTTCTTTGGTTATGGACAACTTAATGTTAGAAATCCAAGATAAGAGTTCCTTGGGATTTATTGCTTGCAACCGACGTGGTTCTAACCATTGAGATTAGAAATCAATTAAATAGTACGTTGGAAATTTGGAGGAAATCTTTTGAGGCAAACCGTTTGAAAACTTGGTAGGACAAAGATTTTATGGAGTGTGAGTTGGTGGATTTGAGAGTATGGAGGATGAATTGATTAAATTTGAAAATGGGTTAGTATCATAGAGAGATCTTGACATCTAGGTCAATTGTAGAACAAATGGGTGTCTGGTTTGGATATTTCTAATAGGATGGGTGCAATGTGGGATAAATGTAGGCAAGCTAATAGGGTGGGACAAAGGCTTTTATGGTAACAATGATGATGATGTGAAATGGAGAAGAGTCCTAAAGAGGAATATCCTTTTTAGACTTTGAGTGAGAGTGGAGTGCGTGCATGAATCCAAGGTCCTTTAAGACTGAAGGTAAAAGAAATTTTGAGGGTATAATGTCAACGTGGATGGAGTGACCAATTGTAGATGGTGATTGATGGGCATTAATGGGGTGTTACAAGAGCAAGATGTTAATGCTCTTTGCAATAGGGGAGGAGTCTAATGAGGTGGAGCTATTTGCAATTACGGAGGCTTTGAAGGTATAGAAAGTGAAATTTCGAGGGAAGTTGATAATCAATTGTGGGCAATAGCAAAAAGAAATGCACTGTGGAGATTGTGAGCTATTACAAGGAAAATTAGGTTTTTATTTGAGGATTTGGAATTAACATTTAGGCATGTTAGGAACTCAGCTTATTCCAGTGCTGATTTTGCCAAACTTGGTGTTGGGAGGCAAGACTTGCATATGGGAACTCTAATGGATTGGAGATATTAGTTTCTAGTTGTAACATGTTTAGGGGTAATTTAGTTTTTTCTTAATTTTGTGTACTTTCTGGATCAGTGTATATCTCTTACATTGTATATGTTATACTTGCAGTAATGAATATGCTCTCATGTTGCTTTTATTTCCTTTTTCCTTTTTTTTTTCTTTGAATTATTACTAAAAAATTATTCCAAACAAATGAAGTAAAACCTGAAGAGCAAAGAAAAACAGCCAGGTCCACTGGGGAGTTGTGCCAAGGGCTGGTAACAAAGCTTTCAACTGCCACCACACTTGAGGAATGTGACTTTTTCTGGAGATGCCTGGCTCCTAGAAAATTGCATGACATCCCGTAAAGACATCTGAGGCTGTGGCCCATTGAATCAAACTTGGCTGGATCTGGTGAATCACTCAAGCTCTGTTATGCACTTTGTCCTCAAAGTTTCACCTATGATGGTTTAGCCGAACAAACCAGATGATGGTCAACGGTACCATTTTCCACATTGCTTGACTCTTCTTTAGGAAAGGTCCTGAACCGCATCATATGATGGGATCTTGGAAAGATGAAGGAATAACCAAGAAAATATAAAAAAAGTGATAGGTTAAAGTGCCATCTAGGGTTTCAAATGGACGATGAAGAAAAAGATGGTTACCCAACTCCTCACTTCTCCAACATAGCAAATATTGGGAGAAGATGTTTCTGGCTTTAAGATTGTTGGTGATCAATATTTTTTTAAAGGTAAGCCAACCAACAAAAGTTTTTGACTTCAGATGGAGCTAATGGTTTCTAGTGGCTTTGAAAGGAAAGAAACACGACAAAGTGGGCTTAATCAATGAATATATAGATTTACTGGAAAAGGATCCCACTTGCTTCATTTCTTCATGTTTTCCTATCTCTACCTCCACTCTAGGGTTTCTCATGCTGCTTTTCAGAAAAGGGGAAAAATAGAAAAGAAAAGAAAAGAAAAAAGAAAGACACAAGGCCTACAATACTTTTTTATTTGGAGACA
This sequence comes from Chimonanthus praecox, assembly GCA_022113865.1. Classification (NCBI taxonomy): domain Eukaryota; kingdom Viridiplantae; phylum Streptophyta; class Magnoliopsida; order Laurales; family Calycanthaceae; genus Chimonanthus; species Chimonanthus praecox. The sequence continues at coordinate 62,385,022 of CM039091.1, read as the reverse complement.
AGTACTATGGTATTTGGGGCCCTAAAAACCATGGCCAAAGTAATCCAATTGAGGTGATATTTGTAGGCTCCCTGTCCAAGCATAGGCATTTCTAACCAACCCATCCCCTTGATCGTAGTTGGGCCCCACAAAAGTTGGCATGGAACTCACTTGACAAGAGTTTGCAGGGAATCATTGTATTTGTAAATGTATGCATTTATATGGAAATGGAAATGTCACTTGAACTGCAACCTTTAAGTTGCACATTAAGCACTTAGTATGGTTCCGTCAGCTCCTTTGGCAGTCTTGATTCCATGGTGTGAAAGTATGTGCTTTTCTCTTAAATAAAAACTCTAATAAAATCAAGAAATAGAAATAGAGGATACAATCCAAAAGGAAAAGGCAAACAGATGGCATAAATTTGGGCCAGAAAGGACCTCAAGTAGCTGTCATATTAGAAACACCCCTTGATGACATTAGATAGCATATTCAACCTTCAAGCATGGGAACCACTTCCCAAAAAGTATGGTATCTGCTCATGCCTAACCCCGTAGAAAGAATACGGGCTTAAGGTCCATGGAATGGCATGATGAGCTCTATGACTTGAGAAGGATCCTAGAGAGTAGAGAGGTTAGACTAACCTGTTATTTCTCTCTCCATATTGTCTATAAAATAGCCAGAAAAAAGAAGAAAAAAAAAAAAACCAAATAACCTACATACTTTGATCTGCTTTGCTTGACCACATGAGCACAAACTTGTTCAGCGTCAACAGAAATAGCCACATCATGGAAATGGTTTAGCAAGGATGACACCACCTTTCTAGTGAAGGTACAATGGATGAATAAATTACTGTTGTCTTTCACATCTTATAGGCATAAAATGTAAATGCAATGGGATCCTTTATTCTCAAGTGATCTACTATGAGAATCTTATCAAGGTCAGGTACTCATCAAAAGGCTAGAACTCTAGGAGGGAGTTTGGACCTCCAAAGCTGCAAGGTGGTTGGGAGTGATTTATAAAGGATTTCATAGTGAAGGATCCACCTGTATCATATGACAGCAAGGAGTAGAGTGGCGGAGTTGGGGATTCTTTAGTCTATGTATGGTGTTTTCTTTTTCTTAGAGTATTGTTATTAAAATTTTAAAGCTGATGGGCTTGCATTCAATGGTATCAGCACTGTCACGCTTCAAGTAACTTCTATCTTCAATCACCAGTACATCATGCAACTAGCAAGTTATTCTCTTCAAGATGTATTCTTTTCAACGTCTTTTCTGAGTTTGACATTGTCTAAAACACACAACAGAATGGATAATCATTAGCCAAAATACAAGACAAGTTGTTTCATATGATCCTTCTTGTTTAATTCCATCAGTTCCTAAACATGACGGATCCTTTTTTAGGGCACTGAAGTCTATAGATGTGGGTGAGTAATGGTTCATTTGGATTTTGCTGTTCAAATGATTTGCATGGTTACGAGAGGTTGATTTTCTGCAGCCTTTAGCTCCAATCTGCGAGGCTTGTGGCACTGAAAAGCCCAAAGATGTTGCAACCAAGTTCAAGATTTGGTCCTGCAAATTTTGCACCCTAGAAAACAGTGTTAAATTGGATAAGTGTTCAGCTTGTGGGCAGTGGAGATATTCATCTGGTGCACCAGCATCTAGCAGCTCACCCTATCCAGGCACCTGAGTCTTTAAGGTAAAAATGGTATGTATATATATATATATTCTTGAAGCCTCTTGTATCTCTTATCTGTCATCTGTAGAGAATTAAAATGCAACCCAAATCAATGTGTGCACTTTTATGTCATCGGAAAAGCCTCGTATATATTCCCTTTTGGTGCAGTTCTGGGCAGGATTGGGTCATGAATCTTCTAATTGGAAATTTTTTTTTTTTAATTTACGTGTGGGAAACCGTGGGATACCCAGCGTAAAACCTCCACAGGTGAGCTCACTACCCCTAGGGCACACCAAGATTAGTCCATGGGGGCTCGAACCCACAACCTCCCACTTCCTGATACGGGAGGTAACCAATTGAGTTACACTCATGTGGATAATTCGACCCTTTTTTGGGTGTCTTTTTGGTTGGAAATTGGACATTATGCAATACATGGATCTCTTTTTCTCTGCATAGTTTATCTTATTGAACATTAATTTCAGCATGCTAAAATTACAAACTTCTTGATAAGCCTGAGCCATTTCTGATAATGAATCTTCTCACTGAAAAACCATACATTACGGGGTCTATATCAAGCCCTCTAATTGAGCATCTTAGTGGTCAACTGCTATGTGCATCAGGTGTTTTCTAAAAAATCTTGCAAAATTACTTCACAAACTATGTGAATGCCATTAATATATTTTCCATTGAATTAAATAAACAGTAGATATTATATCATTAAATTATTTTGAGATGATCTTGGAGTCGACATTCAAAAAAATTAATGAAAATGACTCAAAATTGATGAAAATAGTTCTAAAATAGGATAACTTGCTTTTAAAAATATTGGTGAAAATAACTAAACTAAAAAATTGGTTGAAATCAACTTTTTTTAAAATAAAAAGTACGGAAAACCCCGGTTCGGTCCGTTTTTATTTACCTACCATCTGTTTGTAACAAATAAATCAAAGGGTCATAGTCATCCAATCAGTGAGATTTTCGGATCATGTTCCATCCATTGTGTGGCCCATCAGATCAATAGCCTGGATATTGAACCAAAGAATCCACTTGTCTGAATTCGGTAGCTCCATGAAACTGAATTAGAACATGGCATGATATATATTTTTTCATTTAAAAAAAACCTTTGAATTTTATAAATCTAAAAAACCACTTTTTTTTGTTTTTGTTTTTTCGAGCCTTTCTGAAGACTAATTGAGTGTAATTGATTGTTTAAAAAAATACAAAATTTCCCTTAAATAAATTGTCTGCCATGTAAATACAAAATTCATGGGTTAGGCTTCATCTATCTTTACCCTGAGCTCATTTAGATAACATAAAAGCCCAAGTTCTCCTGCAGCCTATCAACCTTTCCAAGGGTAAGGTTTGGAACCTGCCTGCCTGTTGTAGCCTGTTTTTTTTTTTTTTTAATTTAAAATTTTCAACAATTTTGAGATTAAATTATTTAACCAAGTGAGCCTTAGGCCCATCTTTGAAGCCCAATTTTTATTAAAAAACAGAAGGCCCTACAAACTTAAGGCTTAGAGAGGGGGATTTATTATCAATATGTAATAAAAATTAATATAATACCTACATTTATTTATAAATACATACACATATGGCTAAAATGGGTTTATTCCTTGAGCCTAACACTCAAACAAGTTTGAGCTGGGCCCATCAGGCTATTATGTGTTAAGCCCATTCTTTTATGATGGTTGAGTGAGGCACAAGCTAAGTTTAAAAGCCCAAAAACATGTCCTATTATTGAAGTTTTGTAATGTATTTTAAAACCTCACCCCCTTTGAGGATGGTTGACCTTCAATAATCCGGTAAAAGTTTGATAATTGTCATTTTGGGTTGTTGAAGTATTTTATTCTTCATAATTAAAATCAGTGCAAATTAAACTCTTTTTTAATAAAAGTATAATTATTAAGTTTTTTTTTTTTTTTATAATTTATGTGTCAAACCCTATCCCATTTCTGAATTCTCCTAAAATAGTTTCATTGAGGGGCCGGGTTTTAAACATTTGTTCTGCGACTTGGGTGCTAAGATAAAAGAGTCGTTGAAGTTGGTGAGAGGGCAATTTCAAATGTGAGGAGACTCGAAGCTTATGAAAGAAAATTTTGAAGGAAGAAATATTCCATTTGCCTTTTCTTCCTCTCCCTCTCCCTCTCCCTCTCCCTTTCCCTTTCTTTCTTCCCCCTTTGAAATAATCCATGTCCGTACATTGAGGTTTGTTTGGTGAAGAAAGGGAGAGAGAGACTAATTCAAAACTAATTCAAACTTCAAATATGGTGTATTAAAGGCTCCTTCTATGGACCTTCTATGAGCTGACCCAAGACCAAAATTCAAGTCAAGAGTCCACCTTCTCTCTCTGCTCTCTCTCTCTCTCTCAAACATAGACAGAAAAAGACGTTGGATTTCTACAATGGGAGTCTAAAGAACACTTTCCTAGCTTCTTCCTCCCTTAGAAGGAGCATTGGGTGTTGTTGACATGGTGCTCTGCAGGGCCACACCAAATTGAAAGAATCCTCACTTCCTTGTCTGCCCCATGGGGTACCTTAAGTTTCAAATATCGGCCAAAATTCATGTCCAGTCCACCTCAGTGTCAAATATAAGCCAAGTTTGGGATTTTGGTCTATGTTTTCCGGTGTAGGTCTTCATTTAAACGAGAAATCAATAAAATATTGGATTCTTTTACAAAAACCGTCATGGGTCAAAATATTGGCACATATTTTTGAGATTTCAAGTTTCTTTTACAGAAAATTAAGAAAAAATTGGCCCAAATTGAGCTAAATAGCCGATGTTTTGGATAAAAATTTTGGGCTCTTTTTGGGAGAGCAAGGTGTTCATTGTTTCTTATAGTACTGGACTAATTCTTTGGACATGTATAAACTTCCTTATTCACATACACCCGATTAACATTATAGGGAGTTGTCCTTTTGTGTTGAGAGGGATTTGAACCCAAGACCTCCTGCACCTCAAGTGAGTTATTGACCGTCAAACCAACCCTCCTTAGGACTGATATATTAATTTTGAATGACATTTAAAACTAACTATGGATATCTTCCTAACGATCGAACCAAATTATGTGTTGGTGCTATTTATATGTATAAGGTGAGGATCACATGATCATCTGTACTCTAAGTGGTTGCTTGAGCACTAGGAATGTGAGCCCTAAAGTGGATCAAGTGGACTCCATGTCTTCTCACACTAATCCATCTTTAGAATTGTATCCATATTCAATTTGGCACTCGTTTGAGTATTACATAGTATCAATATAATTTGATAGATTTCCACTACTAGATAAAAATAATTTTTTTATCCCTTAAAAGGCATGACTACACTTAATCTAATGAAAATGAATTTTTAAGTCACTATATATGCAAGTTAGGACCTTTCAAAATCATTTGAAGAGTGATTTTTTACATTGAGTCTTATTAGAAAAGTCTTCTTAGTGTAGTAACTCAACGACAATATCATCAGTAAAATTGTAAGTTTTGTTATTTTAATCATGAAAATTTTCAAATTATGTTATATAATATTAATGCACCCATAAGAATAATATTCAATGACAAATAATCTCCAAGTTACAATTATAGTTCCAAACAACTATAGAACAAGAATAATGTTTTTGGGACTATAATCGTAACTTGGATATTATTTGTCATTGTGTTTTTCATTATTATTACATAAAATATGATACAACATTTTAAATGGTTGAGTTTGCATGGTATGGTAGGGTCATGTCATGTGGAAAATGACTCATAAATGTCTACATTACGTTCGTGGTGGGCCATCACATCCATCACAACATTTGTCACGTCAAGTGGGTATTTTAAAAAGGGTATTTTGTTCATTTTATTTAAATAAATAAAATAACAATTGATAAGAGAAATTATTACAATTCTTTCTTTTATTTAATTTAAATTAAATAGGTATACATAAAAATTATCAACTTATTTTCCACCATCATACAATTTAAAATTGAGTCACAACAAAGAGTGGGTCTTCCATCACAAGCTCTCAAGAGACGTGATTTAGATGACATGTGATGTGTGAAATTTTTTCTTTATTTAATTATTTTATTGTTTGTTTCAAACTTTTAATAGAAAATATTTAAATATGTAATTGTACGAATTTTTTTTTATCAATGCCCATTCTCACATGTGACATTTAGGAGTAAAATTAGATAGAGTGATCTCTACTAATTGGCTCTTGGTATTTTAAATTTAATTGTTTCTTCCAATATATTAGATCTACCTATTAAAAGAGCATATTGATTTTTTTGAATTTACATGTGGGAAAGTGTGAGATACCCAGTATAAAATTCTCACGGGTGAGTCCATTACTCTTAAGACACACCAAAATTAAGTCATGGGGCTCGAACCCACAGGCTCCTGCGTCTTGAGACGGGAGCCAACTAGTTGAACTACACCTATGTTGATAAATTCGAATGCTTCTGAAAAAAGCACACCACTTATTTTAATTTTTTTAGAGTAAAATGATATTTGTTGAAGATTTTTATAGAATTGAATTTCACCAAAAATGAGATAATAACATAAACATGGGACCTCCTATGCTTATTGTTTTACAATTATGCAATAAAGTGAGAGGCAGGCTCTTTTTGATGGTTTTAGCATGTATGATGCCATGTATGAGCTTCATTCTTTTCTCTCTCTTTCTGTTTGGGAATGAGAATTTGTCCGGAAAAAAAGGGTGATGTTCATTAGAATTCTGCCTTTTTTGGATTATTATTGGTTGCAATCCAAATCTAATCAATCCTAGGTCTTAGTCTTTGATAGAAACCAAATCTATCATCATTCATTTATCTCTGCAACAACAATGGCTTATTTTCTACGCAGGAAAGCAGGTAGAATGCATTGAACTCTTTACTCTTCACTATTTTGAGAAGCCACGTGCTTATTATCTGCATGGGTATCTATCATTATATTTGGATGACATTATTCATGAGAAATTAAATATCTTGAGTTTTATAGCAATCTTGTAGGTCATTGGGCCGATATTTTGACCTAATTATATATTATTCCTTAGTAACCTATAAAAAAATTTATGAATTAGTGTCCCACCAAAAACAAGTCCGATGGTATGTTCGATTTAGAGTAGAGTTTTTTTTTTTTTTTTTTTAAATACAAAAAATGATTCTTTTTAGTGGGTGAAATGACAACCGATGTTGTTGCTGTTGATCCCACTACAAACACATCCTTTGGCATGATTCTAAATCATTATAGTCATTAATCAATTAAGCATTTGATACGAATCCTAATTGGAAAAAAAGTATGAAATATAAAAAGAAAGTAAGAAAATCTAGAGAAAATGAGAGATACAAAATCCATTTAAAAGAGAAATTGAGTTGAAGCTATGTTCTGAAGGATTTTATTTTTCAATTTAATCTATAAATAGAATTAGTTGCAACTTAAATGAAAATAATAATATTTGAGAAATGAATAATTTACTAATTATAACTAATGACAAAATAATCTTAAAATACTTTATTCGACTAGGATGCTACTAGCATTGCTTAAGCATTTAATTGATCTCACCATTTATCTTTTCAAACTCATCTCAAGTAATTTATGATTTAACTTATGATTTATCTCATCATTTAGACTGCATTTGGATGGAGGTAACCCTATTACCCTTATTTAATAACTTTTTATCTATCTTCTCTCACTTTTGAACACCCTTTTAAACAATGGGTATTTATAATATCTAAGATAACTCCTGATTAAGAATATCCCTGATTAAGAATAACCTTTAGTGACTCCTGTAAAATTAATCTTTTATCCAAGTGCGACTTTGAAGTCTTTATTTAAATCACAATTATCTGCGAAAGATATGAAGGTGAATAATTTTGGATGCTCCTTAGATACATGACACTGGTCCTTGTACAAGATCAAACCCATCATTTCGTTGGTAAGAAGTAACCTCAATTTAAATTTATTCAATGAGAGGTGCATGTACTCATGTATCTAAGGTTAGGCTATTTTCCAAGAAGAACGAGGCCACTCTAAAGTTTTAAAAAAAGGGAAAACGAGAATGAAAAAGAGAAAAAGGAGGAAAGGTGTGTTCCCTTCATCTCTCACTCTCATAATTCTTAAGCACTGCTCAATTCTAGCTTTTCCAATGATTCTGACCCTTTTTCTGAATTCTCTCCACCTGTCTTAGAAAAGGGGTTCTCTACTTCTTTTCCTTTTATTCAAATGCTTACAGTGAGGAAAATAATTCATTTGTGAATGGATTAATTAATTAATAGATGTTTTTTTTATTAAATTTATATTTATGTTAATAAATGAAAGTTCAAAATTCATTTTATGGTCATCTTAGACTGTTTTTTTTATCTAAAGTGGAAAGATTGAGTCATATAAATAATTAAACTATTGTAACTTTTAAAATAATATCTAAAATAATTTATTCTAGTTAAAATTTGTACATTCAAATAGGTGTAGAACTTTTAAATCTACTCTTCTTGATTTTATAAAACAAGTTAATCATCCCCTTCAATTAACTGATTTAAAGATTTACACTAGATAATTATCTACATTAGTGTTTATGACCAAAAGAACTGGTTCCTATAAGTGAAGTGTCTGCACATTGAGAATTGGTGTATATACCAGCTGTGCCCATGTGAATGTCCAATCAATGCACCACTTGGATGCAGTGTTGTCTATTTTCTTCAAATAAAGCCCGTTTTTGTGAATGAGTTTCTTTTATTTTATTTTAATTTTATAACATGCGTAACTCTATAGGATCTACTGACTATTAATTTAATGCAGAAATTATAGATATTATAAAAAATATTTTTTATTTAAATGCACTTATTCATTTATTTTAAGAAAATGAAATGAACGACCAATTGAGAATTCTGCTGCAGCTGTCTATTTTATTTAATTTAAATCAACAACTTATCTTTAATTTTTTTTTGTTAAGAGTCATTAAGTCATGAGAACCTTACAATTCAATTAAGTTACTTTAGCTTTTGTAGTTGCTTTGGTTCTTCATATATTTATATATAATTTATCTTAGATATATATGTTATGGATTGTAGATGGTTGCATTATTCAATAATCTTCATTATTTACCTTTTTTTAATGTTTGTCATCTTTAGAAACTTGATTTCTATGGCTCCCCTTCAAATCTCTAATTTTAATTGTCAATCGAAGGTATACTTTTTGCTAAGTTGATTTTGTTTGGAAAGATATCTTATTTATTTTTGATAACTTTCTAATGTGAAAAGTCATGAATAATTAGTTTTTAAAAAATTAATTAAGATACTAATCAAATAACTCATCACATCAACGCAAAATATAAAAAATGTTTGATTTCTAAGTTAAGTTTAGCATTTTCCTTTTACCTATGTCGTTTATCAAGATTTGGGTGTTTGTCTTATTTAGAGCAAAAATCTTATTTATATATATATATATATATATATTTTTTTTTTTTTTTTTTAAAACCCTATATGTTAGACTAAAAGATACCCAATTGTGGTTTATGTCGGACATTCAGATAAAGGGTAATTTTACAGAGGTGACCCCTTACCTGAGATCACCTTTGAATACCCCAACCTTCAAAATGGAATATTAAAAAAAGTGATGAAATGAGTGATTATTTAAATATTTACTCTCACTTAAATAAATTTTTAGATTACCAAACAAGGTAAGACCATCCAAATTTTCAAACATAGCCAACGTTATGTTAGATATTTTGAATAGGTAGAAAGCCATAAAGATAGGGGTACCTATATTTGATGACACTATGAATAATGTACTTGTGACTCTATTAAAGTAAGTATAATTGATTTCCCCCCTTTTCTTACTTATTTCTTTTTCAAGTTGTTAGAAAATCAACTCAAAAAGGATGAAAGCATCTAAGATTTTAGTCCATCTCTTTGTGTAGGCATCTTGGGTTCAAAGTGTACATTCAATCAAAATAAAATTAAAGTCAAAGAAGACACCATTCTTCATTGAAATCAAACACAGAAATAAAAAAAGAAAAAGAAAGTGAAGAACATTTTATGATGTATCTCACAAACCTGTAATAGTTGGATAGAGCAATTTTTATAAATTATATCATCTATAAAATTCTTTATTCATCTCACTTAATCATGCGAGATCCAACCTCTAACGAATATACAATCTTCCTATGGAAAGTCATCACCCAAATCTTTTAAAAACTGTTATTGTGTTAATTTTTAAGATAAACTTATTTAAAATATATTAGATTACAGGAGTAAGAGATTTAAATAGAAAGAAAAATAATTCACATGGGTATAGCTTAACTGATTGCTTCTGGCTTAAGGAAGTGGGAGATTGTGGATTCGAGCCCTATGGGTTTAACTTTGGCGTTTGAAGTTTTCTAGACGTAAATTTGAAAAAAAAAAATAGAAATAAAGATACCATCCTAAGTGAATATAATACTCCATCTTCAACTTTCAACGATAACTCAGTAACCATCTTGCTTCTTAGTTTAGTAACTTTAATCATGCTTCTTAGTTTAGTAACTTTAATCAGATTAGAATAATTGTACAAGTTCATCAACCAATTTTTTGTCTTTACAAGTGGCACATGCTATTGACCTTAGCAACGCAATTTGGAATGGGTCTCATGATCATAATTTAAGATCACATTGATTGAATTTCTTTCATATAATCATTTGATTTAGTGAAAAAATGATCATTAGTGACATTAATTTTTTTTCCTTCTATTTATAGTCAGTTTTTTAGTGCAATTTTTACTTAATATTGTGATCAATATCTTCTCTATATCACTAAGGTTTAAATATCGGCCGATACATATTGTATCGGCCAATATTTATCGGTATTTTCATACCGAACAATATCAGCCGATACGATATGTATCCGTTGTATATACATATTATCAGACGATATGACCGATATTCGGTCCGAAATATTGGTTACAATATCGGCCGATATTCATAAATATCGGTTTTTAATTTTTATTTTTTTTTAAAAACACCGATACGGTTTTTACACGGTTTTTTGCGGTTCATCACGGTCCGTCCGATACGGCTTTTACGTTTTTTTGCGGTTTTTTACAGTTTTTCATGGTTCATCACGGTTCGTCACGGTTTTTTGCGGTTTTTTCACGGTTCCGATATCGGAGGAGAGAGAAAATGCCTATATCGAGAGGAAAGATAAAATTATCGGCCTGATCGATTTTTAAACCCCTGCTCTATCATGTAAAAGTCTATGGCTTTTGAGTTTTTAAGTTCAATTTATGTCTTTCAATAATATTTTTTCTTTTCTACAGCAACTCACCCAATTATTATATATTAAAGTGGATGGAAGTGAGAGGAGAATGAGTCTTGTCGAATTTTTTTTTATAGGTTTCTTAATTCATGTAATTAACATTTTATTCCTTAATTCACTCGAAAATACCACGAAGTAGAGCTGAAACTTGGGTTGGGTTGGGTTGGATTTCAATATACCCAATTCAACTCATGTAAAAAATTATTGAAACCGATCTGACCCGAATTGTAGACCCGATTACTCAACCCGACTCGACTAAATTTCTGACCTGACTCAATCCGAGTACTATTTTATAACTTGGTGCACTCAAGTTGGTTTGGTCAAATCGGATTACTTTTAAATTTCTTAATCCGACCCAACTCGAATTTCATGCATATTTATTTTTCCCAATCCGATCTGACTCGAGATATACAAGAAAATAATCCAAACCCATTGATTTCTCGAATCGAATCATGCGGATCAAATTAAAACCCGACCCAAATTTCACCCCTACCACGAACATAGTTTGATAATTTAGATCTGATACATCTTATCAACTCTCTCTGGCATCACTCACAATTTCTCTCTTATTCTCTGCAGTACGAGAGATTTATTGATGGTCATCACTTTGGATGGATCGATTGTAGAACAATCTCAAAATCTTTTGATCTGTTTTTTATGTTCTCTCTATTATTTTTATTTAAATAAATAAATTTATTTCAAGAATATGCTAATTGAAGTGTTTTCTTTAAAAAGATAAGGATATAAATATTTCCATTAAATATTTACTTTTATTTTATAATTGTATTGATACTAATTCTATGTTTTATATTTTTATGATTCAAAATAAGTGTTATTATTATTACCATTAATAATGTTATTGCTACTAACCCTTTCATAGGACAAGCATTTTTCACTAATCTATAATTATGTTATTTTAAATTACGTTTCAAAATTACCCTTGAATGTTTGTTAAAAATTTCCTTTAATGAGTTACAAATGAAAGGGCTATAGTCATAGATAAGGGGGTGCAAAATGGAAAATGTGGAAGGGCATATATACCTTTCTACAATGTATATATCTGCTAGTAAAATTAAGAAAGCCTACCATGCAAAACAATATATATGAACATGGAAATTTATTATCTATTTAGATTTAGACCAAAAGTACATATAATGATGTGTTTTGCTTTTGAGCATCATGAAAAATGTTTTATTCATTTTGTTTTGATTGCCCAATTCATGGAATTCTCAAAGGGTGTGACCCAATTGCATTTTTTATTGAGTCATTGTTCAAAAACTTTTTGCCGTAAATTATTGGCAACTAGATTCATTCACATAATTTTTAAAAGATTTTTGTCAAAAAATGCAAAAATAACCTTTTAGGATTGAATGTTTATTTGCCCATTAAATATTAGCTCAATAAAGTATTTTTATGAGGAGATTTTGGAGCTTTTGATAGTCGGAATTTGAACAAGAGAAGGCTTAGATTTATTATAAAACATTATTTATTATATTAATTTACTTGATATGATTTAAAAGGTTGTTCAGAGACAACAGAATGAGTATGATTTGGTTTAGCGTCAATATGAGGCCAGTCATTTTAACATGAATAAAATTTATTGTACCACTCATTAAGTAGCAGCGTACCACTTATCAAATAACGGTGTATCGATGATATGCCGCTATGCTTGTATATGTTCTATATATCGGTACACCGCTACTTAATGAGCGGTATACCGATATGGATAAATGAGAATTTCACTCTATCCCGTATTTTCTAACAAATTTTGCTCGTATTAGGATGGACGTCTTTAATCTAAATACAACTGGGTCATTCAAAACCAATATTTTAAAAGTTGATTCATGGATCAAACCTTCTTAGAAAAAGGTTGGGTTTGATAGGGTTCGACTAAACTTCAATTAGAGTCGAACTCAATCAAATCAATCATAAATTATGATGTCTTATAATAGTATTAATTAACTAATAGATAAATTAAGTAATAATAAATAAGCTAAATATAATAATATGTTAATAAATATAAAATATAGAATTTAGTATTCACATTTTCATAAAAATGTCTTATTTATACTTAATTGTAATTATAGATAATAGAATATTCCAATATAATAAGTTCAAAACTGTTTAAAAGTAACTGAGATTAACCGTATCAATCCTCTTAAGTTGCTCTTTGCATTGGCTTTGACCATGGGGAGATAAGAGAGAGGAAAATGGATACCATGGAAAGGTAGAAAGGAAGAGATCAATCAAGAAATTTGAGCAGAATCAGAGAGGAGAAATAAAAATTTAAAGAAAGAAGAAAAGGAAAGCAAAGATGAGAAGCGCCCGAATCTCAAATCTTTAGAAATATTGTAAGATTTGCCCATTCCAAAAAATACTAGATGGAACAAGCTGTAATTGGCTGTGATGAGTAAAAGTCCAGATGGGAAAAATTAAAAAAAAAGAGTGATTTCTATACCTTGAAAGAGAAAAATCCGACACTTGAAGAGGAAGTGCCGATTTTAAACGCCAGGAGAGACACAGAGAGGAGAGAGAACTGAGAGGAGAATGGAGAGGCGGAGAGAGTGACAACAATGGTGTCATAGGGAGATTTTATGTAGCACCGACTCTCAGAAATCTCTAGGGTCTTAGGCCCTAACAGCAGTACAAGTAGGGCCTTTATAGCACATTGGGGTCTTATGCAGCGGCCTAGTTGGCCTAAAGTCTAGGACAAGCTTGAATCTATGAATTGGAGAGAGAAAAGTCACTAGAGAAGAATTAGAGGAACATAGAATGCTAGGGCTCCAATTGATGTTTGATATATTGAGTATTTGGGTCGGATCATATTTATTTTAAATTTTTAAGTTCAATTTGACCCAATTTTATATAGATTTTTTTTTCCAACCCGATTCGATACAAAATTTATAAATACATTACCCGATCTACTGAATTCTCAAATCAGATCATGAGAGTCGGGTTAAAACCCGACCCAAGTTTCACTCCTATACTGTCTGTAAGGGGTTCAATGGAGTTTATTGTCGTGCACGTGGCATGAGAGAATTAAAGTTGATTTTAGAGAAAGAGGAGGAGGAGGAGGAGGAGGAGGAGGAGGAGGAGGGGAAGAAGAATACGGGAACAAGCAAAGTCAATTTACGTGCTCCCGAGGTGTACCCACCAATTTTCCATGTACATATGCCAAGATGTGAAGATCATGCCTTGAATTTCCAGATCCCGTGTCTTGAAATCTCTCTCTCTCTCTTTCTCTCTCTCTCTCTCTTTTCTTGATTGATTATTTACTTCCTCTTCCCATCTTCCCTACTCCCACATTTCAGAACAACCAGAAAACCCTAATCTCTCATCAATTCCCGCAATAGTTTAGAAAATTACAAAACTACCCCACCCTCTTTGTTTCTAATCTTCCTTTCAACAACCCCCTCTTCTCCTCGCCCATTTATTTCTGTTAAATACCGTTCTATTCCATTCGATTCATCTATTCTCTTCCTTCTTATATCTGTTACAAGGGAATACTCCTCAAGATTTCAGCAAATTACAGAAACGCCCCCACCTTCTTTATTTCTTTCGCCTTTCCATTCCTCTATTATTTTCATTCCTCTCTCCTTTCAAATGAGCGACTGATGAGAATATGACCCATTCAGTTATGAGGCCGACTCAACCGCAATCGAATTCATCCATGAATCGTCCCCGTCGCCGTCCCGATCTCACCCTCCCGCTGCCGCAGCGCGACACCTCGCTCGCCGTCCCTCTTCCACTACCTCCCTCCGCCGTCGTCGCTGGCTCCTCAGCAGCCGCCGCGGCGCTCCCTCACCAGCAGCTGCAAACCCCAAACCCGTCCGACCTGGAGCGGGTCCGTCGTATTGGAAGCGGCAGCGGCGGCACCGTCTACATGGTCCGGCATCGGCCGACCAACAAGATCTACGCACTCAAGGTCATCTACGGCAACCACGAAGATGCTGTCCGCCGCCAGATCTGCCGCGAGATCGAGATCCTCCGCACAGCGGACGACCCCTTTGTTGTCCGCTGCCACGGCATGTTCGACCACGCCGGCGAGATCCAGATCCTCCTGGAATACATGGACCGTGGCCCTCTAGACGGTCGGGGGCCGATGCCGGAACCCTTACTCGCCCAAATTTCTTTCCAAGTTCTCAACGGTATCTACTATCTCCACCGCCGGAAGATCGTCCACCGGGATATCAAGCCGTCCAATCTCCTGATGAACGACCGAAATCAGGTCAAGATTGCGGACTTCGGTGTAAGCCGGATTCTCGCCCAGACGATGGATCCTTGCAATTCTTCGGTTGGCACTATCGCTTACATGAGCCCAGAAAGGATCAATACTGATCTCAATCATGGTGCATACGATGGCTACGCTGGTGATATTTGGAGTTTTGGAGTTTCGATTCTTGAATGCTATCTTGGCCGATTTCCTTTCCAGGTTGGGAAGCAAGGTGATTGGGCAAGTCTGGTTGTCGCCATCTGCTACTCTCAGCCACCTGAGGCCCCACCTACTGCATCGAGGGAGTTCCGTAACTTCATCGGCTGTTGCCTGCAGAAAGATCCGGGGAAGCGGTGGACAGCGCAGCGGCTGTTGCAGCACCCATTTGTTCAACAGGTCGCTGCCGCCGTCTCAGCAGCTGTTACCCACAATCAGGTAAGGAACATGCATCCACCGCCGCCGCCTTTTCTTCCTCCGCCTCATTCTGGGTGATCGGAAATTCTCCATTTCTCTCTACCCCAGATCTCTTTTCCCCTTGAATTGTGCTTCTTTTTACATTTTTGCCATCTTTTCTTCTTTGCAACTTCTCAAATTTCTGCCCACCTTTTTTCGCTTCTTTTCTTTTTACCGGCCTCACTCACGGCTCTCCGGCAGCATTCTCCCCTTCTCTCATGCCAATTTTCTTTTTCTTTTTTGCCCCTGTATTTTTCTTCATTTTTTTTTTTCAAATGGAAATTTCTCTGGGTCTGCTTGCGAACTGAAGGCAACCAAAAAAATGAAATATCTCTTTTAATCTCAGGGATTTTTTTTTGGGGGAAAGTATGCAAAAAAAGAAGATGAAGGGAGGTTGTTTTCTTGCAAATTTAGTGGGTGCTGGCTTGTGTCTGTAACATGGATACATAAATGGGAAATGAAAATTGGAAATGCAATTTTTTTTCTCTTATTTGGTGTTTTCTTTTAATCTCTTTCTGCTATGCATGTTTATTTATTTATTTACCTATTTTAACATATACATTTCTGTAATGGAATGGTTGGCTGGATGCGGTTTTACATTTTGGTGTTTGTCAGTCGAATATAGAGTTAGTTATCAATAATTTATTAATAATGAATTAGTTATTAATTAATAGTATAATGTGGTTGTATGTGACCATGGCTTAGCTAAACTGTTACTTTTAACAAAGTGAGGCGAACCTGCTTTAATGCTTTTCCATAGGTGGCCTGTGGTGGTGGGCCATGTGTGACCCATTTAGATTCAAGACTGGTCTTTTGGGTTCTCACACACTAAAATTTACAACTCAAATTACGGTCCCCAGATGGGATCAAGGAGACACAGTTGGGGCCGTCCATTTTGGTGGTGGGCCCATGGGCCATGATACTTAGATTCTTTGAACAGTGTTTCGCTGGGATTGGATAGCGTTGTTAACGGAAAAGTTCTCTATAATGATGATGGCAACACTTCTTCTTTAGGAGGTTCTTTTTAGTATTAGTTTTGGGTTTTTTTTTTTTCCCTCTAAATTGAGTTAAGCCCATTTTATTGAAAGGAGAAATCAGCTTCCAGTCCAACAATGGGCCCAAAGCCCCAAACAGAACGAGACACTCCGGCTTCAAGGGGGCGGTTCCTGGCCATCAGGGCCCCTATGTGGGACCAATTATAGTAAATTTAAATTATTAAAATTGTTATTATATCTTTTAAATTTAAATTCAATTGTTGGCATGTCTATTTGATGCATTTCACAATGATGAGTAAATTTTTTTTTTTTTTAATAAAATGAAAGCTATGACGATTCAATGGGAAATGGGTCGTATTTTTAACAGGCCCCTATAATCTCTCTCAGATAGCTTCTCATGCCAGATCTCCCTTAGCAGGCAGTAGTAAAATTTCAATGTCTAATTTTTGTTTTTAATCTTAACTCCCGTGATTTTAAATCATGAGAATATAATTGTAATCATAGCCTAAACTATAGGGTCAATTAAATGATTAATTCAACCATATTAATTTTTTTTATTTTTAAGTTTATATTTAACTTTAACTGATGTTCGGGTTGAACATAATAAGTAAATATATAGATTTAATAGTTTATTTTTTATTTCTTGCTAAAATGGTTAGATAGGCTCTATTTTGAACAGATTAATAGTGTTATAACTATTCAATTATTTATATATCTTCTAAAACTACACATCAAAGCATTGGAGTTTAGTTCTTTCCTCGGAAACCTGTTGTATGATCTTTTGATTTTTCATTGTTTTACTTAAAAAGGTGTACATATTTGAATAATAGAATTATTATAACTCGTTATTCATGTAGTCTGACATTTTTTTCTTCAAAAATTCAGGCAATTAAGTGAAAGATAATTCTTATTGCTTAATTAGATTATTTGGTAAAAAGTTTTGATGGTATTTACTGTGTTGGGAAGTACTGACAGAGTTTTAGATTGGAGGGATAGAAAATTACAATCATTATTAAAAATTATTATTTTATGTGTTTAGAGCAGGCCTCATCATAAACCATGACATGGAAGGGAAGAAAATATTTTCTTAAGATTATTATTTTTCAAAAAACTGAGGTAAATATTTGTGAAACTGCCTACTTTTTGTTTTATTTTTTTTGTTTAATTTTTAAATAAGTGGCGGAAAGTTTTCTCAATATCAGCATTTATGCAAAGTAAACTGTTGAAAAAAAGCTTATTATTTTTTTTCTTTTAAATCGAATTAAGGGGAGATCAAGCATGAGCTCAATCTTAAAAGTATAGTACAGGTGTTTTATCAAGCAGGTGCTAAAATGGATAAATTACCGACCGTGGTGCTTATCAAAATGTTTCAAATGGTTGAATCATTCTTGAATTTTAATTTTTAAATAAATTATTAAATAAATCTTTTTATATATTATGATCAATTCAACCGTTAAGATTTTATTCAATGGACAACAATTAATATCAGATCTACATTTATAAAAGAAAGAAACATTTTTAGCGGTTATTAGATATTTAGATTAGCTGCGTGGGGGCTATACACCATATCAGATTTGACTGCAGTTTAGCTCTTGAATCAAACGAAGTTACATATTTTAATTTATAAAAGTTGTCAAAATGCTTGAAATTTACCAAGGAATTGATGATAGAGATGCTAAGGTAATATTATTATTGAATTTACGTGTGAGAAATGATAGGAAAAAAGTAGTATAAAACTCTTACGAGTGATATCTACTGTTTTGAAGACGCACCAGATAAAACTATGGGACTCGAATCTGACACCCCCACTTCATTTATTTAGAGTATCAAAGAGAGAGAGATTGAATCATTTTATGAGATCAGAAAAATGAATGTTTTGTGGTAGTCATGGCACTGAAAAATCATTTTGGTGAGCTTCAATGATTTGTCGCCTTTAGGCGATATTAACGACAAGAAAGTCCAAAACAATGAAATTTCAACATCTTTTTATTAATGTTCGAGTCAGTGACATATCATTATCATTTACCATTTTTAGAAGAATTTGTGCCACTTTTTATTTTAAAATGCTGTAGAAAAGTTTAATGAGATGCTTAAAATAAGATGTAATTGAAAATGTTCATGTTTAAATAAAGATTTTAGTAAAATAATAAGTCATTTGTAATCATAATTTTAAAAGATTCATTCTTAGAGTAGAGATCTTCTAAGTTGTAAGTAGAGATAGTATATGGATCGTGGCAATAAAACCCATACTTTAGTAGTAGTTGATAATTCAACTCATGTTTGCTATTCGATTGAGACCATTTTATTTTAATTGATTTGAGACAATTTTCAATAGCTTTGAATATGTAACAACTCAAAAAAGTCAACCGTGACAGAGTCAAAGAAAAGACCAATGTAGGAAAATACAACTGCGTCAACCAAGAAAATTCATTCATTTTCAAACACAACTCAGTCAATCAACAAAATTATATATATATATATATATATATATATTTTTTTTTATTTCTCCTCTGTTCAGAAACAGGAACTTGTTCTTCATTGATTCAATAAAGTAGATAGACATGTTTACTAAATAGAGTAAAAGTAAATAAGTAAAATTTTTCCTTCAAGTCTTCAATCCTAACTTGAGCCTGAGATGATGATGAATCAATTAGAAATGTCATTTTCTTTAAAATATTTGATTCATTAAAAATCATTTTAGTTGAATCGGATTAAGCTATATTTTTAAATTCTCTATAATTTAATCAATTTAAATTATTTTTTTAATATTTAAGTTTTATAGTATTAAAAAATTATGACTTGATTGATATAATTAAAGTTATTTATTGGACTTCATATTCAAATAAAAACTTTTCAATAATTCATCACCACCTCATTTATTAAGACTCTATAATTAGATATTCATAGTAATGGTGTACATATGGGTGTGCATGGTCTTTTTTTTTTAAAAAAAGAGATTCTACTTAAAATTTCTCTTCATCTTTTAGAAAATTTTACGCAGCCGTCGATCTAGTTTGAACTTCTCCGGACATAGTCCAATTCAGGGGTTGAAATACGTATCGGCCGATATATATCGATTTTGGATATGTGACTATCGGCCTTGATATCGGCCGATATTTAAAAAAACAAAGAAGAAAGAGAAAAATATCGGCCGATACCGATTTTTATACCCCTGGTCCAATTGACAAAGTTTGGTATTTGAAATTTCTTAACCACGGTAGAGGTGGTAATTTTTACGGTGTTTGGGTTTAGTGTTGCACTTGCACTTTTGAGGGTCCATTAATCGTGCCAAATAAAACATATTCAAGTCTATATTTGATATTAATTTTTTTTTAAAATTCTATATCTTATATAAATTCACAAAACACTTTTATTTAATTCAAAGACTTTAATTCTAAATTACTCTCAGATTAATCTGATATATGAGATTGACGGGTAAGGAATTAGTCTCATCTCGAATGTAGGTGAGAATACGTTATATATATAAAAAATATATTTCTGACATGAACTTGTAATTGATTGAGCTCACTATAGAATATTTTGAAACATGGGCATGATGTGAGTCCATTTTTTTTAGCTCTCTAAGTATGCCTAAACTTACTGGTGGTAATTTCTTACTTGACTTGTGAACCCAACTTGATCCAAATTAAAATAATAAATAACCATTGGTTTTACCCTGTGTACCCCACCCCAAATTCAAGTGTCTTAGCCCATGGCCCTAATTCTTGGTTGAGCCCGCAATAGAATATTTTTAAAATGGGCCTGGTGTGAGTCCATTTTTTTTAGCTCTCTAAGTATGCCTGAACTTATGGGTAGTAATTTCTTACTTGACTTGTGAACCCAATTTGATGCAAATTAAATTAGAAAATTATTTAAATATTCTATTTTAAATAAACATTGGTTTTAGCCTGTGTACCGCACCCCAAATTCAAAAGTCTTAGACCACGGCCCTAATTTCTATTGTCTAATGGCCCCATATGAAAGAAAAATCCAATCATTTTTCATTTTCTTAGAATAACTTTTCCGCTCATTTTTTTATAGAAGTTTAAGTTCGGTCGAATTGGGTCAAGTTGAATAAAATGAAATTTACGTCAAATCAAGTCGGATTAAATAAAAAATCTATTATTACTTCTAATCAACCAACATTGAATCAGACTTCATATTTTAGAAAATTGTCAAGTGTAACGAAAGGAAAAAGAAAATAATTACAAGTTATAGTGATTTGGGTAGGCCCAAGGAAGTCAAAATAAAGCCCAATCTCCATAAGGCCCATAATGAACATGGGCTTTCATAATAATTTCAAATTGGACTTAGGCATGTCCAACTCTAGCTTCCCCAGATCTCAGGCACAATTACAGTCAAAACCCGGAATTTATTGGAGGATAGAGGGTGGATATTTTGGTGTTTTATTAAGATTAAAAAAAAAGGATTTGGTTGGGGAAAAATTGCACAATTTTTTGCCAGTATGAATATTTTAAAAGATTTAAGAAAATATGGGCCTATAATGGGCCAATATATGTCGGCTGAAGCTTTTGGCCCATTATGGATCCAATAAAATCATATTTCGTCGAAATTTAGAACTTAAGACTACAGCTGGGTCGTGCTTGAGCAAGCCCGTTAGGCTGCCCAACTTGCAACCCTAGCCCATGAGAATTTGTCTCTCTTGGGGTTAAAATCCTTTACGTTTATAATTTAATATAAATAGAGATTTTGATAATTAAAAATTATAAAATTTTCTTTAACTTTTTTTTTTTTCTATATTTTATGGCTATATTTTGTAGTTTCATTTATATTACTATTCTTTATGTTTAACATTGAATAATAACTACTTAATAATAGCTTAATGAAACAAATGCTCTTCACCCATGAATGCTCTAAACCTTGTTGATCCCACCTATTATGATTCATCTAAGCTCTCTAAACATGCAATAATATTCACTAAATTGACACCCATCGCGTTAATACCTACAATTGAATGTGAATTATTCTCCAAATAGTTGATGTTAAAATCTTAGGTTTTTCTCTATAACATGCACGGTAAATGATGGGATGAAATTAAAAAAAAAAAGGTGATTGTAAGATTTTATTTTTCTGAAAGTGGGGTGAAAGGGTGACAAACCTAACCCGCATGACCTGACTCGGGAAATTAACGAGTTTTGTTTATGTATTTATATATTTTGGGTCGGGTCAAGTTGGAAAAATGAAAACACGTATGGAATTTGGATTGGGATGGGTTGGATTGAGAAATTTAAAATCAACCTCATCCGACTCGACCCACATGCACAAAATTATAAAACAACACTCGGGTTGACTTGGGTCAGAAATTTGGGTCGGGCCGAATTGAATAATTCGGGTCAGATCGGGTCGGATTCAATAAATTTTGACATGGGTATTGTTGATTTTATAAAAACTCTATTTGACGAGATCCGAGTTTCAGCCCTGAGAAATTGCAAGTTACAGTCTAGCTCAATTTCTTATAATAATGAATTAGTTATCGGCCTAGAGGCTAAATAGAGTGACAATTTGGCTGCCACTCCCAAGTGCAACATTCATGAATGACAATCCCTTTAAAAAGATTGGACATTTTTTTTTTTTTTATAAAGAGTCTTTATTTTATAATTCATTTGAAAGAAAGATCTATTTTTTTTTTTTTAATTTAAAGTTCTCTTAAAAGAGGGAACCCATATTGACATCTGGGAAATCTTTCCCTACACTCTCTTTTTCCAAAAGTGGATGGAAACTACGCTTTTGCCCTTCGCCCTTCCACTTAAAAACGGAGCATCCTCTGAACGAGAATCAGTCCTGGAGTTCATAAAATTCAGAATAGATGAAGTTTGATATCTTTTTTGTAAAAATCGGTCGAAAAATAACTTCGTTTGAAAATCTCACTTCATAGCCCATTCGTTCGAACGAATTTTTGAATTCGTCCGAACGAATTTTTTCATTCGGTGAATCACCCGTTCGGAGGATGCGGCATTTTTAAGTGGAAGAGCAAAATGATCATTTCCATTCACTTTTAGAAAACGGATATGTAGGGAAAGATTTTCGGGGTCTCTATATGGGCTCCCTTAAAATAATGTTAAAAATTCTAAAAAGATCCCTTTTACTGTTTAATCATGTTAGATTGAGACTGAGTTTCTCTGTTCTTGTAGATTTTTTTTAACCTTAAAATCTGATTATTTAGTCATCTAATTTAGTTGGTTTTTAAAACATATATACATATATAATTTTCCAAAGCAAAAAAAGAAAAAAGCACTCCACATCACGATTAGATCATAATATAGGTACTTTTAGTGTTAAAGATTGAAGCTGAGTTACTTTCCATTGTAGATTATTTTTTCTCAAAATCTGATTATTTAATCATCTAATTTAATTGATTTCCGTAACCATCTATACTATGTTTACCTTATGACAAAGTGTTAAATTATTCACTAAGGTAACAGACTGTGAGTTGATTATGGACCAAACTAGGTTAAGGAAATCCAAAATTGGTTTGACCAAAACACTTTGAATTTGATATCTCAGTATTGAAAAGTACATTGTTATTAGACATTTGCTTGTAAATGCAGATTAAAAAAAAAGAGTTATGAACTTCTCTTTGAGAGTAGATAGATAGAGAGAGAATCAAAATAAAATATCAGACAAATATTTTGGAACAATCCCAAAATACATATGAGACAACTAAATTAAAACAGAGGAAGTATAATTTTTATGCCAACTATGTACTTATGTTTTTGGATCTCTAATTCTACTGGATGTTTCTTCTTTTTTTATAGATCTATTGGAGCCATTAATTATTCAAGAATATTTTTTCATACCGTAAGATAATAGATCAATTAACATTTTATTTATTTGAAACTATGAACTCTCGTGAGTGAACAATCCAAGTACTATGCTGAGGGAATCGATGAATATTACAACAAAGAACGCAAATGTCAAAGACGAAGGTTAACTTCAAATTTAATACAACTCTAATGATGATGACTTATTATAATAATAAGATGTTAAAGGCTATGTCTCCTTTGATTAATAGAATAACTCGTAGCCTAATCAGAAAGTCTATATCTAATTTCGACCAAGGACAAAAGACATAATAGAAGAATCAATTACGACATTGTGCAGCCACATACAGACAAACTTACCTCTTAAGTAACTTATTTTGACAATTGATTCAAACTGATCTACTCGTTTAACGTATGACTCAACTCTAACCGAACCAATCTATAAATGAGTAGACCCATCCGAAATAAAAAATAAATGGGTAAACCCGAGTATCCGACTGACCCGATTATCGACACGCACATACAACCGTACAAGGTCTACACTCATTGAAGAGATATTCTTAGTATATCTCTTGTTAGAAAAGTTTCATTAACTAGATAAATGGACAAATCCAACTTGAATCTGATCTGAACTGAATACGAAGGATATCCGAACTGATTAAACCCATTTAATGAGATCCAAATATAGACCAACCCAAACCTGACTCGGCCCGATCCATTTTCAGATATATGTGAAACCCTTTAAAATTGTAGTGCTCTCAAATAGGTATGATAAATTGCATTCTAAGAATTAAATTTGGTCATGTCCAAAATATCAGTCTATCTTATTTGAATATCAACAGGATCGACATGACATATATGGCCTTGATATATCCAATATATTAAAAAAATAAACTTTTTACTAGCAAAATATTGATTTCAACTATTTTTTTTCTTAAATTACATTCTAAAGTCAAAATGTGCCATTGGAAACTCCAGTAAATTAGAAAAGCAGACCCATAAGGGGCGAAATATATTGAAGAAATGGGTATCAGATGGGCTATATTTCACTGAAACTTTGACCAAAATTCCAATATTTTGGCCCAACCAAGTTTGTCAACATTGCCTATATTGTATATAAAATACCCAAATTCGATTATTTCGATAGTTTCAGTTAATAATTCAATTTTTGATCGAAATTTGAAACTGTTGTAATGTTGTAACATTGGCTAGATTTGGATGGATGAAATAGAGAGCCATTCACATCAATAATCAGATAAGAGAGAGCAGAAAGGAAAGCCATAAAACGTTAAAAATTTAAGACCTTCCCTTCAAAATTCAAAAACACGTTCCACCACCAACTGCCAGTCTTCCCTCTATGTTAGAAACCGAACTCCAATCCATCACCACTCCTTCACAGTTCACACCATAAAGAAACAGAGGCCAGAAGAGTTTGAGACATCGAATTTTTCTGTGGTCTAGCTTCAAACTCAGCTGAATTTAACTCTCTTGTGAATTTTAGTACTACAGTGGGAAGATGGATCATGCAAATAACATAGGGAAATACCAACTAGGCCGAACGATCGGAGAAGGTACGTTCGCCAAGGTTAAGGTGGCGCTGAACATTGAGACAAGCCTGCCCGTCGCGATCAAGATCATCAATAAGAAGTGTGTCATGGATGACAAGCTTATAGAGCAGGTAGGATTTCATGTTTTTTTTTTTCACATTCTGCTAATGTACTTCAGTTCTGTACTTCTATGTGCTATTTTAACAGTAACTTGATTGGTAGATTTCTCCATGTTTGGTTCCCTTAAAAAGTTCTAGGTGTGTTCCGATGTAGCCCAAATTGAGATGTTTTTCCATCACAGACAATTCTGCTTTCTCTGTTGAATTGGTTGGCTTTTGTTTGTTGAATTATTACTAGTAACCATTGCAGTTCACATTGGGCAGAAGTCTGTAAGACATTAACTCACCTTATGTGATCAATTTTAGTTTTTGACTCGGCTAAATGCCGCTCAAACTCACGAGATTCTTCCTCTTTTCTTTTCCGATTCTTCTTTTTCCTTCCTTCACAAATCCTCCTTTATATAGATCCCTCGGCTGACTCGGTGCTCACAATTCAAAAATAGAATTAAAAAAAAAAACTTCCAAATCGATGAGTTGCATGGTCTGAGTTTACACACGTCTGCTGCTGCTCGTTTGGAGAAGCTAAAATTGGTGGAAGCAGGTGAGTTGCATGATTAAAAAATGGTCCACGTCTCCCTACTCACTGTGTCGGTGGAGAGGTCCTGAACTCGTTAGAAAAGTAGGCCGAAAACTCCGCATTTCAGCAGAGTTGCTCGTCCAAGAAGTGTACACGTCCCTGGTGGCCTTGACTCAGTGCAAAGCAGGCCTAGGGCGCTGCCTTAACACTGCTTTGTTCTGACTCGGTCTGGAAAAGAGAACAAGGTGGGCTGGCTGAGTGGGCACAGGAAAAACATTGTGGGCTGGCTGAGTTGGCACAGCCCTGCACACAGTCTTCACATGGCAGAGTGGGCCTGTTCAACTTAGTTAAAAGCACAGCCGGGTTGCTGAGTTGGTCACTAATTTTGGCAGCTGAGTCGGCTGCTGAATTAGTAATAAAAATGGGCTAATTTGCGGTGAACACTAGCCGATAGCATTCGAACTCAGTGGGATTGCACGGCTGAAACTCGATTGTTTTGCACGGTCGAATTGACCGCTTCTCGTGCTAGTTGAGTCCATGTGGGTTCATTATCATTAGTGGGATTCACATATATTAAGTTCGTCAATTTAGATCTCAAATTGACTAATTCACTTCTACACTTGCCTCAATAAGAAATGATATGACCTTTTTCCATAAATTTCAGTATGATGTCCTCATAGATAACACACTAGTTTTAACCCGAATTGGATAGTTCTTAGTATGTTTTAACAAAATTAGTAGTTGAAGTAGTGATTGGAAAGATAAGTGGATGTTGTCTCTTAGTTGCTCGAATGTTTTTCCGTCGATGGTAGTTGAAATGGTGATTGGAAACAAACATTAGGTGGATATTAGTTAATGGCTTTTCTTCCCTGCATCATTATTTCAGTTATTATTAACTGAAATTTGGTAAAAGGTTACCTTAGCTTATACGATCCGTACATGAAAGTAATCGACCTGATTGTGATTTGGGGTGCAATCTCTTAGCAAAGTCCCACATTTCCAGTGGACTTCGTTGGAAAGAAATGCCTTTTCTACCATGTTGAAATGGGAATATTGAAAGTAAAATAGAAAGGAGAGAATCAAACACATATAATCGAATCAATATAGAAATTACGTGGTTCATTTTCGATATGTCGATGTGTTTAAATTAGATCCACTATGTTCAAAGACAAAAAATCGAAGAAGAGATATTGTGACCCTCGTTACAATTTTTACTCATCTTTTTTCACAAAAAAGACACATTATATACAACTATAATTAGGGCTTACAAAAGGTGCAATGCAAAAATTACAAAATTGGCCTCCAATAAAATTTGGTTAAGGGGTATTGCCCCTTGTGGCCTCAACAAGCTTAGCACAGAGCTCAACCAACAATATTTTCAGCCCTGCATGGAGAGGGAGAGTTGAGTGTCACCCGCCCTGCGTTCAGGGAAAGTGTTAGCAAAATCCTAGATGGCCAATGGACCTTTGGGTCTTCGGGTTTATAAGCACATGGACTCCATCTCCTTTTCAAATTGATTTTTAAAATGAGTTATATTCATGTGTTTAACACATTAAGCACACCCGTAATTTCAGGTCAAGAGAGAGATCACTGCAATGAAACATCTGCAGCACCCCAACATTGTTCAAATACACGAGGTTGGTTTATGTACTTAGATTGAGAAATTAATTGCGGTTCTATGAATGATAGTTTCCGGAACTAGCTTCATAATTTGACAATCTCCATTGATGGATTTCAAATACAGGTCATTGCGACCAAGACCAAGATTTACATTGTAATGGAGTATGTATCAGGAGGGCAACTCTCAGACAAGTTGGTAGGCCTTTTATAACAATGATCTCCAAAGTCTGAAAATTATGTTTGTTCTGTAAATTTATGCTTAGTTACTCAATTTTAATACTTCAATCTTAATTCTCCCAAGTCGTATCTCAAACGATTAAGTGAAAGCGAGGCAAGAAAATATTTTCAGCAGTTGGTTGATGCGGTGGACTATTGCCATAGCAGAGGTGTGTATCACAGAGATTTGAAGGTCAGGATCGAAAGCATTTGGAATTGTTCTCCACCTCCATTTTCTTTATTTAGTAACTCTGCAACTAAAGAATTCAATTGACATACTAACATGGTTTTTCTCTCTCTCTTTTCCCCCTTTTTTCCTGGATACGAACAGCCCGAAAACCTGCTGCTTGATAGCAAAGAAAATCTAAAGATCTCCGATTTCGGACTAAGCATATGGCGAAAGGTGAACTAATATAATAAGTAGTAGTTTCACTTCTATAAATATATCTAATAAAGCATTTCCAGAGTTTTTTTATGACATTGAAATCAATTAGCTCAACTCAATCAGATCCAGAGTCCAATCAGGGAAGAACTGAATGGTAACAAGCTATTGGGTCAAAACTACGATTGCTGGCTAGCATAGAAGGTTGAGTTGCAGAAATGGTTTGAAAAAAATCTTGTGCTGGGGCCCTTCAAAAGGAAGAAAAAATTGAGAGGCAGCAATTTTTAATGTACTCAAATCTTAAATAATGGATACAAAGTTTTGATTTATATTAGTTTATCAAGATTCAATCATATCATTGAGTGAACTCAATTCGGGTCAGATCGAGTCACGTTTGATTTTGCAGTTCCAAAATCATGATCATAAGTTCATAACTAATCGGGTTTCTGTAAATCGACAGCCCGGGGACTTGCTATCTACTGCTTGTGGTTCTCCAAGTTACGTTGCTCCTGAGGTAAGACAACTCCTTCACTTTCTGATGCAATGTTATGGCCATAGTTTGAAAACTCTAAAATTTGAATTCATCTAGAAATCAAATCAAATCAAATTAAGCTTCTCAAACAAAATTTTCAATTTGACTTGCTCGACTCAAAATCCTATCAAATCAATCATTCTCTGATAATCAATCATTCACAAGCAGGTCATTACCGACCAGACCTACGATGGATCGGCTGCAGATATTTGGTCGTGTGGCGTAATTCTCTTCGAACTTCTTTCAGGCTATCTACCATTCGATGACAGAAGCCTGATGAACTTGTATAGGAAGGTGAGATTCTAATTCTACAGAAAATTATACTCACTGAGTTCTGGACAAACTTTCTGATTTTATCACTCAGTTGCAGATATCAAGAGCTGAATACACATGCCCGGAAAGGTTTTTACCGAGTCAAGTAAAACTCATTTCCAAAATTCTTGATCCATTGCCAAGAAGGGTACTCATTACTTCCAATTTAACATATTTTTCTCTCGATGGTTTTACTTTTTAGTTCATTTAAATTGGACTTACAGTCGTTCTTTGTACTTGTAGCGGATCACAGCGGCAGAAATTCTTGAAGATGAATGGATGCAGATAGATTATAAGCCTTCAATCAGGACTTGTCACAAAAAATGCATCGATTTCGATGAGATTAGTGCTACATTTGATAATAAAGGAGTAAGATCAAACTACTTACAACATTTCTCTCATTTAATTTCTTGAAAGAATTATCCCAATCTCTACATGGTTCCAAAACTGGTACAGAGAAGAAGGGCAGAAACAGAGACAGAAGCAGATTCGCCACATTTTATCAACGCATTTCAACTGATTGCGATGTCAAATGACCTTGATTTGTCGGGTCTTTTTGAAGAAGAGGTATGCCAAGATCCGATTCTTAAAATTTTGCTTTGACTATGTTCGTGTTAGGTTACGTGGAGCTTAATTATTAGATATGTACTATCGATCAGATCTGTCATGTTGCAGATCGGATTATTGGAGGGAATTTTGTACCTTTTGTGAACTCTCATTAGAGCAGTATATAATGTTTTTTTTAAGAGAGTGTTAAAGCGAAAATTATAGGTCAGAGCCATCTTTCTTCAATTTTTTGCCTTTGGGATCTGGTTTGAACCCATTGACTTATCGAAAAGGAACCACGTTGACGTATCCAAAGGAAATCACATAAATCTGGATGTTGTATTTTGATTCTATGGATTTAATATTTTTTCCTTCCTGTTTTCTTTCAATATTGTTGTTTTCGTTTCCTCCGAACAATTCTCCACTTATATGACACTAAACTTTTGCATCTATGAAGGATAACATGCAGAAGACTAAACTTGGTTCGAAGCATTCGATTCATGAGACGGTAGAAAAAATTGAGGTTGCAGCAAAGGATGTTAGGCTTTCAGTTGAAAGGCTGAACAATTCCAAGGTAAAAACCTTCGCTGTTCCGCTTTCGTGTTGCCCTGCTCTATATGATTTGGAATTTTCATTACAATCATGTATATTTTTGGATTTCATAGGTAAAACTACATGAAGCAAGCAAGATGATGAGATGCAGATCGAATTTAAAATTATCAGCAGAGGTAAGCGTACCATGCAATCCTTGGCAACCCATAGCAATGGCTCTCCATTTTTCTGCTGCGCAGTAGTCCGACATCGGTTGTGAAAAGGGAGATATAAGGACATGTGTTGGACTTAGGTCACTTTTCCTAATAGGCTAGTCTTTTTCTAACAAATAGTATCAGAACCATGTCCCTGTATGTAGACTTAGGGGATTCTTTAGCTGGACGAGATAGTCGATGATGTTCTATCCGCTGGAGATTCTCGTTTGAGAGGAGAATTATTGGGAAGCCGAATGAGTCTCACATCGGTTGTGAAGATGGAGATCTAGGAACTTATATTAGACTTGGGTCACTCCACCTATCAGACTAGTCATGCTCACATCAACCGTGAGATAATAACTACTTCAATATATTTGAGAATAGAATTATATAAGTGCCCTCTTTCTTTGGAATAAAGAGAAATGAGTGATAATATTTTAGTGAATACTAGAAAGACAAGAAGAGTTCACGAAGAATAGGTACGAGTGTCCAACACAAGTATGAGCATTCGACAAGGGTATATTACACATCTTGAAGAGCCCATACAATATAGAATAAAGACATCTTTCCAACGGACCTGCCATTAAAATAATTTACAATGAAAAAAGTTTCCATTATTTAATATTTTTGCAATATTAAAACTTTTTTTTACACCTAAAAATGTGATTGTCATTCATGTTAAAATAAAACAGGTAATTGAGTTGGCACCAACACATTGTGTAGTAGAAATATCAAAATCTGAAGGAGAACTGACAGTCTACAAAGAGGTACATCTCATATTTATGTCTAATTCTTTTCTTTTCTTTTCAATGAATTTAGTAATCATCTGACATTCATTTTACTGTTACATCCAGTTCTGTAAAAGCTTATCAAGTTTGCTTGAAGAGAAATCAGGGGGCTTAAAAGAGTTGTATAGTCCATCTGCAGAAGTTGTTGCCGATAAAAAAAAAAAGTAGAAAAAACTGAAGGCTAATCTGATCAGAATAAGCAGATGGAAAATTTTTGGTCAAACAGATTTTGCAATTTTGCAGCTTCAAGTGTAAGATATGACAAATTTCTAGTCTGCTTTAGGTAAAAAAATGTAAAATAGCATCATCATTAAGTCATTTTGTTTATTTATCAATTTTTTTGTAGAGATAGTTGAGTGCTCTGATACCAGGGGTGCAAAAATGCCCCGGCCGATATGATTCTCTCTCCTCTTTTTTTTTTTTTTGGTATTATTTTATTTATTTTTAATTAAATAATATAAAAAAACCAAATAAGAAACTGTTTTTTTTTTAAAAAAATTGAAAACGTAAATATCGGCCGATATTCTGATATCTGGGCCGATATCGGTCGATATTTCAACCCGGGCCCATCACCGTTTTTTTTTTAATACCGATATAAATCATCTCGGCTTATATCAGGCCAATATATATTACAGATATATCGGCCATATCAGCTGAGAAATGGATTATTGTATTGGCTGATATTACACGGCTGTTAAAAACCGATATCTATACCCCTGTCTGATACTATTATTTGGATATGGAAATTTTATAATGATGTTCACGATTTTGATAGTTATATAAGTGATTTGGAAAGATCTTTTGAAAATGATTCAGTGCTTATTTTCATTACCTCTCCCTCATCTTTTTTATTGAGTGGTTATTTATTGATTTTGCGACTTGTTTTTACAATTATGAAGTATGGGTAAGCGATTCTACTCACACTAGACCCAGTGCTCAAGTGGTTTGGTTATTAATGGGTCAAGAAATATTGAATGGTGATGTTGGTGGGTTCTGCGAAGTATATAAGTGTTTAGAAATTAATAATGCAAATCACATGAGATCAAACACCACACAAGAAGAACACACAGGATTTTACGTGGTTCGGCAAAATCGTCTATGATCACGGAGCATGAAGATTTCACTAAGAAGAAGTTCCTAAACAGGTTACAATGATTACAAACTAATCCTACCCATCCTTTCCTCTCAGTCTCTCTTTCTCTCCCTTCACAGCTCAAGAAAACCCTAAGGAAATGAGACATTATATACTTGTGCATTTGAAATACAACTGGGCCTGCAAAGCCTCACTAATAGTGAACTTGGCCCAGTAAAGACCTTTTGAGCCAAAACTCAACAATGAGTAACCTCTTTTTTTTTTTTTGATTTTGGACTATTGAATTATAAAAATAAGATCTTCATTTCAATCATTAGCTTTTCTAGTTAAAAATTACATTACTGTTATTTAATCAATATCCAACTAAGTGATGCACATGTTACTTGTTCCATGGCACATGCTAAATAATTAATTTTCTGAATAACTTATATTTACAATTTTCCCGCTCACATATATTATTGTATTTTTAATTGGATTAATATTCCATTTAAAGTCATTATTAGATAAAGTTTAAGTCTTATTAATGGTTAGTTTAGTTCTTTCTAGTATTTAAAATCATATGTAGAATGACTTATTCAAGTCAATTTTTAAACACTTCTATTCATACACAGATTTTTCAAATCAACTTATCTTCATGATTTAAAGGGCTCTCGCAAAAAATCAATTACATAGTTCACAAAAAAAATCTCAATAAATATTTTTTCTAGCTACTTTTGTCAATTTTAACTACGGATTATTGGCCTTTCAATTATCACAACAATGTCAAAATCTATCATTAAGGATCTTTAATTAATAATAAAATATCTATCTAGTTTTTTAAAGATTAATTTTTTTATATTTGAAGATTTAAAGGTTCCCTTTTCCCTTAGAGCCACTGATTTGGGCTTAATATCTAATTATGATTTAAATCATCATATAATACAAGATATCTCATCAGCATTTTGTCAAATTCCTTTTCTTAGCTTTAAATACTTGTTCAACCTCACAAATCTTTTTTATATGTTCATTACAAATGATTGGGGGGCAGCCATTTTACAAGATGAAGGATGTGTCACATTCACTAACATGCTATCTTCCTTGAATAATGAGCTTGGCACATGAAATGATTCCTTTCATTTTGATAACTAAATAATCAATCACATAAAAAGACTAATCCTCAGGCAAAATATCACCAATCAAATTGTTGTCTGCACCAATACAATAACAAAATCCAATCCTCATACCTCAACCTCATGGAGTTCAAAGTCTACTGGTTTTCCTATGTGTTCTTAGGAACCTTCCTCTTCCTTTCATCAACTCTTCCTACTGTTATTTACTCGGATTCAAGCCATGAGATTCGACTCTGGCATCGGCGGGCACTGGGAGCGACAGCCCAAGGCATTATTCAGCAGTATCTAGTGCCCCATAATCGCGAAAGAGCTCAACTAGGCCTCGGTCCTCTTCGATGGAGTGAGAAATTGGCCGAATTTGCGAATTCGTGGGGGAATCAGAGAAGAAAACATTGCGCTTTGATTCACTCCAAAAGCAACTATGGGGAGAACATCTTCTGGGGGAGTGGAAGAAATTGGAAGCCTTTGGATGCAGTCTCTGCTTGGGCTGCGGAAAAGCGGTACTACGATCACAAGAACAATCGATGTGTAGATAACCATGACTGCCTACATTACACACAAATGGTGTGGAAGCAGAGCTTGAGGGTGGGGTGTGCTAAGATAATTTGCGATTGTGGAGATACATTCATCAGTTGCAATTACGATCCACACGGCAACATGATCGGCGAGCGGCCCTTCTGAGAAAGAAAGAATTCATATCCATCTTTTCAGATCTTCTCTATGTCCTGGTGAGAAGCAAATGCTGCCCTTGTAGCCATTAAATAGTTCAATACTCTGCATCCTGGCTAAGAAGAGAAGATCAAGATGAGATTAGCCTATGGATTTTTCGGGTAGCTTGGGTGGCGATAATGATTTTCGAAGTGGTTGTGCAGTTCATAAGTACATAATTTTTTGTAGTTGGAGAGGTATTATGTAATATCCTCAATCGGGTCTGAACCGATCAGTTTTCTGCTTCAACTATTGATTTCAGATGCAATTTTCATTCAATATTTTGGCTTTAGTGGTGTGTAATATATGCATTGTGTTCATTGTCGAGTATTTGATCTGTAACATACAACAGGTTCTATTCCATGGGCTTAGAATCTGACTTTGGCATCGGAATCGGTAGTTACTTGACCATATCATCATATTAAGCATAGCTTGCTTTACTAAAAATAAGGCATTTTCATGTTCTTTGAAATTGATACATTGTTTGATCAAGACTTGGAAGCAGGCCCACATCTGATGCAGCTCTCCTTCTGCACTTCTAATTCGACGATGAAATAGTATGAAGTAGCAGGGCACTAAATCACACAAATTGCAATTCGGCTGCATCCAAACACAATCATTGTTGTTTCAAATTCTGCAACACTAAATGACCCAATGCATGATTTCCTGTCTATTTCCACTTGTTAGTAAAGTCCTCTGTCGCCAGTGAACCTTTGGATCTTGGAGTTTATAAACACATGGGCACCCTCTCCTTTCAAACCTGTTTTTAAAGATTAGTTTTACTCGTGTTTTAACATACTATCAGAATACTACTGAGGGAGAGTATTAGTAAAGTCCCACATTACCAGTGGATTTGCAATTCACTTTAAGTGTTTTTTATTCAATTTCTCATCCACTGGGATTAAAAACATGTAACACAGAATCATGGCTGCAAAAGGGCTCTCTGGAGATCTCTCCCTCCCTGTGAGTGGGTGTAGGATTTTGTGTGTCCCATTACCATGTGGCAGTTGCTAAGTACACCCTTGTAAAGATAGCCATTTGCTGTTTGGGAGATTTAAGAAGTACCAATTTTGAAAGGAAATTACATCCTCCTTTTTCTTCTGAGTCATATGGGCCGAGTCGGATTTAGAGTTGGCTGAGTCCTAATTGGAATAGGGTAAAATAGACCTGAAGTTTATCAGAACGGTTGTCTCTGATAAGGACCGAGTCCAAATCAACTCAGCCAATACAACTCAAACTCAAAGCCAATTTTTAAAATCATTCCCTTCACCCTCTCACATCCACGATGATCCAAGTGGGTAGGAAAATGGTATTCC
Source organism: Chimonanthus praecox (assembly GCA_022113865.1). Lineage (NCBI taxonomy): Eukaryota > Viridiplantae > Streptophyta > Magnoliopsida > Laurales > Calycanthaceae > Chimonanthus > Chimonanthus praecox. The sequence goes on along the minus strand of CM039091.1, from coordinate 62,350,110 downwards.
CTAGAGATTTTAGTTTGATATTATAAAATATCCAACTTGTGAGAAATTTATAAAAAATTTGAATCATTTTATGAAAATGATTAGTCTTTTAGACTAGATACCCATATCCTAATAAAGGAAATTGCGGCATAGTCCTAAATTTCTTCTCTTTCTCATATTCATACAAGAATTGTGTACTCAATTAGAGTTCTTTCTTGTAGCCTCTATCTAGGTTCAATCATCCCTAGCATCAGAGACTGCTGCAGATGGCCTAGGAAAACCAGGCAATGAAGCAGTATGTTGAGTCTTAGAGATCTTCAATATGCTGCTTAATAAGACTTGAGTCTTATAAATTTCGACACTTTTAAAATTTGATTTTAATTTTATATTTAGAATAAATACTATTTTTCATTATATTGAATTTTTTAAAGATTTCATCTTTTAATTTATAAGTTCTTATGAAACAGCAATATTTTAAAATTATCAGATAATAATTTTTTCTGATGATATTTTTCTAATCTGTTAGACTTCAAATTTAACGGTCGCTAAAACGACCTATAACTGTCAATTCTTTGTTTTATTTTCCTAATGGACACACAATAATTATCACCTTTGGCCCTAAAGGCTTGACTCTCATCATGGGCAAACATTTTCTTTTGTCACAAAAGATTATAATGTTGACAAGCGTGCATTTTATCATCATTACAGTTATAATGAAGGGTTTTGATGAATGCTAAGAAACAAATTTATGATTGATCTTCTAGTAAAGGGTTTTTAGATCTAAATTTACATAAATTGGACCTAGAAATTTTGGAATTAAACCTAATTTGAAGTTAAGAGAATACTAATCAAATTTACCAAAAGGTAAGGATTTTGAGATCTAAGGCTTACTAAGATCTAAGGAAATTTGTATATAGCTCTAAAGTAAGAATTTAGACAAAAACCCGTAATCAAATTACTTAAAAGGATATTTTGAAAATCTTCGAATTTTTGTAATAAACTTTGGCTCTTAAGGAGAAAACACAAACAACTATGGCCTGTGATCGGCCTTGGCCCTTTATTTATAGTGTAAGAGATACAAAATTAGCAAAATTGAACTTTATATATTTCTCGTTGCTCTAGAATACCCTAGTACAAATCAATTATAACTTTCTCTACATATCGCATAATCATACAAAGTTGGATTCGTGGAAACATTACGAAACAAGCTCTTCGATGAATCCAATTTTTTCAAACCCAACATTGTTTGATGCATCAAATTTGAATGCAAAGTTACACTTTATTCTACCAATCCTAGATTGACACATATAGTCATATACATATGGCATCACTCCTCCAATGATAAAATTGCACATAATTATTCAAGATAAATAAAAATAAAAAATAAAATCTAAGTAGGTACCTAGGTGGATGTCTATCATTAGTGCATGCTACATAAAAAAGAGAGAAGAGATGGATAGTGAACTAATCTCGCAACTCTGTTGTAGGGTATGGGCCACTTAAATGAGCTTTGCAGGCCCAAATATGAAAAATAAAAGTCTGACCCATAATTTTTAAGATAAAAAATAAAATAATGAAATAAATATCTGTACAAATATTGTTAAATCCAATAATAAAAATACATCAGGTCTAAATCTAAAGCAACAATTTTTAGTGGTTTGGATTTACCACTAAGTGAATCCCATGCAGATCTATACACCTGGACAAACTAGAATCAGCCAAATATAATTTCATCCAAATGTTCTTCATATTCTGCGGATTTGCGTGTGGAAAATTCAGACATATTCCTACTAATTTTTGGATTTGGTGTGTTCTGCTTCTCATTTAACTATATCTTAAACGATATTGTCTATCACTCTACAAGTCAAGTTTTAAAAGACCTTTTCCTCATTGCATCTTTTATTTGTAGTTATTATTTAAAAATTAAAAAAAATGAGTCAAATAAGTTTGAGTTGATTTGACTCGACAAGACTTCGAGTTCAATAAGTCACACGAATTTTCTTCAATTTTTTCTTTTTACACTTAATTAAGTTCATTTTTGTTTTCACATTACTTTTTTTTCACTTGTCTTTTCTTCAGGGATTGATGCGGAAAATGAAGAATCAAAGTTGATGATCCCTTATTGTATGATAACAATTCTAACCATCCAATGAGATAAATCAATGAGAATAGTTTTTGCCTTTTTGGCTATTGAACTACATACAACTTTCATAAACATTACATAAATTATGCATGACAAATTTTGTGAGAAAGCCCACACTATCCTCTCTACCATGCCGGCAATGGTTCGCCGCTCATTGCGCCGCACTGCTGCCAATCCGATCTTTCCAGTCCATCCCTTATTTGAAATTCAACAATTCAAGTCACTCAAAGAAAGAAAAACACCGAAACGAGCCATGGAAAATCAATAAGGCCTTTCTCCGAAGTAATTTCCGGGCGGGTCGTAGTTACAAGTGATGAATTCACCTCTGCCACCTGAACATGTAACCTTGGCACACCCTACCCGCCTTGTGCTCCTCCAAACAATTTGTGTATAATGCCCACACTGTTGACCCGCCACACACGTATTGCTTCTATGCTCGTACCACTTGCGCTCCGACACCCATGCGGCAACCGCCTGAGCTGGGCTCCAACCGGTGCCGCTCCCCCAGAAGATGTTCTCACCATATGGACCGTCGGAGTGCCTCAACGCACAGTCCGAACGCCTTTGATTAGCGTACCACTGTGCGTAACGTGCAACCCGCGGGTCCCATACAAGTGGAGCCATGCCCAGTGCGGTTCGAGCCGCATTGTGAGGAGCCAAAAATTGGTTCGCTAGATTAAGATGGCCTCTATTAATAGCATCGACTCTAAAAAATAGAGGTAGAAATAGAAAGAGTAGAAGCAGAAGCAGGGTGCTTTGGCACCTACAAAACAAGCCCAATTGAACCATTAGTATTTGCTCCATGTAATTTTAAGTCTAATCCACACCATTTATATAGTGAGTGGTTTGGAGTTGTTGAATGGAATTTTTCCAACTTTGGACAAATGAGGTGGCACCCATGTTCGATAATGATAAGCACTCTTTTAGTTGTGGACTTTTAGGGCCAAAGATGACCTGAAAAAAAATTGGGCACATTGAAAAGAATTGGGTGCTTTGAATTTTCTTGTGTAGGCCGCAAATCACTCCATGACCTGCTACATTTCTTATGGGTTATGATTCTGTCCACGGTGGGTCCGTGTATCCTAAATTTCAGCTATCCAATTGAAGAAGCAAAGTTCGAAATTCCTATTTTCTAAAGTTTTAATTATTAATTAATAATTAAAATATTTCTCGATATTCTTTACATACTAATATGATATTTTGGAGGTTATAGAATGGGCCAGTGAACCTCCAACGAACACTTTGTGTATACAAACATAAGTTTTATCGTGATCTCTTACTAATTTTTGACAAGCTAATTTAATAATTTTTATAAAATATTTTGGCCTGGTTAGATAATCAATTAGAACTTTTGGCATCTTTATTCAATTTTGTATTGGCATTATTATATCTACTATAAATTGTAGTTAGAAAAATGAACTAAATTAGGTGAGGGATGTTGGAGTCATCATTAGGCAGTAGTAGCTTTTGCTGTGGCCTTTCCCATGATTCTGGCTAAATTAAAGGTGTCTTAGATAGAGAGAAGAAAAAAAAAAAGTCTAATGAGACTTTCTCTTTCAGTATTCAACATCGAGCTTATATTTTAAATGAATCTCAGCATCATATGAATGAATGTGATGTAAAAGTAATCATATAAATAAACACCGATGGATGGAAGTTTTACTATGATTACTGTATCTTCTAATTTTTTTTGGATTAATGTGTAAAAAACTCAAACACAGTCCTATTAAAATTCTCATGAATGAACCTATTACCCCTAAAGTACACCTAGATTAGACCACGAAGGCTCAAAATCTGCAACCTCTCATTTTCTAAATTAAAGGTGTTTAGATAGAGAAGGAAAAAAAAGAGTCTAATGAGACTTTCTCTTTCAGTATTTAACATCGAGCTTATATTTTAAATGAATCTCAGCATCATATGAATGAATGTGATGTAAATAAATAAACACCGATGGATGGAAGTTTTACTATGATTATCGTATCTTCTAATTTTTTTTAGATTAATGTGTAAAAAATTCAAACACAGTCTTACTAAAATTCTCATGAATGAATCCATTATCCCTAAAGTACACCAAGGTTAGGCCACGAAGGTTCAAAACCCACGACCTCTTATTTTCTGAGATAGAAAGTAACCAGTTAAATTACACCCATGTCTTTTAATTTTAATTTTTATAGATTAATAATCTATATTCATCAAAATTTAAAAATTAAGATTACATTACGAAGGCCATTAACTGGCGGTCAGATTTAATTTGCCCTAAATGTGCTGCACTGAATCCGTTCTCTTGTTTGATCTCACTGGGGAAAAATGGACTGCGACTACTTTACATGTGGGAGCCTGCCAGTCTGGTATCCAGAGTCAGTAGACTGACACCACCCAACTCTGTCCTGATTAAAGATTTTCTTTAATAATTGGATATGTGATAAATAAAAAATTAGATCAATCAACTTTGTATTGAAAAGTTTTTTTTTTTTAATAACATAGATATTTCGATGTTGGGGTCGAGACTATTTCTATTGAAAAGTTAAGTAGTATATCCAACAGCAAGGGTTAGGGTTTTTTTTTTTTTTTAATAGTTGTGATATATTTTGAGGTCTATCATCCACATATGTGAAAGTTCTTATTTTGATTTGAGAAGAACTGTTTTCAAATTCATCTATTCAAGTTTTAAAATTTAATATTAAATTAAAATTTAATTTAAAATTACCTTTTGTGTATAAGTAGTTTAAAAATAATTTTTATTTAATATGAACACGTCATATTTTAAAATTTTAAAAAAATCCAATAACATCTCAAATCTAAATTTCACGTGTCAAAGATTTTCAATGGTCCACATTTAGAATGGAAGGCAGCAACATTCTTATAACCTGTAAGGGTTGGTTTGGTGGTCAAGAATCCACATGAGATATGAGAGGTCTTGGATTAAAAGGGGTCACTCTCCATAGTCTTACTCGATGTGTATAGATAAGGAGATTTGTATATACTTCAAAGATTAATTAAGTGCTTTAAAAGACTTTAATACCTTGGTCTACATGACTTGGACCCGTTCCATCTTCTTGAAACATAGAATGACTTTTGAGGGAGAACACTATAAAATGCCAAGGTTTTTTTTTTCTTTTAATTTGAGTTCTGAGTCTAAACTGTGAAACCCTTGCCCAGATGGGCTGTCACCTATGAACCGATGTGGGGAGTCCCACATTGGTAGAAAAAGAAGGGAAATAGGTGCTTATACTAGGCCAAGCTCTCTTAATTCACAAGACGCATTTTGGGCCGGGCCATGTGGGCCCGAGTTCAAAAGAAAAACCGTGCGGGCTAGTGTGTGTGCGAGACTTAGAGCGGACAATTTCTTGCTGTGTTGGACCCTAAGCTTTGTATTCGGGTCTGGTCGTTTCAAATGGTATCAGAGCCTCAGTTCAACTCTCAGATTGTGTGGGCCTTCCTCCTTCCCTGGTGTTGTTGAGCTAAGCCAGGTCGAGCCGGGGGCGGCTCGAGGCCTTAGGGAGGTGATTGTGAAACCCTTGCCCAGATGGACTGTCACCTGGGAACCGATGTGGGGAGTCCCACATCGGTAGAAAAAGAAGGGAAATGGGTGCTTATATGAGGCCAAGCTCTCTTAACTCACAAGATGCATTTTGGGTGTGGGTCTAGGCCCAAAAGAAAAATCGTACGGGTTCGTGTGTCTGCAAGACCCAGAGCGAACAATTTCTTGCTGAGTTGGACCTTAAGTTTTGTGTTTGAGTCGAATCGTTACATAAACTCAGGTAAGGGTTTCACTTGAATCAGTCAAAACACAATGCTAGGCCAAATTATATTTGTAGGATCCAAATTCGATTTCAAGCCCATAACGTATAACAAAATATTACTTAATAAAATTAAAATTGTTAAATTATGTTCTAAATTTGAGCATATGGCCAACTCAAACTTTCATGTACTAGGCTCCACCCCGCCCAAACTATAACTTGACTTGATTTTTGGACCCAATAATGAACCCACACGAGCCGGGATCAACTTGAATCCATTTTATTTATTTTTTCAGTTTTTCATGCAGACGATGAGTTAAGTTTGACCCAAGTTGCACTCCTCGGTCCAACATTTTGTAATGTTTCTTCAGTGCATCCTCATCATTTGGTTGCCATAACATATAAAATATTTACTCTATAAACATTTTAATCTAAAAATTATGAGATAAGATGATAGAATTGGTCTTATTTTTCGACAGTTTTTTAGCTCTAGTGATAATATATCCATTCATATTATTTTTTATCATATGTTTTACCCACCCTTTGACATAATTGCCTGCATTTGGATGAAGGGTAATTTTACACGGGTCACCCCTCACCTGGAGTCACCTTTTAAGTTTGGGGTCACCCTTTAATACTCCAAACTTCAATCGGGTATTCAGAAAAGGTGATAAAAGAGATCATTTTTTGAATTTTTACCCTCACCTGAGGTAATTTTTGAGTTATCAAACAAGAGTAATGAGGGGTGACCCCTAACCCCATGTCTGACAAACCTACGGAACTCTAGAAAAAATTATTTGCTGAGGCTAGAAGTTGTAAGTGTTTTGATAAGTTGTCTTGGAGATTTGAACTCACCCTCCAATTATCATGGGATTTATCAAACTCGCCAAATAAGTCTATCAAATTATCCTAATTCTTATATTTAAAGATCAAAATAAAATAATTTTATAAATTTTTTATTTATAATTTATAACTCAATAGTGAAGACGTATTAAATGAACATCAATAATATTGGATCTAAATCTAAAAAATAAAATAACATTTTAAGTAATTTGAACTTATTTATTTAGGCAGCACATGTAGACACCCCGAAATCCTGCCTCAATACACCCGATTTCAAAATTTTAGGTGAAATGACCGTTTTGCCCTTCCACTTTCACTTCCGCCGCACCGCATGAAATCAGCCGAAGGGTTTCCATTCGTTCGAAGGAGACCACCGAACCGACTGGGACGGAAAAAAAAACCGTGGGCCCCATCGTTGACCAAAACCCCAAGTCATCCTTAGCTGTAGATAGGTGGGCTAGGGGCGATCCTAGGTGGAGAAGTGAAGGATCGATTCGGATCTAAGAAAAAAGCCCACAAAATTGGGTTTCGAATGCCCAAAACAACAGCCGAAGAAACTGGCTAGAGGAGGGTCCCACCATACTCTGATCAGAGATCTAATGGTAAAGATGGATAGACCATAAAAAAACGGAATGGGTATGATGGGACCCAAGGGCAGAAACCTTCTCCATTACCTGATTTAAGCCTGTGGGTCCCACCGTACCCATTCCATTTTTTGATGGTCTATCCATTTGTACCATCAGATCTCTGATCGGAGTATGGTGGGACCGTCCTCTGGCCAGTTTTTTCGACTGCTGTGTTGGGTGTCCGGAAATCCATGATTTGGGTTTTTTTGTTAGATCCAAGTGGATCATGTACTTCTGACCCTAGGATCGACATCACCATGATCGCCCCTGGTTCACCTATCTACGGCTAAGGAAGACCATGGGTTTCGATCAACGGTGGGGCCCACTGGTTTTTTTTTCCCTTATTCGGTCGATCGTTCGTCCGTCCGTCCTAAGGAACATTTCCTTCGGTGGAAGAGGAAGTGAAAGGGCAAAACGGTCTTTTCACCTAATATTTTGAAATCGGATGTATTGGGGCAGATTTTCCAGGTGACTACATGTGCTGCCATTTATTTAATGTGTCTGTGTACATCATGACAAACAACCAACCAACTTGATTATAGATTCTTCCAAAATTATTATACAAATTTATAAAGCTTAATTTTTTTTTTATCAAGGTTTCCAGGTCTTTTAAAGAATCCACCTAATCCTCGAGGACTGCAAGCCTCTTCACCCACACACATCACACACATTGGCATAGTGAGAATTGAACTCAGATAGATTCTTTGCCATTGCTCATATATTTGAAAGGGTTTATGAGTTATTTATATATAATATATGAGAAAAATAAAAAATTAATAATATCATGAAGTATCACGTTATTATCGTGGTAAAAGCAAAACTTCTGATAAATATAAAAGAAAAAACTATAGTTAAATGGGATTAGCATAATGATATTTTATTGATAAAAATATGAGAAGAATAAAAATACTGATGGTATAAGGTTAGACCTAACTATAAAACTTAGATAATTTTTTTTTATGATAAATATCTCAGAAGAAATGACATCCCTGTTACCGGCCCCTCACACAATCAGACCCGACTGGTAAGTAGAACCCTCAAAAAACCAGGACCACAAAGAGAAAGTATGAACAGGAATTGTGCACATCACTAATGATAAAAGAACAAAGAAAATAAATGTCAAATATATATATATATATATATATAAAAGTGGGAAATTTAGATAAAATTAATATGAGGAGAGATCGTTAAGAATTTTTTATAAGATAACATCTCAATTTTATATTGAAGATGAGACTAATCCTATAAATATATATATAAATCTCTCAATTTACACACAATATTAGATAATTAAATAGAGAGTAATCTCATAGAAAAATATAGAGGAGTTCAGCGACCTCTTCACCGTTGAGCCTTTTAAGTTATTTAAAAATATTGATGTAATGAGATGATTATGACACCACACGTACCTTCTTCGTATTAATAGATAAGATTTGACTGTTTTTTCAATGGAACACTTTGTACTTAATTTTTATTGTCTTGGAATCTATATGGGTTTAAAGTATGAAAAGAAACAATTTAAATTTATCATTAAATAAATGAAGCATAAATAACCTATATGAGCTGATTGAGAGTAAGAAATTAGCTAGATTCAGTCTTACAAATATAGGATCCTAAATCTGCCACATCATCGACTTGTGTCTAATTCAAGGCTTATATGGTTTTGAAATTGAGTACCAACCCAATTTTCACGCCTCCACGAACCACGACAGCACGGAATTTGTTCTCATGTCACTATCACGTCCTTGCCTGGAATTATTTGCCACGTGTCACTCGTACAATTCTAGTAATTCAATTCATTGTGACGCCAGCGTCACAAGAGCTGTGAATTCGAGCCAACTACCCCTTGCCTTAAAGGCCTGTGCTTCGTTTTCATTTTCCCCAAAACAGAGATCAAACGCCTCATCATCCACTCTAACGTGCGCAGCAGCAGCTTAGCATAGCTCAGCCCAGCTTAGGTCAAGGCCATGGTTGGCACCAAGCAGAAACAGCAAGTTGCCGTACTGGCATTCCCGTTCGGTACGCATGCGGCCCCGCTCCTCTCGCTCGCCCGCATCCTGGCCGAATCGGCGCCGGACTTGGAATTTTCCTTCTTCAGCACGGCCAAATCTAACGCCTCACTTTCGCCGATGGTGGCGTCGTTCGGGCCCATCGACAACCTGAGGTTGTACGACGTGGCGAACGGCGTGCCAGAGAATCACGTGTTGAGTAAGAATCCGATGGAGGAGATCGAGCTGTTCTTGGAAGGGGCGGCGAAGAATTTCCAGAAGGCGTTGGAGAGGGTGAAGAGCGGTGGACGAGGGGGGAATGTGGAGGAGGAGCTGAAGCTAAGCTGCTTGTTGACGGATTCCTTTCTCTCGTTCGCGGGACAGATGGCGGAGGATTTGGGAGTGTCTTGGATATCGCTGTGGACCAGCAGTTTAGGTAGTCTCTCGGCGCACCGTTACACGGATCTTCTCCGTCTTTCGATAGGAACCAATGGTAAACCACTCTCTCTCTCTCTCTTTTCTTTTCTAGCGCCAGAGCTCTGACATATTTGGATTATAATATTTTAGGTAATGTATAGATATGCAGAATATAAAATTTTAATTATTAATTAGTATTCAATTTTAAATGTTTAAAAATTAATATTATATTCATTAAATCTAAAAAGATAAATTATAATATTCTTTTGCATATCGTCATTTCTCCTCTGTTGAAACAACTTGCTTTTGCATGGTAGTGAAGTCCATTTGATATTGAATTTCTGTGATATTTTCTTAAAAACCACATCTAGGGATGGAAATGATAATGGATTGGCTTAGATTTGTGAAATATATTTATTTAAACTTTAATTTTTATTACTTTATTTATTAAATTTATTTAAATTATCTGAATTTATTAGTTAAATAGGTAAGACATCAAATCATATCATATTTTTCATTTTATATAAAAAAATCAGTTAGTGAATTTTAAAAAATAAATAGTAAATTAAGATTTGTTGTATGACTATATCTGGATCAAGTCAACTATTATTATAAATAGTAAATTAAGATTTGACGACATTGACAAATCTAACTTCAAGCTTGTCATTCATTTTAACCTGTGATTTGGACAAGGAGCATTTAAATGACAAGGGAAATAATTTCCTTCTTGACTTTTTGGATAGATGATAAGAGATGTATAAGAAAGACAAATTCATTTTTTTTTTCTCCCTATCAAAATCACTGGTATTCAAATGTCTATATCTTCAGTTTTTAATAGCACAGTAATTTTTAATTTGGCTAATAGTAGGAGTGAAATTTGAGTTGACGTGCATTTCTGAACCTGAGAAATCAAGTGAGTCTGATTTTATATTTTTAAAATCAGATTTGAGTTGGATTAAATTAAAAAAATTAAATTAAATTTGGATCGGGTCGTGTCAAACTCTTTTAAAATTGACTTGACCCGACTCTAATATAGCACTTGGGTTGAGTTGGGTCAGTACTCGACTTGAGTCGATTCAGCAATTTGAATCGAGTTTAGTTGAGCAATTCAGATCAACAAGTCAAATTGAATTAAGTTGGGTTCAATAATTTTTTATATAGGTTAGATTGTGTTTATTAAAACTTAGCCTAATCCACCCTAGTTTCAACCCTAACTGTAAAAAAGTGTTCAAGGGTGGAGCCCAAGTAAAAAAATAATTATTATTATGGATGCAACAGTTGAGCGCTTATTCAATGCTATTTTTTATTCAATCCAATAATATGTGTCTCATTTAATTTATTCACAATTCAATTCATTTAAAATTTAATTTATCAATAGGGTTAGGTCAAGTCAACTTATGAGCTACCTTATATAATTCAATATACTATTGGCTCATTTAATGTGTACTTTGATAGTCTATTGTAAAGTATTTTCATATTTTTGGTTGTTAGGCATTAATTTGTTTAAGTTATTTTTACAATAAATATTTATAAAAACATTTTAGCTTATAGACCAATACTCCAATCATCTAAATAAATATGATCAACCCTTTTCATCTTGGATATAAGTAGAAACACACACACGGATCAAGTCACTCAAGGATCAATCTTAGAAAGCACTTTAAATGGGCAATTTTAAGAAATCATTTTTTTTTAAATTTTTTTTGTGAAAGTAAAAAGAAATATATTTCCACGAATGGCTCATGGAATATTCTGTGAATATGCTTAAAGTAATTCGGGTCTCATGGACGTTGTCAGTTGTCGGGTGAAGAAATACGGAGGTTGGTTTTACTTTTTAAATATGATTACGTACTCACTAGATTAGATACTAAAAAGAATCTTGATCCTAATTCTCCTGGAAGTGAATTTCTATATAGAATTTCTATATGGCACCCTAGAGTGCTTCATCGAGGTGGGTCAGATCTGTATGATCCGAACTTTTTTTGGGTCGGGTTGGTCACAAATGGCCGCCCTTTACTTTCCTTCGCGTAATCATTTATCTTGATAAAATGTAGGATGACCTTTGATTTATTTATTTAGTATTTTGTTTTGTTTTTATTCAAAACAAAAGATTCTTCCCGCCTAGACGAAACGCTGGCCTTCATACCGGGCTTCGACACCGTCAGAGTCAGGGACCTGCCGGAGGGCATCGTCTTCGGCCCCCTTGACTCCCTCTTTGCCCGCATTCTTCACTTGATGGCCAACGAGATGTCACGCACCACCGCAGTTGTCGTCAACAGCTTCGAAGCACTTGACTCGAGCTTCATCAATGACCACCGGGCAAAGCTCCGCCACTGCCTCCTGGTGGGACCCCTCTCACTCATGGCCCCACCTTTGCCCATCTCCGCCAATGACCCCTACTCCTGCCTCAATTGGCTTGACACTCTCGCTGGGTCTCCCTTCTCAGTTGCCTACATCAGCTTCGGCACCGTCACTTCACCCCCTCCGGTGGAGCTCAAATCCCTTGCCGAGGGCCTCGAAGCTAGCGGTGCCCACTTCCTTTGGTCCCTCAAGGACGGGCTCAAGGAGGACCTTCCCAACGGGTTTCTTGACCGTACCAAGGGGAGGGGGTTGGTTGTCCCATGGGCCCCACAGTCAAAGTTGCTGGCCCACACGGCAGTTGGGGCGTTCCTGACCCACTGCGGGTGGAATTCAGTGATGGAGAGCATCACCGGCGGGGTGCCCATGCTCTGCCGCCCGTTCTTTGGGGACCAGCAGCTCAACAGACAGCTGGTGTCACATGTGTGGGAGATCGGATTTGGGGCAGAAGGCGGGGTGCTGACCAGAGATGGGGTGGTGGAGGGCTTGGAGCTGCTTCTGAGGAAGGAAGAAGGGAAGAAGATGAGAGAAAACGTAAGAAAGCTGAAGGAGTTGGCAGAAGGAGCAGTGAAGGAAGGAGGAAGCTCAACCAAGAATTTAGAAGCTCTTTTGGGTATTATAAAGAGAGGTGTTGGTAATTAAGATTTAGTTAATGAATGTAATTACTGAGTGATTAGTTTCTGCTCAGTTTTTTAACATACATATTACTATTTCATAAGGATGATCAAGCTTTTTAACACTTACAGATAATTTAGATAGGAGGAATAAGTTTTTAAAGTTTGATTTGGTAAATGGGGAGAATGGAATGGAAAATATGCATTGTAGTCTTTCCCACTTTCCATCTTAACTGAAAAGAGAAATTCTCCACCCTAAAAATTTAAATTCATCATTCAATAAATGGATGAGTCACCAATACTTCTTTATTTAGGCTATGTACGTGTCTTTCTACACGTGCAAAAGTTAATAATGGAAATCAAATTCTCTTTTCTTCAATAGCATATGTATCATTGTATGGTGAATATTTTCATTATAAGCCTTATCTATCAGCAAACATGGAAATAAAAAACAAATCGTGAAAAACACCTTGCTTTTTGAAAAAATTATATGTCATTTTTATTAAAATTTATTTTAATGAAAAACACAAACATACTCTTGAGTTTTGACTCTCGATCACCGCCACCTACTTATGTTGGTGATCATCGTCAAGACCTTGTCATCTACTATATATGTCCTAGGTGATGGGTTCATTGAAAATGTTTAAACTTCAACTTGTGGTCCACAAAAAATTAAGAAACTTCAACTTGTGGTCCACAAAAAATTAAGTAGACCATCCTAATTTATTTATTTTTATCACTTTTTGATTGGTATTTCTTAAAAATAAATCTCTTGATCCCAAATGAAAATTTTGGACCAAAATTTGTAACTTGGTTACAGACACAAATGACAAACCAGAAGTTCAGACCTTGATCTAGCTTAATTTCCAAAGGTTAGGCCGTTCTTTTGTCAAATATACTAGATTGATCCAAATGGATGATGATAGGTCGAGCCTGGTCGAACTATAGTCATGCATCAACTTGGGCGGAACTCATTTAGCAGTTTGATTTAGCTAACAGGTACTGATCTGACCAATGTGGCTTGAAAAACATGCCTCCCTTGTATATGTAACTGGGATCGAAATCTTGGCCGATACTTTGCGTATCGGCCAGAGATAAAAAAATTCGGCCGAATATTGGCCGATTTTTATTTTTTATTTTAAAAAAAATACAAATATCTGCGTGGGCCCAGTCGATATCTCGGCCGAATATCGGCTGATTTTAATTTTTTACTTTAAAATAAAAAATACAAATATCAATGTGGGCCCGGTCGATATCTCGGCCGATATTTGTATATATTTTTTTTAAAAACAGCTTTTTTATTTTTTTAAATGATTTTTTTCAAAAAAAAAGCCACTGAGATTTTCCAAAAAAAAAAAAATTTGAAAAGAGAAAAAACTCGGCCAAGATGAAATATCGGCCGAAAATTCAGATGCCCCAAATTTTCGACCCCTCATATGTAAGGAAAAAATTTGGCCAAAAGTTTTTGGTTTTAGACACACTGACATGAAAATTCTGTACTTTCAGATTTTTAGGAAATGTCGAAATTATTGTAGCAGACCGGTATTTCACTGAAATTTCAAAATTTTGGGTCCATTTCCCCTATATTTCGAGCCACTTTGGAACTTTTGGTCCATGTTTATTTTAATTTAATATATATCACCAAAATAGCCGATATGCCAAAATACCAATCAATATTTTCACTCACTTTGGCACCGAAAAATCCACAAATTCCAACATTTTAATCTTAATGTAGGTACCACTATACCCTACATAAGTTAGGAGGCACTTGCATCACTTGGTTAAGGCATGACCATGGATTAGGGACTTGTTTAGCATGAATTAATTTGGGTCCTCCGAAGCTCTGGAGCTCGGTTCTTGTCTTGGAGGCTTGGAGCTAGTGGGCTTGGGCTCTGTTTAATGGACGTACAATCATTAAGTTTATTGTCATTCAAGCCCAGTCCGTGCTCTTTTAGGAATCAAATTTAATTTATAATTTTTACATAATTTGTAATGGAAAACTAGGGTCGTAATATGAGAAAACTAAAAAAATCATGAAGAAATTGATTAATTTTTATTTTTAGAATATACTATCTACTCCCAAAAATGGAATAATTTTGAAAATTTCACCAAACATTCATCGGAATATTAGCAAAGGCTTGTAGCAATAACCCCAACTAAGTTCAAAGCTTTCATGAATCAACTTATCAATATAAGAAAAGCCTCAAAGCAATGGCCTAAGAACTAATCCAACAGTCTCGAGTTGTTTTCCTAATAAGCAATTGGATCTCTTTAATGAGAAATGATTAGGTGAAAGAAACCCAACCATAGTAAAGTCAGATTTTGCATCTACATATCAATTTTAAAAGACTCTAAATTTTAAATTTTCAAATTTCAAGAATTAATGGTAGGGATTTAAAGTTTGACCATATTTTCATCAAGTCTCTTTCACTTAATATTTCTCACTTTTAAATTCAAGATTATCAAGCAGAAGGAGGAGATGCAAGACGTGACCATATTATGTTTGCATTTGAATTATTGTATCAAAAGAAGGTATCTTTCTTTGTAGAGGTATCATATAAATGGCGAGCGATGTCCATCTTTTGAGGTATCTTTATGATAAGTACAGAAAAATGACTATTTTACCTTTTTATTTAGACTAGTTAGCCTCTTGTTTTGTGTATTTTAGAATATGTTTAATGAGATTTTGGACGTTTTGCAAGATTTATAAGGAAATGCAAGATATGAGAATTCAAAAGGGGAATTTTGCAATTTATGGGCATAAGTTGATATTTTAGAAAGTTAAAATTTTTAATAATTATTTTACCACAATTTTAGGGGTTTTATTTGTAAACTAATTAATTAAAATCCATCTATAAGAGTTTGGATTAATTTAGTTAATTTTAGAATTGATTGTAAGTGGTAAAATTAATTATTAGATTCTTCATACTTTGAAAAACCCAATTATTAAGCCCATTAAGAAAAGCCTATGAGGAAATCCACATGTATGAATACTATTTTCATTATCTCAAGAGGAAATTCGAAATTTACAAGCTAATATAAGAGGATTTTCGAATTTGGCAAGTATATTAAGGAAAAAGAAACAAAATAAGAAAGGGAGAAAAATAAAGAAGGTTTGACACATGTTCAGTATTTTGGTCATAAAGTTCTACTCCGATGTCTAATTATTTTAATTTTTTTTTGCATTGAAAAGAAGACTTCAAGGGCTACAAATTTTTCGTTTACGACTTTTCCTGATTCAGACGTTAACAAGGTCAAAACTGAGTTGGAAGATGGTAAATGTGTAAAAAATGGGATTTTACACCTACTTTCCTTGTACTAAATTTACTATTTTTTCTACCCCTTGCCTCTTTTGAGCCATTCCATGTTTATCACAAATCATATTAGCCTTTCATGTATCCTTTGCTTTATTTAAATCTTTAAATCCAAGTCATTCATTCTACCTCCTTTCATTTATAAATACTAGCCCTCTCCTATTGAGAAAATTGAACTTGGACATTTAAGAAAAGGCTGTGCAAAGGAGAGGAGAGGAAGAAGAGAATGAGAAAGACTATGGGATTTTCAATCCACATTGGGTTCTAAGGTTGGTGGATTTTGATTTCCATCGTATTTTTCTTATGTCTTTGTAAATTTTAATTCCATGTTTTAATCAATAAGAGACGTGAGATTTAGAATTATGATTTTCCAATTGTTCTTTCATGTGTAATGAAAATTTTAATTTTATTTCATTCTTTTCATGATTTTACATTGTTTAATTTTCTAAGAAATTTAAAGAAAGTGAGATTATTTTAGGATTGATAGAACTTGATTTTTCCCTTTTAAGGCTCTTTTCAAGAGTGAGATTATTTTAAATTTGGAATTTCAAGTATAAATTTTACCTAAGCCTAAGGCCGGAATTAAATTTTCTTAGTTAGATGGATTTCATAGATTTCACATTTAGAATTTTAATGAATTTGAGATTTGAGTGCATGTTAAATAATTTACGTGAGCTCTATGTTCTAGGCCATTATTTTATCATTAAAATTTGGATAATAATGCCTCCTTGATTCTTTGATCCAGTTCCATTGTAAATATTTATATAGGTAATTTAGATGTTATTTATGTTTTCTTTTGTTTATAAATACAAATTCTTGAAAATTGTGGAACTAGGTTGGTAAATTAATTAATTGTATCTTAATTTTGCATTTTAAATTAGATTGAGATTGTTTATATTTTTAGATTAAATCCACCATCTTAATTAAAATTAGTTAAATTGTTAGATTCTATGTTTACATTTATAATGATTCTAAATTAAAACTAAAATTCATAGATTAGACAAATAACTACATATTTATGATTTATTTCTATGTTTTCTAAATTTTTAAAATTATATAATTCAGTGGTATGTTTTTCACGGATATATTTTTCTAAGTTCCGATGGGTTCGACCTCGCACTCAATCGCTATACTATTTAATGGTTCGTGTGCTTGCGAGTTATAAATTTAAAATTTACACAACACTTTCTTTTTTATAAGACTGAGGTATTAAGGCGTCTCACCTTACTAATTCTTAGGACATGTGTAAACCTCTTAATCCACACACACCGAGTACAAAATAATGAAGAGTGACCTTTTTTGTGTTGAGGGAACTTGATCCCAAAACTTTTTGTTCACCTTCTATCTACCAAAATAGTTTGATTCTTTGTAAAATTTAGTGGCTGGTCAGTATTCAATACAAAGCTTCAGATTATGCTTTAAAAAAAAAAAATTAAAAGTCTAATATTATGTCCAACTCCAAGTACAAGCATCCCCTATTCATTTTCAGCTATATAAAGTCAACAATGTAACAGTCTTATTGAAGATGTTCTTTTCAGAGATTAGCTATTTGGTTGAGCAGCCTGTGCTCACTCACCTACTCAAAAAAAATAAAGGAAAATGAGAAAAAAAAAAAAGACTCTAATTTGAAATGTGGATCATAATGTTGGATGGATAAGACCAATCTCACTATATACATCAAATTTGATTAGGGCACAAGCCCATCTCAAAATCTAAAACCAACAGTAGAACAAGTAGATGTTTCCTCATTATATTAATTTAATTTCACTACCCGAGTTCGATTCATAATAGCTCTAATCAGGCTATAATTAGTGAAACAAGTCCTAAATGACTCTAATGAGCCTAATTAGAGTTGCAATAATCTGTAATGGCCGACATGGTTTAAAAGCTAAGATGATGATAATAATAATAATAATAATAATAATAATAATAATAATAATAATAAATGAGGGTTTAAATTGACTTGATTTTATAGGATTTCAAGTCAAGCGAGTAAGTAAATTGGCTGAAATTTTGAATTTAAACTCTAATAACCAAAACAAATATGTGTTTAAATCATGATAATGGTGACTTTACCATGATATCTCAGCTTATTCTTAACCTTTCCCAATGCCCATATTCCCAGTTGCTTAGAAAAGAGTACACCCTTGAAAAATCTGATTCTCACCACATGAAAGTTCCAACTACAAAATTTTGAACACTATCTAACAAGACTGTAGATTCTTCTGCAAAACCCAAAAAACCCTAGCCTTGAAACGCAGAAGAATTCATTTATTTATCCCAAAAGGAAAGAGAAGTATAGATTAATAAGATGGAGCATGTGATGTTCCAAGAAAGAGCAGTAGCTATACAATATGAACAAGAATTCTTCACAACCCTCGTTCTTCACAACCCTATCATCAATTCTTATTTCAAGTTTGTGATGGGAAAATAAACAGTAACATATTTAGCAAACTATTTACACAATTTACAGCATTGGTCTTTAGACTCTTATCCTTCTCCTTCTCCTTCTCCCTCTCCCTCTCTCTCTCTCTATATATGTATTAACTCATCAGAGATCATACCCCATTACAAATTCTTGAAACATTTCATGGGGCTGAAGAATAGAGGATGAGTCCCATGAGTTGGACGACGATTTGGTATCGAAATCATTGGCCCACCAGTTCATGTTCTCCTTTGTTCCAGTAATGTCTTTGAAAGAATCAAGTTCGTAAATTCGATCTTCCGGCCCGTCGAAACTGCCCGCTCTATTGTAAAGAAAGTCGTTGAGCTCGGGGTGTAGACCAGTTTCGGTATGGAAGTTCATGATCAGCTGATCAAGATTATCCACTTTCGTAGTTGTAGCTCGACTGGCAGATTCAAACGCAACATCAAGTGCCACAGAGCTTGATGACGATGAGAAACCATTTGGGGAATTTTTTATTTCTTTGGGATTTCGGTTTCTAGTTGTCAAATTTTCTTGCAGAGGATCTGTAGAAGGCATTGCAAGGTCATCGAATTTCCCATTCGGAGGAGTTTGGATTTGGGAAACTGGAGCGCAGACTGTTGGGATGTGAACGAGCGTCCCACATCGATTGTGAGGGGGGAAAACTGTGCCAACTTCGTTGTATTGGTTTTGAGACGTCTTTTCTCTGAGTGCATAGTACTTGGGCCAGAGTGTAGGATTATTGTAGTAAGAGAAGGGGCCATGGAGACCTTGCAATTGCACATGAAGTTGCATTCTTTCAAGTGCAGAAGAGCTTAATGCAGGCTTGTTCAAGTTTTCGTTAGTCCCATTTACCTCAGCAGCTTCATGATTTGTGGCTGAAAGATGACGCATCTGTGATTCTTTTCGCCTTCCAAGCAGTTTCTTCTTTAATCTGGTGTTCCAGTAGTTCTTGATGTCGTTATCTGTTCTTCCGGGCAACTGCGCCGCAATTATCGACCATCTGAAAATCAAAAAATTAAAAACCCTAATTTAAAGAGAGAGAGATTAGAGAAAAGAAAGGGGGGAAGAGAGAGAGAGACCTGCTCCCAATACTTATATAGAGACTGCAGATGATGTTGTCTTCTTCCTCAGTAAATCCCCCGTGTTTGATATTAGGCCTCAAGTAATTCAACCATCTCAATCTACAGCTCTTGCCACATCTTTTAAGACCTGCAATTGATCACGCGCAATACAAATTTAATTGTTTTTTTTTCTACTAAATACAAAAATTTGATTGGTTTGTTTGTTATAAACCTATTTCACATTTTCGCGAAACGGATCCTATCAAATATTTCACATTTTCGACGATCATCTCTATTTCAAATATGAATTCGAACTTTTTGATATTCAGATCATATATTTTCCCCTGTGACTAGGGTTTTCTTTGTTTCCCGCAGTTTTGTTGCTTAATGAATAGCTTTAAAATACAAAGATTCTAATGGACCTACTTTTTTTTGTATAATTTCAGATCATCTATTTCATTGTTTAGTTTGCTTGATTGCCATTAAAAATAAACAATTTCCATGAATTTGCTTCTTGGGGGACTTCAATCTATCTCTGTCACAAACACACACACAAAGTAGAAAGTTTTGCTTACCAATTTTTTGAGGAAGAGCAATCCAATTTCCTCCTGTCCCATGTTGTTCAATATAAGCTTTCAGCTTGGCATCTTCTTCAGGCGACCATGGACCCTTCTTCACACTAGCTTTGTCACAACATGGAGCTCGACCCATATTTCTCTCTCTCTCTCTCAAATTCTTTAACTGCTCAAAGAGAAAGTGTTGGTGTGTTTAGATGGAGAAAATCAAGGGAGGAGACCTTAGATTTATATAGGAAGAGAAAATGGGAGAGATGATGTGATGTTTGTCTAGACAAAAGTCCAACACCTCACCCTCCCTTCTTTCTTCCCTTCTAGGGTTTATTGTCAACTCCACTCACATCGTTTGGATTAGTTCGCTTCCTCCATTATTTTACTGTGCATTTCTCTTTCCTTGATTTTTTTTTTTATTATCTTTCTTAATAACCCTCCACACCCTCCTCTACAAAGATTTTCATCTGCACATCCTCAGTTTCGTGGGGCCACGTGGTTTCAAACTTTCATATAATGAGTCTCTCAGAAGTATCTTCTAAAGATTTTAAAGATGTAAAAAATAATGTAAATTGTTAAAATTTATATGAGCTTAACAGGCGAATTCATATGGATAATGATATTTTTTATAATAAGAGATTCTAAACTTTTCTTCTTCTTTTTCACTTGTCTATCACTTAATTATTTTGAAAAAATATACTAATATCTCTTATTATAAAAAACACCCATATTTCTATCAATTTTTGTTTATAATTTTATAAGTTCAATCGAACTGACTGAGAACCTTCTAACAGACTTTTTAGGTAGAATTAGTATAGTAGCATGCACGGGTGACCGTATTCTTCTCTCCAGTCGCCCTTTTTGATGTGGCCAATTTGTGGCTTATAAACGCACATTTGTGTTTTGGAAGATGACCCACTTTGGATTCTGCTATTAAGATCTTAACATCATGGGATGAGATTAGTCAAACATGAGCTAAAATGACTACTTTTAGCATGAGTCATTGGCATTGACGAACTCTTAACTCAACGAGAGGAAGTTCTTATGGAGGAAAGAATCAAGGTCAAGAAAATCTCCAATATTATAGAAGATCTTAAGGCGAGTCTCTAATATTGTAGAAGTTTATAGAGTGTACGAGATTTATGCAAAAGATGTTTGGATTTTGTAGAATCTAATGGTTTTTGTCCTATAAAAATGAGCAAAAAGTTCTGTAAAGATTTCTTGAAGGTTTAATATCCATGTGCATGTCTCCGAGGAAGCTGTATAAAAGTGTGGTGGAGTCACTCATTTCTAACTAAGCCAAACATTTGAGGTACTTGAATAATAAAATAGTCAATCATTCTAACCCGGCAAAATTGGTTAGGAGACACGGAATATAGTGAAATTCTCATTTTACCCTCTATAGGTGTACCGCTCATTAAGTATCAGTTTACCGATAACACGCCGCTATACATGTATATGTTCTGCATATCGGTACGTTGATACTTGATGAGCGGTACACATGTAAGGGTAAAGTGGAAATTTCACTACATCCCGTGTCTCCTAACAAATTTTGCCCGTGTTAGGATGGGGCATGTATGAGAAGAATGTGAATTTTGAGTTGAGAAAACTGCACTGGCTAAATTTCTGATTTGAGTCATAAAATATAATTTGTTAAACTCGATTATATTTACTAACTACAAATTGAAGCTATGTGGTGTTGGATCATTAGAGATGCATTGTCGATTCAGTCACAAATTGTAGGTAGTATCTATGGTCGTTTTGTAAGAGTGAGAGCAGGACATTTGTAACGAGAGTTATTTATTCTTCATTTTACCTTTGAGCATGATCAGTTTAAACCCTTTGGATATACCAAAAGAAAACCACAAGTGAATCTTGACGTTGTCATTTTGCTTCTCTTTA
This sequence comes from Chimonanthus praecox, assembly GCA_022113865.1. NCBI lineage: Eukaryota > Viridiplantae > Streptophyta > Magnoliopsida > Laurales > Calycanthaceae > Chimonanthus > Chimonanthus praecox. The sequence continues at coordinate 62,328,131 of CM039091.1, read as the reverse complement.
TTTTTCTGATGTCGTATTTAGACTTTCATAATGATCACAATAACTTTATATGTTAAAATTATATTTTAATGTAATAACCGTGTTGTGGGTGAGTTACCACCAGATTTGCAGTCAGACAAAGACTCATTCTAAGAGAAGCGTGTGATTGTCATCCATTTGGACGCGTCCTGAAAACATTAGAAATGAAAGAAGATTGAAAACTAAGCACATAAGAATCGCCCAAAAACCAATGCTTTTCCTCATCACTTTCTTGTCTCTGTACAAATTTATTTTACCAGACTAGAGAAGTGTGCAAACGGTGAGGGAAGGTGTTGAAATTTCAGAGGTCTTAAGAGAATATAATAAGAAAAGAGACATTTGGAACCTTGCATTGACCCTCGATTTCTTATTCAAAAAGGCTCAACGCTGGGAAAATATAATAAAATCCCTCACTTCAAAAGAAAACTATTATCTTATTCCAAATGGGAAAAAAGTAGGAGTGTGGGAGAATGAAAACATGGAATTTATGGGTCCTTCTCCCTGTCTTTAATGCAATGCTAGAATCAAATTTGATGCAGATTTCATCATCAACGAGACTGCTCTTAATGTTGGTTAAACTAGACATGGTGAAGGAAGGTGGTGGTGATAAGAAGATAAGCACAGACCAAAGACAACACAAAAGGTAGAGAGAGAGAGAGAGATAATTCCTGATGAATTTAGTCTAATAAACTGTTCAAACTTCAAACATTTCCGATTACGTCCACAAGAGAATTTTTGGTAAAACCATTAGGGTTTTAGTAATCTGCAACTTGAGTTGGCTTTGATCCGAATCTGATTGGCCAAAATCAAATTTGGGTTGATTGAAATCTGGGTAATTTGGGTTCGGATTGGTGTAAGGTTTAAGAGGGTTTGGGTTGAACCAACTCAACCTGAGTTCCATGTATTATATGTTTTTAATATATGATAGTATGTTCTTTCACAAAATTAGTTATTAAAAGAGTTGGGTTTCCAACTTTTTAGTATATTTTATCCCTCCATTTGTTTTGTAATAATAAGAGCATGTATGCTTCTAGTTGTAGGAATCCTTTTGAACTTTCAACTAGAAGCAACCCAATCTAAAATTAGGTCAATTGAGTTGAGTTGGATTCACAGACATATGTTTGAGTTGGTTCTGACCTTAGTTTTTGAGTTGGCATTAGTGTTTCATTAGTTAGAGTTGAGTTCAAACTCGACATAATTCAACTCAAGTTTCACACTTAGATGCTTTAGTCATTTTAAAAAATTTGGATGTGTTTTACATTATTAAAATGATCAAAGACCATTAGATTTATCCAATATTAGGAAGTGATTAATTTCAACAAATTTTATAGTGAAAATGTTCCAAAGAATCCTTATTTCTAAAATATTGTTGGTCGAGGACCTTTTAAAGATGCTCAAATTTAAAACAATCACACTCATCAGATAATCACAACCTTCCATTTTATGGATATTTACATCCCAACTATCCTTTTTTTTTTTAATCACCGCTGAGGATTTTAATAGCCTACATTTCAATTAACCAACCATTGTTAGGTGATATTTCTAATCTCTTGAATCTTTGAATGCTGGTTGATCAATTATGTAACCCACCTCTTGAACTGTTCCTTTTGGATGGTGACTACACACCAATTATTATCCATACCCATTATTTGTTAGAATGTGGAGACTTGGCTTACCTAAAAGTATATAGAAAACTAATTTTCTAAACTATCTTATTCATGTAATTAAATCATTATGGAACCAATTATCCACCAGATCCAAACTCAAATGTAAAGTGTATCTGAATCAATCAAAGTGAGTTTTACTACAAATGGGTGTATGGATGGATGGATTGATGGAGAGAGAGAAAGAGAGTTGATGGTAATCAACTTTAAATTTGACAAATAAATGGATAAATAGATAGATTTATAGGTAAGTAGATAAAGTGATAGATAGGACTTCACATAGAAAGCCATTCTGTAGAAAATTGATAAACTTTAAATGTAAATGTCAATTATAAATTGATGAGATGAATGATTATATCATTATAATCGTTATTTGTCGGACAAATCTTATTTATTTGAAATCAACTTTTCAAATTTAAAAGAGAGAAATTGTGTTTGTCCCAAATTTAGCTGAGGTTCATTTAAGCGGATAGATAGAGAGAGATACTATTGTACTTGTTTTCATTTTTAATGCAGGATTATCTTGAATAAACAATGCTTAAAGACTAAGGAACCGTAAATGAGGGAGTAAGGACAAAAGAAAAATCCTATAGTGGAAAGACTAAGCATTTGATTGTGAATGAATTTAATATCCAATGATCTTGTCACCTGTGTCAACTCAACTCATTTTATTATGTATATTATCATAGAATAAAAGGGAGAAGGTGAGATCACACAGACTTTAAATCTTTTTTTCCAAGCAACTGAAATTGTCAACTTAGCTTCTTCCCTAACAAAACCACCCAAAAGCATCCTATGAGCTTCTCCCATCATTATATTACAAGATTATGAGATATAGATTCTAAATTATTATTCTCGATGTTATTATTTTATAAAATAAACTCATGTTAAAACTAGGCCACTAATATGGTCAATTGGTGGGATGTTGCCAAAACTTTTTACAGAATTGTGTCTGAGTGTTTACATCGAGGAAAAAAAAAATTAGGGGGTGAAATATGAAGTTCTGGCTGAAATTTATTGAATTTTAAGAGACCCAATATGTGAATATTGCAAAATGTTGGATTTTTTTTGTCAAAGTTTTGGATTTTTCAGAAATAAGGATTTTTCTTAAAAAAAAAAAAATTAGAACCCAAAGAGGGAGCAAAATAGCTGAAATATTGGATAATTTTTTTTTACCCCCTCAGAGTATGAAATTCAATTTTCAGGGAATTTAATCTTAGGTCTTGTGTAGATTGAAGTAGTAAAACTCGATAAAATAAAATATGGTGCAATGGAGAATATAATTGTTAGATTGGATTGAATTGAATGAACACAACGAAGAAGTATAACTCAAAAAACTTACTTCACGTAAATATGTAATAATGAGGTGAATATGTTGTTTGAATACAACTCTAAAGCATTTAATATGTAATATTGGATTGATTGTTGGGATGTTCTGTTAATGGGAGGCACTAGGAGAAAAGAATATTCACTAAATGTTTAGGTTTATAGAGCAATGAAAAACGTAATTATTTGTCAAAGTGATTAAAAATATGATTTTTGAGAGAATATAATGGAAATATAAAATAAAAGAACTGATTTCAAAGATAGGATAAACGGTTATCATGATAAAGATAGAAATGGGCTCTATTGTCATGAGAGTACAAATAAAGTACAAAATTCTAGTGATAAATATCAAATAAGAAATGGGTCTATAAAATACTAACTTATTCGTCGAGCTTTGCTGCTTGGTTCGGGCTGTGGACGTTTGTTTTGTATGATTTATTTATTTTGGACTCTCCCTCTTTTTGAATGAAATACTAACTTATCATTAAAAAAAAAAAACTTAATAAATATAACTATGGGTATTTATATAAATTCATAGAATAAAAAAATTTAATAATAATAATATGACATGTATCTGTTTTGAACCCCGACGTAGTGAACAATTGATATTTAAATCCTTGCATGGGATTGATATCTAGGATTAGGTTAACAAAATATCAATGATGTGATTTCATTTATAATCATTCACAAATATCATTCTCATAAGAAATATATTAACAAGATCTAGATCATAAATAAAAAAATTGATCAAACAAATCGCATGGATGGACTAGATCTGTTCTTTAATATATATCATATGCAAAATAAATGATAGTAGTTAATATTCTTCTAATATGAACGTGTGGAATGTCTGACTCACACGTGCAAGCATTGACTACACAAAAGTCGTGAGTAGGTATTGTATGGGGGGAACCGGTGATGGTATCAACTTGACCTTGCCATTTCTTTAACATGGACTTGAGTTTTTTCCCAATTTTTTTTTAGAGATTTATAGTTGTATGAACTTTCATGGAGTTTGCTTTCCTACAATAAAGTCAAACTACTTTTAAAGAGTTGGAAGCTAGTAGTAATAATAAACAATAATAATAATAACTTGGCGTGCAAGTTCGAATTCTCATTGTCTAATTTTGGTGTGCTCTAGAGGTAGTGGGTTCACTCGTGGAGGTTTTACGTGCAATATCCCGCAGTTTCCCAGACGTAAATTCAAAAAAAAAAAATCTTTTTAAGTAATCAATTATATTGAATAATTCTATCCATGCTTTTAAGATATTCAAAACAAACGTATTTATCAAGTTTAATTTATTACTAAAGTTATCTAATGAAACTGTTTTTTTTATAAACATCATATATAAGTATAAATCTTTTAAAATCACCTACCCTCATAATCATAAATTAGCTTCACATGTAGTCTTACTATAAGAAGATTTTATGAAATATGTGGTTGAACACTAACCCTACCTTATTATATATATGTGTCTATGCATGGACTAGGGCAAATATATGTTGTATCAGCCAAGTCTTTAGACCAAAATTTAAAAAATAAAATAAAATTCTACCCTTCGACTAATATTGTACTATATTAATTAATTGGCCGACCCACTTCGGTGTTGTAAAGATGTTTTTCTTCAATAATTTAATACATGAGATGTAATGAGGCTCTTAATCTCTACTGAGTATTCTCTAACAATGCTTGTTAGATAATCTAAATGTACTATTGTATGTCATGCATATATTTCAATGGTTTATTTTTTATTTGATGTGGAAGATGATACTTGCCTTTTATTTCCTCCTTTATAGACTGTTAATCAAAGTCTATAATCTTTTAATTAGGTAGGCTTTTAAGTAGTCCCATTCTGATATTGGACTTCATCATTTTCAATAGTAAAATTAACCAAGAAATAAGACCATTATACATACATTGGTAAGAAAATGGAAAATTGTATGTATGAGTTTAAACACTATTGGTAGACTTAGTAATAGTTGTTAATCCCTGTTGTTATCAAAACCAACTACATTAACCATGTTGACAATAACAATATGAAGATAGCAACATCTCAAGGCCAAAACCCTAGACTTGAGTAAATAAAAGCAAGCATGTCTACTTGGCACCACTTTCATCTCTTCAATTGGATATTTAACAATGAACAAATGAAGACCTCTTTCTCCACTTCAATTCTAACATTTTTTTTTTAATTTATGTGTGGAAAACCCAACGTAAAATTTCCACAAGTGATACGCACTGCCCTTAGAGTACACCAAATTAGACAATGTAGACTCGAACTTAGCACCTCCCACTTCCTAAAGTGAGAGGTTAACCACTTGAGCTACAGCCAATTCTAGCATTTTACAAGTTCGAATTAAGATTTTGAAAATATCTTGTACAAATCTTATCATGGGTATCACATATGGTAAGGTCTATACTTCAATATAGAAAATACAATTTGTATTAGTTAGATGAATTAAGTCATATTTTAACCAATATATAAGGTTAAACAATAATTTAAATATCGAATTTAAAAAAATGACTTAATTCATTCAATTAATGTGATTTTTATGAATCATATGTTTGAGCATTGACTTTCTATTAAACTTATTTTTTAGCCAAATAGGTAAACTGAAGAACCCATTTTATAAAATTTGTTAAAGACCCTCTACAGACTTATCAGGAAACAATTCTGATTGTTCAAGTTCGGCCAAGTACAACAGAAGCCCAATTTGGAAAGACTGGATGCCTGAGAGTGCGATGCACCTTATGTAAAAAAAATTAGATAGTTGGATATATTATCAGAGAGTCTCTTAAAGGATTCAAAATAAAGCTTGTTGAATCTTTGTAACCCTCAATTTTTTAAGTTCAAAATAAAAAACATTGGACAAGTAATTTCATCTATAATTTTCAATTTAACAATGAAAATACATTAAACGAACATAAATTCAATTATAATTTAAATACTATAAATTTATTATGAAATAAATTTCACAGTACATCCAGACTGACTGCTCACCTAAATCTATATAGTTCACAGACAAGACACTCAAACAAGAGCCAATGCGACTTACTTCAATGGGTAGGTCATGGTGGTTGTGGTGTAAGCTTCTAAGAGTTAACTTCAGGTGACTTTTGTTGAAAGTTCAGGTGACTTTTGTTGAAAAAACAATCAAAATGGAACCATCAAACGGTGAAAAACACAAGACAGGTGAATCAAAGACACCGACACCGATATCACGATTCACAAATGAATAATTTTTTTATGATTAAGGTATTCAGACTTTTTAGAGCACATACTTAACTAATTATCTTGACATGTGCAAACTTCCCTACTTATATATACTGGATAGTTCTATAGGGAGTGGTCCTTTAGAGTGAAATAGGAATTGAACTCAGAACTACCACTTCCTGAGCCAGTGTTAGAGCCTGGGTATCCAACCTAAAAGACTAACCTCCTAGGTGGAGTGACCTAAGTCCTTTTATAAATCCCTAGATCTCCCTCTATAATTTCAACGTTGGACTCGTTTACAGCCAGCTCCAACAATCATCTCCTCGAACGAGGCCAGTCATGTCGTCCGCCTAGGAGATCTTCTAAGTCCTCATAAGGTAGTCTGAGACCTGGCTCTTATACCATTTGTTAAGACCTGGGTATCCAGCCTAAAAGACTAGCCTATTAGATGGAGTGACCCAAATTCTTTATAAAGCTATAGATTTCTCTCTAAACTTCTAATATGGGACTCGTTTACAGCCAGCCTAAACAGATACATTCTTGGCCATCACTCCAGTTCCTTTACATTCTTCACAAATGAAATTTTCTCATAGAAATAAAGAGAAATCTCAACAATCCTTGAATTTCTTCTAATCTTTAGTTTTTCATTTCTACAGCCATCATTCACACACTTCGCCATCATTGGAACAATAATGAAGAAGTTCCCTTGTTGGATGTGATTTGTGTTCAACCACCGGACATGAACATTGCACATGTTTGCTAGCAATTATTTTTAAATAAAGTTACTTTTTCATTAATTTATAATTTTAAGAAAATCAATTCTGATTCAAGTATTTTTCAAGAGCACCAACCTTTCTTTTCTTCAGAAACTACTGTAAACACGAATCACTTCTTAAAAGAAGAGACAGACACAGTTAAAATTCGTTCATCAAAGACAATGAAAAATATCTGAGGTTTTGTTGAAGAACTCTTCTATAATTATAATACATTTTTTAGTTTCAGACCCGATTGTGGAGGTAAAAATCACCCAAATGTGAACACGATCAAAGCCAACCTAGGCAGACTTATAAATAAGTAATTAATTAAATATTAGATAGGTCAATTCAATACTTGGATTATGTTTTGTATATGTGTGTATGTATAAGAAAATTCTATCAAGTAATTCACCTTTTTTACATATAAAAGAAGGATGTCTATATTTTTTTTTTGATTGACATGTGGGAATTTAGACACAATTCTAATAAAACCTCGATGGATGATTCCACTACCCCTAAAACACCAAGGTTAGGTCATGAGACTCGAACCCACAACCTCCCATTTTTAAGGTGGAAGGTAATTAGTTGAGCTACACTCATGTGGATAGAATATCTATATTTAAAAAGAAAAATTATCAATGTTAAGAACTTCCTTTAGATTTTCAAGCATTCAATCAAACACAAAAACTCTTTTGTAATTCTCTACTACATGAAGTCCTCAAACCTTTTTTGACCATTTGGCTTTATTTTAGTATGTCAGTTTGCTTAAATGAAGTAAGACTAAATTAGAAGATAGAATTATTATTATTATTTTTTTAGTTGGACTAACACATCTAAGTCATTTACCATTGAACAAGTTTAGTTTAGAAAATGCAAAGAATGTCAAGCCCATAAAACAGCCATTTTTCCTGGGAATTCCATCATGATTGTTGTGATTTGAAATTTAAGATCAAAATTGTTTTTGTTTTAAACTTATCTTTTTTAACCAAGGTGTCTAGGCCTCTTAAAGCACTCGACTATTCTTCGAGACATGTGTTATTTTTCCTACCCACACATATCAGATGATTTTACGGAGAGTGACCCTTTGGGATAAAGTAGGAATCGAAATTAAGACTCCTCCTTCATGAGATGAGTTCCTGACTATCATCTCAACTCCTTTAGATTTCAATTTAGACTTATCTGGCATGAAAAAGAGTAGTATTTTTTAGAATTTTGGAAAATGATCCCTGGGTCTAAAAAAAAAAAAAAAATTGGAAAATGCTGAAGTTATCACAGGAGAAGCATTATTTTGGCTGAAATTTCATCACAATACAAAATTATCGACAGTCCCAAGTCTGAACTCTCTCAGATACAAAATTACTATAATTCATTACAAGAATTAGGGTCTCTAAAATGGGCTAAAAATATTTTGGGCTTGACAAAGATCGTTGTAAACAGTTTATCTTACCCAATTAAGTCCATCTCTTGCAAAGTCATCCTTGATATCCTCTCGTTTTATTTTTCACAGATATGTTGTCGAACATCGATGGTTTGGGCCGGCCTAAAATCACCTCTTTCGAGACCACATAACAAATCCATTCAGAAGTAGGAGATGTTGACATTCGGGCTAGCCCAAGCCCAGTTCCACACCCGTTTTATGGACTCATCAATATAAGCAGATTGAGAAATAGTTTAAAGTGTCAGATATTTAGAAATATGATTTAATTAACGTAATCAAGGTAATTGTTAATAGCTCCACGTATAAGTATAAACATTTTTATTGTCAAATAGATATAAATTACTCTTACATTATCTTGACTCTTTATACATAGATTTTGCTCTCATTGTATCAAAGCTCAACTGAAATTCTGATTATGATCGATATCTTTGACTTCAAGGGTGTACGTGCAATTGAATTTCTATTTGACTACCCAAGTGAGTTCATGCCAACATATTTTTAAGATCTTTAAGATAACATACAAGTACCTAAATCACTAACTTGCGATGCCAAATCTCTGTCACAAAGCACAATTATCATTTATTTGGAACCCCTTTCCACTCCCCCCATTGTTTAGTAGTTTGACTCACAAAAAAAGTGATATAGGTGTGGTCATCAGGTATATTTCATGTTACCATCAAATGATGGAGTCAGATGGGTAGATTGAAAAAATAATACCTCTCCCAAAGCAAAATCCAAATCAAGCTTAAGAAGAATTAAACAATGTTAGCTAATCTAATCATGCAAAGTAGTTAACTAAAAGTGTTCTAGATTTCTACCCAATAAGTGCTATGAAATTGTTAAATCGGCCTTAAGCAGGTGTACATTCATGTTTTTCATTTAGGTGCATAGTTTAATGTGGTGCCTGTTAGCTAAACTACTTAAATTATTTTATTCTTTTAAATTTAGTTTTAATTGTATTTGATATTTATTTGGTGCATCATTATCTTTGATTTTTTTTTAATTTACGTGTGGGAAACCGTGAGATACCCAGAGTAAAACCTCTATGGGTGAGCTCAATACCCCTAGGGCACACCAAAGTTAGGCCATGGGGGCTCGAACCTACAACTTCCCGCTTCATGAGGCAGGAGACAACCAGTTGAACTACACCCATGTGAGTTAAACCTAAGTCACTTTTATGAGAAACAAGTATCTTTACCACTAGACTAGAATAGCTTTTAAAAGAATACAAGCAAATTGCACCAACCGGGAAAATAAAGAAATACAAGAAAGTGCACCAGCGGGGAATCGAATTTAATATTATAGGTTAAAAAATTTATCCAATAATTACATTTTGATTTTAAAAAAATAGGAGTTAGGATGATTAGACATGGTCAGAATACACAAACTTTTGTGTTGAACATCTTTTAAGACCAGCACTTAGAAAACAAATAGGAGTTGCTAACTTGAGAAGAAGAAAAAAAGTTGCATGCAGAAGTAGGTAACAAAGGTCAGAGATGCATGCATTTTAAGATATGAACATGCCTACAAAATGAGCAGCCATGGGAAGTTAGGGTTGTGACTTTCTACGAAGAGATTGACAATTTCTCTCTAATTAGACTCTCATGTAATTAATTAAGTGGGATGATAGAGAATTACGTAGATAAAACGACTTAAAGGTAACTTCCTAATCCAATGGTCATAATTTTTGTAGCAATCAAATTTTTAATATTTAAAATTATTAGAGTAGAATCAACATATAAAAGTCAAATTTTACTCACTTATTATTTTATTATTTCTCGTACATCTTAATTGAAAATATGTGGTCTACTTATCTCTTTATACCTATACAAGAAGTTTTGCCAAACTTTTTGAATTTAAAAGGAGAGTCACATTAGTATAGTTCAACTTATTAATCTCCGCCTCAAGAAGTTGGAGGTGCCGAATTCGAGTCCCATAGTTAACCTGGTATACCCTAAGGGTAGTGAGTATCACCCGTAGGGATTTTACACTGAATTTCCTGTGGTTTCCTGCCAAAAGGAAAGGTTACAACTTGCAACAATGGTGACATCCATTCTTTTAGCAATCTATTTCCAATTTTTCCCATGGAGTAGAGGAACTAAAACAGTTGTTTTCTTTCCCTGATCTAGTGTTAGGCCCGACTCGCCAGGCTTGAAACACACTGCTTTATCAACACTTCATGGCATTAGGATAAGAAGAGTTGACTTGGAAAAAGTAGGATTATGTAAATAAAACTATGTCATTTAGGAAGCCATTGGTGGTGTGGTTGAGAGGTCTTATTGGTTTGGAGCTTGTATGACTTGAGATTGCTCTGGTTCTTTAATGTCGAGGACTCTCAACAACTCTCTTGAGGGCCTTGTTCTTATTGATAATTTAATAGGATCTTGACCTCTACTAATGGTTCGAGCTTTCATTTTCTTTTTTCTTTAACATCTAGTACTTTAGATTTGATAGAGATGTTCTTCAATTTATTATAATAAAAAAGACGATCATTATCATCATTAGTCAGTATCACTTTTATATACAGTCGATTTTATGAGTTTTTCTTTTTCCGCAGTAGTAGAGTTCATCAATAATAATAATAATGAGTTTGTCTCAAAGATTTATTTTGAATATCCAATTCATCTAAAATCACACCAATTAGCTTGGTGAAACAATTTTTTTATTTTCCAACATTTTGATCATTTTAAATACCTTTTTTTATCCTTTTTAACTATTGAAATCATGACTTTATTAATCCAATAAAATGATTTTTATGTACAGCATATTCAATATATATCTTTTAAACTACTCTATTAATATTGTACATGAACAATATCTATCATAAACAAGTGAGTAGGATTATGTTACTTCATTGTCTTTGAACTTTGAAGTTCCATGTCCCCAGCTTTTAGGTTTCTCTTGGGTATATGATGAGTTAGGAAACTTAATGGGCCCTTTCAAGTCAAACCATTCAAGGCCCATATTTTTAGATTCATAGGCCTAAAAGGCATTCTTTTCGCAGTAAATAAAATCAATCACCAGCTTGATAGAATATGAACAAACAATCCAAACCTCACCTTCTCTGAGGCCTTTGGCAGATGGGTCGAAGACACTGGCCCAAAAACAATTGGGCTAGCTGAAACCATGACCATGTGCCAAACTGCCAATACAATCTATTTGCAGACGAGAATAAAGAGTTAATTTTTTTTTTTTTATAACCGAGGTGTTCAGAGTCTCTTAGAGGATCAAACTAATTCTTAAGGTGTGTATAAGCCTCCTACCCACAAACACTGAGTAAAATTATAAAGAGTAGTCCTTTAGAGTAGAATTATATACAATTCTTAAAACTTTCAATTTAAAGATCATAATCACCATCATCATTATTTTAACATTATCGAATTAAATAATGAATTGAAATTATGGTTCAACAAATTAGAAACAAATTTTTGAAGATAAGTGGGACGAACACAACACCAACAACAACAATAATTTTTTATTTTCTTTTAAAAATTTAGATTTAGCTTTTTTATAATTTTCATGTGATGCATCTTCAACCATTAGATTAAATGTTATAAGTCAAAATATTTATCTAATGATTCATTTTTAGTCTTAAAATTTAATAAATAAAATCATTCAATGAGTCTCATCTTTTACAATATGATAATGTTCATGATAATTTATCCATCAATGTAATTTTTTATGATCATCTAGTAAGACCCACTTTCTGAGATGAACCATCATAATACATTAATAACTGAGTTTTTCAGCCCGAACATCTGCCGGACCTGCCCACCACCCACAAGGCCACAAATGAATTTGGTGCAAAGTTTGGATTCTGTGGCCCATAATGGATCAATAGGATCCATCAACCCCTGCCCACCAAGCCCACCTACTTAGCCCCATGTGAATTATACCATGGTAAATTTGACACCAATTTAACTTTTAAATTCTATTTATCTAACCCAATAAATTTCTACCTTAGATAATAAAAATTTTGAGTGATTTAAAAACTGTGACTTTTCGTATCCAATCAAGATTAAATTTTATAGGCATCATATACAAATCAAGGCCTCTCAAACCCACTCATCCACGTAGATCCAAGTCAAGTCCATGAAAGAGTTTGAATCAACTTTTAGTGCAAACGATCAATAGATGCTATTTGGGCCACATGATGGGTGGGTTTGAAAAACTTTAACTTGTATCTGTTATCTATAAAATTTTATCTTAATTGGGTAAGAAAAGCAATGTTTTTGAGACTTTCAATTTTTTTACAGAAATTCATCAAACTAGATCAAATGGCTAAACTAGATCAAATTTCTATATTAGAATAAATTTTAAGCTTGATTTTTTAACACATCCTATGCAAAAAGAGATGTACCAAATTATCATTCTTAGTATTTAATATAAGCCCTATCAGACGTCAATGAACTGATTTACAATGAACCTCTTCAGAGCTTCAACTTAGAGGGGTTGGGCCAGATTTTGGGTCTACTTGAGGCCAACCCAAATTGCAATCAAAAGTCTTAAGCCCTAGTCTAGACCCAAGTTAACCAAAACAAGTCAAAACTTAGTTTGGGTTGAATTATATTTATATGACCCGAATCTAATTTTTCATGCCAAACTCTGGCTTTTCTTACTATACTTAGTTCGACCTAACTTTTAATTCCAACATGATATAATAGTCTTGAAAATGAGTATGACCCGATCTGTCAACCCGATATTTTTCTCCAAACGGGCTCGGATTAGTCCGGCCCAAATTGCAACAACAATAACTCGGGATAATTTCTCGTCTCGCCAAAAGTTTTTTTAACTTTTTTTTTTTCTTTTTTCTTTTTAAATTTAAATTTTCAAGTGCCAGTGCCTGTTATTTTAGCGAAGTCATCCATTGCTCCTCTCTCTTCGCTCGTCCAGCGTCTCCTCTCCTTTCCTCTCCTCACCCATCGACCAGACAAAAGGGGTTTTTAGGTGCGTCGCTCTCTCTATCTCCAGAATTCTAGGGTTTCGTCTTCTTTTTTTCTCTTTTCTTTTGATCAGCCCCTGATCTGTAGCATTGTATGTCCTAAGTTGAATCCAGTTTCGATCACTTAATAGTTACCTAATTCTGACTCCATATCAGATCCGTCGATGCTAATTTTCCTAGAATTTTTTCCCTTTTGTTTTTTGATTTGCTTCGAATCCATGTTTTAGGAATATTTCTGCTGTTTAGATCTCTCTAAATCCCTCCTCCATTTATTGCCTTATTTATTGGGGAAATCTGGAGGATTTGAGATGCATAAGGTTATATGGCTGAAAAATCAAATGAATTCATTTTTCCAAAAAATAATTATCGTACTAATGATTGAAACAACGTCAATTAAATAGCATATTGCAACTATGGAAGAAAGCTTTGGAGACCATCATTATGAAGATTAGTAGAACAAAGATAGAACACACTAACTGCAACTTTGGTGGAATTGAGAATATGGCGGAGGAACTATTAAAAAATGGTAATGATCTATTACAAATTTGTGATAAATTTAAATATTTAGGTTTAATCATGAGCAATAGCACTGACGTACTATCTCAAGAGAAAAGGGGTTCAATTATACAGATAAGTGGTGGATTGGATTTAGACATAGCTAATAGGATGGGTGTGGGGTGGGCAAAATGTAAAGAAGTTAGTGGGGTTTCATTTGATAAAAGAGTACTGGTTAGATTAAAAGAACGATTCTATAAGACAACAATTGGATTGGCAAAGCTACGTTGCACAAACACTTCAATGTATCCTACGTGGTTGTGTCGGACATCCACATGTTCATGTCAGACATTGCATTATTATGTGTAAAATTTGTCTCCTTGCCATGCCCATTCTATCTCTAGGCATCATAGCCAGCAATTCTTTATGATTAAAATGTTGGGGAATGAAGAAAAGGCAAGTAGAAAATACAGGCAATTGAGATTCATATGCTAAGATGGATGAGTGGGATGACATTAGAAAATAGAAATGATTGCATTAGGAGAACCATAAATATAACCCTGGTAGATGAGAATATGAGAGAAAGGCATCTTAGGTTGGTTGGACGCATCTATGTCCAACTTGAAATGCCCCTGGTACAAAAAATTTATAAACCACAAGTGGTAGGAACTAGGAGAAAGGGGAACTTGGATTGAGGGATTAAAGAAAGGCATGCTAGAATGTAGGTTTAAAAGGATATGATCTTTCATAAGATAGAATAGAAATGTAGGGTTCTAAATACTGACCCTATACAGATGGGATAATGGTTGTTGTTGTTGTTGTTGTTGGTGATGATGATTATGATGATGAACAAAGGTTGAAGTGCTAAGGGAGGGCCTTGGAGCATTTGCTTCACTTATTTTTGGACCTTTCATTATGGAAAGAAAGTAAATCTTTGATACTTGACAGATGCAAAGACTTGACATAGATATGGCAAGAATATCTATTTCTTTTTTCCCCAAAATAAAAAGGTATTTTTTACACACAAATAAAGTGCTGGCCATGAAGTAATAAGTAATATATTTTGAAGCATTTAAGTAAGCATAGAACTTCACCACTTAAATCTAGCGGGGCCATTCTTTCCTTACATTGGGGAAATTACTTAAAAATTCAAGTGACTTGTACATGTACCAAGAGAAGCTGGTAGAAAGGCCAGATCTCTAGCTAGAGGATGTGTGGTGGTTATATCGAATCTTCAATATGAGAGAGAGAGATAGAGGAGCAAATGGGTGGGTGTGAATCTTAAACACATCAACATTTAAGTGGAATAAACTGAAAACGTGAGAGCCTAGTTGGACTGCAAGCAAGGTGAAATTTTGCATTCACAATCTCTTTGGTTATATGTTAGGTTTTTTAGAATTCAGTCTGATTGCCAGTTAAGATATTAATTCCAGATTAGCAAAAGTAGTGCCTGAAGACCAAGGTGTGAGCTTATTCTATCCAGCAGTTGTATAATGAAGCCCACTAGCTTTTTGTCTAAACCCAACATGGCAGAGTCCTGCTGACTTATTAGTGGTTTGACAGATTTGTCTAGGACCTAATATGCCCAAGGACACCTGATATTGCAGGAACACAGAGTTTACACATAAAAGGGAAGTATCCTACATGATGTGATATGGAGACACTAGTGTACTTTTAAGTGTCATGGTCATAGTATGAGTCTCATCCAACCCCTTGCTAGTAGATTGTTAGCTGCCTGTTATTTCAACTTTTTTGGTGGCTGTAGGCTAGTATCCAAGGATTTAGTGCCCTTTGTGAAATGAGTTGGTGATTTTTTTCTGAAACGGTGACAGATAATTTCATTAATTAAAGTAAGAAGGTACAAAAGAGAAAGTTGCCTAGTACAAGAGAGTTATACAAGGCTACAAGAAGAATACGAAGAGATTAAGCAAATGAAGCCTATATATATACAATGCTCCAAAATATACATAAAGTAAAAAGCAAGTATAAATAACCCAAAAACCCCATACTCCCAAAAATAGCCCGAGATCAGAAAAGTGTAGTGCAGACCGAGCTATGTCCCTAACAATGTTATTTAGCTAGGAATGTAGACAAGATCTGAAAGGCTCTCCTGGTAACTCTCAAGTCTGCCTTATTTGATTCCATGATCCCTAAAAGCTCAAAGAACGCTAATATCATCTTGCCCCTATCATCATGAATCACTCTCCTTATACTTGTTAGACCAAGTTTGCCTGTCGCTGCCCCAATTTACAAAAACCTTGTGGTGGTGCTAACGGCTGCGCCTTAGGTTTCCTACTCTTCCTAATCCCCCTCATGCACCCTTACCATGACGGATAGAAGTCATCTGGTCATAGACCAGCAAACTCCTTACAAATGGATAGCCATCCTATCAAATGCCACTTAGCCTTTTCAAATACTTCTCCTATAGGCCCCAACTTACCTTCTAAATTTCTCTATTTCCAAACTGCCCAAAGGACAACTGCTGAAACCAATCTCCACGGTAACCTATTCTACCTCTAAAGGGACCTCCAAACTACTCTGAAACGACATCCCCCACGCAACTCCCTAGGGCCCACGAACAACCAAATGGGTTAAGGAAAAGACGCCAAACGTCTCCCATGAACCGGCATCTACATAACAAGTGGTCTACGGTCTCATCTTCCTCCCTACATAGCAGACACACTTCCGAAGCTCCTTCCGAAAAAACACCTCTCCGCCTAAGGTTATGTCTCACTGAAATCTTCTCTATCAAAGCTGCCCAGACAAAGACCTGAATCTTAGAGGGGATTTTATTATTCCAGGTGAAATTCAATGCAAGCAGGGAAATTGGGTCTGGAGAATATGATGTTTTAAGAATAGATTTTTACCAAAAGGACCCTAATGGATCTTTGAACCAAATCCATTTTTCCTCCTCAAGCCAAAGTTCAGTGTAGATCCTCTTCAAAATCCCTTAAGGTCTTTTTGAAAGATATGGACCATTGCAGCACGCCATTGGTCTCATTATAGTTTTCGTTAACCGGCGCTTCCCTATTCAGAGCTGCTCTATAGAGTCTAGGGAATACTTCCATAAGGGGTCTCTCTCATGTCCAAATTCCTTTCCAAAAGGAAACTCCATCTCCTTACCCACCAATATCTGAATTCCATTCTGAAAGGCCTCTCCTATCCTTCCTTCATCGTTCTTTAACTTAACTAAGGCTTTCACCACCAAGGAGCCCTCCCTAGCTGCCCTATGGCCTAACCTCCATCCACCCGAATCTTCCTCGCCATACCTAGCTACCAGCACCTTTCTCCTCAAGGCTTCCTTTTCCAACGAGAATCTCCATTGCCATTTGCATAGCAAAGCATGATTCCTATCTCTGACGGTGTATATCCCCAAGCCACCTTGGTGATTGAATGTTGTTGCTTCTTTTATTTATTTATTTTTTGTTTCCACTGTTTGTCAAAAGGTTAGGCTTCTGTAATTTTTCATATATTTATTTTTCGGGTAACATTATATTTTCCATTCAGTCAGGACTGAGACAAGTACAGGTCCTAATGGATTCATTCCAATTACTTGCTTTCCTATTGGGAATTGTCCAACTAACGCATAGTTGTGATGTTGGGATAAACTAACATTTATTTCCTTGTTCATTGTTGACATTCCTTTTGTTTTATTTTTTGTATTTTCTATGATAATTAGTTAAATTTCGATGCCTTAACAGCTACCACTTATGTTAAAGTTAACTATGCTTCTTTCTTTCATATAGCTGACAGGGACTTGGAACATCCAATGGCTATGATTGATGAACCACTGTATCCAATTGCTATTCTCATAGATGAACTGAAAAATGAAGACATTTCACTGCGGTTGAACTCCGTACGGAGGCTTTCTACCATTGCTCGAGCTCTTGGCGAGGAGAGAACCAGAAAGGAATTGATTCCCTTTCTTAGTGAGAACAATGATGATGATGATGAGGTACTACTTGCAATGGCCGAAGAATTGGGAGTATTTATTCCCTATGTTGGGGGAGTGGAATACGCCCATGTTTTGATACCCCCTTTGGAAACATTGTGCACCGTGGAAGAAACTTGTGTAAGGGACAAAGCTGTGGAATCGTTGTGTCGAATTGGGGCCCAGATGAAGGAAAGTGATTTAGTAGACTGGTTTATCCCTATGGTAAAGGTAAATAACTGAACTTTCTTCATTTTAGAGCATGGACCATTGTAGTTCCTCTTCCTTGATTTCACAGACGAACATAAGGGGCATGTGTGCTTTTCTAAGATCCATTGGTTATGGGTGGTAATTCATGACCCAATCCGTTATCACAATGACAGAATGCAAAGCTAATGTACACAAACAAGGGAATAATTGAGTACCTCCTTCCTACAACTATTTCCCGAGGGAATAAGCTCTATGTGATGATTATATGATCATGTATTCTGAACATGTATTACCATGTATTCTGAGGGATAATTGGTTGATATACATGTATTCTGAACTCATTTCCTATTCTAAAAACCCATTTTTACAAAGGTTTTCACAAATCCATTATCTGAAAGGAGGGTTGTCATATGAGAGAGAGAGAGTGAGAGAGAGAGAGAGAGAGAGACTTCAAGGGAAAAAGTTTGAGAAGGAAACTAAAAGATGCAGAAACCCATTTTACCCAAACTGCACTAAAGCGAAATAACTGAGACACATCTCTGACAATTTAAATCTCATGATGCTTAGCAATAAGATGGGATCCAATTACCCTATAAAATCAAATAAATGGTTGCTGATATATGAATTTAAAAGAAATCAATCTCGTAAAAAATGGATAGCCATATGATTTGAATTAAATAAAATAGGCTATAGTGGAACTCTTTGTCAATTCTTGGTTTTATTTCCTTAAATCAAACAGATACAAATGTTTAAATAAACCTCTTTTGTTATAATTGGCATATCGTCAATCTTGCCATACTTTCATAGGGTTTGGAGACTAATGCCACATATTATCAAAATTTATTGAGTCATGAGAACTTCAAGATCTAGTTCTTTCTAATTTGAATATTTATTTTATCCAACACAAGTCTCTCACTTGACACTGTTTTACACTATGTACTCGCCATGTGAGGATCTCTAATACTGGATTTTCAAATTGGGGAGAGAAAAAGGGGGTTGGGGTTTGACTTGGGATGTAAGACTCTTAAATAAGTGATTATGATCAGTAAACAAGCAATAGTAAACCCATCCAAGCCTCTTTGCTTGATAGTTGGTGTGAATGATGAACCCATAGGGGAATGCTCATGACCTACTCACTTCATTACACTTATATGTTAATGTACATGGGTAACATAATTATTTGAGATGACCAAGATGACACGACGCTATCTAATACATCAATCTAAGAAAGGTAAATCTCCTATACCTTGTTTCACCTCTTGTACTCTCTTTTGTTTTTCATTGAATGAAAATCGTCAATGTTTCAAAAATCTAAGAAAGGTAAATTTGGAAAACCATAAAAGTTACTTTTTTGGGCTATGTTGCATAGACACTTGACAATATGTGACGCATCTGTGTTGGACGTCTGCAGACACTTGCACCCGTATCAAACACTTACACCTATTCTTCATGGATTCTTTTAATTGTTTGCAAGATGGCTAAAATATTGCAACACCTTTTCCCTTTTCTTTTTTTTTTTAGTAGCATGGGTATCCCTACTCGACATTGGAGGTAAGACTAATCCTTAGTTCCACAAATATTTGAAAGCGCTTACAAGCCTTGTGTATTAGGTAAGTGTAGGGAGGATCAAATTTGGGACCTCTAGTCAATCACAACCCTTTTCTCCTCTCTTTTTTTTTTTTTTTTGAACGGTTGCAAAATTTTATTAATAAAAATAAAATAAAACAAGGTCAAAGAAAAGAAAAAGAGCTATACAATACCCTCCTATATCATGAATCTGAAACAACCTTGTAAATGCGAACTGCAGACATATCCCACCAAAACAAAATTTACTCATTTCTCACTTTTCCATCTCCTTTTTAGACCTGCACCCTATGAAATGCGACTCCTCCCCGACCCCTTTTCCCGGCTACACAGAATTTTGAGATCTCTAACATCTTCCCATCAAGTAGTAGGAACAATACCACTTTTGGATCTACGAGATGAGGATGAAGAGGATCTTTCCCTTTTCCTCTTAAAACCTAATTAAAATACTGGTATGTTCACCGCCTAATTGTTTAAAGTAAAACTAGTACATTATTTTCTATTAGTGTTGTTCTCATACCTTATTTTCATTTAAAATAAAATTTATAGTTAAGTTTATTTAAATATGGTGCATGTCCATATGTGCCTTTTTTTTTTCATATCCAAGACCTAGCACCCTTGTTGGGCTCTGACACGTGCACTTGTACCCATGCAAGTTAGCCCTTGGACTTGGGCTCGGGGCTAAAGGCTTATATATTTAAATTGAACCTAAATAGGCCCACTTGAGATGCATGAACAAGTGATCCATGCATTCTTGTCCTATGTTCCACTTCCTCTCTCTCTCTCTCTCTCTCTCTCTCTCTCTCTCTATATATATATATATATATATATATATATATATATGATTTAAGTCCTCTATCAGGTTGCCTTTAGTTTGTTATCTTTTTTTTTCCCCAACAATGTTCCTTTCACCTGTCATAATTTCGTGCTTTCAGAGGCTAGCTGGTGGGGAGTGGTTTACTGCTCGAGTTTCCTCATGTGGACTATTTCACATTGCTTACCCAAGCGCACCAGAGCTCTTGAAGGCAGAACTGCGGTCTATATATGGTCAGTTGTGTCAAGATGATATGCCTATGGTGAGAAGATCTGCTGCATCAAACCTAGGAAAATTTGCTGCTACAGTTGAGCCCAGCCATCTAAAGACGGATGTCATGTCAATATTTGAGGATCTGACACAAGATGGTATTATCTGGATTTCTTTTTGTTGAGGAAGATATGTTTATCCTAGTTGTGGTTGCTGCTGCTGCTGTTGTTGCTCAGAAATGATGGATAATCTCCTTTTTTTACTTGCTTATTTATTTAAGCATTCATATGGTGCTTTTAATCTATGGACCAGATACCAACATACGTTTTGGTTGAGATGTTCATGCAATTGCTTTACATTCCTTGTGTTTTTTAAGATTGTACTTCATACTCTGCCTGGCCACTGAATTTGATTGTTTAATTTACCGTGTTTCAGATCAAGATTCTGTCCGGTTGTTGGCTGTTGAGGGTTGCGCAGCACTCGGGAAGTTGTTAGAACCCCAGGATTGTGTATCACACATCCTCCCTGTTATTGTTAATTTTTCTCAGGTATTTTTTGGAGGCTGCTTGTTTTTAATCTACTAGCATTGTGTTGGACAATGTAGTTTTTGTCTGTCTTCATTCATCATTTAATAATGGACTAATCAAAAGATATAAGATTGTCAATATATGTCTGTTACATCCGAATGTTCAGGCAGCTATCTGATGTGGATCTGGTATTTTGGGTTTGTCTGGTCATCCATTTGATTGTAGGGACCTGTAGCTGGAGGAGTCCTCATTAAAGGAGTCATTTCCTTGCAGCTATGGAATAATATGTTAAGAAAAATGCTAGAGTCTGTGATTGTTTTCAATGGTTGGGTGGTAGAATGCTTTGGAGTTCAGAGTTTAGGCTTGCCCTTTCTGAGCATGAGCCCCTGAGTGTGTTAATCTTTTGTCTATGGTTAACTACATTTCATTTGCAAGGATGACAAGGATATATGAAGGTTTCAATAGCGGATCCATTTGAGGACTTCTCTATCAAATCCCTAATTGGTAGCCTACCTCCTCCAATCCTCCGCTTTAGTGTGCCTTAGCCTGGCATCTGAGGTGTCAACCTCAAATACCCTTTTGCCCTTATCAATTGGGTTGTTACCCTTTAAAAATAAAAGGGAGCATTTTCAAGGAACCACAATCATAGAGGCACATATACATGAACTCCACCCTGGCCCGAAAAGCAATAACCCTCATTAAATAATAAATTCCTACCCCCTAAACTCACCACAATCCCTTCAAATCACCCCTAAAACTCACATCCAATACAGCTAACGCCCCTAATTTGATTTTTCTAAAATCCATTCTAATATTTCCTATGTATATATCAAGTGTTTGGTAAATGGGGTAGTAGATATCCTAGCAAAAGGGTGGTATCCTCATGGGCAGCTTGATGGTTGAGTTCTCTTTTTGAACTAGAGGGTATTAGGTGATCTTTGCTTGTAATTATCATGTTTATATCATAGTTCAAAAACTTGGAAACTTGACTCGACTCGACTTTCCATTGAGTCGAGTCAACTCGAAGACACAATGAGTTTGACCGAGAAAAGTCAAGACTATAATACTAAGTAAAATACTTATTGAAATTAAAAACTCATAAAAGTAAAAATAATTAAAAATCCAGCAAGATTTTAATGAAAGACGAAAGAGAATGAAAGAAATTAAAGAAAAAAATTGCATGATGGCCGAGATCATTTTTCCTTTTCTTTCTTGGTCCTAAATTTATAAAAAAAAAAAAAAACCAAAAAACCCTCATGAGATTGTAATGGAAGTAGAAAGAAAGAAGAATAAGAAAACCAATTTGATATGGGCGTCTTCCTTCCACATCCTTTTTTTCTTAATTCTTAGCTCTAAAAATTAAGGAAAAAAAACAAAACCAGCAAAAATTGTCACCAGATTGTAATCGAAGAAGAATAAGAAGATGGAGGAGCACGAGGAGAAACATGTATTTATATATAGAAGTATATTTTCCAGTTTTACCCTGTTCTTCTCAAATGATGTCCGTATCTTTCAAACAGAACTCAACCGAATCAAGTCAAGTTACTCGACTCGCATGAGTTTTCTGCCAGACTCAGAGAGTCAGCTGATTCAAGCAAAAAACTCATGGTCCCTCAAGTTTTTCTTGAGTTACACGAAAATCTTGGCAAGTCAAGTTGACTTGGCCAAGTCAGCCAATTCATTAACGAGTTTTAAAACCATGATTTATATCATAGAGTGGGTAGCATTCACCTTGAGTGCTATCCAGCTGTGTCCTGCTCTTTTAATCAAAATTTTCATTTTCCTAAAAAAAAAAAAATCTATAATTGCTTCAGATCCTCACTGCATAGGTTCATGGGATGCAGTTCTTGACCATTCAATTAAAACTTCTGAGTTCAGTTCTAGGCCTTTTAATCTGTTTAGGATGCTGGAAAAAATTTGACATCCATTTTCATTTACTTGTGTAGGATAAGTCTTGGCGTGTTCGTTACATGGTTGCAAACCAGTTATATGAGTTATGTGAAGCTGTTGGCCCTGAGCCCACCAGGTAATTTTGTTATCAGTTATTGAAATAAATTTACCATTCTCAAAAAAGTTATAGTTTCATATGTTGATCAACTTCAACCAAAAACCATTGTTTTGTTGCGTTGTAGTTTTCGATAGCCTTTGCATTGTTAGCTGCCACATTTTGCACTTGCTAGGAAACTAGTTGTGCCATTTTGTGGATGATTTTTTTTGCCGTTGGGCATTTGACTGTTGACTGATGGAAAAGTTGAGTGCCATACATTAAATTTGCTAATTATAATTGACAATAATTCATGGGTCCTCTCCTTGTGAATTCTCGATGACGAAAATTGGTGTGTTGTTTAAGGACGGACTTGGTGCCTGCATATGTGCGACTGCTTCGAGATAATGAGGCTGAAGTACGTATAGCATCTGCTGGAAAAGTGACAAAGTTTTGTCGAATATTGGGGCCACAACTTGCAATTCAGCACATTCTTCCTTGTGTAAAGGTATATAAGCTTTAAAACATCTTCTAATGGCTTTTGGTAATTATTTTTCCTTCTCTTTCCTTATTTCTTTCATGGGATTAAAATTTTGTTTCTCATTGTTCTGCTTGATTTGCTTACATCCACTACATGTCTTGTAACAGAGAAGTATTGTTTTTGCAGGAATTGTCATCAGATTCATCACAGCATGTTCGCTCTGCTTTAGCTTCGGTGATAATGGGAATGGCCCCAGTCCTAGGGAAGGTGATAACCACATGCGATTAATTCATGTAATATATATTTTGTTTCTCCGACATTGCCATGTTATAAATATGCAAGTGACTGTAATGTTCTGAAATTTGCAAATGAGACACAATGAAGGCATGCTGATACAGAATAGCATGCAAAACATGAAGTGCAGGCTCTAATAGTGGCAACGAGCAAGTAGTTTGGGGTTTAGAGGGGACATGGCTTGATGATTAAGGCTCTGAGGGCTTAAGAAACCATGAGAAAAGGTTGGATGAATGTTGTTGGTCTAAGATAGGACTGGTTTAAGGATTGAATCTGGTTTAGAGAGTGGGCTTGATAATGTCAAAAGCAAGACTGGAGGACATAGGGTATAACTTGCCTAGGAGTCAACACCTTGGTTATCCTTGGAATCTACACCAAGGACCAAATGTGTCAGCACCTTGTATTGGGGCTATAGTCATCATCAACCAAAGAGAAGGCTAATAGCTTCAAATCAAATTTCATTTCCAACTGTAAAAATTTAAGTACTTGACCTATATATATGACTTGAATTGACCTATAACTAGAACTACATTTGGATGCTTATTTAGACTAATTAAAATCAAGACAATGCACTAAACTTGAAATTTGAATTCAAACTAAAACTAATTAAGACAACTGACTGCACCACAATTTCAAATGTGAATTCAAACTTCATTGCATGGAATTTGAATTCAAACTTTGCTAAACTAAATGACTGTCCGAGGGGCCAATTGTTATGGTGAGTCCCAAGATTGAGATGTGGAGCCCATATCATTTTAAACATCTTTTTATGAATTTTTAGGCCCTTTGGATCTTCATTACATACCCATTCATTTAATTTGTGGTATTGTTATTCAGTTTAAGTTAAACATTGACCCATTTGTTGGAACAACTACATAGCTGTCACAATACACACTACTTGGAGAAACATCTGCAAATGTTTTAAGCGAATGGTGGAGTTCATACTAGCAATGTACTATCTAGTTGGAACATTCAAATATTTAATTCTCTTGATTATTCAATTTCAACTTTGGTGTAGTTCACAATTGGAATGAACATCTCCAATCTTCATTGAGCCTCACATAGTCCTTTTTTCCTTTTTCTAGTGAAGGTATGCATAGTATTTTATTGGTAGTTTGGTACCTCACCAATGATCTACTATGTTTTTGCTATTTTTATTAATTGAATACAAGTATTTAAGAGCATGACACATTTTCAGGGATTCCACTAAATCCAAATGAAATGAGAGTTCTGCTGATTACTAGTTTAAAATCCTTAATGCCAAATTCAAGTATTTAGCAACTCGGTCTAAAATGGTGAAATGAAAGGGACAGAAGTAGTACTTCTATTTATTTATTTGAAATGGTGACATGACTCAAACCCAGAACCTTTTGGTTGTAACAATAAGCACTTGCCAACTATGCTAAAGGCTCGACTGCAAAATAAGAAACAGTGATATCATGAGATATATTATTCAGGTTTGTGTGAGATTTGGACCTTTAAATAATTAGAAGAGTGAGCTTCTAATATGGGGCCCCTCTTTGTGGGCCCAACAAAGAATTTTTTTTAAATTAAATTGACTTTTTAAAAATCATATGAAAGTGAGACAGATGAAGCAAAACAGAACATTCTATTCTCCCTCCCTGGGCAGAGATGCATTCTCTTTTATGAGGGAAACTTCCTCCTCTGGGTCCCATTATCTCCCATCTCTGCTGGCCAAATGGAGGAACTTTGCAATCCCTAGGGAAAGTTCCCATCATCTTCCCCTCATGGCTATAGTCAAGAAGGTTGATGGAAGACAAAATGTGGAGAGAGAGAGAGAGGAACTTTGCCATCCCTAGGAAAAGTTCCCATCATGGCTAAGGTTGATGGAAGAGAGAGAGAGATGATAAGGCTAATGGAAGTAAAAACTCGCCATGTGGGAGAAGGAAGGTAGCAGTGGAGAGTGAATGGAAGTTACAGAATTCAAATGAGGAATCCAAAGTTGGGGCAGTCCTGTGTAAATTTGAATGCAAGCAACTTAATGAAACAGGATGAGCTGTGGAGTTTGGCACGCCAAGCCTAAGCCTGAAATTGATTTTGACTTTAGTTTTTGGCCTGAGGCTGCACCCAATCAGGAAATATTAGGCCAATCCCTACTCAACTGGTCCTGGAATGAGTTTAATCGGGTTGGATCAGGCCTAGATTCAGTCTTTTGTACCAGTCGCTTTGAATGAAACAAACTTTCTTTCTTCTTCTTTCTTTTTTTGAATGAGACGAACTTCTTGTTATTTGCTCCTCAGTTACTAAATAATCGTGCTGACTGTCGTTGATGCTGTAGATGGTTTTTGAACTAACTGATGATGAGTCCCTTTTACTTGCATTTTTTGTGGAATTCTATTGCCAGTTTGAATGACCCCTTTTCCACAAATTTTCATCTGCATGCAGTCAAATTAACTGCTTTGGTGGTTTATGCAGGATGCAACGATTGAGCAGCTTCTTCCCATCTTCCTGTCACTTCTAAAAGATGAATTCCCTGATGTACGACTCAATATTATCAGTAAGCTTGATCAAGTGAATCAGGTTTGTGGAATTTCAGATGGCTGTAACTTCTGTTTCTAGTATTTTCTTTATTGATCATAGCCCCAAATGTTTATATCTCTTTTTTATTATTTCATTATGCATCTGGTATTTGTGACTCTAATAATCTGATATTTCTTTTCTTCTTTTTGTTAAGTTCAGTGGTTCTTTTTTTTTGTGTGTGTGTGTGTGTATTATATTTAGGTTCTCTGCAACATGTTGTGCTTTTTTTGTTCCAAGATGTTAGTAAATTTTTATTTCAGATAACCCTTTGGTATCTGGACTGTCTGTGTATGTAAAATGAAAATTTATAGGGTCTAATCTCAACCATTCATTTGAATGAATTAATCTTCACTATTAATCATGAAAGGGTTGCAACCTCTCTTTTCTCAGCTCTCTTCTGTGCATGGTGTGTGCTGCATACGAGGCTGATACTAAGGTTATTTTTTGTTTCTATGGATTTTTGTTGTTGGGCCAGAAATGAGATCAGCTTAAGCTTGATAGGGCCCAAATGAAGACTTGGGCTTCAATTTTTTTGGTTGTGTTCACTCTTGGTTGGGCTTTACTTTGCTGTTTTTGAGCTCAACTGAACTTCACTGGCCCACTTGACTTCCACCCCTATTGTTTAGACAATGTGTAATAAATTCTCCACCCTCCTGAAAGAAAGGTAGCATTCATGTGTTATTGTTTTGGCCTTGTTGCCGATGATTTCCTATGATGAAGTGTATGCATTGCTTTGCTGGTCAATTCCCATTTGGAACCTCAAGAGATTGTAGCTGGGCCCTAGTATCTGCCACACAAGATGTTCTACTGTTTGTGTGTGTTCTTCAGCATTTGAGTTTTAAAGTTGCACGTTTTAATAGGCAGTCTCCTGTGCAGGTGATTGGAATTGATCTGTTGTCCCAATCATTATTACCAGCCATTGTTGAGCTTGCAGAAGATAGGCATTGGAGGGTTCGGCTTGCAATAATTGAGTACATCCCTTTACTAGCAAGTCAGTTGGGTGTAGAATTTTTTGACGATAAGCTTGGTGCTCTGTGCATGCAGTGGTTGGAAGATAAGGTTTACTGCTGTCCATCTCATAGAAGCTATAAAGTTGATCATTCTGGAGATTCTATAGCTGTATCAGCTTGTTTTCATTTCTATCATTGCCTTTTCTTTTCACGGAGATGAGTTCTATTGCCATCTCTTATTAATTTTTATTGGGTATTCAGGCTTGCACTGTCAACTGATGTTGATTTTAACTACATTTCCATTATCAACTTTCTTATTACACTCAAAGAAGTTCACAGCTCTAATGTGAGAAAATAATGACAAATAAGTAGTAGGGTGACCATATTACTTGATGACAACAGAAGAAATATCACTAGCAAAGAGATGACAAGAATGAGTTAGAGATTTTTCTTCTGATTTACCCATTTTCTACGCCTCTGAGAGTATATGTCTATTAACAAAAATAGCTCTACAATGAGTAAACCAAGAACGCTGGAGGACCTATGAGAAAAGGGACAAGCCTCTAAACCATTTCAGGACTATGTCTAAAACTTCGACAATGAAGTGCTTAACATGTCCTATATCTCTCTTTCCATCAGACATCTTCATCCTCCAAAAGGCTGAGAACCAAGAGGATCCTTCAAAGATTCTCCATCTCTTTCTTCCTTACCCTTACCAAAACATAATGAGGAGCACTTTGTTTTTTTTTATATGACGAAGAAGCCCCAAAACCCCGACCTCTCCCGAGTATGAGTACATGGGTAAACTCCGGATGCACATGCAACTCCCCACAAGCCACGTGCATTAGGTTACTACAGGACCCGAACCTAGGATGTTTGGTTCCTTAGCTAAAACGCCTGACAGTTGAGCTTCCCCGTGAGGGGTGGTGAATGAGGAGCAATTTTCCATAGAATTTCAACTTTATTCTTATGTAAGATTTTGTAGGTCCTACATGTGCTCTATAGAACTTGCTAAATACACCCTTTATAAAATAGCAATCAATTATTGGGTGGAGAAGCTTGGAAAGTCCAAATTCTAGAAGGAAGTCACCTCCTTTTCTTCTCTCTAGCCTTACCCTAGAAAAGGGGAAGGCTTGGATGTCCATGAAACCCTAAATTTGAGAGAAAGAGATCCATATTGTGTAAGGAGTGGATTAGAAGAATAGTGTTCCTTAGAGATTCTAGTTCATCATCGCTCTTGAAGCCCATCCATCTTTGAGAGCTCACAAAAGACTTAAAGTGGCAGTGCTACAAACTAAAAGAAGATAGGCCAGGTAGGCACGGTAAAGAACTAGAAAATGTGGGTTGAATAACATGTTATCAATTGACTATTCATCCAAACACAAGAGATAAATGTTGGTTACGAGAATTTTCTTGGATTTCATGTGGTCTATGGTAAGGATTTGTTAGATGAGGCCATCCCATAAGAATCCCTGATTTTACTATTGATCCATCTGTTCATTGGGCTCTTTCCAAAGTACCACACTACTCACTCACTCCCACTCAGATCCATCAGTTAGTCAAAGTAGTCTCGTAATTCCTAAATCTTACAATCCAATAAGTTTTGATAAAGACGTCAAGCCCCGACTCCTTTTCCACCAAAGTCTTTTCTCCATAATTTACCATCAGAGCCTCCATAATTGTTGTATACCATAACTACTTTTTCAAATTTTGACTTCAGATTGCAATCTTCTAATGATCCTCCGAAATTAGAAGATATGCCGCACACTGCCTCTGGATCGTTGCATCTTTTGGCGATGAGCCACGTGTAATAATCGTCTGGCATGGTTGGGTGCAGATGCTCTTTCAGTTGCTTAGTCAGCCTCTCCCCCCAACTGCCCGGGTGTCCCTCCGGTTCCTTTTGTTCCCCATCTCTTCCGTCACCGGCCAGCCTACCTGCTCCAGTCATCGACATATCTGGGGTCGTGTTTTGGTCTCCATGTGGCTCCTCAACGTGTGCACCCTTTGCTCCCTCCATGTGACTAGCATTCATCTTTCTAGAGTCCTGCTCCCTGGGCCAACCTCTGATCCTGCTTCTGTTGGGCCTCTTCTTGAGCCAACATAGATATCAACATCTTTTACGTTATTTTCCTGATATGAGACATCTTTGTTGGGCTTTCCTGTATTTTTTTTCCCTGCTTTCTGTTGTTTTTTCCTGTACTTGCACACTTGGTGCTTTCTTTTTTATTAATATGATAACCATTTCAAAAAAAAAAACCTTGCTCTTTTTCTGCCCCATTTTAAAACCTCTTTTGATTCTTCCTTCTTTTATACCTATTGTTTCCCTTGAGGATATGGTTATACAAGAGAGGTTTTTTTTTTTTCTTTTTGAGGTTGGGGGGGGGGGTAGTAACAGAGAATGGTTCTTCGCAGTTGTTATCATCGTCATATATGCTTATCCTATATCTACAGCGTTGGCATCTTATCTAAGAGGCAGTTCTTTTCCTCATTGAGCCATGAACATGTTACAGGTTTATTCAATTCGGGATGCTGCTGCTAACAACTTAAAGCGTCTTGCTGAGGAATTTGGCCCAGATTGGGCAATGCAGCATATTATTCCTCAGGTGACTAGAAATTCCTTGTCAATAGTTGATCTTGATGGTGTGTGAAACATGTTGGTAATTCTATTTTTGGGTGGTTTAATTCATGTTTCATCATAGGTCTTGGACATGATCAATAACCCACACTATTTGTATCGGATGACCATTCTGCATGCAATTTCCCTACTTGCCCCAGTTATGGGCTCCGATATCACATGCCAAAAGCTCTTACCTGTGATCATCAATGCCTCCAAGGACAGGTAATGTGGAACATTTGTTTGTAGTTGATATAAACTAAAGACTTGTCTTACTGAAATGTGAGATTTTTCACAGGGTTCCGAACATCAAGTTCAACGTGGCAAAGGTGTTGCAATCCCTCATTCCCATTGTTGAACAAAGTGTAAGTTTCATGATTCCCTTTTTTTAAATGTTAGAATCGGAAGCATTTATCCTTGAGATTGGTTGGGTGTACCACATACTGCAAATGGTTTGAGTATCTTGGAAGAAACAAGTGCATGTGATGCAGGACATGCTCCACATCAGCATGGAAATACATAAATCATGCATGATATTGATTGGTAACTGCTTTAAGCCAAATCATTATTATTGTCTTTCAAAGTGAAGGGGAAAACTGGTTCGCATGATTTCATTTTTGAGGGATAGAATTTTTACTGATGAAAAATACTTTGGTCGCTATTGCCCTTGTATCTTCTGGACATTTGGATTTTTTTTGGGGTAATTTTGATGTATACCATGGCCGAATTCCTTTTTTTAATATGGAACCATTTATCTTTTCTTTTGGCCCCTTTATTATATTTTGTACACTTATTTCTTTTTTCAGTTACTATAGTTAACAGCAAAATAAACTTTAATGAGAAAATAAATGGTAAAAGCATAGATGCGTCATATTTATAGGGTGTATCTCTCATCGAGTTCCTTTACATTTATGTGTTTCTACAGATAAGAAAGTTGAGAAGAAAACCAACTTTCCTGCCCCACCCCCACCCACCCATGGGAAAGTGGTTTCCTTGCAAACAGTCCCTAGATTGGAAAATAGTTTGCACCGGTAATAAAACATATTTCCATTGAAAATCTCATCATCTTTTAGCGAAGATGGGAAAATAAAAAGTGAAGTTGAAAACCACTTTGCTTTTTTGCGAAAGCCACATCATTTTTTGTCCAACTACCCTTTTTCAAAATCCCACTTTCCATGAAAAACATAAACATGACCTTAAAGAATGAGGGATACTGACAAGTTTGGATCTTTTGGAACATTTAGTAAAGCAGATTCTTCCCAAGTGTGCATAATTTCTGGGTGTCATACCAATAAAATAGTTATATTTCTTTCTTTTATGCCTGTCAATCACCATTACCCTCCTTTAGATGTGAGTGGCTTCATTGATGATGATGACTGATAAGCCATGATGTCCTTTGAGTGAGGTGAAATCCATCTCCCTCTTTACTGATTAGGGGTGTGTAGAAGCATTTGAAAAAGATACCTAATGTCCTTTTCAGAAGGAAATAAAATAAAACAAAAATGTTTCTCTAATGTGGAATTAAAATGGATAAGCATCTTACCTGCTAGAATAGTCAAACCAATTGCATTTTATTGTACATCCAAACTCATCCTCTTGCATTTTTTTTTTTTTTTGGAGTGGTAACAAAGAGAAATTTATTAGAGAAAAAATTTAGTACAAGAGAAAGAGAGGGTCTAAAAGCAATACAAGAAAACACTAGTGTAAAGAAAAACTAAGAGTCAAGGAAAGCGAAAGCTTCAAATGTAGACAGAGGTGTCCATCATGTGCAATCCAATCTTCCACAGTTTCCTTAAATGTGAAAGATGCCAAAAATGAGACCTTCCATACCGTTATTGGCAAAAAAAATTGCTATCCCATTTGCTGAACGGCTGATGTGAGCGAAGGAGACCTCGAGTCCCTGACAAGAGCCCGAATCTCCCTAACTATGGTAATTAGTCTCCAGGGGGCTTACTTCAAACCTTTCACCCATTTTATGGCATTTGCCGTTACTGATCGAGTTTTTCTGAATTCTGAGTATTGAGATTCCTTTCATACAGGTGGTGGACCAGACTATTCGACCCTGTTTGGTTGAGCTCAGTGAGGATCCAGATGTGGATGTGAGGTTCTTTGCCACTCAAGCACTTCAAGCAAGTGAACAGGTCATGATGTCTAGCTAGAGCGACCCTGTTCCTTTCCAGAAATTTTGGTTTGTGATGGGTATTTGTGTCATTATCAACTGAAACTCTACCGATTTGAATTCCTGGAAATTCTTGTATTTTTGTATCACAACTACTTTTTATGTTCATATAGAATGTATCCCAGTTTTGTCAACGACAATTTTTCAAACCAATTTATAAGTTTAGAAATCCTACCTGTTTTTCACCTTTAGAAGTAGATCCAAGCTTGATCAACGTTGTTTTGATGCATCACCATTATATTGAACATCATAGATAAAAATATGTATCACATGGCTTATTTTGATCTTAAAAAATCAAGGGCTGGGATGATTTAATTGGCAAGCTTTCAGCTTGTAGAAAAATTATGAATATCATTGGCGTAGATGTAAGTACTGATTTGGGTCGAATAAAATAGCTTGGTTTTTTAATAGCCTCGAGGAAGACCTCTATCACTTGTAGATTTATGAAATTTACAGGTTTGCCAAGGCTATGTTTTCCCATTCCTATTTCCTTGTCTTGTTAGAAAATTAGAACTCAAAGAGCCCTTCTTTACCACTTTTAGGGGTGGGAGTGAAGGGGAGTTTTACATACAACCAGGGCAAAGTGTTTATGTTGAATCTCATAGCACTCTTTATCATTTTTGGTAGGGAATAGCTTGTGGCTACATGTGAAAGACCAAGTAAGATTGGATATAGTTGATTTTCCACGTCATCTATTTCAGTAAAGCATGTGATGTTGATGACCCGAGGTGGAACACTCAATGGGCTAAGGTGGTCCCATTTCGCTTCACTCTAAATATAGGCCTTCGTACTTGTAGACTTCAATGGTTCTCTTGCGTTGGACTATCAGTAACAACTTGCTCAGAAAAAGATGTGCCTTGTTATTTACACGAATTACTTTTCCTTATTTCATAGGTCTCTCCATTGGAACATTTCAACCCTAATTGAAAATTGAATTGAAATGTCGCACCATTACAAAATCAGGAGTTTTGGACCGCAGACTTGCACCAGAGAATCTCAAGATCTCATCAAATAATAAAAAAAACTCGACAATTCACTTGATTGGTATTCAGGTTGAGCTGGCTCTGCTTGAACTGATTCATCCAAATCTTTTCGAGTTTTTAAACATCAAAGCCAGAACATACTTAATGGATTAAGATAAAAATTATGGCTGGTTAACAGTAAGTACATCAGTTAACATATTAGATTTTTTATCTTGATATACAATACATCAGCCATCGGGATATACCATTCAGACCAGTAGGTACTACTGTATTAGGTACATGGTCTATATGTTGACCAAGGTATACCAATAGAATCTCCTTTTGGACTTACTTATTTTGTGATTTTTATTTTCTAAGAATTTTTTTAATTTGGAATTTGAATCCAATAGGAACAATACACATCCAGATATGAATATTAAACTAGCACAAACACAACCGTCAAAGTCCTAAGCCAAATTTTTGCTTACGAAATACGAACCATTTGAACTATACCTAAATGTTCACAAAGAATTCATGTTGATGCCATGTGGTGTTGGTAATTATTTGCACCCAAATCCAATCTTTTAATTTCCTTGACGATAAGGCAAAGTTGTTTGGCTGAATCAGTCCCATATACAATTTTCTCCCGAATCATTTATTGTTGGGACCCATTTTGATGTGATTGTCAATGAGAAATTTACTAAATCTTTATAGAACAAGGGAAACAGACCTACTAAAATCTGCATTGTCCCAATGCAACTTGAATCTCATGAACAAGGTTAAAAGAGCTGGCCATGGAATTTGAAACCACTTCAATATCAAATTCCAGGTTAGGAGAGTGGTGGAGATGCGGCCACGTCTTCTACTTCTTCTCAATGAAATAGTCCTGTAAATTTATATTTGATCTTTGCCTAGTGTTAGAAAATAATACATCAAATTCTATCACAACTAGCTAGAATCTTTTAGAATTTCCCATCTATTAGGCCATGGCATGGTCAAAAAGAGGGCATGGCATAAAATACATCCACTGACAGACTGATACAAGGCACTGACATTTTACATACAAATAATTTTTATTTTTATTTCTCTAACATTTTACACCTGCCTGAGAAAATATATAAGTAACTGATTCATAGATATACATTTGAAAAAGGGAAAATTATAACAAAATTTTAGGTCCAAAGCTCCGTCCAAAAGCAAGCATAATGCAAGAAGTCTCTCTCTCCATATATGAGAAGAACAATGTAATACCACAAAATTTATTTACACATCCTTGCATACCAGTACCTAGCTGGAACAATAAAGAAGGCACATGATTCCCTGGATTCAAGTAAACCTGCCAAAAGATCTATACATACGATCTATGCACATCCAAATTAACGTGATCCTGCAAAAGGAGGTCGAGTTCTTATTTCCAACCAAAATAAAAAAAGGGAAAAAAGATTTTACGTAAATAAGGAATTATAAGGTGATTGGCAAGGATACATGCTTTGATGAGATCTGATGGATCATTAGGAAATTGTCAGGTTTGCAGGTCATGGCAATTTGATCTCTAGACGACAGATAAAGTGCAAAGAACCCCCTTTAACCTGGAAAAGGTCACCCTTGGGCGACAGTCTGCTCTGGGCCCTCTAGGACCCATTGGGGGTGGGGTCAAATGTATGGGGATGGGTTCATCTGAAAGGTGTTTATAAGATGAATTTTTTCATAAAAAATCAAGTTCATCACATTTGACAAACATTGTTTTCAAGGACCCAATAACCAACAGTCAAAAGGAGGCTAGTTTTGGATGGATTTTTAACCCAACAGTGAGATCAACCTGGAATCGATTCAAATTGAGTCGGGTTCCAATTCAGAAGGGGGGGTAGATGGATGTGAGAGGGAGTGCATTTGAGGCCTTCAAGTAATTTCAAAGTGTAAAAAGACATCAAGTTATGAAGGAATCAGATGTTTAAGATCTTCCAATCTGGATGGTTTTCAAGTATCCTGACAGAAGAGCCCAAGTAATACATTGAACATGAGCTCCACATTTGCAGAATAAGCACGTCACGACCTGGAACCCATAATTCCTCAATGAATAAAATGTAAGAGTAAATAGTAGCTAAGGGTAAAGCTACTCACATTCCAATCGAGCATCCATGACTCCTGACTTCTGTAGCCTATCACAGTACACTCGAACATAGGTGCATATGTTTTGCATGCTATGAGGAACAATACCGTGTATAGCAGCATTATAAAGGTAAATTCCCAACAGAGGCATATAAACCTGCGTTGGCCTGTGTATTTTCTGAAAGTGTAGCCTTACTACTGCATGAAATATGTTCTCAACCATCAGGAAGATAGACATAGATATACTAGTTTGCTTCAGAATAGGCATTATATGCAGGTTTAATGCCCTTCACTTTACGTTTATTGCTGCGGCCATTTTCCTCAGCTTCTGGGATATTTCTGAGAATGAAGGTCGATCCCCTGGATCGGAAGCCCAACAACTTTCCATCAATGGTTTCCATTCAGGATCACACCATGATGGCACTTGTGGACGCAGTGTATTGTTCACAATTCCCCCTACAGGAACAAAGATATCATGAGAAGAAAGGAAGGTGGGGTAGGTTGGTGGTGGTGTGGTGATATCACAAGAGGGTTCACTATCCAAAGAAAATGTTTTTATAGAAAAAGGAAAGAATTGTTAAACGAAATATTTAAAATATGATTCTTACCAATTATAGATGCACAATGCATGTCGGCATAAGGCTCCTCTCCAGTAAGTAGTTCCCACATGACTATTCCAAATGAATAGACATCAATCTGGAAAGAATTTAAAAAGTTACTTTTTTTTTTAAACATTAAGGACTGATACCATTAAAATGAAAAGAGGTTACAAGAGAAGGATCCAAGTATAAGAGAGAGATACTCGGATCAAGATGAAGAAGTAAAAGAAAAAAAAGAGACAAGGAAAACATGAAAAGAAAGAAAAACACAACAAAACAAACATCTTCCCCTAAGAGGGCCCTAGCTCCAGTAATTTAAAAAGTTACTTAAGTATACAGATAACTATTGTGTAGCAGACGACAAAAGATATATATATATATATATATATATATATATATATATATATATATATATATATATATATTCAAAAAATTTACATTAGAATATGGAAATCTTACTTTTTCTGTCACCATGTTACTTTTTCCACTAAGCAGCTCTGGTGCCATCCACGGTAAAGTTCCACGAACACCTCCTGATACTAAGGTATGTTGCTTTACTTTTGATAGGCCCAAATCACCAATCTGAAAGGAGATCATAACATTACAGTTACTGCCAAAACTTTATGCTACAGTCAACAGAATATGGCAACTGTTAAGATGGGACAACGTGGAGCTGCACGATGAAAATAAGAAATGATTCAAGTGACAGTATTAAGCAAATCATAGTACATTCTATTTGTCTGCAGAGTTATAATGTGAAAAATGATGATATGAATAAAATACAATAATGGATTAAAAGAATCTTATGAAATTGAAACATATTTTCCCTTTTAGGAACTTGAGCAAGCAAGGAGACATCCATATCTCAATTTTAAGATCGAACACATAGGAAGACATTGAGAAACCGATGCGGTTTATTTATTAAGAGAACTTGAACAGCTACCTTTAACCCTTTTTTATATAATCCTCTTCAGCATACCTTGCAGACAGGTCGATGAGGATCCCTCATATTTACTAACAGATTTTCACACTTAAGATCAAAATGAACGATATTCTTCCCATGTAAATACTCCATCCCAAATGCAGCATCCATGGCTATAATGAGCCTCTTGCGACGATCTATTGTTCTGGTCAATAGAAAAGAAAATTAGAAATACTTGACTCTGCACTGTCATATCATTAGACATTGCATTGCCCTCTCATTCACAAATCATGACAGCTAAGCACAGAACAGCCACTTCACTACAGTGCAAAACCCCAAGACAAAAGTGATTAGCACAGTTTGAAGGTACTCACTGTCTCAACCATGAAACTTGCATCTTCAAATCACATTATCATTCAAAAAGGGAATAGAACCTTAGGTAAACCCTTATGAAGAAAAAGAATGATGGATCTCTCTTCTGCAAAAAATTATTCAAAGATATCCACTAACCATGAAGTATATGGTTCAAAATGATTTACCTGTCTTTCTTCTGCAGAAACTGTTTCAAAGATCCATTGACCATGAACTCAGTAACAGTGGCTAAAGTTCCGTCAGGACCATCACGGACAATACCATAGAAAGAAACAACATTGGGATGATGCAATGAACTCAATATCAAAGCTTCTTTCCAGAAATCTGCAATCTGTAGCAACAAATTGGAAATCAAGTTACACTGGAAAAAATAAAAGATAAACAAATAAAAAATAAATCTTGAAACTCTCATTCAATTATCCACAGAATCCAGCAGTTCTTCTGTTTTTTTTTTGGGGAAATGAGGCCACATATGTTTTTCCATTGTGGATTCTATCCAAATATGTTATTTGGGCACTGTATCTCTTACATTTGCATAATATTAGAAAGAACACCATCTCTGCATGGTTTAGATGTTGGGGGGGATGTTGGTGGTTGATCTCTTAAAACCCCTCAAATGTTTTCAAAATGGTTTTAATACAAACATGTGGTGTGGTTTGGGGGCAGAACTACTGAATGCAATCAAAGAAAGCATTTGAACATATCCATATACAAAAAGTCAGCCCCATTCTAATTCGTACTCTAACAAATCTAATCTTTTTGACCATTTTAACCAATGTTGCATTTGTTCCTCCTCTCTCTCTGTCTCCCCACCCCCAAAAAAAAAAAAAAATGCCTAGGTCAAACACATGTTCATGCTACAGTCAATAATTCACATGATTTGGATGCATGCTGATTCTCAAGCATTGAAAACCATTATTCTTTCATAATCATCACCTCATATCCATAATCACCAATTCCCATCCTCTATTACATCCATTTTCACACCATTACCGATGCTATACCAAGCAATTTTCAAACCACAAATAGCAAATTCATATCTACGTTACCCAAAGCCTGCAAGGCTACATCAAACCCATTGAATGTTTAACAAGTTTATAGCAGTGTATAGCACCCATCCTACCTCTAGGGATATATGGCATGCATTAGTCGAGTGTAGTGTCTTTATGATTCCTTAGTACAGTCTAGTTTATTTTAGGAGTTTTAATTGTTGGGCACCAAATATGTAGTCCGCCGATAGAAAAAAACTGCAAACAAACAAATGCAAATGTCAACCCCATATTGATGGGTAAATGGCTCTCATGATGATGATGATGAAGTTGGATTAATGGTCTCACTAAGATTAACCTTTCAAAAAATAAACAAGATAGATTAAGACTAAGGCTAATGGGGCTTTTAGGTCGTAGAAATATGCATATTGATTGAACGATTTTATGTTCTTGTCAAGAAAGATTGATCATTGGGTAGAATAAATGAGAAGAAAGTTGTCTCTCCTCCTCCTGTCTGCCTGTCTTGGTAAATTAATCTGTTACAAATACCATGTCATAAGACAATAGCTTCCTCTTTGTTGTTTCCTCTATACGGCTTGGATTGGATAGTTAATAGTGAGCCATTTTAGGTTAGATGAACTCAAAAAAAAAAAAAAAATTTGATTCATTCCACTTATAATTAATTTGTGGACATTTGGGCTGTGGAATATTTTGATCCATTCATTATTGTTGATATTGAATTTCTCCATGGCACAAAACTATCAGCATCCAGGATTTGAGATCTAGATTGCTGATCGGACATTGAACACATTAGTATGTACATATTTAATAGTATATACAACTAATGTTTATACCTTAAACTAGTAAAAAATAGAAAATTTTGTACAAAGTAGTATTATCCAAACTCGACCTATTTACCAGTGGAACCATAATCCAAGATACAAAATAGGATCCGACCATTGACAAGGTTCAAAAAAATGGACCCATGCCTAACTTTTTGTAGGTTAGATCCTTTTCATGCTGAGAATTTAAATACCATCATCAGCCCCCAGCCCTATTGAAACCAGATCCTTAGCAAACTAAGACTTTGAATATCCATCATCAATTCCATCCAAAGCTTGTTTTAAGCCCAAACATAAACTCATTTATGTCTTTTTAGGTAACACATCTCCTCTTGAAATTCTGTGCCCATCGTAGACATGTGTTGAGCCTTCTTTTGGATATTATGTGTGAGATACTTAGATGAGAGCCCAGATAAGGACACCTAATTCAGGCCACTCCAAAAGTCCAACTCAGTAGGTTCATGACCAATATGACATGCGCGTCAGTCCAACTCCATCGGATCTTTCCAATGTTCTTCCACTCCCCTCCCCCTCCCTCCCCCCCCCCCCCCCCCTCTGCTCTATCTATCTATCTATCTAATGTCTTCCTTAATTTATTTTTCTTGGTTGTAAGGGACACGTTTGACGAGCCCCTATCTATCTATCTAATGCCTGCCTTAATTTATTTTCTTGGCTGTAACTGTCAAAGTCATCCTATATTACAAAGTAGTAATTTGAGTTTTTAAAATGGGAACAAACTAAAAATCATGCACATCAAATTGAGACATTATATGAAAAAAAATTGGACATATGCCCATAAAAGAGACATTTGAGGAGCCCCAGTCCTTCATCTTTTAGAGTGATTATGCACACAACTTGCTACTATGGTCCCTCTCCTCAAACTAAATGCTTAAAAATTGACTTAGATAAATCTCTCAGTTTCCTTCACTGGATTTAGAAACTACAATAATTTCATACAAGGATGTTTCCAGTTTATCTTTCTTTCCCGAACTCTATGCTTTTGGGAAGTCCACGAAATGTTGGGTTCTGAAGCAAACATAGGGAAAAAATTCTGCCTATATCTATATTTCCTGTTTTTTACATAAAATGGTAGTCAAGGCAAAGGCACAGTCAAATCAACAAGGGATCTTGGAGCCTAAGGTACAACGCACATTCCTAACCTCTAAGCTTAGTAATCTAGGTGCACTTGTTTAGATACTTATAGGTATATTCATTATTTTGTGTCTTTACCATCCAACAAACAAAAACTATATGGGTAATGTGTCTCCAAATGTACTAAGCAGATACATAATAAATACAAAAGTACATTATATGTTTATTCAAGTTCCTACGTATGCATTATTAGGTAATAATGCATACAGACTAGAATATGTAATTGTTATCATAGAAAGTATACTCATGACAGATTTTTTTTCCAAAAACACTAACCTGGTCATAGTAAGTACAACTCAGAGCTAGGTCAGGGACAAGATTATTATGGAGCCTAGCTGCAGGCCTAAGTACAACTGAGACACACCTTTAACTACATGTATTATTTTTTACTATAAACATGTATTGTTTCTTTTATATCTTTGTGACACCAATAACAACAAAATGCAATAACAGTCATCTAAAACAAGATACAAATCAAGACTGAAAACAATGCCTCAGTACTGAATAAACACGTAACTATATTCTCATATGTTTAACCCACAGATAGAACCAATGCATAACACATTCATAGTGCATTAAAACGAAGAACAGTTTCAAAAAAAAAAAGTCTTTCTATTGTTGGTCAAGAAAATAATCTACAAGCATATTTCTGCAATATGAATTAAAAAGTAAACCAATTTAATTTATGGTTATAATTCACAAGTCACTGCTAATGATCCACAAGTCTATCAGAAATCTTAAAATAGTTGAAACAACAGTATGAAATATATGCAATGGAAGAGAAACACAGTTACTACCAATCGTTCTCTCTCAGATGGCCTTCCAGCAAAGCAACTTGCTTTTATTCTTTTAACTGCGACATCAGAACCTTTCCATTTACCATGAAAAACAGCTCCATACGTACCAGAACCCAGCTCTCGGATTTCTTCCAAATCATCATTTTTTATTGTCTGCAGTTCACAGAGAAAAAAATTACGAAAAAAAAAAAAAAGATGGAGAATTACAATAGTACTAGTTATGGTAGTAATAACAGCAACAGCAGCATCCATACTTGTAATCCTCTGGCCAGAGCTTCTTCCTCGGCTTTCGTAGGCTCGATCTTGGAATTGTTTACGTGGTCACTATCAGACTCGTGCTCCAGCTCATTGTTGGCATTCTGTAGAACAGAGACAATTTACATGGCTGCCAAAATCCATAATAGTAGTGCTTCTTGAGAAAAAAAACTTCCAGTGGATGGAATTGTAATAGAAACACTCACCACAGGCTCTAATTCATGCCCAGCTAATTCTTTTGTATCTGGATCACGTGGCACAAGAACATCATCATTAACTTGTGCTTTGGCTTTTACCTCCTCAACACCTTCCAATGCTGCTTTCTTTACTGAAGCGATCAATTCAGGCAAGAAACTCAAATGTTGAGCTAATTCCCCTTGCTCAAGTGTTCTCCGATCACCAGTACGACCAAGCTTTGTGGTATCACCATCCTCCTCAACAGGCCTCACCCCATTAGAATTGAATTCCATCTTCTGATCTCCCATCAGTAAAGAAACTTTTTCCACACCAGGTTTCTTCACTATCACTTGTTTTGACTTACAAGTTTCATCCTCCAATTTCACATGTGCAGTAATTTCAATGTCATAAGTGCGACTAGGATGTTGATGTTGACTTGGAACAGAAGAACTTGCCATATCCTCAATGGGAGTTGAAGGAGAAGACACTGCAGATTGTGGGGAAACAGAAATGTTTATCATATCAGACTGAGATGGGACGTGCTCTATAGCAAACTGCTGACTTTCCTGAAGAAGGATGTTTGAATTCTGTTTCAACATATGGTCATGGACATATTCTGGGGCAGCAGACCCATCAAAGGGAAAAACTTTATGAGAGGGCTCACAACAATACCCAGCCCAAGGATTCTGATCTTCTACACCAACATGAGAAAGCCTTGGACTTCCCTCCCCTCTAACCAACCCTGTATTAACTGTGCCATTGGCTTGTGGCACCAAACCTGATGCTTCATGTGAAGGACCTCCATGAAAAGGATTCTGCACTTTTCTCCGAATAGCATGCATTGGAGTGGACCCATGTGGTACTTGGTATTGGTTATCCATTCCATAAGCTGGAGGGAAATTTCCATAGCGAATTCCAGAGTCTTCAACAGGTGGGGTGTGGATATGATGTCCAGTTGCCACAATTTGGTCATGATACCCTTCATTCCCTAACTCTGTTCCAGAAGGACCATAACGGGCATATCGAGGATCCTCGTGGTTGATGCAATTTGGAGGCACTGACTGGCCGTCATGGACAAGAGGAAAATTCATGTTCATCCCACCATCCACCACATAGTGCTCGTTAACCCTTCCAGAACCAGACAAATTAGTCCTGGGTTCATCAGCCCGATGGTTCAATTGGTGAGAGTGCAGAACCCAACCTCTTTCATGACTATGAGATTCATTGTAGAAGGGACGATGTTCATTTTGTTCCTTTGAGTAGACACCATGTTCTAGTTTCATGTCCTGGTTCAATGCATAAGTCTCCCGACCAGGGTAGCACTCGGTGCATGTATTAACAAACTGAGAAAAGTCATTCCCTGTGCTTGATTGCTCCACAAAAGGCTGCCCATGCCTCCACCGAGATTCGGGATATCGAGCCTCTGACAGAGCCTGGTTTCTCTGGAAAGCCATGCGGCAATGCTCACAGATGCTATTCCCTTCAAAAACATTATTGGAATGACTCAAGTTACCTGGAAACCCAGCCTT
Organism: Chimonanthus praecox; assembly: GCA_022113865.1. Classification (NCBI taxonomy): domain Eukaryota; kingdom Viridiplantae; phylum Streptophyta; class Magnoliopsida; order Laurales; family Calycanthaceae; genus Chimonanthus; species Chimonanthus praecox. The sequence continues at coordinate 62,285,254 of CM039091.1, read as the reverse complement.
ATCACTCCCAATTGCACCAGGAGGCAACCACACAACATTATCGACAAACGGCGGCTGTCGCCCATAATCTTCCGCTATTCTATCCATAGATTTGTCATGCAAATCACCAAATGGCATTCGATAAAGTCCAGAAGATGGTGAAGAAGGAAATTCTGAATTTGGATGCATATCATGGGGGCCATGATGCACTGAAGGATAGTAAGCTGGGCTCCATGGAGCCTCCATTTCGTTGTATCTCGGAGTATGTGTCTGAGTGTGCTGCCCTGACAGTGAATGTGGAACTGCAATGCGATGAAGATTAAATGGAGGCATTGATATCAGGATTCCGCTGACTATGGAGGCCCCCAACTTCAATGCCGTTCATGGGGCTGTAGAACTGTTCACCCACATGAATCTTATCTAACTCAGGCAGATTGTTCAATGCGTCAACGTACCTCCTCTCTGTCTCCCTCTCATCCGAATCAAAATGGGGAGAAACATCTTGGTCCGGGTGAGGAAACAGGAAAATCCGGAGTCGGGTGAATCCATCACCAGTGCCAAGCTTATCATACTCTTCCATCATGTTGGTAACATCATCATCATTCACAACAGAGACTAAAGCATCAAGATCCTCATCAGGCTGCTGGTACTTGAGCAGAGCGGCAGCATCAAAAAGCTCCCGCATCCGTGCCATCAGCTCATCATAGGTGAAATCACGGGGAACGCTCACAATACGAGTCTCACCCCCAACATACCGAAGCTTGCCATCAAGTGGACGGGGTAGGATGCTGCCCCCGAAGCTGCAGAGGAACTTGACGCGAGGTTGGGTATCGGTGTCATCAGAAGCAGTGGCGGCAGGGACAGCCAAGGCGTCCATGGTGAACGCAGAATAGGGCTGATCTACCAGACTTTCAGACAAGGACGACAACAATGATGAACACGATCGCAGGCGTCCAACCAGATAATAACACATGAGGATTTCTAAGATCGATAATCCAAAAGTCTTATCAGCCCAATCGGATGCCTAAGTCCACTACAAAAATGACAAACCAGAGATTCCATATTGAGAACCTCGTCACCCTCGTCGCCCACGGCAGCGGCAGTGGACCAAAAGACGCGGCTTTCAACCACTAAATCAACCATCACATATAAGATTGAGACGAATTGAAGCGAGCATCTATCAAGTCGAGACAAATTCCACGCAAATAAATGAATCAAATGAGAAAATGAAAATCCCTAATCTGCTCAGAAAATCTGAATTTTTCCACGATTCCTGAGATAAATGAAATGGCGGGATAGGATGGAATGAACGAGTACCTGAAATCGAGTGCTTGAATCGGATCCGATGAGAAAAAAGGTCTAGAAACAAAAGATCCAAGACGAACCCTAGAAATTACAGCAGCAGCAAAAGCAACAGCCGGAGAAGAAGGAGGAGGAAGAGGAGGAGAAAAGTCCGTTGCTTCTGCTCTGTTTTTTTCTTTTTTAAGGGATTTAGGGTTGGAGAGAGTTGGAGAAAAAGAATGAGAAAGAGACAGGCAGATGAAGAGAGAGAGAGAGATCGGATCGGAAAGAGGGAGAGAGGAGATGGGAGATGGGAGATGGGTTCCGTCTCGTGGTTGCAAGATGCTCTGAGAGGGTGCCAGGTAGATGCCACGTGGCGACCGTTGGTTAAAGGAAATTAGAATCTAGTTATCCTTCCTTTCGCTTTTTCGGAAGGGGTGGAGTGACGGAATGACGTCAGTCCCGGTTGCTTTCGATCGAGCGGTTTCATGGCTCGGACTACGATACCTTTCCCGAACCTTAGCTCTCGGATACGGATCATAGAAACTCTCTAACAAAATATTTTTTATATAAATTATGTGAATATATTTTAATGAGATAATTATAGATTATATATAAAATCTTATCTTCAACTGATCATTTTATGTATTAATTTTATTTTTTAAAAATATATATTTATCAAATTTTAAAAATTAAACTTATATAATTTAAATATTAAATGATAATGAAATTTTATATATTTCATATTCACTCAGCAATCTATCAATTAAAATTAATTATATTATACTTGTTTTATCATCTATTTAGCAGTATATCTCATTAAAAATATTGTACCTTATTACCATAACTCTTTTTTGTCTAATTTTTTTTTTACATATTTTATATTCCTATAAATAATTACATATTTAATGCATTCAATTGTGTAGAACTCAATTGTAATATACTGACTCATGAGCCAGAGGCTAGGCCCTAAATAGGCTAATCCAAGTGAAACTGGGCCTTGGCAGACGGGCAAGCATAGTGGGCCGGTCGGATCCGACAGCCCAGCAGTGAGTGGGAGTTGTGGAAAGTCCCACATCGGAAGTTGAGGAGTTTGAGAGGGGGTTTATATAGTCTTGCTCTCTCAAACCAGCAAGACCCGTTTTGGACCCACACTTGGGCCGGGTCCGATCCAAAAACCGTGCGGGCTCGCTCATGTGCACGTGTGTGCGTGTGTGGGCCCAAAGCAGACAGTATCTTGTTGGGCCGAACCCTAAGCCCTTTTTTATGGGCCGAGCTGTTACAAATGGTATCAGAGCTCCGGGTTCTACACTCGGACTGTGTGGACTTACTGTCTTCCACTGGGTTCATTGGGTCGAGCCGAGGGCAGCTCTGGGCTTTAGGGGGGTGGATTGTGATATCCTGACCCATGAGCAAGAGGCTAGGCCCTAAATAGGCTAATCCAAGTGAAACTGGGCCTTGGCGGACGGGCCAGCATAGTGGACCGGTCGGATCCGACAGCCCAGCAGGGAGTGGGAGTTGTGGAAAGTCCCACATCGGAAGTTGAGGAGTTTGAGAGTAGTCTTGCTCCCTCAAACTAGCAAGACGCGTTTTGGACAAACTTAAGTCAAGTCCGATCCAAAAACCGTGCGGGCTCGCACGTGTGTACGTGTGTGGGCCCAAAGCGGACAGTATCTTACTGGGCCAAGCCCTAAATCCTTTTTTATGAGTCGGGCTATTACATCAATAATCAATTTAAGAGAAAGTCTTGTTAGAGAATCTCTCTTAATAATTCATTTAATAGAAAGTCTTCTAATAGAGTGAAAATTTTCAAACAAAATTCTCTATCAAATAAAATATAGAGTTTATATGATTTGATGCATTAGATAAGTGGTTGTAAGGATATAAAATGTGTAAAGTTTTCAACTAATTTATCATCAAGGTGATATTATCTTGGCCCTTTAAATTTTAACAAATATAAATTATACATTTTTTAAAAAATAAAATAAAGCGAGAGCATCAAATTGGGTGAAACTTTATATAATATATTTTCATATAGTCATCTTTATATTATACTTGACTATGTAGGACTTAAGATCCATTTGAAAGAAAGTCTCAATAAGGAAAGTCTCATCAAAGGGTTTTTTACTATTTTACTAAATAAATGAGTCATTGATTCACATGGTTGAGTGACATAAAAAGGACCACATGGGATATGTTAAGATCATTTTACCTTTTAATTTTAAACTTTAATAAATAAATTAATTAAAATCATAAAAAATTATATGATAAAAATTACATAACCAAGATAGCTAATTGGTGGTAAAACTTTATACATTTTATATCCATGCATTCACTTATCCCAGACATCCATTAGTTATATTCATCTAAACATAAAAAGGCCAATATTTTATAGCTAGTAATTAATTGATGGTAAACTTTTAGACACTCTATACATATATAATTACCCATTTTTGCATTGTTCAAAAAAAAATTGCCAGCATCAGCTCCGGAAATTGTCAAAGTTTTCATCATTTATGTATGTTGCTTAATAAAAAATTAAGCGATGTATATTTTTAAATCTTCTCACAGGAGGAGGTTTGTGTAACCAGAAACGATAATTAGTGGAAGAGTAAAATCGAGAATACATTAATTTTCATGTCTTGTTACACAAAAAGTCTATAGGAGAATCGCTACCCTATTTTTATTGAGATTCATAAAGAATGACAAATATTATTAATAACTAAATTTCACTTTTATTTTATCATTTTTACCTTACAATTTAGATTATTAACATTTTAATTGATACTAGCTGTTAATATTGATAATCAATTTCAATACAGTAATTGATGGAAACAGTTATTCTTAAATTATTTTTTATAGACTCTTAAATCTATCTCACCATGCAATATATGGCGTAATCAATTTTTTTAAAGTAAATTAAAACACTAACCTCTCTAAGTTGTACTATTTAATATCATCATTATCATCTTCATCATCATTTAGTAGGACCTATTTTAATCCCCACCATATTAAAATTTCAACAAGTATAAAGAAATGAAGATTTATTTCAGTGCACCATTTGGATTTGAAGTTCTCATTTGCTGAGCTCCACTAACATGCAAAGATTCGTATACTTAAAGCCTCATTAAGGCCAAGGATATCCCATCGCATATGTCTTCCTTTGGAATTTGGATTGTTGACCTTACTCTACCCTATTTATGCATTCTGTAAGGCGGACCGGGTCAAATTTCACTAAATCTAGCCAACTCTTTTCGTACCTAATTAAATTTGCTCCGACTGAAAACCCGAGACTCAAACACATATTTACCTAAGGGATCCGATCCGATCCGACTCCACCCAATTCTAAACTCAAATTGAAATTGATTTGAGATTTTTCAAACATTAAAATTAACAAAATTAGCTATTTAAATAAAGAATATTTTCACACATATAATTTCCAACTAAATTGCAAACAAGCATGTTCTTCATTTAGTAAAAAGATTTCTATACATTTAATATTTAGAAAATAGACAAATAAAATATAAAAATTTATTGATAAATAACATGATAATTGATTAAATCACAAACAAGACAGCATTTATTAAAAACTAAAGCTTCAGTTTTAAGTTGAATAAGATTGGATTAGTTTTTTAAAGATTAATCTAGTCCTGTAACCTCGCCCCTTTTTCACTCGCTTAGTCGAAAATCAGAGTCCATTTTTTTTTTTGAAATAAAGAGTGATAAAGAGCGCAGGACGTTACGACGCGAATTAAGTCTGAGCTTCCAAAGCCCGGCCCTTAACTGGCCAACCCTACGTGTGCGTGGAACTAAGTCCACGAGAACGGTTCACACGGAGAAGGTAAGCTTGCGGAATTATAATATAATCTATCTTACCAATTTTAGATAGCAAGGAAGTTATATCACTTAATTAATAATAATACCTCAAAATTATAATGTCCAAATAAAAGTCCAAACCATAGCAATAGTCTAAATTATTACAGTCCAACGAGCTAAGTTACTCAAATTACATTTCCAAAATAAACTTAAGTAAATAAACTAGCTCGCTTCTCCAAGCTTCTACGCTTGGCTCCGGTCGCGTCCTTCATTTCCTCCATTTCCTGCGTCATTATCTAAGGTGGAAGTAGGGTCAACACATGGATTAGTGATAACAAAAACAACATAGATAATAGTATAGCAAAACCATGCAATCAATGCCATGTCATGGGTGTCATATGTCATGAGTCTCACCCATCATGCACATCATCATTATACAATGTCCCTCTTCAATCATACATAATGTCCCCCTTGATGGAAAAACCCTCATCAAGGTATTATAATCTCATAGTACCCCCCTTGATGGATGAAGCACATCAAGGTATCCCCATGTGTGTTTATCGGTCGTCCCGAGGAGCATGGACTCCGGTTTCATTTCATCCCTCCCATGCCATGCATGAGATGTAAATACAATATGCCATGTAAAATACAAATCATAGCATTAAAACCCATTTAAAACATGTCATTTGATTACCAAAATAAATCAAGAAAAACATCTATATACACATAATCCATGGCTTACAATAAGGTAGGAATCCTACCAAATACCAACTAGTGTTCCTTTGCGTTTCCGTCAACGAATTCGGTCACCGATCGCGCACCACTTGCGAGATCCCGATACCTTATTACACATCAACAAATTAACCCAATGTTCCAACCATGTCTAAGTCCCTAACACATGCCTTAGTGGGGTTCGGCCGTACACCATGGCCGAACCTCACTAATTAGGTTTTTGGGTCCTTTTTTGATCCATTAATCATTTTAATCATGTGAGCCTAAACCAGCCACCCTTTGCTTCATTTATTCAATACCTAAGGTCACCATTACGAATCCCTTAGTCCATAACCATCCTCCATGGGGTTCAGCCATATACCACGGCCAAACCCATGGTCTTCCATTTTGGCCATATTTACACTTTTGCCATCCTTCTTTTCTATGGCTAAACTCTCATTTTATTTTTACATCCTTAGGTCCATAACTGATCCATAAATATGGATCCATGATTGATTCATTTAATCATGCCATAAAATTTATCAAACCCCTAACAATTACCTCCATTTTCTTAGCTAAATAGCCATTAGTTTTAATACATGCATAGACCCAACTTAGCCCATAAAATGGCTCATAAAATGGGTCGTGGGTGGTTCGGCCATGGACCATGGCCGAACCCATGATGTCTTTCCTCATTTTTTTTCTTGGATCTTTCACAACATTTAGATCCACCACAAAGTCCCTTCTTGAGGGGATTCCATCATACATTTAGATTATCATTTTTTATCATCATTTAGTACATTTTGAGTCCCTTGAAGCCACCAACATTTCCTCATCATTTTCCATCTTTTACACCCATTAAAGTCACTAATACACCACCATAGGGTTCGGCCATACACCATGGCCGAACCCATGATTCATGGTTCATCTTTAGTTGTAAGGTTTAGGACCATAAATATCATCAATGTTTCTCCATGGTTTCCCTCACTTAAACCCCTTAAAAATTTACTAACATTTAACCATTCTAAGCCTCAAAATCATTAACCATCATTCCATGGTTTCTATCCTTTAAACCCCTTAAGAATTACTTAATCTCCTTCCATGGGGTTCGGCCGTACAACATGGCCAAACCCTATGGTCCATCATTCCTTCAAAAATCATATTTCCATGCTTTATTATTTGATAGTTTTCATACAAGAAAACCCTAGGGTTTGGCAATGCAAGGTCCAAACCAACTATCTTGATCATCTACCATATTTTGACATGCATAAGGTCCTCTCCATGAATCCATAATGTTTAAGGTTCGGCCATGCAATAGCCGAACCATGATCCTTGACCATCATGTCATGCATGCTTATGTACTCCAAATACCTACATAGTGTCCTTAACATTTATTTTTCTTAACTTATCTTACCCTTTAGGGTTTGTCCATTTCTCATCCCTCCTTGGATGGATTTTAGATCCATGGCCGATGACAGTTTGGCAACCATTTAATCCAAGAAAAATGGACTCCATGGTCTCATTTTAATCCTTTAAAACATAAAATCTTGTTTGAAGATACTTACCAATCCCGTGGCTCTTTCGGTTTCCTCTTGCTCCTCTTGATCCTTAGCCTTTCTCCTTCCTTCTTCTCCTTGATGTTTGGCCAATGGTGAACTTGATCCAATGAAATCACCAAGGGCTGGTTCGGCCAAGATAAAGATAGGTTTGAGAGAGGGGAAGGAGGAGAGGATAGAAAAATATCCTTAGGTTTTAGTCTTAGGGTGGTGGTCGGCTAAGCTTGGAACTCCTTGTTTTTCTTCTAAGTCTTTTCTTCTTCTTGGTCTTGGAAGAGAGGGGGGGACGGCTAGGAGAGGGAGTGAGAGATGGAAATGAGATGGGAAATGGGATGGAACCCTAGACTTTTCCCATCTTGCCTTGGGTAACTTGGGTTAGACTCCACCCTCATTAAGGTGGAGTCTTCCCCATGAGCCCATTGACCAAACCAAATGGGTGCATGGCCTTGCATGCCCTTAATCCTAGGCCCCTTGTCCCTTAGTGGTGGTTGTTGGGATGAGGTGGAACCACCACCCCACAATGGGCCAATGCATGCCAAGCTAGGCCCCATTTCATGGATCTTGTCTTAGCCATACCACTCTTCCATGGCCAACGGCTTTGGTGGATCTTATCTTGGTGGTTCGGGTGGTTTCTATGAGATGAAACCACCCATTTGACTCACCCATTTATTTATTTAATTTGATTTTTAACTTAGGTCATTTAATTACATAATTTAATTCCATTTAATTTCCTTAATTTTCTCCATGAATCCACCCAAGTCAACCATGGTGGCCGGCCCCACCAATGTCTTGCTCCACACGCCACCTCACTTTATGAGGTGGAGGTGGGCCCTACTCGGCTATGCTATCTTGATTTATTCACAACTAACTTAGGTGATTTAAATTAATTAATTCCATTCCATTTACTTTGATCACCATTGGGCCATGGCCCAATTAAATCTACTTCCTACCCATTTACCCTAATGTTCAAACCATATTGACCCATTGGGTCCCAAATGGGTATTTGACCCAATTGACCATCATTGACCCATTTAAATGAAATTAATCCAATCCATGGCCCATTGGACCATACTTGAGCCATTGTCCAAATTTTGATCAATTTACCATTCATTCCATCAAAATTCTAAATTTCAACCATTAAAATAAATAATAGCCAATATATGTATTGATTTAAAAATCCGGGCTATTACAAGTCCGACTCAAATTTAATTCAGATTTTTAACCCATCAATTGAACTCAACCCTAATATAAAACATATTTAAGTTTCACCCTCCCAGTTTGTATTGCAAGTTAGTATTACTTTATATATTCTTTGATTCTTTTAAGTAAATAAATTTACTTGTTTAAAAAATAAATATATTTTGCATTATTAAGTGAAAACCTCCATTTTGTAAGTTGTTGGATTGGGCTTATATATTTATTCTATAATATGCTCTCATAAAACTTTTATGAAACTTTGATTTGTGAGTTCACAATGGAACTAATTGATCTTTTTCCTCATCACACCCACTCCAATTAATCACATAGTGGTATGAACATATATAGTATACTTGTAAACTATAATTTATAAATTATTCATTTATAATTTTATCATTCATGATTAATCTACTTATCCAATGTAGTATAAGCATTTTTGCAATATTAATTCCATCTATTTATTTTGTTTTCATTGCTCAACACTCGGCTCTAAAGATGATTGGAAGCCTACCCACAGTTTTATAAAATTATCATTTTAAGTAAAGAGATAGTTTTTATTGTTGACTTACCTGATATAATCCCAGATTAAGTTTCATGTATATTTGACTATTGTCTTAGTAATTTTCTATTACTTTTTTCCACAGTTTCATTGTACGACTCATGAGTTTGATTTCTTGATAATTGACATACCTTTGAATATCTCATTTGTTTTATGAAAAATGATTAATGTGCTCTTGGACCACTCTTTGAATAGTATTTTTTAGACTAAAATTTTGTTGAAAAAGGGCATCAACCAACACACTCCGCTTTTGCTTAAAATAAAATGCATATTAGTTAGGATACCATCTGATCCTAATTCTATATTTCTTTTCATCTATTTTCAAAGCCTGATTCACTTCTGTTTCTATTATTTTGTTTAATATCTCCTCACTTGTCTCTCCTTTCCATATTACATTCACTTTCAAATTCAATGTTGAACAATTCTTTAATGTGAATTTCCCACATTTCCTTTTTTTTTTTTTTTTGTCTTTTACTAAAATTCAGTGGTTATAATCTTTAATGTATCTTAGTTTTGAGTTCTCCTAATCTACCATCTTCCTCGGTCATCCCACCATCACGTGTCCTTACCAAACATATTATAGTTTTCTTATTTTCACCTCAAACCACTTCCAGTATTTCTTTAATAAGCCTGGACATTCTACCTATATCCTATTAGGATTTGAATTGTCATCTCATTTCTTGTTACTAAGCCCTTATCTTTTAACATTTTTGTTTTTTTTCCCTCACAAATTCAACCAATTTTAAGAGGATCTTTTATTTATAAACAGAAGTAAAAAGAAAAAAATTATGTTGTGTTGTAAGATTTTATCCAAAAAGACTTTATAACATTTGCAATGGGTTATATCTCTACGCTTAAGTAGAAATTATTCAACACAATAACTTTAACAAAATAAATTAGAGATGGCCAGCATAGAAGTAAGTTTCATTCTAAAATTTTTATCCATTGGATTTTAGCTTTTACTTTGCTTAATTTGGTAGTTATATAATCCCTCCGTCTCATTTTAATTGTTTCATTTGAAATATTATATTTTTAAGGAATTCTCTATATATAGCTAGCACTCCACGTGATCTCATCTATTTTCAACACACTTTATACTACTCCAATACAAATGAGACAACTATTTTGGGACAATTCTAAAATCCATATAGGACAACTAATTTGGGACAGAGGGAGTATATTTTAATATGATCAACAACTATATATATATATATATAGTCACAAAAATCCACCATATTGCCAAATCTTACTATTTAATTTAGATTATACGACAATGGTAATGAGGTAGAGTCAACTTTATTTACTAAAGTCAAATAGCTAAAAATATTTTAATGAAATGTATTTTTAACATTTTATATTATAATAATCTTGATTTTATTTTGACAAGATTATTTTCTCTAATAGATTAATGTATTGTGAAAGTTAAATTGAGTCATTACTTATCTCATCTTAGACTTTTATTTTCAAATTTAAAAAAGCGTGAAATTATATAAAATAAATGACACTATATCTACATAGTTGAGTTATAAGGTTTTCATTACTCATAAATTGACTTAAATGATATTTTGCAACTAAAGAAGACTCGTTGACTTCACTAAATCAAAGAAATAGTTGTTAATATGATACTTCTTTTAATCTCATAAAAAAAATAAAGTAAAAATTTTAATCTATGCAAAATAAACAAGTTGGAATGGAACTTCACGTCAAATATCAACTTTATTTTCTTAAATTAAATAGATAAAATTTTAAGTAAAACTTGTTGTTTGTAATAATAATATTAGCATTCTACATTTATTTTGATAAGTTTTTTAAATAAATTGATATATTATTACAATTAGTCTGAGTCACAAGGTTCTTGTGAGTTAATTTTTTTTCAAATATATTGATTTATTAAAGAGAATAATTTTCTAAAATAAACTAAATATTATAAACATTAGAAAATTAAATATTATAAACATAATAATTATAGAGAACGAGTTTTATTTGAAATTATTTATTTATTTATTCTAAGTAAATAAAATTGATAATTAAAAATCTTTATTTAAACTATTTATTTCCAACTACATATCTGATAAATTAGTTTTTTATAAACTTTTACATCAACAATATTTTATCATTTCCAAATGTGATGTAATATACTAATATACCTTAAGTGAGATTAGCGTTTCGTTATATAATTGTCTACGACGAGTTACGAACGACTCATCTGCCGAGTCACCGAATCCAGATACCTTCCTTTTTCTCGAGTCTTCCCCTTCCCAACACAACCTATTAAATCCCCAATCGGCACTAATTGTCTTCTCGTCCAAAGCTCTCATTTTTTTCCCTGCGATTTGAGCCGCTCCTGTTCGTGACAAAGTGAACAATTAGGGTTTTCTTCGGCATTTGATCGACATGGGACAGGGAACTCCAGGAGGTTTGAACAAACAAGGCCTACCGGGAGACCGGAAGCACGACGACAAGAAAGACAAGAAATTTGAGCCGGCGGCACCGCCGTCCCGCGTTGGCCGCAAACAGAGAAAGCAAAAGGGGCCGGAAGCCGCTGCTCGGCTCCCTGTTGTTACGCCACTGACGAAGTGCAAACTCCGGCTTCTGAAACTGGAGAGGATAAAGGACTACCTCCTGATGGAGGAGGAATTTGTCACGAACCAAGAGCGGCTCAAACCCCAGGAGGACAAGAACGAGGAGGACCGATCCAAAGTCGATGATCTCCGTGGATCGCCCATGAGTGTCGGAAACCTTGAGGAACTCATCGACGAGAATCACGCCATTGTCTCCTCCTCCATGGGTCCTGAGTACTATGTCAGTATCCTCTCATTCGTTGATAAGGATCAACTCGAGCCTGGATGCGCCATCCTCATGCACAACAAGGTTCGATTGAGATACACTCAATTGCTTTCCTTTCTTCCTACATTTTATTTTTTCAATTTCCTCCAGTTCAATTAATTGTTTCATATTAGAGTTTTTTGTTGTTTTCATTCTTTATCTCTCTTTACCGTACTTGCTCTGTTGTTTTACTTACCATGATCTTTTTTGGAATTAGGTTGTGATCTGTTTGGGAATTAGGTTGTGTTTTGCAACTTGTAGATTCTGTTGTGAAGACGACTGTTTTGGGACCCCCAAAAGTGTGGATCTCTTAGTCTTAATTTGGCAAATGGGATTAGAATCAGGAGTTTTGTTATACTTAGCCAGTTACCAAATTTAATTCTAACCCACATCGATGAATTTAGACTAATAGGAGTTGATATTAGAGATTCTGAATTTAGGATTAGGAGAAAATCTATCCAAGACTAAAATCTTGCTGTTTGACCCTCACTTTCATCCAACTTCTCTCCTTCAGATTTGGTTCTGTTTGAAATATGATGTTTCACTTTTTTTTTTCTCTCTCTCATTCTCACAGCATTTAAAATCACGAATATGGCTTCTTCATCCATGTCTGCACTCTGCAGTAGATTCAATATGCTGTAGTTGAATTGTACTACTATGAAGGACGCTTTATCAAAAACGTCAGTGAAAGATGATGATTGTTGTGGTGAATTTTTATTGCAGTTGTCATCACTGCTTACATTTTGGCATGGCATTTGGTGGCAAATCTTGTAGAATTCTATTTGGGATTTTAAGATGCAGATAATATATTGCAATATGCTATTGTAGTTGTGTGGCATAGCATCTCCAGAGCTGTAATGCAGGTTCCAAATCTTGTAGATTTCTTTTTAGCATTTAAAGATATTAAGAATTTGTAACAAATCTACTATTACAGCAGTATGGTGGTCAGCATCATCATCATCATTGTCCAAGCCATTTGTCCCATTAAAGTATGACGGTGTTGACACTTATTGTTGTATTGAGTGTATAGGATATTTTCATATTCTCTCCACTAGTAATTTTCACATAAATTCCATGGTCTATCGTGCTTTCTCTCTCTCATGCTCAGCATAATTCATGTCTATGCTTTTTAAATACATGGGTTTTTGATCTCTCGAAACCATGGTTCTTGGTCTCATTTGATTGCATTGAGTATTGTCCAAATATCACATGCATGAGAACTGGATTTCAGTTGGCTGAAGATCCTCTTGTTTTGGTGAGAAATTATGATAACTGCAACATCATAGTGGATACTATAATGCATCAGGTCTAGTAATAGATGTTAATATACACTTTGGAGGTGCATGTATGTTGATGTTTTATTTGCTACTTCAGGTTCTTTCAGTGGTTGGACTTCTCCAAGATGAAGTGGATCCAATGGTTTCAGTTATGAAGGTTGAAAAGGCCCCTTTGGAGTCATATGCTGACATAGGTGGCTTGGACGCTCAAATCCAGGAAATAAAAGAAGCAGTGGAACTTCCTCTCACACATCCTGAATTGTATGAAGACATTGGCATTAAGCCACCCAAAGGGGTTATACTCTATGGGAACCTGGAACTGGAAAAACATTACTCGCGAAGGTATGTGGTTTTCAATTAATTGTGGTTTACTTTTTGTTATGCATTCATCAGACTACATTGCTTCCATAAAATCAGTTGCAAGCTAATTCAAGTTTACAATGTACAGAAGAGATGCCAGCTAGATGTCCAAAATTCTGAAACCGAGGAATTCCAAGCAAATCTATTGTTCTTTTTGCAAAGATCAAGTCATTAAGAACAAGATCATTTCATGGATACCGGTGGATCCTAATTTGTAGGGGCTGCAGATTAGGAGGTGCATATTCTTGATGTGGAAGACTATGGAGAAAGTGCATCTAGAATAGGAGCAGGCCAAAATTCCTTGTCTGACCCCTTTCCCTTTGATGTATCTTTGGCGTTGCTAAGATCTGCATCAATAATTTCCGCTCCCTATTTACTTCTTTTCAAAGTGTTCCTGTTGAAAAGGGGGACAAGTAGAAGGTACTAGGATAAGAGGGGGACATTTATAGATTTGGATTGATACGATAACAAGGATACATAAATTGTAGTTATGGGATAAGTGACTTTGATGATGATAATGACAACTTACTTTGCAACATTGTCAGGGTAGAGCCAGTTCTACACTGGTTTTTGCTGCATGGTTTGAACCACTTTCTTGCAAGAAGAATTATTGATATGCATTTTAGTGATAACTTAGGCAGTAAAGATCTTTAAAGAGCGTTTTCAAGTAAAATTAATTATAGAGGGGGATTCATTGAATGCTTGAAATGGGTGGCGCGTGGCATATTTTCTAGCATAATGGGTGGGGGATTCTTAATGATGTGTCGATGGTAGAGTTCTCATTGGATTAAATTAGAACATATTAGGTGGTGGTCTCTCATGTAATACTGTGTAAATATATGTGGGTGGCATTCACCTCATATGCTATTCAATCAAAACAAATAAGTAAAATTATACCTTTTTTTTTTTTCAAGTAAATAACATTAGAGTTACACTTTTTTTCTTTTAATTGTCTTAGTTGAGGTTTTATTTTCAGCAATTTCATTTGTTATTTGAGAATTTGGGTGTCATTTTGATTGTTTTTCTTTGTTGTGCATGTTTTAAGCTTCAGATAAATGATATTATGCTAGACTACTTTTCACTGGCTACAACAACTCATCCTAGTGACAGTTGGTTTATTAAATTTCCCTTTTTTGGTTGTTGAAAACTTGTTACTAATTCTAGTGATTGAGGGGAGAAAAAGAATACACCCATAGAATGGCTCCCAAGAAATAAAACCTGCAATTGCCTGCAGGCCTACTGGTCCCAAAGGCGAATGGAAGAAACTAACAACCAAAATCAAGGCCTAAAATGATAGTCTGGAATGCCAATATAATCCTCCCAAGCTCTAATGAACTTTAATTGGAGACTCCGTTGGGAGATACCACCAATAAGCAGAGTCCTAAACTTTACATATCTAGCCACCAAATGGAACAACAAACTCTATTTTTTCTCAAAGTTTATTTTATTGGTTTCTGCGGATATAGAAATCACATTGAGGAAGCAGTTTTGTAATTTTTGTCGCATCAGAGAATTGGCCACCTACTTTCTGTATCGTTCTGATGGTGATACTATATTCTGAATGCATTGTTCTTCATGTTTTATCCGTAGGCTGTTGCAAACTCTACATCAGCGACTTTCTTGCGAGTTGTTGGAAGTGAGCTGATTCAGAAATATCTGGGAGATGGTCCAAAGTTAGTCAGGGAATTATTTAGAGTTGCAGACGACCTTTCTCCATCAATAGTATTTATTGATGAAATTGATGCAGTGGGCACAAAAAGGTAGGAGGCTATGAGCACTTATTATGCAACTTCAAAGGTTTCTCCAAATTGATACAGTGGGAACAATAATAATAATATCATTAGTGTATGTCTAAGCTATTACCATTTTTTGGCAGGTATGATGCCCATTCTGGAGGTGAGCGTGAAATCCAGCGGACCATGCTGGAACTTCTCAACCAATTGGATGGTTTTGATTCAAGAGGGGATGTTAAAGTGATTCTTGCAACCAACAGAATTGAAAGCCTTGATCCTGCCTTGCTTCGTCCCGGCAGAATTGATCGAAAAATTGAATTCCCCCTTCCAGACATAAAAACAAGGCGTCGCATTTTCCAGGTACTCATGTGATATGGTTATAAGATATGGTTAGTTTATTGAACCGGTTGGAGTTCACTGTGTTTTTATGCACACCATTATTTTGTGGGTTCTTCTATGCTTACCTTCCCATTTATTTGTAAAGTACATGTATATTGATGTTCAATGCAGATACACACATCAAGGATGACATTAGCAGATGATGTGAACTTGGAAGAATTTGTAATGACCAAGGACGAGTTTTCTGGGGCTGACATCAAGGCTATCTGTACTGAGGCTGGTTTGCTTGCATTGAGGGAACGCCGAATGAAGGTAAGGTTTTATATCCATATCCCTTGGATAACATCATATGCAGGCATGGTAACTCTCTGTAGAGGTACTTTTTCTTCTCGTACACCTTTCCAAAAAAAATGTTTTCTCCTTTGTGAGTTACTCAGTCTCGCATAGATTAATAGTGGCATGTTGCAGAGCATCACTTGGGTCACACATCTATCAATGCCATTTTTGTAGTACTAACCTGAGAAATGGAACTTGCACAAATGGGAGATCCTATCAGAAAGTGCTTTTATAAATCATATGAAAGCCTTGGTTGGAAATTGGGGACACACTTTACTGATATAACTTAGTCAGGAGATTCTCAGGACTCCAGTTGGATTAGATGATGAGATTGGGCGCATTGACCCTATGCAATAAAAGAAATTATTTTTGATCTGTAAGAAGTTGGGATCATCAAACATGTATAGCCATCAGACTTATACCAAGTAAAATAATCAAGCTGACATGGAGTTCTTTATTAATTGTCAGCTTTATTTGTTTGAATCAAATGAATAAAATAAATGAAAATGTTATTTTATAATCATAATATTGGTAAATATCTAACTTAATTTTTCTAATAAATTGTTATATTGCTAAAACAAATCGAGTCATGAGGTTCTTGTGACTTAGTTATGTTAGATTAGAGTTTTAGTTTTCCATGTCTATGTTTCTAAAAGACAGTATCCAAGCTTTTCAAAAGGAAAGTACTGTTTTTGTTGTTATCATCAGGGGTTTAAATACCGTTATCGGCCGATATTTTTCTCTCTCCGGCCGATATGATACGGCCGATATATCGACCGAGAAGGTGAATATCGGCCGATAAAGATATATATCGGCTGATATTTACTCCTTCAAAACCGATACATATGTATCGGCCGATATTTGTACCCCTGGTTATCATCATGACTATGCTGCTGCTGGCTTTTGTGCATTGCTAACCCGTGAAATGTTATGGTCAGGTAACTCATGTAGATTTCAAGAAAGCTAAGGAAAAGGTGATGTTCAAGAAGAAGGAAGGCGTACCGGAAGGACTCTATATGTGATTTCCATATGCATTTGGCTGTTGATTTTCAGATTAACTGTTGTTCCTGTTGCCTATTTTAACACAAAGTATGATGTGATATTTTAATGTCAATGTTATGTTATGTTATGGGGGAACAAAATTTTGTCTTTATCTCACTTGCGCTCGATGTAGCATTTCTTTCTACCAGAAACAACATCAGCCCCTTACATGAATCATTCTCTTCAACTGTGCTCAGTTGCTTGAGCCATCTCCTCTTTTTTTTTTCAAATCCTAAAGGTACAAAATTGTCCCTTCTGCAATTTTTTGCGAAGGGGTCTTGTGCAAGAGAAGTAGAATGTATGGGAATTACTTTAACATCCCCTCTTGAATCAAAACCATCCAATTGGTTTAGAAGTTCCAGCATGGTCCGCTGGATTTCACGCTCACCCCCAGAATAGAATGGGCATCATATCTGCCAAAAAATGGTAATAGCTTAGACATACACTAATTTCATCAATGATGGAGAAAGGTCGTCTGCAACTCTAAATAATTCTCTGACTAACTCTGGACCATCTCCTAGATATATCTGAATAGAAACTAAATTTTTTATGGACATAAATAAACTCTAAATGAGGTCAGTCTGAAAATGACAAACGAGTTTTTATCATCAGATAATAGTTAAATCCTTTGTATTCTTTGATGTCCAGTTCGAGAACTGTACTTGGGCCAATTAATGGTATTGGTACTATGGTCGATACAAATGATCAAACGTGGATACAACATGCCGACCTATGGCAGTAGAGAGAATAAACAATAATTTGAGTGAATTTTTTAAAGCTCCTAGCTGTTGGAAGAACTTTGCTTAATGGTTAAATATCATACCCTAGTTGTGGCCTTACATGAATTCAGCAATTACGGTATAATTCAGCTATAACGGCTAAATTCAGCCTATACGGGTATACCCTCCATATTTTGGAAGCCCCAAATACCTTGTGCGCACCAGCTTTCTCTTTCTTTCAATCCGTCTCCTATCACTCTCTTCACCATCGCTCCTATCCCTATTTTCCTACTGCCATTCGTCTCTTACGCTTGCAACTCACGAAGCAGAGTCTTCTCCATTCCTCTACCAACCAGATCTATCCTTCAACAGCTATCAGATCTTGTTCCCATTGCCATCGACCCCTCCATCTGCAACTGAACGCAAAACCCATTCAATTGCTGCCCCTCCTTCGCCATACCCATATGCAAGATCCCCAATCGACGCCCCTACATATCCCTTCTTCATGCCAAGCTCCACCACGTTTAGCCTCCCTATCGATTTCCATAGCCGTCGGCCAGCCTCCTTCACCTTCTTGAACCAGCCAACCCAATCTCGAGATCCTGCCAACAAACCCATCGTTAATCAATCCCATTAGCGAGAGTCCTATACCACCGTCCATGCTTTGTGTCTCTTTTCCACATTCCTTTTAATACACTAACCCATTTAAACCTTATTTTAATTATTATGTCATGCACTTTGTTCCGAACTCTTTGTTGCCACGTTGCCATTCAGTGAGTTCAACCGGAACCCATAGGTGTTTTGCGTCTATTGTTCCTTGACACAAATTTTGGATTTAATTTTGAGTTTATGTAATACCCTGACCCAGATTAAACGTGTTTTAGCTTGATAATCTTGTTTAACCGGTTAATCTCGAGGATTTCGGTCAGGGCTTCGAAGAAAGCCCAAGTATGGCCAATCCGAGCTCGTGAGCTCAGTGATCCAGCATGTTCAGTGGAGGGGTATTTTGGTAATTTGCCGCTTGTTGTGTATATTTTTATAAATATTGTTGATATGTGTATATTATTAGTGGATAATATTCTCCTTAATGAAGGATTTGCATTTATGGTTTTAAAATGACTTTTTATTTTCAGAAAATGATAATTAAATATCGTTCGTCTAAACTCTGAAAGGGAGTTTTAATTATTTTAAATAATTTCGGAAAGGAGAAAAATTTTGAAAATGGTATTTGGTGTAGACCATTTTAGGAGTGATCTAGATATTTCATTTCACCTCAAAATGATGTTTTTAAATTGTTTATTTTAACAACTCTTTATTTAAGTAAATATTGAGAAATTATGGCTTTTATTTAAATAAATGATTTTTATTATGATTTAAATTCTGAAATTATTATGGTGACCTAGGTTTTCAAAACCCAACCCATCTGTAAGGTTGGATCAAGTTGTTGAGTTTTTAAATTAGTGCTTTTAGTTTTAAAAATCGATTTTTATTAAACTGGGACTTATCTGCAATTTGGAAACTGTGGGAGGGTTGATTTGCAAAACCCTGAATCGGCACTGGCTGCATCAGCCGCATGCAGCGCATGCACTGGTAGCTCAGCCCTTTTTCCTGCGGTGATGATTTCCTTCCGCCGTCCCGTCCCATCGTCCCGACCGATTTTCCTGCCAAGAAGCCTATAAATCCAGGCCTTCTTCAATCATCTTCACTCCCAGCATTTCTTCTCTTGCTTTCCCTCTCTATCATTTTCAGCCGAGACCCTTTGCCGTTGCCTGTTTTTCCAAACAGTAAGCTTAAGTGGAAGATTTTCCAAAAATCTGAATTTCAGCCCAGGAATCAAAACCAAGGTATCCATTGCATTCCTCTTTCAATTCTAGCCGATTTAGAATCAAACAAAACCAGATTTGGCCCTGTTTTGATTGAGAAAAACCAGTTTTAAAATTTAAAGAAAACCATGGGTTTCATGTACCCGTGAGGATTTGACCTTAAAATCGGATGGCCCATTGAGCTTCTGAGCTCCAAACCAATCCCTGTGGAAAGAGGACTCCCAGAGGAATCCATCGGACCAGACGGATGTGAAAACGAATCCGGGAAGCCCTTCCTTTCTAGAATCGCATTTCACTGTTCATCCGCCGTCACTGTCTGTTGTTGCAGACAGTGGAGAAGACGACTCTCAGAAGGTCCGAACCTTCTGACAGTCCTTGAGTCGTGACCCTCGGACGTTCCGAGCTTCACCCGAAGCCCAGTTACGCCCGAGGCGAGCCAGACCTCTTTCGGATGCACCGAGCCCAGCTCGGAGGGACCGAACTCGCTCGGACGTTCCGAGACCCAGTCTTCGGACGTTCCGAGCATGCAGACCCACAGAGACTTACTGTTTTCTGTTTTTAATCAGTTCGGATGGACTTCGGAAGGTCCGAGACCCAGTCTTCGGACGATCCAAAGTCAGGCCCATGTTCCGAGGCCAGTGACTTGAGTTCGGATGATCTAAAGCCACTGTACCCAGTTCCGAGTTGATGTTCCGAGGGACCCGTTTTTAAGTGATAAAATGTTGATGTGATTAATGATGTGATGATGTATACCCCCCCTTGTTAATTTAAAATTGTACTAACCCCTTTTCTCTCTTATTATTTATAGTGTAAATATTATTATATACGCTTCCAAGCCGACCCTATTGGTCGGGCACTGAGTGATTCACTTTCAGGCCGACGCTATATAGTCGAACACTGAGTGACCTTGAGGCCTACTCAAAATGTCAGATCTGGTCCTATCCAGAAGACAACCGATAAGTGACCCGAGGATCTAGACCTAACTCAATAAGTCAATTTGGTCAATGCCCAGAAGACAATATGAGTTTGGACTGAGCCCCTTTTTATTTATTATTATATTATGGATTATGATAATTTAAAAAGGATAGAAACCGAGTAGGAGACTCAATTCCATGTACCTTGGATGTTTTGGGAAAACCAGTATGATTTCAAAATACTGTTTGTATGTGTACATGCTATGTATGAATGTTGTGTATATTGATTGTGCACTTGTCTGTTTTTTGAACAGAGACCGCGCAACCACACAATCACGGTGAGGGAACTTAACTTTGCAGTTAAAATGTAAACAGGTTTGGTTATTTGATATGGATATTGAACAATGAGTGGTTTCAGATTTGATGAACCCACTCATGTGCCTAAATGTGACGTACTATGGTGAGAGTGCTTATGATGCTGGCCCAGACTTGATGCACTATGGTAAGGGTGCTCATGATGCTGGTAAAAGCTATGATCAGACGAGATGTGTAATACTGCTTCCACGTGCCTGGACTATTGAATGAATATCGGCCATATGAGAGATGGTTTATGTCTACTGGACCATGGGTGGACTGTGGGCGTCAGTTGCTGACCTGAGGGTGTCAGTACCGGCTAAGTCAGAGCCGGAGATATACTTGCAAGGATGTATTTTGACCGTGTCGGGACTTAATACTATTATAGTGCCAAGAGGTTATGGTGGATGACAGCAGTAATGGAAAAATGATGAAATGATGAAAATGAGGATGAAACTTTACTTGATATTGTGATTCTATTATCAAGCATGAGATGTTATATTACAACTGTTGATTATATATTCACCTATTGCTTACTTAACTGCACTGTTATATTTCCTTCACTGGCTAGTTAGCTCACACCACTCACCTTTCAGGAGATGAACCCGAGGAAGAGAACCCTCCGTTTGAAGCTTGAAGTGGATAAGCTGCAGCGTTGCTTTGGAATTCCCACTGAGGGGAATACCCTTGTATTTTGTGCTTTCTGGTTTTTGGAACCATTTTCCTCTGTAAAGTACCGAGTGTGGTGCTTGGCGTATGTTAATGTGTTGAACTAGGACTGCTACGTTTCTGTAGCTACTCTGATGTGATTTTGTAAACGATGAATCAATGGTTGGATTCTATATGTTAATGTTTTGAATAATGATTCAATGTTTGGAATTATGTGTTGATGTTTGTATTTTCTATGTCTATTGTTGGGGCAGGCATATGGTACATGTTTGAGTCCACATGATAGGATCATGTGTGACCCTTAGGCCCAACTGTTGATCCGGCCCAGTGAGAATGCTTGTGGTTTAGTTTATCTCACCCAAAAAAAAAAAAAAAATCAGTCGCGTTCCGGGCCCACCCTTCTGTCAGGGCGTGATAGTTTATCACTTGGTATAAATAATATATTAATAACTTAGTCATTATAATTTAACAAAACTTGAATACAAAAAATTAATTAGTAATTTTGAATCTCAAAAACAAGAGAAATAGATTTTAGATAAATTCTTTTTATTATATATAATTAAAATTTTAATTAAATGTTACTTATAATAATATGTTAAATATAAAAAATGTACTATTTAGAATTTTTGTCTTAAGCCTCAAGTTGTGTTGAGTCGACCCTGCATGTATAATGTCGACACATAATGGCATGCTGCATTTTTAATGCCAAAATGAAATCACTTGCAGCCAGGGTGCAAATATCGGCCAATACATATTGTATCGGCCGATATGTATCGGTTTTGAAGTAGTGAATATCGACCGATATATATCGTTATCGGCCGATATTCACAATATCGACTGTATTATATCGGCCGATATCAGCTGGAGAGAGAAAAATATCGGCCGATATATCGGCCGAAAACGATTTTTAAACCCCTGCTTGCAGCAATTGCCAAACTGCTGGCACGGAATTCATCTTTAAATGCTGAACTTGATGCCAAACAGCCAGATTACAGTTTGTATTAAACTGTACGATTTGACTGGGTCTGACTGCGATCGGATACCATAATAACGGAGGATCAAAGGAAAATAAGAGAAAAGCATGCAAATCACAGGATATTGGCTAATGCAGGACCAACCATTAATGGTTTAAATAGTTGGAAAAGAGGGGGGTGTGAATGTGGGTTTTGTCGTTATGGGCCAATTAGACAAAAAGGTCATCTTTCTTTTTATCTTCTTATAATTTATTTATTTTTGTTAATTTTTTTTAAGATGATCCTATTTCATTAGCCAATGCATATATGCAACCCAATTCATTCATTCCAAATGCATGCCAGCTAAAGACAAAGCTCAATGATTGAATTATCATGATTTCTTTCTATTAACAGCACATTAAGAAAGTTCCCTGATCATTGAATCAAGAACCCTGATCACTGAATCAACAATCTTGTCTAGTACAATGCTTGCGTCATGATCGAACGGTAAGAGAGTTGCTGTTCATACAGTTGCCGGAAAATGCGGTATTTGGCGTCATGGTACTTCGTCACCTTCGGGTCTTGAGATGGACGGATAACCTGTTGGCATGAATGTTGTTAATCTCTGGTTTCAGAAACTATTGTTGAGCCATTTTCAATTAGATGCGAATATATAACTGTAAATGCAAGAATCCTTTCTAATAATTTCTTTTAATAAAATGGGGACTATAGTGGCCAAGATAGAGAAACTACAA
The DNA here is from genome assembly GCA_022113865.1 of Chimonanthus praecox. Taxonomy (NCBI): domain Eukaryota; kingdom Viridiplantae; phylum Streptophyta; class Magnoliopsida; order Laurales; family Calycanthaceae; genus Chimonanthus; species Chimonanthus praecox. The sequence continues at coordinate 62,262,056 of CM039091.1, read as the reverse complement.
ACTGTCAATACGTAAAGTGATTGAAAGAATGTTTATTAACTGGTCGCATGTACCTGACCGGCAGCATTAAGTGCTTTCATGGCGTCATGAAGGCTGGCATACTTCTTAGCAGCAACCGCACCAAGAATGGCAGCACCTAATAGAATGGATTCGTTCTCTCTTGGGAGGATTATTGAGCAACCTACAATCCACGTGTCAGGAGTGATGTGGGCATGCCCAGGGGGAAAGAGAGAGAGAGAGGGAGAGAGAGAGAGATACCAACAATATCAGCATGCTGTTGAATATACATGGGGTTTTTGGCAAGCCCACCACAAGCAAGAAGTGTGTCAATCTACACAGAAATAGAAATATGGGAAATCCAGTTACAACCTCCATATGAAGTAGCGGTACTATAATCTCAAGTATAATTAGTATCAAATACATAAATGAGTAAAAAAACCTAAATATGGTCTACAATCCAGGGTTTTTTGACAAGTGGAGGGTGGGCCAACCTTTTGACATGGCAATGTGATAGATGGCGTTTTGAATCATGAGGACTGGTTTTCATCAACTCATCTTAACTGCTAATTACTGGGGCTTCAAAATTGAAATCATTGACAAGTACTTACTTTGCGTGGTTGATCTATTTGTTGAATTGTGTAGGCTAAGGGACTGTTCAATGTGAGGGCCTTTAATCATCTTAATCCTCGAATATTAGGGCTTCTAAGTTGAAATTGTTGACAAATGTTTATTATTACCAGGTCTCATACCATGCAGGATTTGAGATTTTGGATACATGTAGGTTGGAAAGCCCCCACAGAGGCCACCTGAGCAGGACCAACGAGGCCAATTCTACTTTTAAACTTAAATATGTACCAAGAAATTCAAAGGAAAGCTTTGGTTAATTTAATATGTGGATCTCAGTCATAGTTGAATCCAGGTTCCAATAATCCGGTTCAGTTCCTAAAAGACAGAGCTATCCACAACCTTAGTAAAGGAGCATGTTCAGACTCTTTGAGCTCAAATGAGGAATCAAGGAGATCCTAAGCCCATTCGGTAAAACCTAAACTTGGAATATTTATATATGAAAGGACCGGATCTGATTTTCAACCCATATGTATGTGGGTTCTGTTCAGATTTGGGTTTTTCCAAGCCCAAGATGTGTTAATTTGTGTCATGGTGTATGTTTTTTTTTAGATGATATAATATTAATCACAAAAGAGTTACACGTTATTTAGAGGGACAATTTTATAAAATAGTTATCAGATCCGTAATGCTCTATGGAGCAGAGTGTTGGGCAATGGGAAAAAAAAAAAAACAAATATGCAAAATCAAGGTAATATAGGTGCATATGTTATGCTACATGATGTAGATTAACTATAAAAGTGTTAGAAACAATCACATTAGGGACAATTTAAAAATGGCCCCAATAGATGACAAAATGAAACAAACCCATCTAAGGTGGTTTGGTCATGTAAGTAGAAGACCGGAGATAATCATAGTATGTAGAGTTGCAAGGTTGCAAATTGTAGGTACAAAGAGGAGACGTAGACCACTAAAAACGTGGATGGAAGGGATAAAGAAAGACATGATAGTAGAGTGACTTAAAGTCAACCTGTAATAGATGGGATTTTTGCATTTGGTGATGATGATAATGATATATTGATGAGTTTTACAAAAATATCAATTGCATTTAAATAGATTATATATTTATGCATAATTTATTTAAATAAAAGCTAGGGTTTGGCTTTTTATGAACATGTGCTCAATTTGGGCTTCTAGGTCAGTTCAGGCTTTTACAGCACTAGTCCAGGTCCAGCCTTTGCCTTTAATGGGGCCACACACAAGTCTATGTCAGTCTGAGCTTTATTTTTTTTGGGTTTTTTTCATGCAGTCTTGGGTAACCGAAGTTACACCCCATATATGTCCTCATCTAACTCAAACTGGTGACTAGATGCTTACCTTGTGTCCAAGAGAATTGCAGTGCTCCACAATGTGCCGTGTGCCATAAGCAATGCCTTGTATTGTCGCAAGATATAAACGTGCCAATTGTTTCTCACTTGTATCAAGAGTTAACCCACAGACCATCCCTTTTGATTTTGGATCTGCAGTGGGGGACCTGAGTGATGCAGCCATCAGTGGATGTAATCAAAATTTTAGCCATTGGAAAAAAAGGAGAAGGCATAGAAATTGACATCTGAGTCATGAGAATTCATATTCGAGTGAGTATGAGAATCAATATTCAAGTTTTCGTCACAGTATGAGAATTGGTAGCACTGAGAATCAGTAGTACACCAATAATAACAGGTGTGCGTCTTGTTCACACTCAGAACTTGGAACAATTGACATCTTAGTCATATGCACTTTCCACACTAAGAAATTACAGGCAAAGAGGAATCTACTTTGATGGAGTAATCAACAGAATGCAGGTTGCACATAAAAGAGGTGAGTCCAGAAATTACGCATAGAAAGCATAAACCAATTAATTGACTGCACTGTTATATGCAATAGTGCACTACTTCTTTACCTGTTTCCATGGAAATCTGGAAGGACATGCAAATCTTCAGTCAAGGCAGCAATGAAAGGAGCATTCAATTCACTTGCCATTGACTCTAACACCTTGTTCAGTAACTCATACAGGGAAATGCCTGGTAGATTTGGATACACATTAGGAAATAGAGAACAAAAAAAGGAGGAGGAAATCAAGCTGATGTTAAGACATACAAAAATAATCCAGAATAAAGGAAATTTTAATATTAATTCCAATAATGGTTTCAAGCATGCCAGAGGTTTCATCAGCAAAATAACATTTCAAATCAAACTTGGAAATGCACCATGGTTCTCATTTCATTGTTCCATCACTTGTGCATGCATTTCAATCGAGGCCATTCTGAGTTTTCTTTTGACCAAAAATGAATGGAAATACTCGTGCATTTGGGGCAAATTGGAAATTTACAATATAAGAAATTTTTGCTATTTTTTCACCCAAAGAAAATTTGGTTATTGATCTAAACAATGACATGTGTCAGGAAAGGACGAGACACTTGCACCATGTGTGCTCCTGAATTTCCATACCATCCCAACTGGAGGCTGAATACCCATCTGTCCTGCCAAAGTATATCAAACCACATGCAACTTCTGGTGTATCAAATTGCATCTAATTAAAAAAATTAAAAATTACTCTGAGCTGCAGCACGATTTGCAAGGTGAGGAGAAGCAACATGGTTCTCGACTATATGATCCAACAAAGCACCAGTTGCACTCTGGCCACCTTCAGTCAGCCAGTACTCAGGCACCATTGCTAAATATAAACAAGTAATAGAAACAATACCAAAGTCAACGACCAGCAAGTACTGAAAGTGAGTGCAATAAATAAAATTCATTAAGAACCACATCAAAAATCACTTACAGTAGCTAGGAAGTGCAAGAAATACCTGACCAAAATGGTCCCCAGACACCAGGAATAAACACTTTGCTCCGAGACACGGCCATATGGCAAGTGGATGTCCCACATACTAATACCATACGACGGCATATTGAGTCCCGGTCAGCCTCTGAAACAAACACTATTTCTTTAGGTAAAAAAAAAAAGAGAGGCATTTTCTAGGTCGTAGTGCAAAATATATGATTGAAACTGAACTTAGAGGCCCATCTGAGGCTTTGTAAAGCCCAACCCTGCAATTACAGAACTAAGCATTTGTTCTGCTTGTGTCAGATAAATTAGAAAAGTCATCTTGTTGTGTCTATAACAAGACACTGGAAGATGCATAGCCCAATTATTAATCAAGAATGTGCCCAACATGCTTGCCCACAAGTTCCACCCAAGGGCAGCAAAAATTACAGTCTTGGGCATGGGCTTCATTGGAGCACTTCAATTCCGGTAAAAAGTATGATACAATAAATTACACGAACCATCTACATGTGATAGAGGCACACTTTCCATAACACCTACTCCCCCAGCGTGGGCATCAATCAATGAAGTTCCAACAGGAGTCCCAACTGACAGACCCAGCTCCTGAAAATTTAAATAACCTTTAAAGGAGTGCACCAGAAAGTGGAAAATGATTTCATAATCTCACATTACACAGTCAACCCAGGTGCCCTTGCTATGAGTTGGGCCAAGTTTTTATTAAAATAAATGTGTTTTCTTTGTTAAAGGACCTCAAGGGAGCGCCACTGGAAATCAATGTGAATTCTTCACTACTAAGTTTCTTGCCTTCGCAGCAGCTGGAGTTAGACCAGAACCCAAAGGATGACCAGGAAATGCAACACTTCGTCCTGTTTGCATTTGTCAAAGCAAATTCATTAATTGTTATCGAGAAATTTGTAAGTATTTCTATAAAAATTATGAACCAATGAGGGTCTACTTATTGTAGCATAAGTGAAAATGTGTTTCAATGAACCCAATCATTATATATAGACCTATAGAGCTTGATCAACTGCAGAATCAAAACAAACAAATGACTTCAAATATCCAGAAATGTAGAAGCCGAGGAAACCACAGAGAACTTTAAGGAGACATTGGCTCAATTCATGCAACTGATCAACATCGCCATATTTCCATATGCTCCACAAGTTGCACATCAAAAGATAGGGTGTTTAAGTGCTTCGAATACAGGGTTTTTTTAAATCAATAGGACCAGCAATTCGGTTGCTTGGTTTACCATCTAAGGCCCACTAAATCGTCAGCAAAAGTGGGTGTCACTGTACCACATAATCCCTTTTCATATGAGTTGTTCCTATCAGTAAACAAAATTAATCATGAACAAGGGGAAAACACGTCAAGTGGCATACCAATTTTAGCATGATTCCCTTCTACAAGATCTTCCAATCCAATTTCCTCCCAAAAGACATCATCCCATCCACATGCTTCCATATTTCGAGAGTCCTTCTTGCCAATTTGCTGCATATGTGCATGGCCAAGATATGTCCATTTGCACACTGTTGTGCACAGACTCCGAGTATCGTCACTTGTTGCTCTAGCAAAATGAACACACTAGCATAAATCCATGTGAATGTCAACTAAACAAAATGATTCATGCAGGTGACATATATATTGTCATTTGAAAATCTGAATGCACCTGAAATTCAAGTGGTTTGACTGCTCAAAAAAAGAAAGAAAGAGAGCCAATTGGTTCAAATGTTTTGGTAGAAAGGATATTATGTAGCTTCCTTTCAAAAAAAAGATGGAGGATATTACATAATTCCTCTTCTAAAGGAAAAGAAAAATTATGAAGCTGTTTGCTGCATGTTTGGGCTGGGAAAACATAAGAAAGAGAAATAATGTAAGGTCGGATACTGTTCATTCAGAACTGTCCACCAAAACCAGTATCAGTAATAGGCAAATCTAATATGGGAAATGGGAACCATTGCCTTACACCACAAATATCAAAGAAAAGGGTACAGACTACCACCTAAAGTGAAGATATTCAAACTAATTTTGATTTTGGCTTCATTCAATGCAACCAACAACCACCTATTCTACCAACAATATATATACAAGAAGATTTCTGAACACCAATGTAACAATTACGGGAAATGAACAATTTAAATATTGAAAATACAATTAGAAAGTAAGTTATCATGCAATACCTGTATGCCAACCAATCACTCAAATCCATCCACCTAAAGGCCATGGACCAAGATTCTTGCAAATTTTCTTTTACCCATAAAAGCTGCCAAATTAATTGTAAGTGATTGATCATATACTTCAAAATCTTGATAAGAAATGGAACCTAATGCATAAATATCACTAGCAGAAGGCAAGCACTTCGAGCGAGTGACAGTGGTAGAAAATTTATAGCAAATAATTCTTTCTTCAATTCACAAATTTTCTATTTTTAGAAGAGGGGTTGGCCAGACAGTCAAGAAGCTCCCCTCATGAAGGGAGCCTTTGGCCAACTCCCCATGAGGTTACTCTCATCGACTTACCTAGTGTGTGTGGATTGGGAGGTTTACACATTCTCATGGGATTAGTCTCACCTCCAATGTGGGGTGGGGATACCCATGTTACAAAAAAAAAAAAAGAACACCTCGGCCATGTCCTTTGGACTCACTAAATTTAATAATAAAATCCTTTTTTTTTATATTATTTAGTCAATTTTTGCACGAATTTCATCTTATTTTCATATAATAATATGATAAAGTTGGACAATCCTTTCCTAATTTTAGCTAATTTTCAGACGAATTTTGTCTATATATCTTTGCTTGCCAACATAGAAAAAAATCATAACCGTTCATCTGACAATCACCTTAAACTATCTCTCTATATATAGATAAAGTAAAGAGATTAATGTTCAACTATCTGAAATAGCTCATGAGTTGCACATCAATCCTGAAAGGGACGACCATGTGCATTCGTTTCATGATTACTCAAATTGGACAAAAGACAAAAAATCATGACTCATGTGACAAGATTTCCTACCAATAATGATTTTCCATCTGAAAGTGAAGGAATGGTTTTAGTTTTAAAAACTAAAGGAACAGTCACTTACGGTAGGACATCTACATAAAATCTCTTCCTGAAAAGAAAATATCAAAATTCTGTACAACATGCTACAAAGCTATTTTGAGTTCTGAATGAGCTTATATTACCTCTGCTTTTGGTTTCTCTTTAAATTTCCTAGCTATCAAGATTTCATAAATGAAAGACAATAGGTACAACATAATATACTATGATGAATAAAAATAACGTTCCAAGATTTAAACACAAAATGTGGTAATGAATATAAGCCATACTTTTTAGGGGCAACAATAGGTTGATTTGGTTAGGTTAACAAGGGTCAAAAGGAATTCTTTTTACCAATCCAACCTACACAGAATTTTCTAATGTTGACCAGACCCAAATTTTAAATGGGAAAAAATAGTTCTATTTGAAATGAAAGAGAGAATAGGTTTCCTTCCATGATGCATTAAGCTATGGGGGAGGAAGATACAAGGCTTAGAACCTCTCAGCCAAAGGAAAGCAGGGTGATATTTCCAGATTTGGTAGGTTGGTTTGGAACCCTCAACATGACCCAAACCAAATTAACTTTTGATTTGTGTCAGGTGGGTCAGGTCTATTCTTTTTATTTTTCACTAAAAAGCCTGACCTGAACCTCTATTATTGGATCAGATTGGTCTGCAAGTTGATAAAAATTGCCACTTCCGTATACATATTGAGGTAGCTGAGTCAACATTATCATCAAAATGAAAGAAACAGCCACTAGCACTGCAGAAAAAGAAATAGTGAATAAGTTTAGAAGACAACAGACAAGCTTCTTCAGTTACCTTTGGCGGTTGCATTTCAGGGGAGAGAGCTCCACCACAATACTGCAGTACTGGTGACTTGCAGGAATTGATCCGCTCTGCTTGCTTCACAGCTCTATGATCCATCCATACAATAACATTTCTCCTTGCATCACCACTCCAAGAAACTGTAACAGGGGAGCCATCTGCATCAACAGCAACTGCACACAATTTTTTTTCGCAAATTAGAATTAGATTATGTCTGCTCCTAGATATTGAGAAAAAAGTTAATGTGATAGTAACCCTGAAATTAATTATCCATGAATTGAGAACCAGTTGAGATAACAAACCAAGAGAACAAGTAGCTGCAAAGCCCAGACCAATTACTTCTTCACCTGCAATATTTGCTAGAGAGCATGCTGCTTTCACAGCAGCACAGATTGCATGCCAAATATCTGTTGAAGATTGCTGACAGAAAGGAAAATTTTATCAGGGGCGATACAAATCCACGTTGTGTCTGTGTCAGAGAGAGAGAGAGAGAGAGAGAGAGAGAGAGAGTATCATTATCATCATTCCCACTTCCCATCTATTTGGGCCGGTCAACTTTTTGAATTCTATTATGTCTCTATCACTCCAAAATTCAACCCTTCAATCCAAGTTTTTAAAGCTCCCCCTTGCACCCTTTACTAATCTTTCATTTTTTTCTTGTAGGAGGTATAATATCAATTATAAGAAAGACAACATTTTAACGTCTTGCCAACCTACTAAGATTTGATAGGGATACATCCATAGGGAGCAGGGATCACTGCTACTTTGAAATGTAGAGGGGGTGTTATGGATACTTGATCCATAATATGCCATTCTTTAATTTTTCTTTATTGTTATGTGAATTCATTAGTGGCCATTAATATTTATGACTGGTATTGGGAGCTCATAACATGTCAGTAATTTTTGCTTTTTCTATTAACAAAGTATTATCTATGTTCTTTAGAATATATTTCCCTAAATCTAATAAAACTAGTACTATTTATCAGACCTTTTTATTTTAAAAAGGACAAAAAAAAGCTTTAAAAATGGTGAGATCAGCATTCATGAGCATCTGGAATTAGAAGTGGTATTGTATGAACCATTTTTTATAATAATCTCTCAGGACATAAAAGTGATGTATACTTTAATACCAAGTTACCAACCAAAAAAGAAAAAGAAAAAAGAAAGAAAACTCTCACGGCTCCATATATACCAGATATAATTTCTTAGATCCAAGTGGTAACTAGTAAGCATGTTCATAAGAAATTACAAGAGAACTATGAATGTAGTTCAATGCTTGGAGAGACAATTACTTCAATACAGGCACCATCCTTCCATATCTGTATGGGGCTACTGGCTGTACCTAGAAGCTTGCCATGCTCATCAAACAAACCTAAATCAAGAATCTAAAAGTCAGCAGTAGAAATCTCATATTCATGATCATAATAAATTTGAACTAAAACCAAAGCCTTTGTGAATCATGGTACCATCTGAAAAAGTTTAGTGTTGAAAATCAGGAATTATTCAGATATCACAAAAGTAGTAAAATATAGATGATTAAAGAGATAGAAAGTATCATACATGTGATACAAAACATAATAGAACAGAACTGTATAGAAAAGTGAACACACAAAACTCTGAAACCAAAAGCAATGGTCCTTATTCTAGACTTAATTTACGAAAATAGTGAATTTTTTTTCATAACTGTAAGAGCCTAGAGCACAGTTGGTAATTACTCATAGTTACAACATAAAGGTAAGTTCAAGACATATGAATGAAAAATTTTGGATAGATGAAATAAATGACTTTGACAATGGTACATATTCTAAAAGCTATAGGTAAAAGAAAACTCCTATATTCTCACCAAAGCAATGCTTCAATAAATGTCAAACATGGCAATGAAATGAAGAGAAAATTTATGGATTTATCATTGCAACCAAAATGCAGGCAAAAATATTATATAGAATCCAAAAAACATGACAACAATAATGATGATGATGATAACAACAACAACATAACCAATTGTGAAGAACAAAAAACATTATACAAACTAAGCAGAATAAAATGAAAATGACACCAATTCCTAAACATAGTTGTATCAAAGATGCATGAAAAAGAAAAGTTGAACAGCAACAAAGAAAATTCAGAAAAAAGAAGAAGAAAAAGAACAAATAGAGCATTTTGATGAAACACTGAAAATGATAAACAAATTTAGATATTGTAAAATAATAATTACGAAACAAAAAAAAAAATGTACCGGTAACAACAAGTACAATACTAGTGTATATGACGAGTTAGTTGAGCTAGTGGTCCAGCTCATTATGGGCCACGTACAAGGGCATTCTTCATATTCATCACTTGAGGGGAATTCTTGTAATTTACCTTATGAGTATTTTGATAATTTGGTGTGAAGCATTATCGTGCATATATGAGAGGGTAAGGAGAGTGGCAGGAGCTAGCTCTCATTTTTTCTTGATTGTGTTTTGTGAAAGAAGGGGAAGAAGAGAAGAGACTTGAGAGAGGAGATCATCAATTCCCCGTTTGGGGGAGGGTTAGGGTTAGTTTTGCTTTTTTCCCTGTAAATCCCTTTTATTTTACATATAAGTTTCTACTTGTATGTTGTTTGTGTGCTTGATGTTTTGATCGGATTATGTATTTTCATGTGTGAATTGACAATGGAATTGGGCCTTTGATTTGATCCCGACGCCACTGAGCCTTTTCCGGTTATTTCTATTTTATTTGAATGACTTCATTGTCTGGTGACGGTGGATCATGTAGAACAACAAAATCAATACAAATAAATGAAGAATAAAATGAAAATGGCAGAAAACACTGAACAACAACAAAAAAAAACACACACACACACACAATGGAATAGTTAAAATGAATGAATCTCAACATTATAAAATAAAATGAAAATTAGGAAACATGAAAAAGAAGTAGGAACAGCAACAACAAATTGCAACTAAGAATAAGATATGATTGAACAAAATAGGACATCCAAAACAAGAGTCTCAAAATAAGGAAAACAAAAATCTAAACGGCACCCATTCCCAAAATAAAATCATATCAGATACCTCGACAAAGTTGAACAGCAACAAAAGTAGAAAAAAAAACAGAGAATTCGATGAAACAGTGAAATTAAACGAATTTCAACATTGTAACCAATAACAATAAAAATAAAATAAAAACTACGAAGCATAAAAATATTTTCAAATAATCACAACAAAAATCAACAGCAAGGTCAACTAAGAATAAGATGCCATCGAACAAAAATAGTTCACCCACACAAGCGAGTCTTAAAATGAGATCGGATAAACCGATCAATGGTGTATCCGAATCCGAATTTAAAAACAACAGCAAATTTCAACTAAAAATGAGATTTGATCGAAGGAGGAGTTTTGTAATAAGGAATAATAATACTTCGAACGGCAGCAATTCCTACATAAAATCGTCTCAAAAACATGGTGACGGCAAAAAGAAGAAGAAGAACAAAAGAAAATTTGATCACTATAAAAATTACCGCACATAAAAATAAGTACGAATAACAACAACTTCAGTAAGAACAACGAAAACAAGAGTCTTAAAATGAGCAAAGTAAAAATCTAAATGCGATCGGGTGTACCGATCCGATAATGTACCCAACCCAGAATCCAACTCGGAATGTGGAAAATTAGAGAGAGAGAGAGAGACCTGCTCGGGCGCTGCCGGTGCCGACGTCGATACCGAGAAAGGCGGAGCGGGGCGGGGGAGGAGAGGTGGTCATCTCAAGAAAGGAGGTGGAGGAGGCAGGGAAGGAGTGGCGAGTGAGGAGCGGCGTCGTATCTCCTCCCGGCGATGATGGCAAGCTCTTTCTTCCTGAGAGTTTCATCTTCCCTCTTTTTCTCTATTTGTCTCTCTCTCGTGGAGATTATGATTTAATTAAGAAGTGGATTAGATCTGATTAATGTTGGGATTAGTGTTAAAGGCGTGAGAGAGTGATGAAGAGGAGGGAGAAATGAAAATTATCCACACAAATTGCGTGATCTGAGGGCCGGCTCTTGGTCGTTCGCGCGACGGACCAGCTTGGGTCTACCACTGCATTCCTCCACTCCACGTGGCAATGTACGGAACCCCTCGTTCTGGCCCCACTAAGATGATAAGATAATCACGCAAATGCACTCTTTCTTGGACGCTCATGAAACGGAGTGATGATACGTATTGATCTGTTATAAAGTATTTTGTTCGAGTCCAAATATGCTTTTTTAAATTATAAAATTTAGATTATTAAAAATAATTAGATTTTAAATAAATTAAAATGTTGATTAATTTAATGAAAATCTATTTTTAAAAGATCGTATAATGAAGAAAAGTCTTTTTCATTAAACTCATTTACGAGTGTCCAACATGCGCTGTCTAACTTAGAACACATAATAAACAAATTTAAAATAAAAAGAAATAAATTCAAGTTGGCTTAAAATGTTAGGCATGCATAACAATTTAAGTTAGGTTGAATTTAGTACATGAAAGTCGAAATTCAGTTTGAAAATTTGAATGTGTATATTGAGAAGCTTGCTGCCCACATGTGCTTACCTGCTTTAATCTGACATCTTTGGATAGAGAGAAATAATTACAGTTGAAAAAAAATAGTAATATTTTTTTAAGCAGCGAAACTCCTACGATTTTTTATATAATCAGATATGAAAATTAGTGAATTCTTGATTTTACCCTTTTCGTGAACAGTAAAATCAGCTCATCAACCATTCGCATGAAAAGTAAATTGACTCGCTGAAATTCATTTGAACAGTAACATTGGCTTTTAGAAATTTCATGAACAGTAAATTGGCTCGCCAAATTTCACATTAACAATAAATTGGCTAGCCAAACATTCTCATGAATAGTAAATCGGCTAGTCAAAATTCAAATGAACAGTAAATCAGCTCGTCAAATTTCACATTAAGAATAAATCGGCTAACCAAATATTCACATGGACAGTAAATCTACTAGTCAAAATTCACTTCGGCTAACTGAAATTTTACCATCCATGCGAATGTCCGATTTTACTCTTTTGTGAAGGGTAAAATCGAAAATCTAACTAATTCATATCTCTGATTACACAAACCTTCCGTTGGACAATTGCTACCCATTTTTTTTATGATTAAAGGTGTACAAGCGTCTCACCCGTAAAAACTTTTGCAGTTTTACCTGACTAAATTATGCAATTCCTCCCTCTCCTCATTTGCGGCTCAATGAGGCTATCGCTGGATGGTTTCCCAGACTCTAATGCCAGATGGAAATACTGTATTCAATACATTGCAGCCAAGATTCTTCTCTGGTGGCGGCAATATCAGCATCGGGCAGATTAATAAGGATGCAAGACGGAAGCTCTCTTCATGGATCTCTGCCATCAATCCCACTGTTTTGCCTCGCTCTGCCGTTTCTGGGGTGCTTCGGCTCTTTCAGCCATCTGGCGGATGACACTAACGGATCCTGCTTTCCTTGCAGTGCTTCGTCGCTTGTCTTCTCCGTTGCTGGCCTGGTTTGAGGCTGCATGTGGTTCCCTGCTCCTGGTTATTTCCATTCGTTTATTTGTTTTCGTTTCCTCCACCACCACCACCCCTTCTCCCCCCGACCTCTTGATCTCTGAGCTTTGCTTGTGGGCTCTATTTGTTGGCCCAGTTGTTGGTGCTCTTGGGCAGGGATGCAGGTCGATTGTTAGGCTTGGTCCAAGTTTTGTGGGCTGCTTCAGGTACCTCCTTTTTCGGCTGGGCCCGGGTTTGGGCTTTTCTTTTTTCTCTCCTTTGCCCAACGCCTGGGCTTGGTCTGATTGAGGTCGTATTTTATCTTTTTTTCTTCTTTTTCTTTATTTCTAATTTACTGTATTTTTTTTGGAGGCTTCTCCTCTCTTTTTTAAGTTATTAAGTTTTGATTTTACCTATATTTTAGTTATCTTCTAATTCGTTTCTAAATCAACACATTTTTGTTTTGACTCAACCAATTTAGATTGTGTTAAATTGATTCATCAGTCGTCTTACGTAGACAAATAGAAAATTCAATGTCCATCGTAAAAAAATAATTGAATATTATTATCATTTATCAACATCTCATTTTTCTCACATTGGTTTTCTAAATTTTACCTTTTTATCCCATTGCAAACAAGATTCAAATATTGGCTGATACATATCGTGTCGATAATATCTGTCCAATATGTTTGGTCTAATACATTATTCTATATGGCCTATGAAATCATGTATGGTTGATATTGGACCAAGATGATACGTAATGACAATACAATATATTTTAGTTTCTATAAAAAATAATTTTGAGTTGATATGTAAACATATTACCTATGTATCATGATACTGTACATACATCGATGCATCGATATTTGATCGTATCAATTTCACAATAATATTTAGATTTTTTATTGTAAACTATAATATTTGTCACTCTAATATCTAGCCTGTTTTTTATTCAGTCTCTCCAAATTTTCAATAATATAATTCTCCTCACATATTTGCTATTTGCAATTCGTTATCCATTGAAGTCATATTTAATCATCTATTTATGAGATCAAATCACATGATTTCGTCATTTTACCATAAAACTATGTATTTCAAAAATTAATTTATTCATACAAAGAATCATATACAATTTTACTAATCTTCACTTTATTTATTACACCATTGCATAGAACATAATAGATCTAGTAGTTATTTTATAAAATCACAACCAATATCATATTTTTTTTTACCAAAGATGAGTGTTTGGTGGTCTCCACAATTTAATCACTAGGATCTAAAAATTGAGTTTTGAATTAAATTTTATAAATCCAATTTAAATATAAAAGGTTAGTTTTTTTATAAAATTTAAACATTAAATAAAGGAAAATGATACCTGCACCCCCAATTTACCCACCGTGCACTCCCATTAATATGATTTTCAATTTTGCCCTCCCACCGACGCTCAAGTGCCAACGTCTCTCTCTTCGTGAACCGGGCGACCTCGACATCTCAGAGGTTGGACCTCTCAATCAGAGTGATGGACTTCTCAATCGGTCGGATTTCTTCGATTGATTGCCGGAGCTGAGCAGTGTTCCTATTAAATCTAATCCGATCGTTTGTTCGTAAGATCCTTCTCTTTGACTGTCAAGATGTGAAAGTCATATTTATTTCTATACAGAGCGAGGAGGAGGACGAGGAGTAATTGCGTGATGAGGACATTTATGAAATAGGACGGAGATCCTGCGCTGGAGGTGAGCTTGCAGAGGATGATGTAGATGACAAGATTGTCTAGCAATCCATCGAAGAAACCAGAGAGGAAACACAGAAGCTGAACCAACATTTGCAGGAAAACAGAACAATGACAGTTTGAGCGGCGGTTGTAGCAGATTTAAGGACAAATAGGGACTATAGAAGCAGCCACATGGGAGAAAAAATAGCAGTGGCTGTATGGCTTGTAGTGTGATATTGTAGTGACTTGTTCTTAGAGGTTGTGAAAGAAACTAGGATCCAATGATCAAGGGTTTGCTTTTGTTTTCTTTTAAGATGGTGTTTAAGAACTTCGCCTGTAGTAGCCCAACCTTCCTCCAAACCCAATTCCCCAATCTACCGTCCCTGTTCCCAGGTCTGCCAAACCTTTCTCCATTCAGTCATCATTGTTTCCTACCCTTCACCATTCAGCCATTTCCCAAAACGACAACATCACCCTACTCCCTAATCCAGATCAAACCCAATCGTCCCTCACTTCCATTCATAGTCTTCACTCAGCTCATTCCCTGTAACTTTGCCAAACTTTTTCATCATACCCGTCCCCAGATCCAACCAATGTCCCAAGCAACACCCATTTCACTCTGTCTCTATTCGTGTAGAACAACACCCCCCAATTCCTAAATCCCATCACTCATTCACGTTTTTCTTTTAATTAATCCTATTCCCAGCTCGTTCACCTCCACAACCCATTTAAATCGAGTCCTCATAGACCCAATTTCCATTCACCAAACTTGCAAACGGTTGTTGCTTCAATCCCACTCTAAACATTGCATGTCTCGCTGAATGGGAGAAGAAAAAGATGGCTTTGAGAAATAAAATGGACTAGAATGGACGAGGAAGCAGGTGAAGGAGAGAAAAAAATGCGGATGCCGAGAGAAAAAAGAGTAAATATAAGCAGGTAAAATTGGAATTTGACTTAAATGGGGATGTATCTGTTGTAAAATTTTGGGTGGTACAAATCATTTCCCTAAATAAAAGACTAAACACATACGGATGTACATCACTGGGCCCACTTCGAGACACGTGTCGAAATGCGCAACAACATCGAAAACTGTAATATGTCTCTTTTATGTTATCCATCGCCCTCTTCTTCATTCTCTCTGTCGCTTTAAACGGCCAACAGCAAAAATGCAGCAGCAGCTCCTCCAAATTTTTTCTTTCCGAGTTCGCCCTCCTTCAATACCGCTTTTTTCCTCCCATGTCCCTTCCTCTTCTACTTCTACTTCTCCTCCTCTCTCTCGTCGTCTTGTCAAAACCCCTTTCCATTCTCCAAAACCCTTTTCCTCTCCCAATCTACGAAAGCTCACCGCCCGCATCGTCGATCTCACCCGAAGAAGACAACTTCATCAGGTCATCCATTGCCTCATCGTTCTCTCTCTCTATCTCTTTCTCTTTTGATAGTTTTCCTGTTGAATTTGATGAGGTTTGAGCTTTTTTTGACAATTTTGTATTTTTGTGTGAAGATATTTCGGGAGATAGAGCGTGCGAAGAGGCGGCACAGGAAGCTGAACACGATCGTGATGAATGCAGTCTTGGAGGCTTGCGTTCACTGTGGGGATGTCGACTCTGCAGTCAGGACATTTGCAGAAATGTCGGGGCCCGACAGCTGCGGCGTTGACAGCATCACTTTTGCAACACTTCTGAAGGTATTTTTCTTTATTTTCATCTGCATGTTTCATTTTTTAGCTATTGGATGGGAGATTGCTCTTTACAAACATGGACAATGCTTCCGCCAAGGAAACAAAAAATTTAATTTTATAATATAATTGTGTAGATAAGAAAGTGGGTTATATCATCTTGAATGTACAATTGCAGTCATTTTTACCCATCAGATTAGATACACATTGAAATCAGCGTTGAGATGGCAGTTAATTTTAATGCATTTTGATCATTTCGCTAATGATCACCTTTTCTCTCATTTCCTTCTTAAAATTCTGAATTGCTGTACAACTCTGAATTCAGTATGGTGGGACCACCTGGGCAACTATATTCTCCATGTAAAAAATTTAGCTTCTGTTACGTTATGTTATGTTATGTTAAGGTAACAAAAATTGTTACCTTGGCATGGTTTGACATACCATTCTCGGTGTATTACTGGCTAAAGATAATGTTGGAATATTTTCAAATGCTGGAGTCTCTTGGAAGCTAATGTTAAAAAGTACTGGAGAAGTCTATGAAGACTGATTCTAGGGTCTTACACGGGTGCAAGTGTTCAACATTGTAATGACTCGCCCTCAACCAGCACCAATATTGTCCGCTTTGGTTCTGACATGTCCTCACGCTTTGCTTCGGGATGTGCACCCATACACACCCTCCAAAAGGCCTTGATGCTCGTTGAAGCAATCACTTATATCCCAAAATCCGGACAACAATCTAAGCAATGTGGGATTGCCTTCCCACTCCCAACACCCAACGCCAATCCTGGCTATTTCTTAGGAACACCTACGGGGTCCTCCTTCTCCTCTCATAGGTGGTCAATCCACAGTGATTCAGAAGTTGCATCCCCAGCAACTGCCGCCTCTCGGATTTAGGGAACCGAATACACCGATCCAGGGCAATATGGGGTGGATCACCACAGACATGGTTACCAATGTTTGACACGGGTGCGTCCTTGAAGAGTTTGTGCAACATAATTTATCAGATGATCCCTAATCAACTAATTTAATGGTCTAACACTTTTTTTTTGAAGACCAAGGTGTCCAGACCTCTTAGAGCACCTGGCTAATCTTTGGGGCATGTGCAAACTTCCCTATCAGCACACACCCAGTAACATTATGCGGAATGACCCTTTTGTGTTGAGAGTAACTTGAACCCAAGACTTCCACACTAATGGACTGACACTTATTTAAATTAGGGTTGAGACAGTTGATTGGCACTCAATTAGTATTCATTGTTGCAACCATAAAGGCTGTTTTTTCAAGTCATGCACGTGTTGGATAGGCAGTCAGCTCTTTGAGAACAAATATAAGAAGCGCAATTATGGGTGCCAAGCCGATATAGATGGGATACATAGCTTTGACAATAATGATGCCAATGCTTGTTGATTAATGTTATTGAATTTATCCATTTGCTTCGCGATTGGATGGTTAGGATCTCCTTGTTTATTTTTGTTTTGCTTATGCTTTATCCACAGCAACTGGCAGGGCCAACCATATCAATTTTGTACTCCACAATCCCTCTGAAAAATGTATGTACTGTTGACTAATGTTAGGCCAGTACAAACGTGGATTGTTCATCTGGTGGTGTCTCACTTACTTTATGATCTGAACACTTTTAGCTAGATACCTGCAAATGTGCACTTGGAAAGAAGATACTTCACCCAACCACCAAAAGGAATCAGCAGACTAGTTCTGAGAAATAAATGCTCCCAATTGGAGGGTGTCATTATCAAGTTGAATTGGTGGGCTGCCAACGGGGATGGTCATAAAGCATAAAAGATGGAAAGATTTTCCTCTTTCAATCAACTGTCGTCTTACTGGAAGTTAGCATCACCTTTAAGAATGGTTTTGTGCTCCATGGCTAATTGATGGTTCAGGTGATGCTGATGGGTGCTAAGATCATGATCCACTTGCTAAAATATTTCAGTCATGACTACTCTCAGAAAGATTGCTATTTATTCTTGTACCAATGTTTTCTTGTCGAATATTGGTTTGATAGAGTTTCCCTTAAATGTTGGGAAGGGATTAGGTGAGGCTCGAAGAATTGATGAAGCATTTCATATATTAGAATCTCTGGATCAAGGAACTGCTGTAGGAAATGTGAAGTTGTCACCATCACTCATCTACGGTCTTTTGAATGCTCTAATTGAAGCAGGTTAGTGCTGTTACAGGAATTAGGAAAAGAAGAAATTGCATTGTAACTTTAACAATACATTTTTTCAGTTATAAGCTGTAGGATGGTATTATTGCTGTGTTAATACATTCTCTTCTAACATTCAACATGTTTAGTACAGGGGATCTGCGCCGAGCAAATGGCCTTCTTGCCCGTTATCGTTCGGCACTTCATGAAAGCGGTCCCTCGATCTTAATGTACAACTTATTGATGAAGGTCTTGTGCTGCCTTTTAGCTCTGTAACTAAGGCCTTGCATGCAACAGGAGAGAAAATTTATTGGTTTCATTACTAACCCTTTCTTTGGGACTCCAATTAGCTTTATCAGATATGGATCCTGCTTACAGTTGTTTAGTCTTTGATTTCTCAGATGTAATCCTGAGAAACAACAGAAATTATTTCTGAAATTGCTTAGCATGGCCTATACAAACAGTTTGTGTCAAATCCAATATACTTTTCTCTTTTTGCCAAAAAGAGCCGCCTTATGTGTTTACTGTTTCTATATGTCAATCTGCAACAATATATGATCCTTTTAACTTGCATATAAATGTAGAAATTCTTGTCTCATTCTTTCAGGGGTATGCAAACACAGATTCCCCTCTGGATGCTTTAGCTGTTCGTGATGAAGTATTGCACCAGGGATTGAAGCCTGACAGACTAACTTACAATACGCTTGTTCTTGCATGTGTGAAATCTGGAAAAATGGATTCTGCCATGCAGTTGTTTGTGGAAATGAAGGTCGCAAGAAAGTATTTCAAAGGCTAGTTTAGAGCCATGCTTCTTAATGACAGAAATTGTTTCTCAGGTTACTTGAATGCTTATTCCTACTTCTTCTGCAGGAAGATGCACGAAGGGTTCACTGTTATGAGCTTTTTCCAGATATTGTCACTTACACTACCTTACTTAAGGTTTGCCATAACCCTGTAGTATTGATTAATGTTCTCTCTCTCTCTCAGTGGAATTATAGAGTCCTTTGTCTAGGCAATCAATGAGCTTACAGCTTTATGATTGTCTGGTTCCCCTGGGTAGCTACATTTTACTATGAGCAAATCGATTGAAGCTGCCTAAAATATCTCCAACATTGGTAGACCTAATGCTTTTGGTCAGTGACCTGGCCAAATATTTTTTATTCTTTTTGAAAGGCCTACAACTACATTTATGAAAAGAAAACTGCAATGGTCTAAATTACTTTTTAACTGGAAAAGGAAAGGACAAATTGTTCAGTGAGTTCCACTATGTGGCCTATCAGGCAAAGTTTGGGTTACCAGTCCATGAGGCCCTGAATATGGAATTAGGAGCATCAAGCGATACACCTGCTAAGGGCAGAATTCTAAAATTCCCTTCTGCCATGACATATTGAATAGGTTATTTAATGTCTGTCTTAATTCCTCTTCTCAAGTTTCGAGCATGCAACTTATCTTTTTGCAGGGTTTTGGGAATTCCAAAGACCTACTTGCAGTTCAGAAGCTTGTGGTGGAAATGAAATCATCACCTGACCTGTTTATTGACCGTGTTGCATATACTGCAATGATTGATGTCTTCCTAAATTGTGGCTTGACCAGAGGTTTGTTAGTTCTTTGCCATCTTATGTAATTGCCATACTCAACCTCTCATGTAATCATCATTAGAGGGGCAACTTTGGCAGTCTACCTGGTGATGTAATCAACTGGTTAAAATTGGTATTTAGATATGTAATTCAACCAATGTTTGTAATTAACAATATTGTTCACCATTGGGATGCTATCCTTTCTAGATTTACAATAATGCACCCATTCTAACTGTAATGATGACATTATCGTCATTGTGATACAATAGAGAGTGCATGTGTTTGGTGAGATTTCCATGTGAGTCATGAGAGGTTGGAGGGAGGGGGTATAGTGTGCATTTGAGCTGCTAGGGTTTGGTGAGAAATATTTATAGTTGCATACGGGTTCATCTTTCCAGAGTGTGGACCTTATTTAGGCTTTGGCATGTGTTGACCCAGTCAAATTGTACTTATAATTGTCATAGTAATATATTAGTTTTTGCATTGTGTGATGTTGCTACAATGAATGGAAAAGAGAAGGATAAAACAGGACCAATTTTGATGTTGCTTAATGGAATCCACATCAGAAATATAAATGCTTAGGTGTTTCAATTATTAAATGTCACATGCATCTAGAAAAAAAAAACACTTAATTTTTTGCATTTACGTGTGGGAAACCGCATGATACCCAGCGTAAAAGTTCCACGGATGAGCCCACTACCCCTATGGCACACCAAGGTTAGGCCATGGGGGCTCAAACCCGCAACCTCCCACTTCCTGAGGCGGGAAGCAATCAGTTGAGCTACATCCATGTGGTTTCCTCACTTTAAATTTCCTTTTCTTAATTGTGTAATTTTGAATTGTAAATTATATTTGAATAAATTTTGCATCTTTATGATATAAAGAATCTACAAAACTGTCTAAACAAAAGCAATGAACTCATATCATCTCTCTTTCTCTTTCATTGAAAAAAAACACAAAACTCATATTGAGGATCTATTTGTTAAGATTAAAAAACTCTTTATTTATTTATTTTTCGAATGGCGGCAATAAGTTTATTTTGAATCACACTATTGAAGTAGTTTATTTCAGATCCATGCATTCATTTTCATGTGCCTATCGAAGTGGTAATTAGATAAGGACTCTTAACTTCCTGTATAGATTGTTTCGAGGTTATGCATTTTGGCAATAAATGACTATCTTCTTATTGTTTTTGAGTATCAGCTATTACTGTTAAACTATGTTATATGGACTCTTCAAGATGTATGATGCACCCATGTTGGATTGCATTGTCTCAGACACTCGCACCCGTTGTTCTAGTACTTTTTAGCATTGCCTTCCAAGATGACTAAAATATGATAACACCTTTTTCCTCTTAAAACTTAATTAAAGTATTGATACGTTTGTCACCTAATTGTTTAGGGTAAAACCAGTACATTATTTTCTACTAGTGTCGTTTTTACACTTTATTTTTATTTAAAATAAATTTAGATTTAAATTCATTTTATATGATGCCATGTTCCTGTGTCCTTTTTCTTTTGTTTTCCATGTCCCAGCACCTTGCACGCATTTTGGACTCCAATACTCACACCTGTACCCATGCAACTTGGTCGTTAAAAAAACAGTTTTGTATGCGAGTAAAATGATTCTGCCGTGATATTTTCTTTCTGAACGGTAAGAAAGTTATTGGATGAGTATAACAGTGCTACAGGACCCCAGGGAAGAAGCTAAATCAACCCCATTCAACTGCTCCAGATGTTTGATTAAGATAAGCACCAGACATGGTTGGTTCAATGCAGGTTTTTGAGTTCGAATGAGTGAATCTGATCAAACTCCAATAGCAACAAGAGACCTAAGCTCTATACCCCAACATATTCTCCAAATCTACAAAATATATTGCAATAGTAGAAACTAAAAGACATCAAGTCAAGAAAAGAGTAAAGACCTTTGTTTTTTTTTGTACATTTCCTTGTTCCTTTTCCTTACTTCTCTTTTTTCTTTTCTGATTTTCTGTTTTTTTTTTTTTTTTAAATCTTCTTTTTCTTTTTGATATATTTTACAGCCCTTCTCAGTTTCTTCCTTTTTTCCCCTGAACTTTCTCTTATTATTATTATTATTATTATTATTCATAGTACCCAAAGGCACACTTTAATTGTACTCAAGCCCTTGTCTAGGTTCCAACCCCATTTTTGCGCCTCTCCTCGTGCATTTTGCACCTAGGCCCTCACCTAGTTCTTTTAGAAACACTTTTTTTTTTTTTTTAATAACGTAAGCCTACTTTTTTTTTGGTGATAGCTAATATATATTATAAGTTAATATGAAAGTAATCATTAGTAATAATAAAGCATTCTAATTAGTCAATACTATACATGTGCATGTTCATAAATACATATATATTGTGATTGACAGCTCAGTACCTAATACATATTGGTTCTTTAGGTGATTACATTCTATTGTGCTAATATTGATGCAATAAGGACAAAGTCTATGAATCTACACATGTTTTGAAGTATCTAAATAATTATACCTAGCAAAATTAAGTTTGCACCTAGACATGCACCTAGTGCCTTAGGCTCTAGGACCCCTTGGCACCCAAACTGCGTCTTGCTCTTTGACTGCTGCTGCTGTTATTATATCAGCCTTTTTGTATGGTGTCAATTTCATTACTATGGGCCCTCTCGTCTTCCACTCACATTACCAAACCATCTTAAATAGCATTTTCTTCATTCTCTTCCATTGAAGCTGGCGTTAGATTATCTCTTTGGCACTCGTTTCTAACTCTTTCTTTTCTCATTATTTTACACATCAATCATTGCATACATTCTATTTGTCAAGGATTTCTATTTGTCTTGGAAGGATGTAGGAAAGGGGTCGGTAGAGTTAGAAAGCGTACGGTTGAGTGGGTAGCGCCTCCCCTAGGATCATGTAAATTCAATGTAGATGGGGTATCAAGGGTAAATCCCGGGCTGGCAGGAATAGGAGTGTTACATGATGAGATAGGCGTAGGATGTTAATAGTTTTTTTCTGATTCAATAGGGATAATGAAGTCAAACGAGGCTGAGCTGAGAGCAATCAGGAGAGCATTTCAGGTTTGGTCTAGGTTTAGGAGCGGTAACTTCATTATTAAAGGTGACTCGACTAATGTCATCTCTTGGGCTAGTAGTAGGAAATTCTTCCCGTTGAGGTTGGTATGTATTGTTTGGAGGTTGTGCAGGTTAGGTGACATCACTTTCACTCACACACCTCGAAGATCAGCTTTTGAAATCTTTTCATCTCACCAGCCTTGGGACTTCGGAGAGTAGGTGTCTCTTTATTGGATCCGGTGTTGGGTGGATTGTTTTGTTGTATCTTTTCTTTTATATCATGTTTTTTCTTGTTTTTCCTTGTTCTTCTTCTTGGTCCTGTGTATATCTCTCCTATTCCATTCCTGCAACTTATACTTTGTGCTCATCTTGTTTCCCACTGGAAATAGTGCTCAATGATTACGTAGAAGTCTTTTTTTTTTTTTTGAATGTAAGAAATATACTTGTGTTTCATGGATAGTTTTATCAACTGTGTTACCTTGACAGAGAGTTAAGCTTTTCTTGTTAATTGAGTCCAATTTATGTACCACGAATATGTTAATTGAGTCTGATTCACATCATTTTCATCTTTCTTCAAATTAAGATATCGACTGATGTTTACACTAGAACATTTTTTTTTAAAGATAACTTCATTAATCAAATAAGGAGAAACATTAGAACTTTTTCTCATTTGTAGGTGCACTTTGTGTATTTGGAGAGGTAATAAAGAGAACTGGTGACAATCCTTGCTTGCGGCCAAAACCTCACCTTTTCCTTTCCATGATGCGGGCTTTTGCTCTTAAGGGAGATTATTTTATGGTTAAGAGGCTGCATACACGAATTTTCCCAGATTCTGCTGGAACCATCTCATCTGCAATTCAACTGGAAGCTGATGAGCTTCTGATGGAGGCAGCCATAAATGATGGTCAGGTAACAATCTATTGGCTCAAAAACTGTGTAAAATGCATCTAGGTACTAAATTTCATTGTCATCCTTTCTATAGTTGCACTATACTATTGACATTTTATTTCTACTTGCCATTACAGCTGCATTCCTTGAAACGTGAATTTGGATCTGTTTGTAGACTTTGGATTGCCATTTTATTTTGTTCTTCTCATTTCTTAGTGGTTTGGAGAATCACTTAACCAATTTTTATATTTGTCATGAATTTTTTTTTGAATGTTAAGATTGATTACACATTATGAACTTGTTTAGCATTCGCATCACAAAAAGTATCTTGTAATCAGACACTGTTATGAAATATCTCAAGATTGAATATGTCATGAACTTATTCAGCATTGGCATCAGAAAAACTATCATGTCATTGGCAAAGCCTATCGAGTCTAGATGGGAGATTTCCAAATTTGATATTCTTACCTGGAATCCTTGAACCATACCTACCCAAGAGGCTTTTTGGAACAAGTCAACTTAGCCCATCAGCGACAACTATGAACAATTAAGGAGATTGTGTAGCTCTTATTGTTTTGTGTTACATTCAGCAAGACTGAGAATTAGGCTGTCAATAAACACTCTTTGATCCATGAACACCATTTGAATCCATAGCACATTCTCTCTTGCACGTATATTATGAAAGAGCTGCCTGCATGGTTGTGAGCTGTCTCTAAATCAATGTTTACACTACCCCTGACTTTTTTCGTCTTTCTCGAATCAAGGGATTGATTTTAAGTAAGGATATGTTGTCTAGGATCTTTCTTTCCTGGACAGATGTGTAAGGACCCGCCTTTCACTTATATGGATATTGTCCGCTTTGCCAACCCATACTAGTGCACGGTTTCGTTTTCCCCAAGCTTCCCTTGGGAAAAGGCCTCCATGCAATGAAGCATAAACATCCTACTTATGAACCTCATGTTGGACCTCACGTTGGACGAGTCCGTATCTAATGTGGAACTAACAATCACTTACCATGGTAGCCTACCAGTGTTGTAGCTTGCTGGTGCCTCGAAACCGCCCACGTACACCCACCTATAAATGGCGTCCATCACAATCCCCCCACTAGAAACTAGAGCCTTCATTGGCTCTGATACCATTTGTAACAACCCGCCTCTCACTTGTATGGATATTGTCTGCTTTGCCAGCCCATACTAGGTTATATTTTCCCCAAGCTTCCCTTGGAAAAAGAGCCTCTATACAATGAAGTGTAAGCATCCTACTTATGAACCTCACGTTTGATGAGTCCGTTTCCTATGTGGGACTAATGATCACCTACCATGGTAGCCTGCCAGTGCCTTTCACCCCCCCACAAATGGCGTCCCATCACAAAATAGTTTTTTCCTATGATTTTAGATAGACTTCCAACTGTGTGTAGTCGTTTGAACTTTGTTTTTTTTTTTTTTTTTTGAAAGGAGACATGAATTAGTTTCATTAAAATAAGAGTAAGAGTGTAACACAGACCTTGTATAAGAGGATTATACAAGGCCATACTCTCTTTGCTTTTGCACTCCAATCTTCTTCAGAAAGTCTGCGACGCTGTTTGCTGATTGTCTGACATGTTGAAATAGGATCTTGTACTCCTACACATTTATCTGAACTTTGTTAGGCCATTGCAGCTGCAATTTTGAAGGTGATTGGAATGGTGTTCATTCCTTCATGCAGTTTGCTTTGTTCGCCAAACTATTCAAAATCTGCCTTTAGATTCTCTTTAACTGCATTCCAATATTTTTAATTTAATTGCCTTCTGTTTTCTCCTCTTTCATCTCTTCTCTCTAATCTCTAACAAAGCTTTGTCCTCTTAGTTTCATATCCATCCTAGTGTTTCCCTTGAGAGATCTAGCAAAATAAGTTCCATCTAGCAAATCTGGTTTGATGATTGGTTGAATATAAAGGGCTCAGGTAGTCCACTGATCGAAGAAAGTCTTGTGATCATCCACAAATTCTCCCATGCTTCATAATTAAGTGAAATTCTGATTCCCAATATGTGCAGTTCTCTCTTTAAAAACGATTACTAACATCCTACTTTGATTTTCCCTTGAATGAGGTTGGCAGTACCTGATTCATTTTCACAAGGAGGTGTCATATCCTTGTGCTCTTGCTTATCTTATTGAGGAAATATGTGAATCTATTCCTTCTACAGTCATTTATCATCAAGACTCACATATTGCTGATAATGATACCGATGTTCACATGCATAGGGGCAAATACAAGGCCCATGCTTTGACTCTATTTTGTTCTTTTTTAAAGACTCTTTGCAATTCCTTTTTTCTGCCCAAGGCCCTTTATCCACGCATAGTGGCTTCTCTGTCTGACCTTTAAAAATTATTTTTATCGTTATCTGCCTCTTGCATTGGGAAAAGCCCTTTTTTCCCTCTGCATATTGGTTGAACTCCTAGTTCTTTAGTTTTCCCTTCATATTATTTAATTTCTCTTCAACCTGTTTGTTTTCCATCCCTCTTGCAACCTTTCTGCCATGAGTGGATGAACTCCTGAGTAAGTCTTCTTTTTAGTCTCCCTCAAGAGGACTAGCTCTGCAATTCCTCATACTGCAAGCATGCATTCTCAAAATCTGAATGGAATGGCTTGTTTTCACATCCTTGTGTTGAGCAGTATGGGATATGGTGTGAGATGAAAATTATGAAATGAAAGTGAGAGGTTTGACACCATGCTATATGTAGGAAACAAAAAATCTAACCAACATACTTTTTTTTTTTATCTTTAAAAAACATCTTTTTTTTTTTTTTTTTGATGAGAATCTTATTGGATTGAGATGCAGATCCTCCAAACATAAATCAAAGATTGGTGATCCTACTTCTGGTCATATGTTTCTGATGAAGATCTTAATGTATTGAGATCACCCCCTGCAAGTTTTCTACTTGCAATAAATCTACTTTCATTCCACAATCAAGTAATCTATAATCTGTTGGCCCACTTGTGTTCAGGCAGTCCCACCTTTCATTGCCACTGACCACCTTGAATTTACATGCAATTGAATGAGCACCTAAGTATTCCTCAAGGATTGGAAAGCCCTGTCATACTCTCCTTTTCCCTGCATATTAAATGCTTATGTAGAAGCAATCACATAGAGTAGAGTTGTGAGATTACAAGTTGCAGGTACAAGGAGGGGTAGATCAGTGATAGATAAAGAAAAACATGATAGATAGTGGAGTGATGGACCATATGGTTATTATAGGGTCAAATGGAGAAGTAGAACTTGAAAAGTCGACCCCAGAAAGATGGGATTGTGGCTATCATGATGATGATGTATAAGAAACACATTCCTATTACTATTTATTACTTAAGGTATTTTCTTGGATCTATCTCCCTACAATGTTCTCTCTACCTTATTGTTGTATTTTGCAAGATAACACTATAACCATTGCTAAATTAGTTGATTTTTGTTACCTAACATTGATTCAAATTTCTTAACTTGTAGTAGAATATTAAAATGCTTTTTCGTCTCCATGACCTCCTAGTTGTTTGGTTTTCATTGATTGCTTTTGCAGGTTGATGCAGCTAGACAGATTCTCTCAAATATTGTGGCTAAAGGGAATAATATATCTTGGACAAGTAGAGGAGGCATGGTATGGCCACGCTGTTTTTCTGCCCTTTTAGTTACTGTTAGAAAAAAAAAATTTGAACTAGTTGTCAAGACATTAGTCTTATTGTTTTGTACTTATAGATTGACAGTCACTCATATAATGTTTGGATTTATGGTCCTTCATGATGATTAGATAAAAATGGTATTTTTTATGATGAATTCTTGTTTCCTGAACCTCACAGCGGTTTATTGAATCATGAGGCCCGCTTGTCCTTACGTACAGGGTCACTTATTTGGTCGTTCAGACCATTGAGCTCAAGGACCCAACAGTGGAAGGGTGTTGCTTTAGTTCTCTCAAATCTTTAGGTCTTTTTGACCTAGTGGACTTCATATGGACTATTCTTTAATTGCCTTTTTGTGGGCTAGCATTTTAGAAATTTAAAACTAATGATTTTTTGTGGTATTCTCATACAAGGTGGATCTTAAAAACATTGGTCTACATTACTAAACCAGAGTCCAAATACATGGACTTGGTGCCTTAGATATTGTATTGTACATATTCTGATAGAGAGGACCTAATAATGTCTCTCTAGTGTATTCTTACCTTTTCATTTTCTTGTACTTTCTTTCCATTTCAATAATAATATTAATGTCTCTCTATTGATGTCTTCATGATTCAAAATGTCTGTTGATTCCATGGCTTGGTTAATCTACTAGTCAATTTGATAATGTTGGTGGGGATAAATTTGGAATTTTTTCAGAACTTCGGGGGCATCTATGTGAATTCATGATGTATACAATACCTGATCTTATGATTTACTAGGCCCTGCGAATTGCGCTTGGTCCAATGTTTTGAAGGTTCATGCCATCTTTATGATCAGCTCACCATGGATTAGGGGAGATCTCAAAAATATTTAGGAGATGTTGTAATTATCAAAATTTCCTCAATTAATTCAGACTATTAGCTGTAGCCTCCCATTTTGTTAGCAGCTAGAACAATAGAAAGTGAGATGCCGATTGGACTCTAGAACATGAACCCTACCTGTACATGTGCAATGAGTCAAGTTTGGTTGACCTCAGTGGAAATAGCTTACCTTGAAATTTTTGTTTTCATAAAAACAACCTCTACATATAATAATTCTCAAATGAAAATGATTTTTAAAAAATTAATCAAAAGGTTCAATACAAGACATCATATAAAATTAGAGCGTAAAACCTGAAATTTGAAAGACAGGTCCCAATTAGGGATTTCTTAGTGCATGAAATCTAAACTTGAAAATAATCCCAAATTATAGGAAATCTCTAACCAAAATGCTGCTTAATTATGGCAGAAAATAATTGCAAATCAAAATCACCCATAAATTTGTGCAAGCATTAAGGTTGTGGATTCAAGTCATGTGATCAGAAATCAAGTGCAATTTTTTTTTTTTTTTTTAAAAAGAACTATAATCTATGGCAGCATCATGAGAGCTGGCATTCGATTTGGCTTTCAGATTAGGATGTAGATGGCAACTTGTCGGTGCTTTGAGATCCAATCTCTAGGCAGTCATCAGTTATGAAAATGATTAGGGTATCATGGTTCAATTGGTGGTCACTAGTCAGCTGGGTTAAGTTGAGATTCCATCCCCAAGAGAGAGCCCAGCTGACCAGTGACTGACTAGCTGGCTGACTGGTGACTACCCCACTGACTGAGCTCCTGATTTGACTAACTAGAGATTGGATCTCTATGCAGTCATCAGTTATGAAGATGATCGTAGTAGTATTGAGGTTGAGGCTTGGTCAGTTGGGTAGTCAATAGTCAGCTGGGTTCATTTGAGATTCCACACCGGTTTGCAAACCTGGAATATCTGGTGAGACAGGCAGATCACAAATTTCCATCTCCAGTCCCTACTTAATCTGAACTTTTGCTTGTTGAATGAAATAGGTTGTTTCTTTGGATCTAGCATCATTTATTATTAGAGGGGGTGGATTATTTTCATCCTATTAGTTGTTGATAAGAAATGAAATGTTAAATTGGCAGCATATTGAGCACTTACAACCTTTTAGGCTGCAACTTAAGCACTTAAAAGTTCTGCTACAAATTCTTCTCAAATTTGTAGCATGGTGTTATTTAAGCCTTCATTGTCCTGCAGGTTGCTCTGCGCATAGAGGCTTTATCTGGATTCAGGAGCTCTATTTTTAATCCTTCTGTCCTTCCTCAGGTACCTCGTGCTTCTTTTGGGTCATTCTTTTCCCTATTGCTTGCGCTGATTCTCTGCTTTGCCAATTTAGGTATCATTGGGAGATCCAATTGAGAAATATATGACACCATTTGAAGAAGCTAAGCCATTGCAAGCTAGCTTGGACTTGAAGAAAGCTGTAATGCGTTTCTACAGAGATGCTGTTGTTCCTGTTATAGATGAATGGGGAAGTTGTGTGGGAATTGTGCATCGGGAAGACTGCAATCAGGTATTATTTTCTAATTCTCTAAACAATTGTGTTCAACTTCTTTATTTTGGTTTTGGGATGGAGAAATGCTCTCCTCAACCAACTTTTACAATGACTAGTTCCAAAACCTGGAAGGGGCTGCCCAAGATGATTAGAAGGTCAAATGAAAGCTCATCTCTGTTTCTCTATATTGACTTTATTGGCTAGATTCCTACTTGACTTAATGCTATGCTAGATAAGGGTGCAACTTGGGCAACGTGGTTTGGGTTTCGGCCATCTGATGACTGACTTGAATTGTATAAGGGCCACAAGGCCCTAGCTAACTTGAGCTAATTTCCAGGGCCTGTTTGGTTGGTCATTCAAGATGGAATGAGAATGGTTTTCATTGGAATGAAAACAATGCCTCATTTTCCAGGTGACTCAAAAGGGGCACAAAAAACAAGAATTAGTCATTCTAACTACATGGAAAACCTTGAAGTTTTTAGCCATTGGCATGATTGATAGATGTTCATTGTCACAATCAAAATGTAGGAGGTTTGAGTCACTGCTTAAAATGGCAGTGTCCCAATTGAGTCAGGTTTCATGTTTTAGGCCTGAGCCTGAGCCAGTTGGTTTTGGGTTGGGCCGAACCCAAGTTGCAAATTGTTACTTGGTATTTATAATCAACCTCCTGTCACCTTTTCATGTCTTCTTTTTCTTTTCCAGTTGAATGCACCTCTTTCCCAGTTGATACGAGGCCCTCCTCCATTTGTCACCACCTCGACATCTATCGGTCGAGTCATTGAGCTACTTCTTGAAAAGAGATATAAAATGGTCATAATCGTAAAATCTAGCAATGATTATGAAACTAGTTACAGCTCAAGTTCAAAAGCAGTTGGGGTGTTCACTCACATACAATTGTCTAAACTTGCTATTCCTATATCACTGGTAGATGAATCTTTGTACAGAACATGAGCATAAATGAAAAAGAAAGTAAATGTGCATTTGAGTTATTTTACCAATTATTGTTATTAGTTCGGCTCCATGTGAGTCATGCATCATTCTTGGTTATTGTTCTTCTTGCAGTATATATGGTAGAACTAGGTAACAGTTCCAAATATCAGCTTCTCTCATGGTGTATTATCTTTATTCAAGTAAATTTTCAGGTGTTTTGACACCCCCATCTCACTAAGTTATTTTCACACAACCATCCGTGTCAGATTTAAAGACTTGAATGAGGAATGGTTCTAATTTCTAACCAGTTAAAAGAGTGCAACTAGCATGCCCTTTATTTCAGGTGATGAAACATAACTCTTATTTCTCTTCAATATCGGCCAGCGATCCTCCCCCGGGAGGATTGTGTATACAGACACATTTCCATTTTGCCCTTGGAAATCGGCTCGTCAAATTCTATGAATCGGTTCACCAAACCCTTACAATACTAGAATCACTGGTTCGGCGAGCCGATTTTCAAAAGACAAAATGGAAAACACAGTAAAACCCGTGTCTGTATACACAAAACACTCGTGTGAGGATCGCTACCCTTCAATAACTACTTTATGTGTTTATGTTATACTAAGTTTACATACTTTATGTAAAAATTGACTCTGAAAATGATATCATAGCAAGTGTCTTGTAGATTTTGATTGAATTGGACAAGTTTAGGTGTCGAGAAATAATTTTCCTCATTTTCTTGCATGTGATTTGGCCCACTTGGCCATTTCGGGACTGAAAAATATCAATCAACATGTCACTCATATTGACTATTTTGTTAAATATAAAATAAAAATAAAACTTGAAACAAAAGTTTCGAATTTGGCCTAGATATTGACTTGAATTAGTGAAATGGGCCAATTTTTTTGAAATTTCCTTTGGAATATTTGCCTGCTAAAATAATTTTAGCATTTGTTAAAAATAAAAAAAATTAGAATTTTCATGTCAAATAGATCTAAAACGGGAAGATTTCAACTAAATTTTTGAAATTCGACCAAAGGTTTTTTTTTTTTTTCCTTAAATTAGTCTCTGATTTTAGTCGTTTAAAGAGAAATTTCTCTAGTGACCATCAATTGTGCGGTGTGCACATGTGACTTGATCCATGAAATTCTGTCATTGTCCTTGATATTTCACCATCAAACTCCTGTTCACTAGTCTTTCCAACTTACAAGTAATTACAATAGTCACAATCCATTCGGAATGGCTGGCTAGAAAATTGTGGTCAATGGTCTAACTTTCATAGGCAAAACGTAATTCAGTTTTCCATAGATTTATGGGAATTAATTACTGCATCAGCCAAACACTGGTCATCATCTCATGATAAATTAAAATTTTACTTTTTTATTCTTTATTCTATCACAATGAATTGAACATTCAGTTTAAAATAAAAGAGTAAAATATATATAAAAAAAAATTATCCCCACAAGACTGCTTAATATGAATAAAAACACGGATGCCCCAATGAATACCCTTGATATATTGGTCCACACACTCGAGTGGACAACCTGCTTCAGCCTTATTTTTAATTCACTCTTGAAATAAATGACCAATTCAAATGATTTAATCCAATTTTTTTTTAAAATTAGGTGGCTCACTCTTTAAGACGGTTTAGTTTGTCAAAAAAATATTACTTATTTATTTATTTATTTTATTTTTTCTCTTTTTTTTCTTTTACAGATAACATTGTTTTTCATTGTTCACTATTTTAGTATTATGATTGTAATATGAATGTCAATTTTTATATTGTTAGTAATTTATTTTTTAATACAACAATATGTTATATTATTATGATGTTATACTCGTGTCACAATTTTAAATGATTTGACTAGTTGAGTTTAATTAAACTAAATTATTATAGAAATAATTTAATAAATAGTTTAATCAATAGTTTGGTTATCATAAAATTGTTTTAAACAACATGATGACCCACACATTTTTCTTTACACGAGAGTACGTTGAATTCGATGCGTGCTTATATATTCCATTGTAAAGAGTTGCGCAGAAGTGTGACAATTGACGCATAGTTCAAAAATCAGAATAAAATGTCAAGTCCTTCCCTTTTCAAATGATTTAGGCCAAGTGAGACATGTCAACTAATTCATGCCATCAATAATATGAATTATATAAAATTTTACTATCAATTGATAATTTAAATTATATAATTTTAATTTTTAGATTTTGATAAATATAAATTATTGATTTTTTTAAAATTTAAGTAAAGAAATAGAATGATAAGATGAAACTTATACATAAGCTACTCGTATAGTCTGACTCAGGGGTCCAAATATCAGCCGATACGTGTCTTATCGACTGATATTCAGCCAATACACCGATATCTCGGCCGATATCACAATATCGGCCGATATCGGCTGTTTTTGTAAAAAAAAAAAAAAAGGAGAGAAAAAAATAGGCCGATACCGAATTTTGAACTCCTGGTCTAACTCTTCTTTACATCATATTCAACTATTAGAGTCCCGATGGATAAGTCTCTTAAAGTTGATGTGAGCCCATTTGAATGGTCGAAACCTGAAAGGTTCAATATGGTAGACCCATTTAGGTTGAATTAGTGTCTAACCTTCAGAGCACTTTGTTTGTACTATTTTTTTATAAAGGTAATTTTTTTTATATAAAGATTGTCTGTCTAAAAATGTTTTTCTTCACCAAATATCCATAGGAAAAGAAATGACGATGCACCCACTTAAGAAAACTTTCAGAGGGAGATTGACTTTCCTAAGAGAAAATTTTCTAACCTCTAAATTTATATGAATTTTTTTTATATAAAATTCATCTTTTCAAATCAAATGTCTGACTACACAGCATCAATTCCATTCTTATGTTGCAAACCGTAGCTTCTGAGTTCCACTCTATAGGATGAGTGTTAATCACACTTACATGTTAAGACATATTTTGTTGGGTAAGGTATTATAAAAAATTGAAATTGATTTTTATGCATATATGTATGGAATTAATTTTATAAAATTACAAAGAAGTTATTTTTCACACATTTTTATTCTTAAATTGGACGGTGTCATAAATTTTAAAAATGATGTGTGAATTTAACCTGTCAATTTGCACATTGAAGCTAATCCAACTTGCTTTGATTCACAACCTAACTTAACTTGAACTAATTCATTGTCAAAACAAACTTTAGAAGAGTTGGCTTGAAGGTCAAGACGCATGTCTCATAAAGAAAAGTCTTTAGTTCAATTCACGCTCAACCCTTTTGACCCATTCCACATACAGTTATTCATTGTCGACTAAATCAATGTGTGTATGAATTGAGAGATTTACATATAGTCACATAGAACAATTCTAAAATATCAACGCATGACATGTTAATTGGGCTAATGACCCACGATCACAACAGGAGGGTTTTAAATATTTCTATAAGCCAAAAGTCAAATCAACATAAAGGAAGGGTTTTGAATGATCCAACGGGCAAACAATCAAGTATGTTAAACATTGTTCCATGTTTAATTTAAGCAATAGTATGAGCTAATGACATTTAGGTCGACATCTTACATTGATCATTTTGACAACTCCATTGATAGAATAAATGACTTAAATAATGATGACGTTGATGATCATTCACAACTCTCTTTATATTAGTGAAACATTTGTTGGTGAAAACTTTTCTTAGAAAATTTAGATCTTTAACTCTTCATAAAAGTTTAACAATTATAATTACTAGTATCATTTAATTAATTTTTCATGTCACATCCATGTTGGGTCCACTAAGATGGAAGATATAATTCCCTTTATATGAGCCACATGCACATTTGTGGGCCTCTAACAATGGTTATAAATTTTTTTCTAACTTTTGTTAGGTAAGCGGGACCCAAATAAGAACCAAATTTTCAGGGCATCTCACCACCTACTCAAACTATGCTAACCCTAAAAAGGCTTATAGATGCTTAAAATGGTTTCGGTGTGAAGAGTTTCTACCACACAACATGAAGAGCATGAACAAGTTTGATGGGTTTAGGATCTAAGACATGACCATGATTGGAATAAAGATTTCTTTGAAGATTTTGGTCACCATTATTTTAGTCTCTTTCACACGTATTATTACGTGTAGGATTGGATGAATGGAATGATGGAAGAGACTTTTGGAGAAGAAAGGGATCTAACACTCTATTAATTGCTTTCCAAGATGCTTAAAAGACACAGGAAATAGGAGCATTGGAAAAGTGAAACATTATCTGGAGTAAAATGCTTCAAATGTTTCCCTAAAGAGAAAAGGAATCACTAGTTTTTGGGCTTTCAGACTTTGGGTCTTAGATGCATGAGGAAACAATGTTGTATCCTGATGCAACAATTTCACAAATGTCCATGAGTTGGGATCTTGATTTTAACTCAGTAAAGATCGAGTCTGAGTTGTGTTAACCAAATTCGACTGAAAAGCACTTAGAGATTAGGTGAAAATGGTCGAGTCCTTACCAATATGACGGAGCCCGAATCGTATACTTAATTCACTCAAGCCAAACAACTCCCAAGTTGGAAGTTGAGACATACGATTAGTTTTGTTTTTGTTCCAATGAAAAACTCAATAAATACTTGATGACTCTTTATGTCGTTCAAGTTTCATCGTCATTAGAGATATTTATCCCATTAATACAGAGATTTGATTATTTGTGCATTTGAATTGAACCCTTTCTCATGGTTGGGGCGGGAAAAGTCACCCCTTGTGCAATTGTGAAAACTATTAAATAAAGTTAAACTAATATAAAACTTTCATGAATTAACATTAAACATAAAAAGACATTTACTAATACATAAAAGTTTACCTTTTAAATTTTACTTCTATGTCTGATCCAAACATAAAACTTTCTCTGAATTTGCAATTTTACTCATTTTATTTCTTTCTAAAACTAGCAGTGAAATGCTTTTTGAAACCTACACCAGAAAAAAAATTAAGGGTATATACATTGTTATGTTTTGTGGATCTAATCATCAAAGATATATTGTCGCTCTGATCTGCATTTCATGGGTCGAGCTGTAATGAGAGAGCAGAGTCAGAGCTAATCTACTATGTGAAAGAGAGTAGAGAAAGCAAAAAGCTATAACGATAGCCAGAACCGACTCTCTTTCAATTTCTTGTCTTTGACTATAGTGTTGAACATGTAGATATATCAAAAAGAAACCACGTAAATCTTTTATTATGGTTTACTTCTCTTTATTAATTTCTTTTCTATATTTTTTTTTATTGTTGTTTGTGTGATCGGAAAATAATTTTCTCTTTATCGTTACCTTATTACTCTGTTCACTTCTTATCATGAATTATATTTTAGAGCAGAAGTGCAAGTGGGGTGGGTCTATTAAGAGTTTAAGACTATCAAGCCTAGAAATGTAACCCAGTCCTTATCGTACGACTCATTTGACCTACCCATTTATTAAACTATCGGATTAGACCTGAGCCAGGTTCAAATAAGATCTGACCCGCAGACAATCAAGGGACCTGTCTTTCAATAATCCAAATCCTTTTATTTAAAAATCTTTTTATTGATCTCTGTTCAATTTTAAGAATAATAAAATCATTTTACATGTAACCAGTCGAACAAGGAAAATTGCCTGAATTACAGTAAAATTTAATTTTCCACTCATTGCAGAAATTGTGGAACTTTTTACTATTAAAAGAGATGGAACGACTGTAAACACATTTCAGATAGAGGACAATTAATAGCTAACCTTCATATTATAACGTTATAAATTTCAAAATGGACTGTGATGAGATATATTTTTCTCTCCTACCAGTTGATGATGTCAACAATAAAAGTTATGATTAAATAAAAATGAATAATTCAAAAAATACAATCCTTTATTATTACGAAATTCATTTTCTCAAACTCAACTTCACTAAAACCCGTCTCACGAAAGGAGTTCTGAGTTCGATTTCTACTTCACCCCAAAGGATTGCTCTATGTGAAGTTATCCGATGTTTGAGTAGAAAGACTTGCACATACCTTGAAGATTAATCCACCTATGTCATCAATACTATCAAAACCAATGTCGTCAATACCGAGAATCATTTCAAATGACATAGTAGTTAGAGTAGGAAAAATTTTCATTGTTTCTAAACGTCATTAGATATGACGATCAGACAATATTTTCTTGAGCTTTTGTATTTATGTGTAACTGTTAAAATCCCTAGTTTAAAAAATATATTGAAGAAAAATTAGATATTTTTTTTTATTTCATTTATAGAAAATTTTGAGTTATATTTGTGAAAATAAAATTTTCAATTATGTAAAATATTGTTTTTAAAGAATAATTTTATAAGATAGTTATTAGGTTCGTTCTATGAAATAAAATGTTGGACAATGAAGAAAAGATAGATGAACAAAACTAGGGTTACGAAGATGTGTATGCTATGTTAGGTGAGTAGATTAACTCTATAAATAGAGTTAAAAATGATTATATTAGGAACGATTTAAAGAAAACCCATTAGATGACAAAATGAAAGATTTGTCTAAGGTAGTTTGGTTATTTAAGTAGATTACCAAATATAGACATAGTGTGTAGAGTTTAGATATTACAAATAGCAGGCAAAAGGAGGAGATGTAGCCACTAAAAATATAGAGGAAAATGATGAAACATGATATTAATAGAGGAACTAGCTTAATGATTTACGATAGAATCAAATAGAAAAGTAAAACTCAAAAGCTAATCTAAATAAATAAAATTTTAACATTCGATGATGATGAAGAATCAACCAATGTCGAGTTAATCAGTTGAGGAAGGGACTCATCTTGGCTTGTTTAATGGGAAAAATGAGGACTAAAAATATAAAATGTCGCCCATTGTATATCTAATGACCAAATTTTAGTGGAAACACAATTTGCAATTATTTCAAGAAGTAGCTTCCTCCAAGTGATAACAAATTCTCTCACAAGTACTTAAATAATTTCAATTATTTTGGAAACTAGTAGAGATTCTATATTTAGAAATTAGGAGAAAATATATGTAGATTAAAATTTGATTATTTGATTGTTGCTAAGGTAGGAAAGGTCTCAAATGATTTTCATTTAATATTCAAACTCAAGATATGGAGATCTATATATGTAAGATATCCCACGTAGCTAAGAATCTTCTATTATTCTACATATTTGCTTCTAATCTTTATCATTTGTTTAAATTGAAATCTCTGATTTTTTTTAAAAAAATTAAAATTACTAAATACATATATTTACATAAGATTAAACTTTACTTTCTATTATACAAATTGAGCTATATCACCCAAAGCGTCTCACCCGAAGGGAGCATTTTAACCTAGGTAATTCTCGGGACACGTGAAGACCTCTCAATTATATATAAGCAACTAAGAGGAATAGTCAATTGGAGTTGAGCGTGAATCGAAATCAAGTATCCATTTCTTGAGACGTGTTCTTGACCGTGAGGTCAACCCCTTGAAGTTATCACCCAGAGACTTGTTCCACCAATGATCTGGTTCAGGTGAACCATCAGCCCCACCATCAGAGTTGGAAAGCAAGGTAATGGTTACATCACTAGGCTAGACCATTGTCACTTTGACATCCGAATCTAATGTTTTATAAAGCAAAGTTCAAAAGAAAACAGAAAAGAAAAATTTGCAATTCTTGACTTTCAATAAAGAAACTAAACGACCAAAATGGATCAAAATATGGATCTAATTACTTGTCCACATAATGTTTTAACTTGATCCATTTAAACATATTCATTCCTAATTTACTCTTTAGTGTAATTGTCGTGAGAATTTAATATTAAAGATTGGGAATTGGGTAAAAAAATTACTAAATACTCCCATAATCCCCATCAGATGGAGATTGATGAGAGCTCCAAACTATTAGGATTTTCGCCGGCATCAAATTATTTTTCATAACTTGCGTATTCCCATTTTAGATTGGAGAATATATCATAAACTTAAAAGAAATAGACTAAACTACCTATAAACATGATGTATCAAGTAAATCGAGGAGCAGTCTAACCCAAGATTTAATATTTAAAAGAAAAAAACGAAATTCTATATCATGCACTTAAAATATGGAAAAGATGGACCAGAAAAAAGAAATCACCATCATTAAATTTGAGTCCTTTTATCCATTCTATCTTATAGAAAATCATACCTTAGTTACAGCGATTCAAAGCCTCAGAGACAGGTCTAGATGATTGAAATCTTCCTTACCAACTTCCCCAACTCCCAAAACAAAACCCATTTCCCTCCCTCCAATTCTAAACTCTTCTTGCCTCTTCAGACCCACCACAGGCCGATTTTGCCGACCATGGTTCGACCCATTTGGCCTATGGCTCAACCCTGCATGGGGCTTGGTTGCTAAGCTCAACTCTCTACTACGTTTAGCCAAGCTTCTCTCCAGCTTGTGAGCATTTTGGTGACCTCCCAAAGCTTGAGAGCTGTAGAATTTCTTCTGGCAGTAGTTGCAAGCAAAAACCCGAGGCTCCCCACAGCTTGACGACGATGACTCCAGCACTAGATTGAGATTTAGATCATGAGAAGTATTGGATTCGAAATCCATGGTCCAGAGAAGAGATTGAAATCAAGAAAGAAGAGAGAAAAGCAGAGAGAGAGAGAGAGCAGTTAAGCTTATGCAGTGCAATATGTATGTAAAATGAGATGCAGGGAACCGTCTCCTGTGCCTGCAACTACAAATAGAAAGAGGGGGTATTTTATAAATCAGTCCTTGTCAGTTAGGTTAATTGTAAAAATGTCTCTAGGTTTCTAATTATTATATTTAATTTCTCAATTTTAAAGGTCGATTGGAATCACGATGACAATTTCTTACTCAACCCGACCTAGCAAATTCATATCCGAATCAAGTATTTCTTAAAAAAATTGACTTGACCCCACCCCAAAACTCTCATGTATTAACATAACAGGGACTTAATTGTAAATAATCTTAAAATTTTAGAGATGAAACTATAACTATTGTAAATGAAGGACATATTTACAATTGATCTAACATAAGGATCTAAATGTAAATTACTCAAGAGAGAGAGAGAGAGAGAGAGAGAGGATTAGGAAAAAGACCTGCTAAAATTAGTGGGGAATCGAAGGGTTGTCTTCCCCATTTAAGGCAGGATCCGTGTGACCCTTTGTCGGTCGATTGGAAATTATCAAAATACAAAGGGCATTTACAATAGAAATCAACATAGATAGAGAAAGAGAGAGTAAAAGAGAGTAAATCCTTTCATTAGTTTAAACCATGATTTTAATCTCATTACGCAACTTTGCCTCACTAGAATTCATTCTCTTCTTCATCTGTTTCCATTTTTCTCAATAAGAGAATTGTCAAGGATTTCTAGATTTGGTATAGACAGCTTATCAAGATAAGTAGATTGCTTAGCATGAAGTGATGGCTATAAAATGACATTACATGGCCTAGTGATTGTGGACCACAATTTGTGGTTCTCTCTTACTTAATATGGTATCTATTGCAGCCACCACCACGGTTGAATTATCATTAGTCATTGTTTCATTTATTCGGCTCCGTTACGAAAGAGAATATTAAAAAATAGAAATTTCGAAAGATGTTAATACTTTTATTTTCTTTTTAAACTTATATTCAACTTTTTATGATGTTCATTTGATGTATTCTTCATGTGTTAGATTGATTGATTGTTATAGGTAAAAATATTTATCTAATAGATTGTATTGAATTTTAAAATCAAAAGTCGACATGATTCTATTTTTGACAATTTGATAGCTCCTCTAATAAACAATCCATTCAACTAAGTCTTTTTTTTCCTTTTTATCATAGGTTGGGAACTCACTTGTCGTATGACTCAGGTATCCTGTAGACTTGTGTGAACAAAGTTATTTATCAATTATATATGTAGTGATATGGATAAACACAATATTTTGCAACCCATCATCCTGTTTGATCTAGGGTTTAAATTGTCATCAATCCTTTTTTTTTTTGATAACTTAAGAGAAACCCCAAGCATATCCCAACGGTCTGTTGTCAAGGTGCGCTTACGCCTACCTCTCCTAAAACCCCTAGAGGAGAAGCCTTGAAAAATCCAATATTTACATTTTGACCTATTGAAATTCAAAAAATATCGGTTGAGATATAAGCTGATATTTTAATCTAAGATTACATCTCATCATGTGACTTCAAGAATTCAATAGTATATGAGACTGAAATTTTGAAGGACTAAAATAAAAAAGTTAGAACTATTGGAAGAGACAGAAACTACTCCTTATTTTTTTTTCTCAAATGTTACAGTGGAGTTTGTTGTTGAGCAAGTTTATTACTTATTCTTCTTTTTCAGTACTTATATCTGATAATGATAAAATATATATACATACAATGAATGACACTATGAAATAGAGCAATCTCTATTTATCAAAAAAAAAAAGTATTCCTTCAACATGGCAATGAATTTATGGAGGGAAAGGCATTGAGTAATGCAACCAACTAGTATTGGGACGTCCATTTTAATATGGGCAAAATTTGTTAGGAGACATGGATAGAGTGAAATTTTCATTTTACTCCTACTAGTGTACCGATATGCATGATGGCATGTTATTCGGTACACCAATACTTGATGAGCGGTATACCGATAGGGGTAAAATGAGAATTTCATTCCATCCCGTGTCTCCTAACAGATTTTGCCTGTGTTAGGATGGCTGGCCCTAGTATTAATGTGGTACAAGCTCAACTTATCCATCTTTAGATATGACGTGATGATGATCTAAAATGTTAAGGTATGAGTACATGCTGTATTTATATTTGTATTAATTATTAAGTGTTGAATTCAAATAGTTTTAAAAGGTTGGATTTGTGGTTTCAACAAATGGACTCTTAACCTCTCCAGTGCCGTCTTCCGGTGTATTTGTGCCCAGTCCGTCGCTAAAGATGCTTCTACATATTACAATTCATGTGATGTAATGTTTTGATAATTTGATTGTGAAATTGGTGGCAACGATACAATAGATAGACATATATTGAATCACACCAAGAAAAGAATCAATCTCTAGTTATCTAGAATTAGTGTTCCTGTAAAATGACTCAATTCAATTTATGTAGGGAAAGTCATTGAGTATTGATGTGGCATACATGAATATCATTAACAGCTCAACTTATAAATCATAAGATATGACATTTAGTGTATTTGACACTTGTAGTAATTATTTTGTGTTGAATTTAGATAACTTTAAATATAAGATTTGCAGATTCAACAAAATGGTAAAATGCTGAAAAACTCTCAAGAAGATATGTCTGTTTCAGTGTACGGATAGTGATAACTCAAATCATTCCAAATGTTTTTCTTTTCTTTTCTTTAAAGTTAAATACATGATAGATTCAGATAAAAATTCTGCAACTGAAATTCATTTTTTACAAAAAGAAGAATTGGGCCCAAAATGGACCAAATATCAGCTCAGGTTTTCGGCCCACTTGGGGCCCAAAATATTGAATTTGGACGAGATTTGAAACTTAGATCTAATGTTGATTATATATTCAGGTACTTACATCAAAGCATCTGCATTTAAGATTCAGTGGTCCACAATGGCCCATTTAGAGCCCATTTACTACCCATAAACTTGGCTTCTTGAGTCTGGACTAATTTCTTAATAGCAAAGTCTTTGATGAGGGAAGAAAGTTTTCAAGGATTCAGTCTCATGAAGGTTCTTGATAGGATAAGGCATTCTTTCGAGGAAAAAGAAAGGGCCCCTTAAGAGGTGCGACTTAAGCGGGTGGGTGGGTTAAGTCTATATTAAATTTGGGTCACTATTTTTTATCCAACCTACAAGTCTACAGCTCAACTGTCATTTAAACTGCCCACTTTTCAAAGCCCAACTCATTTTGTAGTTCAAAATTCCAATCACATAATTTGGTCAAGTCAAGTTGGGCTACAGGCTAGCCCTCTACAGTGTGCACATTGATGGCCTAACTCAATAATACAACAAAAAATTACTAATTTTTTAATGAATCTAAAATTAAGTAGAACTACATCATAATCTAAAAGAGGTTGGAGTAAT
Organism: Chimonanthus praecox; assembly: GCA_022113865.1. NCBI lineage: Eukaryota > Viridiplantae > Streptophyta > Magnoliopsida > Laurales > Calycanthaceae > Chimonanthus > Chimonanthus praecox. The sequence goes on along the minus strand of CM039091.1, from coordinate 62,219,289 downwards.
GGCCAAGATCCCGCTTCATTAGGAAGCGAGAGTTCTAAGTATAATTCTTATCCCATCCCCAAAGACCAATCCCATAGAGTTACACAATTATTCACAGCAATCATCATCATTATTAATGGTTAAAATCTCATCTATATAGGTTAGCTTTTTGTGTTCTTTTTCTTTATTTCACTCTATGATAACAAACTATACCGTCAATCACATCCTTTTCTATGACTCTCTCTCTCAAAATTTTCTGTCCCAAAATACTTGTCCTACATGGATTTTAAAATTATCCTAAATTACTTGTCCTATTTTTTTATTTTTACATTAAATCAAAGTTATATTTACTTTATTTTTAAGAAATATAAAATTCTGAAAGAGAACAAATATTTTGTGAGTGAGGGAGTATTTATGTCATTATCTCTTTCTTTTATCAGTTACTTATAACTTCAATTAAAGTAGTTGAAGACAAAATCTTTTAAGTGCCGACATTATTGAGTGCATTAACAATGAACATAAATTTTTTTAATGATAAAGAAATTCTGAACAATAGACAATTTTTTAAAAAAAAAATATGTAACATCAGTCGTTTGATGATACCAAGAAATCTCTTCATAGGCTATTCAATGGACCAAATCAATGGGACTTGGTCAACAATTTCATAATGTACTTTATTTAGTAAGCTATTATTGTTGTTGTTATGTGTTTTTTTCTTTCTTCAGTTGAGTACTCGGTCCCATTGCCTCTTTTAAAAACTTTTTTATTCTCTCTTTTTTTTATAATATTTTTTTTATAAAATAAAAGAAAAAATGCAGATACTTATCTACTAAATATAGGTCCCGATTGTATATGATTTTCAACAATCTACTAATATTTATACATTTTTCTCTTTTATATTCATTGTCTATCTTATGAATTAGATTTAGAAGTCAATTTAAATCCATTTTGAGATATATCTACGGTTTGATTAAGTTTTCAGAAAATAAAGAAATACTTGAATCATTTATTCAAGTTGAACTTTGAGACACTTGCTATATAAGTAAAGATCTTTCAAACGAATTTATTCTCATCATTTAAGATAAGCTTTATGAAAATCATTTCTCTAGTTCACAAGAACTAATTTACACCAAAAAAAAATCCCATTATCTTGTCCCATTTTTGTGTGGTCCTAGCAGTTTGCTTACAAGTTGCAATGCAAGAAAGGGGATGTGGTGCATGACATTATTGTACACATCTAAAGGTAGAGCTGACTAAATGAACTATTGATAAATTTTATTAGAAATGTCTTTTTTTTGAAAAAAAAAAATTGATCTATTGAAATTACTTTGATTGATCCGGTCAAGATAAGTTTTGATCAGGCATCTATTCAAATAAAGACGTTTTGAATAGATTCATCACCACCACATTTAACGGATATATACATCAATTTGTTGGTGGTCATCCTTTCCAAAACGAAATATTCTTTAGCGATGTTTTAGAAAACAGAACCACTACTTAAATCATATTTTATCATGATTTGATTTAATTAAGTTCAACGGCGGTTCCAAATCACTTTCAAGGTGAGCGATCCTCTTACGAGCACTTTGTGTATACAGACACGGGTTTTAACATGATGCCTATTTTACCCTTCACCTGTCGTACCGAAAATGTAAAACAATAGGAATGTTAGAAATCGATTCGTCAAAAGTTGGCTCACCGGATCACTTGTGAATAGTAAAATCGGCTCTTCGAATTACCTGTGAACAGTAAAATTAACTATCCGAATCACTCGTGAACAGTAAATCGGCTCGCCCAAAAAATAGTAAGGGATCCGTTTAGTGAGTCGATTTCTGAAGTTCCAAACTTTTTCGGTATGGCAAGTGAAGGGCATAATCGGCATCATGATAAAACCCGTGCATGTATATATAAAGTGCCGGTGGAAGGATTGCTTGCCCACTTTCAAACGTGGTGTTAGTATAAGTTTATAATAACAAATGACAGAATAATTTATTTAGAAAGAAATTTATGAAAAATTATAGAAAATTTGGAAATCGTATTGCAAAGATAATACTGTAGTAGTAGTAATTGTAATAATTTTATAACAACTAAACAGTCTCAGAGAGAGAGAGAAATGTCTTATAGACCTGTCCAAATCTAATCAAGTGACACCAAGAAGTTAGGTTAATTTTTTTTTTTTAAATTGGAAAATCAAGTACTTGAAATTCTCTTGCTTTCATCTATCCATTTTCCAATGCAGAAATTGGAAAATGATAAATTAGAGACAGGAGACTGAAGGAGCTGTGATGGTGAGGCATGAGAGGACTCCTTTTGTCCTCTTAGAAGAGATTCCCCACAGATCATATCCTATCCCAGTCTCCCTTTTATTGGTGTTGGTAGCCTGTAAACTGTGTAGTACCATGTACCATCTATTTTTCTCTTTCTAATTTTTCTTCTCCTCCATACCTTTTTCTTATCGCAAATCGATGTAGATATTCTTTGTTGTTTATGCTATTGTTTTTAATGCTTTCAACTTCAAATTCAAATGGATAAAATCTACGTGAGATCCATGTTTCCATTGTACTCTCTGGACAAGTTAGCCTCAAATCTTCAAGATGTTTGGTCTCAGTTCTAAATGTGGGTTGACGATTATGAATGATTGTGGGAGGTTCTGGATTTAAATCTCCTTCTTAATATATAAGGATAACTCTCTCTAATTTTATTCGATGCGTGTGGATAGGGAGATTTGCAAATGTCTCAAAGACTTAGTCAGGTGGTCGCACGATCCAACATTAAACACTCTAGTACAGAAAAAGGATAAAGATGTAGTGAATGGTGTGATGACTGATATAGGAGATAAATGAGATTTTGACATATCATGATGATGATGATGATGATAATGATTTATTAAATCTAGGAGGGCCAATATACAAATATTGTGGAATATTGGGTTCTCCCTCGGCCATAGATTTTGAATATCGGCACTATTTAAATTCAGGTTTAGGTTCATAACTTCATATATGTTGAATACTGAAATGAGTTCCACCATCTTAGTTGAACACAGTTTTAGATCTCTAAATTTGGATTTGGTTCAAAATTTGTTTAAATATTGTTTTATATTAAGTTGATAAAACTCATCAACTTGTTGTGTGTAAACCTACCAAGCCGAGTCAACTCGGTTTATCCGCTTTTGTGAGGCACATATTGCTCCCATTATCATAATTTGGGTCCATGATCAATAGCCATGCACCAGGCCTGACTCATATAAGCAGAACTTTGAACCTTGTTTGATGAATAGAATAGCACGTCTTAGGCTTTAAAAAAAAAATTATAACTCTAAAATAATTAAATTTTTAAAGACATAGATGATTAGTTTATTCCGAATGTTTTTTAACAGGTCTTATAATTCATAAATTTATATATTGGATCTATCAACCATCATCACGAATGGGCCCATACTTGATTTATTCATTGATATTAGAGAAAAGGATTTTAGAAGTTGGTATGAATTAGATGGAGATGGTGATAAGAGTGAAGTGTCATTTTCAAACTTTCTATCTTTTAGGGTCAAACAATCCTGGATTAGAACTAAACGTTTGAATGTTTAAGGATTAAAAACACTCTTTGTTGATAATTGGAGTGAACTTAATAGAGTTTAAAAATTAGACTCTTGTGCTTTCCAAATTTGTAAAAATATAAACTATATCAATTGATGCAAGTCAATTGAGACACAAATCACCTATACATTAAATATAGTCACTTATATTATAAAAGAAATATAAAATCTTTATATTTTCTTAAATAATCAATGAATAAAAATAATTAAAAAGACAATTGTTCGTAATCTAAATAAAATTAGAGATTTCTTTATAACATGGGTATTTTAATTACTTCACTCTATATTGAAGGTGGGACTGATTTCACGGATATAAAGAGTGATCTGTTGGAGTTGAGCGTAAATCAAATTCAAAACTCTATTTTATGAGACTGATATCTTGATTGTGAAACCATATCATTAGAATTAATAAAATTAGAATATAAAATAACACATGAATGGGGCTTTATTTATTAGTGTCAATTGATGATCACTTTCTAAAAAATATTCTTAGAGACCTTTGAAGAGATAACTTGGTTCTTGGAGATTGATTAGACTTGTTCACCCTTTCGTGGATTCCAATCCTTCCGACATCATGCTATTTGATAATAAATTAAGTTCATTAATTGTATAAAATTAAATAATAAGTATTAAATTTAAATTTAAAAGAAATTATCTTACTAAACACACATTACCATTTAGTTTAAGTAGACGATTGAAATAGAATTTTTACTTTTCTATCAATTATTTATTTAATTTTCTTACATTAAAATATTTTATAATCAAGCATCCACAATCTCTACTTTATTTTATAGTATAAATATGCTTACTAATGTAAAATGTATTATTAAGATTAAAATTAAAATTAAATTATCAACATTCTTTATTAAATTACTTTGTATTAAAGCTTTCGCACTAATTCAAAATCATCTACCATATCAAAGACTAGAGATTATGTACAATTAATTTAAAAATAATAAATTAATAATAATAAAAGAAACGATTGACATGTGTGTCGGCTATAATTCACTATGGCAAGTACAAATGAAAGATGTCGTTACTTTTTAGGTTTTATCCAAATTCCAAACCCCACATTTTCTAACTCATCATCATAGTTCTCTCTTTTACTTTTAAAGACTGGAGAGCATCACATGAGTGACTCTATCCAATAAAATGTTGAATAAATATGTGAGAGAATAAATTAAACTATTTAATATAATTTTCATTTTATTTAAATTAAAAAAAAATAATATATTAACTTAGAATCTTATTTTAAATATCAAAATAAGAATAATTTCTTGTAATTAGCACTTCTATAATTTCGACTTCATTTCTAAATACTAATAATGTCATCGAGTTCCATAATTCTAAAACTCATGTCAAGTAAACCATCTTAAAATGTGTTTAAATTGATGAAAAAATTCTCAAGCTGAGATTTTACTTACACAATGTCATAATATTAATTCTTCAACTTTTATTTTTATCTCTTTTGATAATTATAGAAAGTGAAATATAAAAAGAAAAAGTTCAAAAAAATCTTATTTTATAAAAATAATTAGGAGAAAATTACTATATTAGTGACTTTTCCTTGCTACGTTATTTCCCAATAGATTGCAAGTTTATAAAAAATTATTGTCAATAATATTAGTTGAATCTAACATTTATCTTGTGACCCGTGATAGAAATTTAGAGAGAGGGGTAACTTAGTTTTTTTTTTTTAATTTCCACTTAAAACTCACTTCTTCGATTTTTCCTATTTAGACAACTACCAAATAAATATTTGAAAATAAAATCTTAGTTTCTTCTCTTTTCACCGACTGAAGTGATCCCTTAGAATTTCATTTCCATAATGATTTTTTCTATAAAAATATTCTTTTAGATTTTTCTTTCTTATAGTTGTCACTTATCACTTTCTATTTTTAATACAATAAATGGTTTTTGCAGTGATTCATTAATTAAAAATATTTATATTGTCAAGTGGGTAGGTGTGTAATTTGATACCAACAAATTCTAGATAATGATGACAAAAACTATATATTGTATAATTAATTTAATCAGCACTTTACTTAAAATAATATTAAAAAGGTCAAAGTTTAAGCCTAGTCCACCTTGATATGCTTGAAAGTTTACAAGTGAGGTCGTGCTCAAGCTAAATCTTGGGTTATAGGTCAAGTTGGAAATGGTGGGTCCATCAAAAGGGGCTAATTCTTCAAAAATATTTAAGCATTTGTAAACCCAAAGTAGGGCCCCATGTGGATCTAATTGATAATGAATATCAACCATTTAAAATTATTTACTTTTGAAATTTAGATTCAATTAGATTAGCATTCAAAAATGCATTCTCATGTGAGGTTGAACATAAGAAATAAAATATTTATATAATAATCTTATCTTAATATTTAAAAATCAAATGATAGAGTAATTTAATGGGCCACGTACCAATAATCTTTTTTTATTATTTTTTAATTTATCTACTCATTAACATCCCATGTGAGAGGAACCTAATCGTAAAACTGATTTCATATCATTTTAAACTTTATTAAATTCGGTAGCATAGCCATTCTAATTTATTTCTATATAGAATATTCTGACATTTCATTTTGAAAAGATAGCAAGAAAATTTTTAAACATGAAATTATAATATAATATAAAAATGATAATGAAATTATTTAAATATTTATGCCTTGTATAAAAAATTAAAATAATTACAAATACTCCAGGGAGAAAATAAAAAGTTAAAATGAAACTTTCGATAGAATTGACTCATTGACAACTAAATTAAGTCCATAAATATATTAAATCAAAAAAGTTTTCAGAGAATTAGATATAAAAGTTTTTTCCATTATCTATATGAGTGTACCTCAATTGGTTGCCTTCCACCTCAAGAAGTCAGCCATGGCCTAATTTTGGTATGCCTTGGGGGTAATGGATATATCCGTTGGAGTTCTAATAGGACTCTATTTGAGTTTTTCACACGTTAATAATAAATAAAAAAAAATCTCATTTTAATAAAAATATATTATGTAAAGTTACCTTTATTTTAGAGTGTCTATCCTAACACATGCATTATCTTTTAAGAAATACAGATTTTTCAAATTTTTTACTTTACCTCTGTATAAATTAGTTCTTTTCCAGTGAATCAATTTATTGAATCGATTCATTTCAAAATACAAAGAGTATAATTTGATGGACTAATAAATAAACTAATTCACTAAAAATAAAGAATTTTATAAGATAGGAGAGGACAAAATGAAAAGTTCTAAAATCCATTACCTCCCGTAAGATAAAGATAATGTTCGTGTTAAGTTTATTTTATATATTTTTGCTTTAGACTTCAGAGTTTGGAGCTCAAGAGAAAAGAATTGCAATGAAAGTGAAAGTTGCTGGAGATTTTCTGAAATCTCCTTTTCAGGCTTCAGCATCAGAAATCAGAAAGCGACGAAGATGAAGAAGACATGTGGGGCAGAAATCACGTTTTCCCATGTAACAAAACTGCCACGTTATCGTCACGTGTGGTGTAGGAAGGACAACATCTCAGCTCACCATTTTGAAATTTTTTATTCAATGAAATATAAATTCAATATTATATAGATATTAGATGAATTATATTAATTAATAAATTAAACTATTGATTTTTAAAATTTAAGATTTAGAAATTACATAATTAAGTGAAAGAGAAATCTCACGTGTAAACTTCTTTACATCTCACTCTAATATTTAATTTTTTTTAGTGTGAAGGGAGAAATATCTAAATTCGTGGGGATTAGATTAGTTCTTGTTCGTGTAATATTTTGCATCTACAGAATAACCATTGGTAGATGTTAAAAAGACTCAAATTTGGAACTTCTCACTTTCTAATATGAAAAGTTATCTGTTGAACTATTTCATATTGATTTTAATATCTAAAATTTAAAACCGGAACTTCTCATTTTCTAATATGAAAAGTTATCTGTTGAACTATTTCATATTGATTTTAATATCTAAAATTTAAAACCTATTTAAATAAAAATTTCAATATCATCAACAGGAGTTTAAAATTCAGTATCGACCGATATTTTTCTCTTTTTTTTTTTTTGAAAAAGATCGCCGATATTGTGATATCGACTGATATGATACGGCTAAGATATCAGTATATCAATCTAATATCGGTCAATACGAATTATATCGGTTGAATCATACGATTTCAAAACTGTATCATAAATTTACATAAAAATCTATTTTTTTTTAAATGAAAATTTTCTTTTAAGAAAAGAGAAAGCAGCGGTTTTCCATCTTCGGTGGTTGGGAAGGAAAGAAGAAAGCAGCAGCAGCAAAATCACCTACCAAATCACCCAAATCACTTTCACCAGTTTCTTTGCTTGCCCCTCTCAAAAAGAAAAGGAATCACACGTTCATATCCACAGCTTTCCTCCCCTCGTGAATCAAGTCCATCTGAATTGAAAATTTAATACTTTATTAAGTTTATATTTAAATTTTTCTTCTTCATATTTATTATCATTTTTTAAATTAGATTTGTACTTAATTTTAGATTCATTTCAAGATAAATTCACTGTCAAATAAGCTCATATTGCAGCAACGATTAAAACATTTTAAAATTTAAAATTGTATTTAAAATATCTATCAAAATCTCATTTTCACCTAAAATATAAAATTTGTAAAAAATGAATCTCATAATGCACAACTAAACTAGTTTAACAATGGATAATTAGTCTCTTGTTTGTTTGGGTGCATTTCTCATGTGACAGACAGTCACGAGTCTCATAATACTCTTTTGGGCCCACCCTTGCTTCGCGACCTTTTAACCTTTTTCAGTTTCACTGCTAACTTTTCCTCCTATCATATCCACATTCAAATTATTATGAGCTGTAATCTTGGTTTCTGTTAGCACTTTGCAGTTACCAAACTCAGCATAGTTCTAAACTTAGCTTGTGTACATGGTTGTGGGCTCCACTTTGGCTCTTTAAAATATTCAAAATTTTAAGTAAAATTACGTAATCAATTGCTGACCAATTCAATTGCAGATATTATCCTATTTATTTAGACATGGTCAATTTAAACTGTTTTAAAATATAGAAAAATACCGCCCTCCTCTGAGACCACTATGCCTGCTATCACTTTGTGATACTTTGTAAATATTGATATATTTTTGTTATTAAATTAAAATGAATATAAATATAAAATAATAAAATTGTCTTCATAGAGCTTAGATCTAAGTAATGTACGTAGTTAGTGACCTGATCTACATGGAACCTAAGATCTTTAAAAAAAAAATCATATTTTATTTAAAAAATAGAAAAAACTAAAATATAAATATAAAATAAGTTCTTATATTTAAGTGAAACCATCTTCCTTTTCGACAAACAGTTTCAGAATATTGACAAATATTTCGAGAAAACTCTCTTCATTTTCTAGAAACATGCCACATGTATATATTCTGGCTCTACATAAAAAAAAATCTCTCTTTGCAGGCATGTGAGTCATAGACCTTTACCACTGTTCTTAGCTGTTCAGAACCTATTTATTTAGAGACAAAATTCCCTCTATTCAAATTCAACGACTTCAGTACATAAACAGAGTAAAACAAAATCTAAGAGAAAACCGATTATTGATTCGATTGTCTGCCAATTTGGACACAATGTAATCATGCTTTCTGCCCAATTGGAACATAATCAAGATCAAATAACACCCCAAGACAAATTGGTAAAAATCTAAGGATATTTACTCTTAATTATCTCCATTAAGGAGAAAAAAAAGGGAACCCCACAATTTCTCTGATTCACTGCCTTCTCAATTAAAGAATGCCAATTTTAAATTTAATCTTAGAAGATAAAGAAATCCCCAAAATGGATATTGTTCTAATTTTGCAATCTTTTTATATATTTTCATTTTTGTGGAAAAGAAAAGCTCCCACCATGATGTTTGGTAACTAAATGAAAACTGCCAAATGTTTATATAGATGGAAATCCTTGATCCGAATTGGATTATTTAGATTCCATCCGAATTCCAAAAGAGATCTCACACGGATTATAAAAATGATTTTGAACATAAAACGAGAGTGGAAGGTTTGGAATATATAGAAGATTTAAAAAAAAAAAACTCATATGAAATTTTTTACAAAGATTTGTTGTCATCAATTAATTTATTCAAATGTCGAAAGGAACAAACAAAAGAAGAGTGTATAAACTAAGAAGAAAAACCAAAACAGAGAGAGACAGAGATCAGAAAAATGAATCTCTTACAGTGCTCAGCAATCCCTCCAACAAAATTTTCAAAAAATCTACTCTCCTCGGTTCTTCCTTCACCTTGCCCAATTCACCTCCAAAATTCAACAAAACAGTGTGATCACTGCTCATTTTTCTCATCACCACCAGCTCCTTTCTCACAATTCTCTACGGTTTCGCAGCTGTTTGATTCGTCCGGCGTCTCCAATGCCCGCTTCTCCTGCTCTTCCTCATCGTCATCGCCGCTTGGGTTCTTCCTCCCGGTGTTTCTCGTTGGCTGGAAAGCTCGGTCTTTGAGTGTACTCAACAGCTCGGATAGTGCCTTCTCCTTATTGAGGCGGTTCTTGATTAGAATCTCACTGATGTCAGCCGGAGTCATCTCTGCCTTATCAATCACCTCCTCCAATTCTCCCATAAACCCGTCATCCAAAATTCCATCTACACCCAAGTAATTCTTCAACAGAATCTTCAGTGATGGAAATGAGCAGTAGCTCATATGGATGTGCATATCCATTCGCCCGCATCGGAGAAGCGCGGAATCAAGCTTCTCAATGTGGTTGGTCGTGAAGACAAAAATCCGCTCGCTGCCACAGCATGACCACAGCCCATCAGTGAAATTGAGCAGCCCCGAGAGCGTAATTGAGTTCCCTCCATCTTCTGACTCCCCCGGCATTGCATCTGCAGCCTCCCGGCGGGCCAAAGGTGGCTTCTTGGCACCGCGGGTTCCAGTTCGGTTGGTTAAATTGATGGAGCAGTCAATGTCCTCAATTACTATGATCGACTTCGATGTTGTCTTCATTAAAAGCTTTCGGAGCTCTGAATTTGTGTGGACCTCGGTCAGTTCAAGGTCATAGATGTCGTACCCAAGGTAATTTGCCATGGCCGCGATCATGCTCGATTTCCCAGTGCCGGGCGGACCGTAAAGCAAATAACCCCTCTTCCACGCCCGGCCGGTCTTCTGATAAAACGCCTGTCCATCCGCAAATGCCCGCAAATCTGCCCTGATCTCCGCCTTTTTTATCGGATCCATCGCCAATGTCTCAAAAGTGCTAGGGTGCTTGAAAGGGACTGATTCCCACGGATGCCCTCGAGGATCCATTGACCCACCACGCGAATTGGTGTACAAAAGGCGGTCCTGATTCTTCCGCCGGATTTCAGTGGCTTTCTCCATGATGTGGTTGAGATAGGAGTCAAGGATTACAGGCTTGTCTCGCTTCCTGATTCGGAGAGTGAAACCCCGTTTCTCATCCGGCACCGGCCGCCAGGAGAAGGTCTGGGATTGCCGCTGTGTGACAACGTGCTCCCACCAGGCCTCGGCGCCCCGGAAGGAGTCGAGGAGGCGGTCGTTGTTCGAGAGGCCGAAAGTGAATGAGGAAGAATTCAGGGCACGAGAAAGATTAATTCTTGTGGAGGTGGTGATGGAATTGGAGTTGCTCAGGTAGAGCTGGACGGCGTTGTAGAGCTCATTAGTGTTGACACCGTCGATCTCGGTGATATCAAAATAGCAGTAGGTGGAGAAACAGTTGAAAATCCGGTGAAGGAGCTTCAAAGAAGCGAACCGGACCTCCGGCGGGAAGAGGGAGTGGAGGAGAGTCTGAAAGAAGGCCAAAGCACCGAGGAGAGAAGCAAATAAAGTCCAGTACTCCTTCATTTTCACTTTTGGAAGTGGATTTTGTTTGGATTTCAGAGAGAGATGAAATCTTTCGCAGATTGGAGAGGTGGGTTTTCTTCAGATTGCAAAAAAAATGAAAACTATCAGAACATTGAAGAGAGAATTCTGTTAAGATTTGTGGAGAACAGAGAGATTGAAGTACTTTTTGAGGATTGAAGAAACGGATTAGCTCTGTTCAGACAGCAGAAAAAATGAAAGCTTTTATAGATTGAAGAGATCGGTTTTTTTAGCAAGAAAATGAAGGGTTTTGGAGGTTTCTTGAAGAGTCCTCGAGACTTAGGATTTTCTTCCCCAATGTGTGTGGATGTAGTGAAGAAAAACGTGCTTCGACATAAGAAAAAAGAAAAGATTTTTCCCAGTTTGGGAGAGACGGGTCGTATCTGTTCTCTCAAGAAAAAACTCCAAGCTTGTATTTCCTTCCCTCTCTGACTCAGATAAGCTCGTTTCACATCAGCATCAGCAGCAGCAAAAGAATTAGTAGGAAGAGGCGGCTTGAGTTCAAAAAGGGGTTTCTGTTGAATTGGTGAAAATAAAAAGCTTAGTTTCTTTTTTCTTGTTTGCTGTGGAGAATGGACTACTAAACTAGTAAAAGCTGGAGGCTTTTGAGAAGAACAATAAAGGATTTCAGGTGCTTACCCTTTTCTTCAATGGCTTACATTTTGCATAGAGAGAGAGAGAGAGAGAGAGAGAGAGAGAGAGAGATTTGGTGGGCTGGTGGGAAGATAGTAGAAAAGAGAGAATCGGAAAAGTGGAAGAAGAAAAGTTGGAAAGAAAAGATCAATCAAAGAAAATGTAGAAGGGGAGGAATTGTGGATGTTGCTGGAGAAGGAAGAACAAAGAAAACGAAGAGAAGAGAAGAGAGAAAAGAGTTAAAAGGGGCGGCGTTGGTTGTCTTTCTTTTTTAGTTTTGGTGGGAATTTATAAGCTTTTGCATGGGAAGAGGAAAAAAATTTGGTAGTGCGTTACATCTGTTTATAAGTAGTAATTAGAACTTAATTGCTGCACTTAAGATTGATACACCTTTTATGGGAGAAAGATTAGAGTTGCCCATTTCTAATCCAACCCATCACCCGATTAGATTCGGGCTACACATATATTAGAAAATAAATTGATCTTACTTGAATTCATCAAAAGTAAATTTGAATTGAGTTTGATAGAAGGGTTTGAAAAGTATAAATGAATAATAACACCCGAACTCAATTCAAATTAAATTTAGGATACTATTTAAGCACTCTACTTTTTCATGAATTTGTTTTGATGGATATTCACTACTCTAAGATTAAATTGATTTAAATAAAATAAAATTTGAATTTAGTTAAATTATTGATTTTAGCCAACAAGACTCGAGCTTCATCTGACTTATAACTATCTTAAAGAATGATGAATATTTTATAAAGACCCTTCCTTCGTAACATATTTTTGCTCACTTTAAACTCCAATATTTACAATTTTTTCTTCCTTTTAGACTCAAACTCATAATAAAAAAATGTCATATATTAGATGGAAAGGGGGTCCTCATATATCAAAGGTCCCACACCCCTTACACAGTTGTCCAATGCTTTATGTGGATGCTTAACTCTTTCAAACACAACCTATTTTGGATCTATGTGTGATGGACACATATCAATCTAAACCCATGCAAGTGTGGTGACACCCAAAAGCATACAATAATGTACTACACAACAAATGTTGAAATATCGGCCGATACGATATGTATCGGCCGTACATAAATATTATCTGCCGATATTTGATCTGAAATATCGGTCACAATATCGGCCGATATTCATAAATATCGGTATTTAATTTTTTTTTTTTAAAAAAAAACACCGATACAGTTTTCCACGGTTTTACACAGTTTTTTACAGTTTTTAACGGTTTTTTGCTATTCATCACGGTTCGTCCGATACGGCTTTTACGGTTCCGATATCGGAGGAGAGAGAAATGTCAATATCAGAGGAGAGATAAAATTATCGGCCGATATGCATATCGGCCGAGGCGTTTTTTAAACCCCTGCTACACAGAGGTGGGTCATTACATGTTTTTATTTTTAAATTAATTTGTCAAGATAGTTATCAAGGCCTTTTAATTTTAATAAAAAATATTTAGACTTTTGTAAATGTATTTACATTATTTCCCTTATTAATTGAAAATTTCAACAACAACTTGTTATAGCATTTCTTTTGTCTTTTTCCACATATATTGTTCTTTAAGTGAAAAATGCTCTTTTATCAAAATCGGTCTAAACCACTATATTTTATTAACAAGATTATTGATTTTGAAAAACGAGAGACTATTATGAAAGTTTTGATTGGGGTTATTCTTTGTTTATAAAATACACAGTTTACTATTTTTAGTTTAAATCACAAAAATACTCATGTCGTAATGAAAAATTATATTTTATATTAAATTTTATAAGGACACGCCTGTCATTTAATTTAGAAAAAGTTTGTCTTAATACGTCTTCAAATTTAAATTAATTTTGGTTTTATTATATATTTATATATGTCTTTTTAAAATTGGCTCAATTATTGGATTCATTATTGAATGTATCAATTGAAAGAGTAAAATGAATTTATTAGACTTTTTCATTGAGGAATGATCATATGTTACAGACTTACGGTACCGCGTGATGCCAATGACATTGATTATTGTACTTTATAATTTGACAAAAAAAAGTTATGCATTTTAAAATATAAAAATTAATATGTAATGATAAGAATCATTTAAAAAAATTAATATAAAAACACACAAAAGTAGGACCCATTTTCTGACCCATCAAAATAATGTATATTTAATAAACTTTGCATGAAGTTTCAAAGAAGGAAATGTCAACAAAGTGAATTTATACACACTCAAGTGGATAAAATCTTTGACTGCTTCAAAGATTATCTGCGCTAAGTAAGTGCTATGTATGGACTAAATATTTAATTATTTCAATGGTTGAGGCAAAGTATTATTTTTCAAAAAAGAAAATGTCAACAGATAAAAATGAAACTAAAAAATAGGTGATATTTTTATTTGACTATTGTCAGCCATTGTGTTTTATTTGACAAGAATCACAAAGTAAAATTGGAATTATTTATATATAAAAAGTTGACTTAATTAAAAATAATAGTCACTTTATATATATGATAGAATATGATTAATTGATTATGAAACTATAAAATTTCTAATTTTTAAAGAAGTGTTTGAACATTGATTATTATTTTTACCTATATCACTTACTATTTTATAAATGCTACACTTAAATGGACTGACATCTAACTTCTCCCTATAGCTAAGTTTTAAATGTAAGATGGAATTAATAATTTTGGTTTTAGAAGGATCGAACCATTTAGTTGAATTATTGACCATTTAAAATTAATTTAGAATTTTATAATGTAAAAGATATTTAAAATATTGACAGATATTTCTGAAGGAGATAAGTTGGAGCTAATGGAAAATGTGATTTCTCTGTAGCATGGTGACAGATATTTTAAATAAAAGTATTTATAAAAATAAGAAATAAAAGGAGTTAAAAAAGGGTGCCATCTTAACACAGAAAAAATCTTTCAGCAGATAAAGATTTCAGTGAACTTCTCATTTTACCCACATCTGTCCATACAAAAAAATAAAAAAAAATCAAATATTCAGAAATGAACTCACTTTCCAATGAATCGGTGCACTAACTAGATCACTGGAAAATTGAAATTTGAGAAAAGTGATTAACTCAGGGCACTGATTTTTGAATGTTTGACTTTTCAATTTTTTCGTATGAATAAGAGCAAAGTGGGAAGTCCAAGAAACTCATCCATCTGTCCAAATTTTTTTAAAGTTCAAACATTCAAAAAGATGGAATTACTTTTCTTAAATTATCATTTTCTCCATTTTTTTTTAGATGAACATCCTTAAAAAAATATATTATACAAGAAAATCTCATTGTTAATAGCCTTCTTAATTACCATACATATGCATTAATGGGTTTGTTTTGATGAGGCCTGTGCACTTATCTCTCTTGTCTGAGACTCTGAAGCACCATTTGTGATTCTGTACAGAATTAAATAATTTTTTGTCAGTTTTTTAAGTCTAGAAAGCTGATAAAGATTAGATCCTAAGAGAGACAGATGTGTTTGTGTTTTAATAAATGCAAAATCTGCATAGCCAGATTATTTGAAAAACAGATGCAGATTATCATAAAATTAAAGAAGAAGGATTTGTCAGTTTTCGAAGCCTAGAAACAGGCCTAAGAGGGATAGATGTGTTTATAGTTTAATAAATACAACAGCTGCATAGATTATCGGTGAGAAGACATATTTTCAGAAAGGGAATGATTCTATAAAATTATTCTAATAATAAGAATCTCAATACTGATATTTAAGATATAAAATTTTCTTATTAAGATTTCAAACTGATCATGAGATTCCAAAGACATGTGCATTAATTTTGTAAAATAGTTAGACTATTTTTTTTTTTAAAAGAAGTAAAAATCAATGATTCTTGAAAGATAAAAAGTAGTGATTGTATTAAAGTTACTTTTAACTATAAGAGTGTCATTCTCACACATTAATCAAAGATAAATTATTCTTCTAATAGTTAATAACTCCTTTTCATTGAAATAATCAAGTAAAAAATACTTAATTAAAAACTTTACCAAGCTTATCACACTCTTCATCATTTAATCTATCTAACAATGATTTCAATAATTTTATAAAAAAATATTTATTAGAAAGAAATAAAATTAACTTACAATAAATTTAAATTAATTAAAGAAATAAATGAGTATGAGAAAAAAGAAACTACAATCTTATTTTAATGAAGAAATAAGGCACATTGACAAGAAGAAGGCAAAGGCATTGAGAGAAGTGAGAGGTTGGTGAAAAATTAATAATAAGAATAAGGGCATTACAATCTAGACCTGTTGTGGCTCTTTACCGTAGGCAGTAATGACAGCTCCTCTGGCTTGAGAATCCTTTTTGGGTTGGACACTGCCTTTCCCATCATTTCCTTCTGCAACCAAGTAATGCCCAGCCAACAAGCAAAAGGAAGAAATCAAGTTATCCAACAATCTCTCTTAATAACTTTCCATCCCTTCCAATTCAATCCCACACAGACAGCTTTTACGATTAATAATTATTTCATTCTATTTTTCTGTTTTAGTCCCCATTAACCCCTTTATTTGTATTTATCTCCTCTTATTTTTACTTGTGATTTGACTCAGGGTCAAAATCTGAAATTCAGTTGATACAGTGGTTGTAAATTTTTTCTCTTAATATTTTTTAAATTAAAATTACCCATATCAAATGATATATATCGACGATAATCACCCATATATATCGACAACTCACCCAACAAAATCCCTAGCACATAAGGTTTGATTTCCTTAAAATTCCTGGTATTGGAAAAATACATTTTCCATGAAGCAGTCACATTAGAAGAAAAAGAAGGTATCGATTCAAATTTCTTCAAGTACAAGGAAGAGAAGCTCATTGGGTGCAACTCACCCAAGAAAAATCCCTACCACAGAAGCTTTGAGTATTGGTTATATAGCCAATGGACGTGTCAACCGTCAACATCATCAAGTGCCGAGTTTTCAATGTTGATTGAAATTAATGGATATTTAAGGGTTCAATATCTAAGCATCATAAAAAAAAAAAATTAGATTTTTTTTTTCTTTCAAAATTCATGTATTTAAAGTTTCAATGATAGGAATTTAAAAAATGACATAAGATGGGATGATTTGACTAAAATGCTGACTAATATTTATCAATTTATTAAAAATTCAATATATCAGTTTCAACATGCATTTCAAACTTAAACCACAGGTAATGATCTTCTAAATTTATTTTGAAGGAGGTGATGAAACCGATCTTAGAAAATCATAGTTTCGAATTCATACCGTTTCAAAGTGTATGCATGTCCTAAAGACTAATCAATTACTAATTTTAATTATAAAAAAATAATCTCCTAAATTTAAAAGGATCGTCAAATCATTCACGATGAAACTTTGCTCCACAACATCTTGGTATGAATTTAATATGGTTATATGCACAAATTATTAGCCTACACTCTACTCATAATTATTATTAGACATAATAATGTTCAATGAAAAGAGCTCATTCATAATCTTTTACCTATGTTAGACAACAAAAATGATATCCACCAACATGCGAAGAAGTCACTTGCATGAAATGTGGGTCCACCTAAATTGGAAGAAACATTTTTTCAGATTTCACTTAGTAAAGATCATTTTAAATTGGGCCATGTGATATACACTCCTCATTCAATTGGTCATTTGATAATATCATTGTAATTGTGTTGTTAAGAAGATGCAATCAAGTGACAACCTTTAAAGGGTCTACTCTTTTGTTGCGAGAGCTTGACAAAATGTTTTTCTAATTTTTAGATTTATTAATCTTCTCAATTTGCATACACCGAGGGCATAATAGTACGAAGTAGTCCTTTCTATTTTAAGAGAGACTTGATCCAAAGACTTCTTGCAAATAAATACGGGTTTTGAACATCAAACTAACCTCTCAGAATTAACTAAACTTTTTTCTTTAACCTATTACATCCTATAAACATCATTTGGAACGACTTTGAATCTATTAATCTTGGGCCCGATGATGATCCTAAGCTGGTCCGCTTAGATATAAATATAAAGTTATTAATGATACTTATTTTATAAGTTTTGTTAATATCATACTAACCAATCCTAGGCCCACAAAAAACATGATCCGAAACAAAGCCCGTATATGTAATTCAAGTTTAAAATCAGACCTAGATTTCATATATACAAAGCGGTTTGGACTCAAATTTTACTGAATTAGACCAAGCTTAAGCCCTTCAATTATACATATCCGTCCCACAGTCAAGCAGGTCCAAAATCTAATATAGCCTCTCTCAAGTTTCAGCTCTAAACTCAAACTACACAATTATAATAATAACACACATCCTTCTCATAGTCAAGCAGGCCCAAAATCTAATAGGGCCTCTCTCAAGTTTCAGCTCTGAAACTCAAAACTTCCCACGAATAATAATAATAAATAATAACTATGTTTTGAAAGGACTTCATCTATATATAAGTTTTTTTTTTTTTAATTTAAGAGTGGAAAACTGTGGGAAACCCAGCGTAAAACTTTCACGGTTGATTCCTACTACCCTTTAAAGCATAACAAGTCAGGCCATTGGAGCTCGAACTTGGTATCTCCCGCTTTCTGAGATAGGAGATGGGGGCTCGAACTTAGCATCTCCTGCTTTCTTAGACAGGAGATAGGGGTTCGAACTTGACATCTCCTACTTTTTGAGACGGGAGATTATCAGTTGAACTACACCCATATGAGCAATCCTTATATTTGTTGCTATATGATTCTCACGTAGATGAAAGAGAGAGGACCTTTATTTGATAGTTTGGGCACTTCAAAAGAGGAATGAGCTTTTTGCACCTTTTGAGCATTTCCATTCTCTCTTGGATTCTTCCATAAGAATAGGAATCCACTGAGAAGGAAGAAGAGGGAGAAGATCTGTCTCGGGTCAAGAAAGAGTTAAATAGATAAAAAATAAGCTATGATTTCTACACATTTGAAAGGCATATATACTCTCCCAAAGTTCATGAATACACTAATATGCTTTTTCCACAACACTTTGATGAATATAATCTTGGAAGTATCTATTGCTATTAAGACTTTAGACTTTAGACTGAGTTAATGGTTTTAAATTCAGAACAAGAAAAAATGGTTGAAAAAGTGTTTAAAGCACCTTTTATTGGATGGTTTGAAGAAAGTCATCAAATGGGCACATCTATAAGCCATTAATCCATGTTGTTAATTAAGGTTTCGAATAACTTAATTATTATTAGAACAACTTCAGCTGGGCGATGTTGTGGGTGAGTAACAGTCGCTTCTACGTTTTATGGGGCCACATTAACATGGTTCAGTGTACAAGAATAGATGGATTCGAAAAATATTTTAAAGATGATGCTTCTCATGTCTTTTAGATTTGATACGTCGTGATTTTCAAGGGTCAAAACATCAACACTCAACAGTAAAGATAGAGTTACTTTTTGATGAATTTTTTAACTCAGTAGTGAGATCAACTTGAAATAAATTCAGAGATCAAATCGGTATGAATACAATTCATACAAAGTAGATAGGTTTGATCTAGACCTTAGTGAGGCTCATATAGGAGCCCAAGTAAGGAAGTCATCCATGGGCCGCGTGACCCATGGGTCTCTCTCTCTCTTCCTACAAACAAGCTTTGCTCTGACTTTACACTAATTCAAACAGGAGTGTTTGGGCTTCAGTGTTAAAAAGCGGAACAAGATATGGGTGGAGTTGGGCTTTTGAAATTGCAAACAAGCTTGGGCTTAAAGTCGGGCCTATGAACAACTGTACTTGTTAGTGATGAGGCTATAGGTGGGCCATATTGTGAGAAACAAACTTAGAGCTGACTCTTGTCAGATTTCGAGCTGGACCGAAGTAAGTTGAAGATCCATTAACATACAAGACCGAGATGACCCAATAAAAAAACGGGCCATAAAATGTGTCTACCCTGTTTTTTTTTTAAAAAAATGAGTCGGGTTAGTCAACCCATTAGTATCTAAATAATAATTAATGACTGGGTTGGATTCTCCAAATCGTAAAGTGGAGAACTCTTTTGATGTAATTTAGTGGGGAATGTCCATATCAAAGGTGCTCATGCAACTCATCAGTAGGTAAGTTGTGGGTTATAGTATCATTTATTTTACAATATTAAAGCTAAATCATGGAGTATATTATATATGATAGAAAAGAATGATAATATTTTGACCGTTGAAAAAAAAAAAGTTGAAGTAAATACGTGCTCGGGCCTTACAAAAATAAAAATAATACGAACAAATCTATTTTGGGCCCAAAAAAGCCCAAGCCCATATAGACATGCATATGCATTTTGGGTTTGGAAACATGCTCGTGCCTTACAAATACAAGTTGATCTGAGCTTGGGTTTCAATAATTCGAGTCCACTCAGGTTCTTTCATAGGATGAAGCCCTTAAATTACAAATCAGGCTCAGACTGAAGTTGTCCAAAATTTGGCCCAGCTTAGTTGAGTTGCTAGCAAGACACTCAATAAAAATGGATTTTTAGAGCGAACTTTGTTGGGTCTGACGTGACGACCATGTGACTAGTTATTCTACGAAGTTTCACTTCTATCTGATAATTTTATTCTTTTGTTTTAAACTTTTAAAATTAATGTCATATATTCATCAAAAGTTAAAGGCGGAAATTATATGACTTGGGTCATCAATTAATCTTAAAAGTTAAAACTCTATATACTCTATATCTATATAATCATATATCAAATGAATATAAATTTATAACATTATAATTGATCTAATGACATCATTTTAAATGTGTCTCGCTAAACTAATTCTAAATAAAAACTGCAACGCTAGAGATGTCAACTAGATGGGTTTCATTTTATGGTTGGGCCGAGTCCTATTATTTTAACCTGATTCCAACTAAAACTTGGTCTCTTTTGAATTAGAGACCTAAGTCCAATATTTAAAATCTTGCTTGCCTCAACTAAGCTACCAAACCTAAGATAAGCCTAAGAAAGCTTGTCATGCAAGCTGATGAAGGACATTTCAAAAATATGTATAGGTCCAAAATAATTTATTCTTAAAATAAAGCTACAAATATTCTCAATTTAAATTCTTATATTCATCATCAAACATTAAATCATATGCGATTCAATTTGACCAATCAATCAAGTCAAATTCAACGATTATTGATTAGATCTAATTGATCTGTAGTTGAGATTTAAATCTCGGTATCAGCCGATATATCAAAGTTTAAAAATCCGAAATTTATTTCCCTGATCATAACATACATATGTCCTTTCTAAGGACTTGACGAAGAATTGAACTTTAGACAATAGGGCAAGTAAAGGAGATTTAAAAAAAAAAAAAACACTATCAGTGCTGTTAGATATTAACAAACATATTTATCTTATTCATTATAACGAGTCTTGAATCATAAATTATTTTGTTCAAATGACTTAGCCGTTGAGTTTATCCAATAATTCGATCATTTTAGATTAATACATCTTTTTATATTTTATTTTTATATTATATTTTAATAATATATTATTTATTTTTAAAAGAACGCCAATGCCTTTATTAACTATAAAAAGGAATAAAAGATATATCCAACAACAAATTACAGAAATTTAAAGTTATAAATTATTCCAAAAAGTTGATTTTGTGACAAGTATACAAGTTTTTGACCCTTGTGGGCCACCAAGTACAATTTTAATTTTAACATAGTCATGCTAATGGTAATTAGTTCGTGTTCAATGACGGAAATGATTTGTGCACCCCCTATTTTACCCATGGTGCACTCCTTCAATTGTTTTTTTCAATTTTACCCCTCACCTAAAAAATGATGGAAATGGAGACAAGGTGGGTGGAGGGCAAAATTGGAAAAAAAAATTAAAAGAATACACCATGGGTAAAATGGGGGTGCACAAATGACTTCCCTTTAATGACTACCTTAATTAAATCCGTTAGACAAAGTAAGCACCGTACACGTGTCCCTAAGCACATGGGTAGGCCGGGTCGATGAATTGAATATGCTCGATATCAGCAGTTAGCCCCACCTTCAAGTTTCAACCTTGGACTGCTATTGCGCTTTGGCCAACTCACTACGCAATGTATTTATTTCAAACTTTAAATTATTATATAAAATCGCTCATTTATTTTGGTGCGCTTCTAGCCTTCTTAATGAAGTTACTATTAATAAAAAAATATTATATAACATTGTATGCTCTGGAGTGTTTATCTTTCATGATTTTAAATATTGGCAATGTATTTATTTTAAATCTAATTAGGCATATAAATTTTAATTGATATTTCGATCTATTTTAACTTTATTTTTATTTTTAAATAATTTTTTGTCTAAATTTCAATCTGGCTTAAAGTATTAGCATCCCCAGTAGACATATGATGCTATGGTATATCAAAATCGATTTCTTAAAATTATGGTAAATCTCAGCTAATATTTTATATCTAAGAAATCTGAAGCCAAATATGGTTCCCACAGTCATGACCAGCCAATAGGATTATTCATATCAGTCTATGGAGGAGGTATTGTTTTTTTTTATAATACGTGTTTGTGTAAACCTTTCAATCTATACACATTAGTTAAGTCTATAGAGAATATCTAATTAAAATTAAACGTGAATTGAACTCAAGACCTCACTTTTTAAGGTAGATATCTTGACCATCCGACCAATAGTGTAGAATTTCTACACTGGTTAAATTTATAGATAATAACCGGTTGAGTTGGAGGCAATATTTTTAATCTAAAATCTGAAATTCAAACGTCAATGGTCAATGTGAACAATCTCTGTAAAATAAAGTATAAGAGAAGAGAAGTTTGACGGGAACCCATATCCTAAATTCTAAAAGAAGTCCAAGTGGGCTTATAGAAATTGAATACTAGTTAGGCATTCCTCCACTTACAAGGAAAACTATGGATTCTTGTGTATAAAAAATATAAAGAAAATTGCAGTTGCATTGGAATTTCTTTAAATAAAATAAAAAAAGGCAGTGAAAGAGTACAATATGTTCTCCTTAAGACTCAAGGTATATGATAAAATTTTGATGGCTTTAATCGATCAGTAACATTAAAATATTTTAAGGTCTTGATCCACTTCACTGGATCTTTGAGCCGATGAACAGCAATGGTTTCGGGTATGAACTCGTGTGAACAAGAATCTTTGGGCTTTTCAATCGGGTAGTCATACATGGCCGGCTTCAAATTGTACCGATTGTTGCCGCGGCCGCCGAGCTTCAACCAGTCGCCGACGAGCTTGTCCTCGGTGCCCTCCGAATGGTTCTTCGCAATGTCCGACGTTCCGATCCAATCCACCAAGTCCCATGACAAAATGTAGCCCATACCCGCCATGTATCGACCTCTCGTGTCCATGACATTACAGGGAATTACAAATCCATAGTACAAATCTTCTCTAGGGAGTGGCCTCAGAGACTCCACCAACTGATCCAACCTAAAGTATATATCGTCGTCGGCCTTCATTACGTAATCATACGGGTTGGATCGACCGTCGCCGGCGTCTAGTAATTCCGGTAGACTAGAGAAGTAGGTGTAAGTCTTACCATTGTTCATATTTTCAGTGCAATTGAGGATGATTATATCGTCGAACCGCATAATTTCAAGTGCCACCAGTACCTTTTGGTCCTCCTTGGTGAGATTACAGAAGACAAATTTCATGTCGACTTGTGCATTTAGAGGAGATTGTATGCCGTATACGAGGCGGATCATGTGGCGGCGCCAGTAGAGGTCGGGTCGGGTCAGTATGCCTATGAATAGCCGGATGTTCGGCGACGAAGATGGAGCCGATGCGTCTTCAAGTGGGGTATTAGAAGAGAAGATCAGATTATGAGAGAGATTAGAAAAGAAGGCAGGTTGAGCAATTTTTACTAAATTTTGGAGGTGAATTTCGTTCATGGACGATAGACAGCAGAGAATCAAGACTATTATGAACAATCCCAACAAGCGGCTGGTCCTCTCGGCAGAAGATGACTGTTGGAGGAGTGGCGGCGGCGGCGACGCCATCATTGTCTTGTAGATGCTAGAACTCGTACATGAATAATGAACAAGAAGAAGAAGATGATTACAAACAAGAGAGAGTAGATCTCATATATATAACCTTTTCTTACTAATCTGTATACACCTGTATGTTAATGTATAAACTTTTTTTTGTGTTTTGGGGAAAGTCTGGGTATATATTGAAGCATGGTGTAGTGTATTTGGACTTCACTTTTTGCCTTTTAAGGTGGTGACGAAAGGTGGGTGTTAGCTTGTTCTCTACTACTCTTCGTTGACTACTGAAAAATTCTTTATTGGAACAACGTTTCTTTTATCAATGGGATATCCACTTTATTTTTTATAAATTATTATGAAAATATAATAATGTTTAACACTAAATATTATTATGATAATATAATAAAGTTTTGATGGAAATTTAATAAAAAATAAGTTTTGATAATTGTTGAATAACATGAATCAAGTTCAAACATAATTATTTTCTCAATTAAATAGATAAACAACTACCAAAGAATATCTCAGTTGTGAGAATATCAGATGTCTTTTCAACTTTCGTCACATCGTGACAATCAATAGTTAATTTGGACATTTTATGTTTATTTTTAACAAATTTAGTATAATTCATGTAATACACACTTGAGACAAATCAAAATTTGAATTAAGGAACAAAATTGACCCATAATGGTAACATGGGCCTTATTACTAATGCTTTAATGGTACTTTTCTCTCTTTCTAATCATCGTATAATTCCCAGTGATTTTTAATGAATTCTTATCTGACTCAGCTTCTACAACTCGATCTCTATTGAATTCTAAATTTAAAATTTGAAAGTATAAAAATTTAAGGTGTCCATTCTAACACGGGCGTTATCTTTTAGAAGGCACTAGTTTTAGTAAATTTTTCATTTTGCCCCTCATCTATCCGCAGAAATCGGTTCACTAATCGATATACCGGATAGGTGTACCGACCGGATCACTTGGAAATTGGTGTACCAACCGAATTATTTTACTCATAAATCGGTTCACTCATCGGTGCACTATAACCGATTCACTAAAAAAGTGAGCCAATTTCTGCAAATGATAGCAAAAAGGGACATCTGAAAAATCCGTATCTACTGAAAAAGTATACACATGTTAAGATAGACACCTAAATTAATTTTTTTTTTTTCCCCTTTTCATAGGAAGATTGGAATCCAAGAGCTCCTCTAAAGGGCCTCGGGTTGCAGGTGCTGCTCTGTGGTTTGCGGACAGGATTGATTTTGGAAGCCAGCAAAGGATCCAAAAGCAGAATTGCCCTGCATCTTAAGCAACCCGTCAGAGTTGAGGAGATTCTTTCAAGATCTTAAGCAAGGTTTTATCTTACTATTTTATGTTAATAGGGAATTCTTTTATGAAGAGCTTTTATGGTTTGAAAGTTTTAAAGATTTTGGAGCAGTTCTATAGAGATCTGGCTATTTATTTTAAAGAGGGAGACTGCATATTCATCATGAGATGAATCTTATAATCAAATTTGATTGTTTTATAGTCTTTACAGTCAGTCATGTATTCCAGTATTACATGAAACATGATTCCAAGTCAAATTTAAGCACACATTCAGATCTTTCATCAGACAAAAGTATATGGAAATGTTACTCACAAGTCACATCCAGCCCATTTATGGCGTTAAACAGGGGTTGAAAAAATAGTCTCAATCGATATTTTTTTCTCTCCTTAATTCTTTTTTTTCACAAAAATGATATTGGCAGATATGATGCGGTTGAGATATCGGCATATCAGCCGATATTCGGAGGCCTTAAGTTGCCTTAGACCCGTTTAGTAAAAAGGATATATAGTGTATTATCCTACATATTTTTTTACCAAGGTATTGAGGCCACTTAGTGGACTCATCTATTCTTCAGAAAATGTGTAAGCCACCCTACTCACATACACTAGTAATTCTATAGGGAATAGTCATTTGAAGTGAAATGAGAATTGAATTTAAGACTCTCGTTTGCTGAGGTAGGTCTCAAACCCCTTTGGATATTATCTTACATATTTAAATATGGGACTCATCAAATAGAGTCTTTAATTAAAAAGCTAATGTTGTGCATTATCGTACATATATAAGTATGCGATTCATCAAATGAAGTTGTGTCAAGATTGACCATAAATCTTAGCTAAAGGTGGCAATGAGTTTGGTTGGATCGCTTATAAGTAATAATATATATTTTTTTTCAAACTTAACTTGAATTTTTTAATTACTTACTCAAATTCCTAACCCACTTTATTTTGTTCAACCCAAACGACTTGAATTTATATAAGAAATGCATTACCCAAATCTAATTTCTTTCGGGTTCACGGGTTTCTCAAAAATTGTCACCCCTAATTTTGGCTCATTTATAAAATTTTAACATTTTAAATTTTTGTTGATTTTAAATGAATGATGGAGAGTTCAAATAAAATAGATGGTGAGATGCACTACTTGACAATACTTCCAGGTCTCACTTCATCATTTTTCGTTTTAAGAAAATGTATTATCCAAGAGCAAGTCTGATAAACTCCTGCGTTGAGAAGCTCTAGTGTTTTGATGGGTTGTGTTAATGGTTAAATTGATTTTATAATTAAAATAATTAGATTGTTGCATTGATTATCAATTTATCAAGTGTACTTCCTAATTATAAATATTGTAATTCATTCAATCCTCTTATCATTTGATCATTTAAGATCGATAAAAAATCATTACATTTATTACATCATCTTATCATTGAATATTTAAGATCAAAGAGAAAAAGAAAACCATCGCCTGTAGAAAGTGAGGCAGATTACTTTCGCTTGTTAAGGTCGAAAAATCGGCCTAGGCGAGATTTTTTCTCTCTCTTAATTTTTTTTTTTTTGAAAATTTTGATGGCGTTTTTTTTGAAAAAATCCATTTAAAAAAATAAATAAAAAAGTTTTTTTAAATAATAATATAAATATGGGGAAATATCAGCTGAGATATAGACTGGGCCCACAACTGATATTCTTTTTTTTTTTTGAAAATAAAGAAGAAGAAATCAGCCGAGATCTTGATCGAGATATTTCAGTTCTTGAAAACTCAAGATATCTCAGCCGATACGCACAATATCGGCCGATATTTATACCCCTGAATACAAATCACCTTTGCAACTTGACTGGGGCTGGGTTTTAGATTTTTGCCTAAGCCCAGGCTTGGTTTAACCTAGATTCATCAAACCGAGCCCATGACAATAATATTTGTAGGGTTTTGAGCCCGATTTCAAGTTTGAAATGTATAATTGGGTTTATTTGAGTTTGGGCTTTTTTAGCCAAATAATTTTTAAAAATTATTTTATAAATATAACTTATATATTACATAAAATTTATATTTATACACAATATAATTAAACAAAATCAAAATTTATAAGTTGTACTTAAAACTCGCGCTCTCGTTTAAACTAGCACTTTTCTGTTCTATGTCGAATGTGACCCAATTCTATTTTGTGTTTTATATTTTCATTAAAGATTAATCAGATAATGAGTTAGATGATGCTGCTGATCATAATGATGATTATTTTGGGCTAGAAAATGAGCCCAACCCATTCCAGACTCAACTTAAATCTTTTTTTTTTAGGTTTTCTTTCATGCAGGCTCGGGTTAGGCCTGGCCCATTTAACATCTATGCTCCAAATTAAACTCATTCTAAAGTTTGTTCTTTAGCCTAAACCGACCTAAATCTTGTTCAAACTTGTTGTCAATGAATGTGTTTGAACACAAACACTAGTTGGGCTGGGCTCAAGCTAAATTTTGAGCCAGTATATGTAAATAGTCAGGCTCGAACTTTTGTAAGAAGTCGAACTGTTGTAAGAAGTCCCTTTGAATGTTTGTTCGGACATTTAGTCATCTTCTATCTTTTGAAATCCATTAGAAAATTGATCATTTAAATTGAAAGTAGATATAAAGAGCTAGAAGAGAACCCAATTTGAGTTAAAAAGATAGTTTTTATTTTTTTAATTTTAATGGTCAAAGTTAACAAATATTTTTCAAATTATTAAGATACCTGAAAGCTTTGACAATTAAACTTTGTTTATTGCGTCTTATCATTTTTATTAGTTGGATTGCGGGCTTGGGGGCCTACAGCATAGACCGGCCCAAACCGGGCCCATGAACACCGCTAAACTGTCTCGTTCCGGTGGCGCTTCGACGATTCACTCACGCTAACACCTGAATCCGTGAAGTAATCCAGAGAAGTAATCCAACGGTCGAGAAGAAAAGCCAAACCCCTCACACGGATCGCCACTGGATCCAACGGTACATACATCACTCAACGCTCAATAAAAGAAGACACGAAACACATACAGCAAAGACCATTACCATTCGTCTTTCCACAACCAACCGCGGAGAGCCGAGAGAGGGATAGAAAAGAAGTAGGAAGAAAGGAAAGGAGATTTTGAAGATGTCTGGAAGAGGGAAAGGAGGAAAGGGATTGGGAAAGGGAGGAGCGAAGAGGCACAGGAAAGTGCTGAGAGACAACATCCAAGGCATTACCAAGCCCGCCATTCGAAGGCTGGCCCGTCGAGGCGGAGTGAAGCGAATCAGCGGCCTTATCTACGAGGAGACGAGAGGAGTTCTCAAGATATTCCTGGAGAATGTCATTCGCGATGCCGTCACCTACACCGAGCACGCCCGTCGGAAGACCGTCACTGCCATGGACGTTGTCTACGCCCTCAAGCGCCAGGGCCGTACCCTCTACGGCTTTGGCGGATAAATCCCCAATTCTAGTTAGTATTTATGTATCTCTTTTTGGGTTTCTTTTTAGGGCTGTGGAAATTAGGTTGTCTTTTGTTTGGATTGGGGAAATTTGGTAGTGTTTGGATGACGAAAATTGAATACGAGCTATTCATGAATGGAAAAATGCTAGCCTTTTTGTTAAATTTGTATCTGTATCTTGTGTTTGGTCTTTTTCTTATCTGGGTTTTGGTGGAAAATGGTTCGTTCCACTTTCGTAATTCGGCAAATTGAAAATGGAAAATGGAAAATAAGAAAGTCTCTGAAATTCCTGAAATCTGAAGGGGGGGCTTCTAACTTGCGTCACTTCTAATTTTTGTCTCCATTTCCTTTAAGGAACCAGGTCGATTTTTTTTTCGGCCTTTCTATTTTAGTATAATAAATTTCAAAACTCGTGAACTCAGCAGAAGAGTTAAGTCAGCGCCATGTTAAGCTGATAATATGTTTTATATAGATACTTATATGAATATAAAATATATAAAATTTAATATTAAAATTTTAAAATTTAATATATATTTTTGAATGAGATTAATTTATAGATATTCAAAATCAATCTCGTGTCTCATGTAAATTTATTGACATCTTAATTTTTAAAGCTTAAATTTAGAATTGTATTTTTATAATTTTAAAGAGTATTTCGGTGTAAGTTTTTAAAAATTTAGCTGAAAATAAATTATACATTCTTTGAGAGCATTCACTACTTATTATATTAAAAAATAAAAATACTTGAAATGAATGTACTGTATATCTTAAAAAAGAATGTGTTGTTTCTTTAGAATTCAATAACTTAAAAAAAATATTTTCTATAAATAATGTTTTTTAAAAGTTTGAAATTGTATATAGTTGGATGTAATGAATTTTTTTCTTGAATATTAATTATTTTATTTTGATTTTATATTTTAAATAATCAATAATTTATATTTATTGAAAATTAAAAGATTTAGTTAAATGATCTAGTATTAAAATTTTATGCCTTACGACCCTATTTATTTATTTAGTCATGCCTTTAAAAAGTAGGATTGCCAATTCTATATAATTAAAATCTTAAAATCCTACTAAGATAATTTTAAATGTTTATTGAATGAAAGATTTATAAAATATTTTTCTTTTATAATGGTAAAACATTCAGAGATTATAAATAGTTAAAAGATAGTAAATGGTGTAAAAGTTGAAAATCTGTTTTGTTGAGTATTTTGTAAATATTATTTGAATAAGTATATGAGCTGAGTAAAATATAAAATTAAATGTCTCCTGTTAGAATTTTAAAAAATTATCTTTAATTAATTTTTATATTTTTCATTTTTTTGGTGTTTTCTTTATGATTAATATGTTGATAAATGCATAAATAAAATTAAAAAAAAAAAAATTAGCAGCTATTGTGAATATGAAATGAGTATTCGGATTTGCTGACATGTGCTGAATGACGACACGTGAGAGGATCGGAGTCATTGTGGTTTAACCGTTTTTTCTCTCTTTCCTTCCCGTGTCCAGACCAGAACCAGAAAAAAAAAAAAGCGATTACTCAGTTAAATATCTAGTCTAGTGGGTCATCGTGTAATGCAAATTATTCGTCGAAAATTTCGAGTCAGGTCGAAATCGCTCTGATCTCTCGGACCTGGGGAACAAAGGCGTCCGATGCTAGCTTTGGTCCGTTCTCCCGTCGTATTTCTTCTTCTAAATTTCAGAAACCTTCACAAGTTGTCTCCTCCTCTTTTTTCCGCCCTTCTCAACCCTCTTCTTCCCTTTTCCTCTCTCAACAATGGCTCTGTGTTATACTCCTCTTTCTCCCCAAACAGACCCACGAAAATTTCCACACCGGTTAGAGACATCAGCTCTGATCAAAGTATTGCTCGTTCGAATTGGATGATCACTAAACTGAGCAGAGGTGGCTCTATTTCTGAAGCCCGACGGTTGTTCGACGATATGCCTGAAAGAGATGTTCTTACTTGGACGACCATAATTTCCGGGTATATCAAATGTGGGATGATGAAGGAAGCTCGTCTGCTGTTTGACGAAAGTTCGGCAAAAAGGAATGTTGTGACTTGGACTGCGATGCTCGCGGGCTACTTCCGGTTGAAGCAGATTCGAGAGGCGGAGAAGTTGTTTGATGAAATGCCGGAAAGAAATGTTGTTTCTTGGAACACCATGATTTCTGGGTATGCGCAGAGCGGTTGCATTGATTCTGCTTTAGACTTGTTTGAGAGAATGCCAGAGAGAAATGTGGTCTCATGGAACACAATCATAACAGCTTTGTCACAAGAAGGAAGAATTGAGGAGGCCTGGAAACTTTTTGAGAGGATGCCCGTGAGAGATGTAATATCTTGGACAGCAATGATCGCAGGGCTCTCCCAGAATGGAAGAATTGATTATGCTCGTGAGCTTTTCGACAGAATGCCTGAGAAAAATGTGGTGTCTTGGAATGCTATGATTACTGGCTATGCACAGAATATGAGGCTGGATGAAGCTCTTTATTTGTTTGAGAGAATGCCGGAACGAGATCTTCCTTCTTGGAATACGATGATCACGGGTTTTATCCAGAATGGGGATTTGAGACGTGCTCAGAAACTATTTAATGAAATGCATGAAAGAAATGTTGTTACTTGGACTTCTTTGATAGAAGGATATGTACAAAATGGCCAGAGCGAGGAGGCAATAAAGATCTTCTCTAAAATGCAGAGAGATGGAGTTAAGCCTAACCAGGGAACATTTGTGAGTGTTTTGAGTGCTTGTAGCAGTTTGGCTGGTCTCAGTGAAGGAAAACAGTTTCATCAGATCATATGCAAGACCATCTTTCAATTCAGTGCCTTTGTAGAGTCTTCTCTCATAAGCATGTATTCAAAGTGCGGGGAGATAAGAATTGCTAGAGAGATGTTTGATCAATCAAAACAGAAGGACACAGTCACTTGGAATGGGATAATTGCAGCTTATGCGCACCATGGGGATGGTAGAGAAGCAATCCACTTGTTTAACAAAATGCAGGAAAACGGGTTCAAACCCGATGATGTCACTTATGTCGGGGTGCTCTCGGCATGCAGCCACTCGGGTCTGGTTGACGAAGGGTTGAGGTATTTCAATGCGTTAGTAAAACAGAGGTCTATTGAAGTAAGAGAAGATCATTATGCCTGCTTGGTGGATCTATGTGGACGGGCTGGACGGCTTGAGGAAGCCATGATTTTCATTGATGGGCTTAAGAATAGGACATCGGCCTGCATATGGGGTGCTCTTCTTGGTGGTTGTAGTGTTCATGGGAATGTGAGGATAGGGAAGATTGCAGCTAAGAAGCTTTTGGAGGTGGAGCCTGACAATGCAGGGACCTACTTGTTGTTATCTAATATATATGCTTCGGCGGGTAGATGGAAAGAAGCATCAAAGGTGAGATTGAAAATGAAAGATGAAGGGTTGAAAAAGCAGCCGGGGTGCAGTTGGATTGAGGTGGGAAATAGGGTTCATGTGTTTGTTGTTGCAGATAAATCTCATGGTCAGGCTAATGAGATCTATTGCTTGCTTCATGAGCTTCACGAGAAGATGAAGAAAGCAGGTTATGTACCTAAGAAGCAATATAAAATCGATGATGAATTTTTAGTAAATTAACTGCTCTTCATCTTTGAGATCTCCTCCAATTTTCCCATATTGATCCTGGCCTCAAGCTACAATGTTTTTTTTTCTGGAACACATGCATCCATACGTGTCAATAATACACTCTTCTTCAGTTCTTCTAGATAATCACTAACAGCTATATATCACCCTGCCAACCCCTACCATCATCTCCCCTCTTTCTGCAAATAAAAAAAGGATTCGTCTTTAGATATATATGGAATCTCAGTCCTCGTTTTCTTGAAATGGAAATCAATATGTGCCTCCCCTTTCTCCATTATTGATGTATGTACATGAAAGAAGATCAACCTGTATTCTTTTAATTTTTTTTCTTCTTGACTTTGTAGTGAATTCACTACAGAATTATTTTGTTTCTAATAATGAATGAATTAGGGTTTTTTTTTTCTAAATCTTTATTTTGAATTGTACAGTGTTGATAGATTATTCTGCCTTTTTTGTGTTGCCAATCTAGACCATCTAGTTTGAGGTAAACTGAATTGATAATGATCTATCTTCCAGAGAGTTGGAAAAATATTGATCTTGGATTCGAATGACTTGAAACAGCCTGCATTGCTTTGAATGAAAGTAAAAATTCATCTAGCAGGTTGTGTTAAGGATGGTTGAGTGTAAGTACAGACCACCTAGTCATCTGAGTATTTTCAGAAAACAAATGACAATGTCTTCCGCTAGCTGCATTTAGGCAGCATGAAAACATGGCCTATTTCCACATGAGAGGATTTTGAAATTTTGCCTATATCAGAAAGATTAGGCCTTTAATGGGCTGATAAATTTGGCCAAGATTTCATCAATTTCAGCTTTTTTCAGGACATTTTATCATAATTTTTTTATAAAAAAACTTATCTGAAATTTAGGGTATATCGGTTTTGGGCCTGTTTTCCAAAAGAAGAAGAAGAAGAAATTTCATGATATTTGTATATCCTCTCCTTTGAAATCCAATAAATGTTGGAAGAAATTTCATGATATTTGTATATCCTCTACTTTCAAAGCTATCCTAGAAAAGAGACTTGCTTGCTGATGGTCTGTTTCAACTTTCAAAGCCATCCTAGAAAAGAGATTTGCTTGCTGATATTCAAAAGCTAAGAAGGATTGCCATCAAAGAGGAATTCAAGGTGGTGTTACAAGAGGAATTCACGTGGCGTCAGCGATAGAGAGTCGAATGGTTGCATGAGAGAGTTCAAAATATCGGACAATTTGTGCACTTTGGTCTATTTTAGCTCCAAATATTAAAATCTTGACAATATAATTTTAGCCAAATATCTTCATTTAAATTTTGATGATTTTAAGTTACTTTTAAATCTTTAAACTTTTAATCACAATGTATAACCCCCTTTGGTCAAACATGATGGGTCAAAATGTCTACCATAAATATAACATGGAGAAAAAAACATCTTGATTGGATTGTAAATCCATGTTTTCGAGTTCTATGAATTTGGATGATTTTAAATTATTTTAAAATTCTTAAACTTTTGCACCTATGTGAAGCCTACTTTGGTCAAATCTGAAGAATATGAGAATGAAAGATTATCTTAATTGAATTATAAAGTTATAATTTTAATCCAGAGACTTTTGTAACCCATCTACTATTCACTTTGGTACGATATGGCAGGGTTTTTAAAATGTTTAAGCATTAATATGGCTGAAAAAGTCATTCTGATTCAATTATTGAAATCATATTTTTAAGCTCTTTAAATTATGAGAGCTTTAAATTTTTTTTTTTAAAGTTTTAAACTCTTGCACTTTATGTGGAGTTCAATTTGATCAATGTTATAAATCTATTGGAAAGTTCTATGTAAGAATATGAGAATGGAAAACAAGTCACCTTAATTGGATTGATGAAACTATAGTCTTTGAACTTACTAAAATTTGATAGTGTAATTAATTATTAATCCTTAAATGTTTGTCCTCTACATGGACTTCACACACGTGAAATATGAAAACAAGTTTTGCTGTCATCTCCTGCTGGTGGTGGATCCCATGAGATTGATGGCATGGATCCCCCAGCATGTGCCGACTTGTAGCTAATGAGTTCATCTAATTTTCTTGATTTGTCCAGACTCTCTAATGCCTCTTAAGATTCATTCAAATGATGGGCAATCTCATGTGTATTTCATTTGCTATATTGTGAATGATTTAGGGTGGAGCTGTGGATCCTAGCAAGATTCTGGTGTTTGAACATGCACCAGCAGGAGTTGCTGCAGCAAAAAATGCAGGAATATAAGTGGGGCTATAAAATATTCCTGGTTTTGTTATTTTCTCTATGCAGTTTCTTAATGCTAAGCATCAATTTCTTAAAACTACTGACCATTGGTGTTAGTAATGCAGTTGAAGTGTTTATCTGGAGACTGCCTGTTTTGTAGTGTGAATTCTCATTTGTGTTTTGCTTCACACCTATTTTTTGAGAGATGGAAATAATTTAATTAAGCAAACTGTAGGGACAAAGAAAGAACAAGGGAGCAGACTGCCTCAAAGAAGTGAACTAAACAACTCTCTCTCTCTAGTGATTGCCAAGAACTCACCTTTGAAAGTGAGAGGTCTTGAGTTCACTTTTCACTCTCCAAGGGCTACTCTCTGTAGTTATACCCGGTGTATGTCGATAGAGAGATTTGCATATTCTCCAAAGGACTACTCTCTGTAGTTATATCTGATATATGTCGATAGAGAAATTTACTTTAAAGATTAGTCAGATACCTTAAGTGGTCTGAACACTAGTAAAAAAGAAAAGAATAGGCCATGTGCATTCGACGGGTAAAAGCAGCTGTATGGACGGTGACAAGTGTTTGTCGGTCGTGTGGCAAGCCAACTGTCAAATAATTGAGGCTGTATTATTATTTCTTTTTGTTAGTTTTCTTTCCCACTTTGATTTTTGGGGTGGGCCCCTTTCTATCCTTCCTCTCTTAGCTGCTTGATTAGCCAGAGATCTTTCCTTTTGTTTTTATTTTTGGATTATGCTGCTTTTTTTTTTAATCACGGGTTTGTCTGTATTTTCGTGGGCAGCTAATGTCAATGGAATTCTTTCCCTTTGTTGGCTTTCTCTCGATTTGTTTTCAAACTCGATTCTCCATAGTAGTGTTGACTTTCTTCTTTTATTATTCTTTTTGTTCCAAATTAATTGTGTTATATAGATTTTAGAATTGTCATAAAATAGTTGTCTCATTTATATTGGAATATTATAAAATATATTGAAAATGGATGAGATCACATGAAGTGTTAACTTTATATAGAGAATTTTTTAAAAAATACAAATATTTCAAATGAGACAATTAAAATAGGACGGAGGAAGTATTATTTTAAAAATGTTATAAGGGGCCTAGATCTCGATCTGTGTTTTATCTAATGTTCAGTACATAAGGGTTTTTTTTTTTTTTTTTTCTCTCCAAGGTTTTCAGTGAGTGAGACTTTCTCAGCGTGTAAGAGGAGAGAAGAAACAGTGAGAAATTGTGAAGGAGACACAGGGAAAAGGTTGAAAATCCTTGTTAATCAATAGTTCAAACTATTCTTCGCAATGGAATCGAATGAACATAGGTTGGATTTTACCAAACTATATAAAAATCGCTGTGTCTTGTATGATTGATACGTGTTTAGTGAATTTATTTGCCAACATGCATAGTGTGCATGTAATCATTTCACACCGATTTTTTTGCCCAATTTTAAAATTTAAAACCAACCTAACCCAATAAGGACAAGCTCTCTATCAAATCAGCCCATCTGAATTTAATACACCCTCTTCTATATTCCAGGAATGTCTGGTAGTTGTTGAAATTTTTTAATACTTGACAATTACAATGATAAATAGATCATCATAAAAATTATCAATTTCTATTGAAAAAAACACATTTTTTATACAAGGATAATTTCTCCGACAAGAAATAAGAGCATTTCTAAAATATGGTATAAACATTATCAAGTATTTCACTAATAAATAAAAATAAAAATAATGAATTAGATTGATTTACTTTGCAAACTATTATAAATTGATGTTAAATTATTCAATGAATCAAATTACAAATTATTCAAACAAACTAATTTACAGTTCAAAATAAATTATAGTAATTAAACACTACTCTATTCTCTGACAGAAGCCATGCTCCAAAAACTAGCCAATAAGAGGTGTTAATGCAGTCACCCTTATGATAGATATTCTACGTAAAAGTCACATTCAAACAACTAGCAAGAGATCCATCCACATGGACCGGCAGGCCCAGGAGTACAAAAATCACATGGACAGGCAGGCCCAGGAGTACAAAAATCGGCCACATCGAGATCTTAGGGTGAGATTTTTCTCTCTTTTCAGTTTTTTTTTTTTTTTTTAAATTTCGGTGGCTTATTTTTTTTTTAGAAAAAATTCTTTAAAAAAAAATCGGAAAAACTATTTTTTAAAATAAACTATGGGCAAATATCGGCTCAGACCTACTACTGAGTACTGAT
Organism: Chimonanthus praecox; assembly: GCA_022113865.1. Lineage (NCBI taxonomy): Eukaryota > Viridiplantae > Streptophyta > Magnoliopsida > Laurales > Calycanthaceae > Chimonanthus > Chimonanthus praecox. The sequence continues at coordinate 62,182,461 of CM039091.1, read as the reverse complement.
ATTAGTTTTTTTGGACCGATTTTTTTTCTGATACCATACAATTAAGATTTTAACCCCGGGCCCAACAACTCAATCAGACTCTGAACTATGGGCCCTAGTCCAACTGCATCGACACTTGCAATTGATTACCAGTCAATTCAACCTGTAAATGACACCCACTTTCACAGATTTAGTTGGTCCATTTAATTTGCGTTTGATATTATGTGGGTTAGCTTGTCCCGGTGTTCCTTAGGCTTTTTATGTGACTGTTCCAGTGTTCCATACTTGGTGTGGAGCCCATATAATCCACTACACAATGGTGTTGCTTGTTGCAACCTGCAATCTTGATAACCTGACATCTTAGGTCAAAAAAAGGTCTAAATATTGATATAAAAATTAAAATTATATTTATTAATCATTAAAATTATAATCACATTTTTTTTTTTTTTGAATTTACGTATGGAAAGCTATAATCACATTTATTTAGAGTTTATAAAAATAATACATAATTTTAAAATTAGCCATTATAACTGCATGCCTATGTGCATGAGTTTCTGATTTTTTTTTTCTGAAAATAACTATTAAACTCTGAACATTAAATTTTATAGGATCTATTATTCTAATCATGTAAATGAGACAAAAATATAATTTCTATATTATATGTAAGCTTCTAAATAAATTATAATCTTAATTATTTTATTACCAAATATATATTATTTTATTTTAATATATCCTGTCAGATCGGTCCATGTTTCGAACACAGGCGATAAGATAATGCTAGCCGCTGTGGAAACAATGTCCCAATCACTTCCCTGAAAGACCGACGGTGTTCTCTTCTTCCTTGGAGAGAGAGAGACTGAGAGTATTGCGTAAGCGAAATGGAAAATCCGATGGAAGAGATTGCGAAGAAAGGCAGCATTACCCATGTTATTTTCGACATGGATGGTCTCCTTCTCGGTATTTCTTTCTTCAAACACCCATTTTCCTCTTTCTCTGCTCTTCAGTTTAATGCCATATCCCCTGTTTTGTTTTCGTTCCATTTTCAGAGCTATTTATTCGTTTTTTTTTTCTTCTCTTTGAAATCGACCCATGCCATATTTCAATGTACAATTGAGAAAATCAAAATACTGACTGATGATAATGGTGATGTGGTTCCAATTTATTTGGAATTAGTGGTCTGCCCCAAATCCCACGTTTCTACGTCTTTTGTTAGAGACTTGAAATGGAAACAGTTGTATTTACTAAAATCTAATTGATAGAAATTTGGAAACAATACCATACATATAAGATAAAGTTTCCACTGTTTCTGTGTATTTATTTTTTGTATAGTTTTTCATAGTTTGCTTTAATGAATGGAGAAAAATGTTGAATTTATGGACCGTATTTCCGTGTGAGGGATTTTTTATTTAAAAAAAACTGGTAATTACATGTACTGTTGTCATTTTTTATTTTTCAAAATTTCTTTACTTTGTTTTTTTTTTGTCTTATTTGAAATCGACTTGGACTTGTTTATAACTCAACTTTCTTCATACGTAACATACACGGGTACATATTTTTGTGATGTGGAAAAAGTGAAAATATTAAAATAAGAAAAACAAAATATAGGTAAATATTATATACATACCAGACGAGTTGGGACTATATATATGTAAGGGGAAAACATCTCAAACAAGAAAACAGGTGTGCTGCCCACATCCCGGGCCAAGATGACAAGCTGACCATGCAAGTCAAAGGAGTAAATTCCCAAGAAAATCAGAAAATCAACCCAAGATCTGGGCCAAGATGAAAAAAATGCCCACAGCTCGGGCCAAGCAATTCAAATCTCCTGAAATATTCCTCTACTGTTTACTGTGTGCATAGTAGTGGTTTTGTGTCTGAAAATACAGGCTTTGGATACCATTCTGGTTGCAGATACCAAGTACAACAATCCCAGTATTGACCTCAGAGGATAAACTCTGAATGGCCATGACATGAGTATGGTATCTCCCGTTGACAGAGTTGGAGCAAAGCAGACAAAGCAGAGAAGTGATCCTCTCGATCCATTGAGTTGAATTTGACTAAGTGGAGCTTTCACAATTCTCAAAGTCTTGGCATTTTTCTGAATGAACATAAGGATTGACAGAGTGCTGTCCTGCTCATTATCAACACTAGCATGATAATCAAATTGATTTGAGCAGCAATTACCATAAACTGCCCCAAGGCAGAAGGTGTTAGAAACACAAATCTAGGAAATACACATCCAATTCAGGCTGAGCAGCTAACTCTGGAGGCTTTGGTGGCAGAGGGGTATCTGTAGGGAGATTCCAACTGGCAGAAAATTCACTAATAACTTTCTTGAGGTTGTCATTGGATAGCAGGAAATAAATTCAATCTATTATGTCAGAGGTTATGTAGAAGCGCAATCTGTTTTAACATGGGTTGACCTTGATTTCTTCATCCACGACTAAAATGAAGATGACTTGCCCTAATATTGAATAGAGAAAAAGAATGGGAGAATTTCATTGCGCCAAGTACTAAACAAAAATGCTAACCTACTCTCAATCTCACGTACAAGAGATCTGTCAAAAAACCCACAAAAGAGAACTTCTCAAAATCTCTTTAATACACTTTGGAAGGGGACCCAAAGGAAGACCCGAAATTTCTGTGTTTGAATTGAGAACCTCTTGTCCTCTCCTCTCTTTTTTTATATAGAAGTAGAGAGAAAATCTCTAAGCAGCCCCAGGAAATAATAATAATTATTAGAGAGAGAGAAAGAGAGACCTAATTGGAGAGCTGAGCAAACCAAAAGTGGAGAAAATCTCTTCATGAGAGAGATTTCAGTGCCAGCCCATCACCCTTAGGTCGATAATGTTGTTGGCCTTCTATACTTTACACATGCTACTAGATATAAACAACATAGATATATGTTATTATTGGTCACTTGTAACATGGTATAGTACTTGTTCGACTGACGTATTAACATCATAATATCCATTCTTGGAGGAGGTTTATGACTCTTTGGTGTTTCCTCCATTTACACCCTTGCTTTGTTTTGGATCTCTTGTAGCTCGTGTCAAAGATGATAACTCCCATCGGTTGGTTTTCCTTACAACAATGTTCTGAGCAGCATAACCTGGTCTGATTCTACTACTGTTTTACCTATATAAAAAGAATCTCCTTTCGGGAGAAAATGTAAATATGTATTGGACAAATGCCAATGTGATGATTCTGAAATATGTGATCTTCTGTTCCCTCATATATCATAGATTGTTGTATCGTTCATTCCAAGGTACACTTTTTATTTAGTATTTGTTTTCTGAAATAATATTTTTCTTGAAATATGTTTTTATCTATTATTATTTAACTGTACAGGAATGTGTTTTATTGAGTTTCCTAGGGTTATCATGACTTATACCAACTCATATGCCTGGTTCCTAACTAACAATTGCATCAATCTGGGCACATGACTTTATTTCCTTTGTTTCTGCTAGAACAATAATCTGGTCCTTATTTGCTCTCTTACTCCCCTTCTTTCTTTGCTTTTGTTCTTGATGGAATTAAGTTTTTTGTTGTGCTTATGACTTTTGCATTTGCTTGGAATCGTATCAAATTTAAGATTTTATAGTTACCGTCTTCTCCTGGTTGATAAGCAGAAGCCATTAATGGATTATTTGTGCTTGTAGACACGGAAAATTTCTATACTCTTGTCCAAGAAAATATCCTTGCAAGATATGACAAACATTTTGACTGGTCACTCAAACCAAAAATGATGGGGAAGAAAGCTACAGAGGCTGCACAAATCTTCATTAAAGAAACAGGTCTAACTGGCCTTCTTACGCCTGCTGAATTCCTTGAGGAAAGAGAGGAAATGCTTCAAAAGTTGTTTCCAACTTGTGAAAAAATGCCAGGTACTTGTGAAAGTAAAGTAAAATACCAAAGGAATTCACTTTGAAAAAATGAATGCTGAAGTTTATTGCATATTTGTCTTGTCTTATATTGATTATGCATATGGTCATATAAGACACTTGTGGTCAATTGATCATAACTAAACACCCTTTCATGTTGAGAGCTTCGCTTATATTCAATTTATATGTTCTGTTTAATTGCAACGGAACAAGTTGTGGTGATTGACTTGCTTCAAGAATTCATAATGTAGGCTTGCATTGGAGCAAATGTGCTTTTTAAATTTTTTTCTTTATTAGTGGTCTACATAGAAAAGTGTTTCAACATGAATAAACTGTTTCAATTAATGAAAAGAACAAATTTTCACATTATTAATTTTAGTTAGGGATTCTACTTGATTATTGTTTCATGTATAGACTTGCCAGTGCAATTGAGTAGTTTCCTTGGGGGACTTGGGATAATGGAACTATCATGTGGAATCATCATCATCACTGGCAGAGGAGTAGGCACTCATGTCAATCTTTGAAAAACCCAAAGCATGAGGCAATGTCTCTACTTGCCATTGAATCCCGCAACAAAAATGGGAGGTTGGATATCTTGATCTCAATACACTGTTTACCCTTATATATCATCATACTTGAATCCTCTTAACAAAGAGGAAGAGATCAATGTCCCATTTACTTGAAACATGGATGTGAATGCCATGCTCTTGTGTATGAAGGCTACTAACTATAGGTTTAACTGGATTTGAGTGAATGATACTGGGAGAAGGAGCCAACAGGAAATGACGGTCTCCAATGGCATAGGACTCTTGAACACTACCCTGCTTGAAGTGGCTAGTAAACAGTTTTGTGGCATCTTCCATTTAGAAACTAGAAAATTATGATCAATGGTGATCTTCCAGGATCTCCATTCTTCTACTGGGAAGAGGCATGGGATGCTTTTTGAATGCTCGTAATGGGCTTACCTCCATTAGCATGAACTCCCTTGATGAGCATTTCATTTTGCATGGCTATTTTGTGTTGTCATTTTTTATAATCTTTGGGGTGGTGCTTTGGGATTTTATTCTATAGTCATGACATAGATGCACATGTGCGACGGATGTGTAGAATAACATTAAAAGTTACAGGTAGAAATGAGGCCAATAGAGGAAATGCAAATGTCAGTTGAAACTTGATATGATTAGAAAATTCCATTAAAGTTGGTCTGATATACATGTACAAGACCATATGCAACTTCAGTGCCAATAACCAAAAAGTTACAAGTAGACAGCACTAGAAGGGGAGCCCGTTAAAGATCTGAATAAGAGGTGGTAGAAAAATACATGATTAATCGTGGAGCAATGGAGAATATAACTTTTCATAGTGTGGAGTGGAAATAGAGAACTCAAAAAATTTCTGACCAGATAGATGGTGAAAAGGCTATGATGATTTCCAATCTGGGAGTCTCATCTGTGTCCTGAATCGCTGAACAGCACAGTGCGTAATCTGGCCCATATCTGCCTTTTAGCATACCTCTGTGGGGCCTCTGTTTTGGCTTGTCTTCATACCGCTTTGGCTTAATTAATAAACACTTACACATTATCAAGATGAGGAGACAAAGGCAACTGCTGATTTTTCAATTTGCAACGAAGAAATAACATAACTAATTGTTGTTTCAAGTTCATCCAGCAACACTTGTTAATTATCTAAATTGTATTGTTTTTATAGGAGTCAGCCATTTGATCAATCATCTTCATGCGAATGGAATCCCCATGAGTGTGGCATCAGGGTAGCAAACTTCATTCCTCCCTTTCTTAAATTTCAGTGATATAAGATTACAATCTCGTCTTTTCTTGCAAATTTGCTATTGTGAAACACAAAACTTAACATGCGTTTTCTTTCACCTGAACACATATTTGGCAGATCTCACAAACGTCATTTTGAATTGAAAACGCGAAACCATAGTGATATTTTTTCATTGATGCATCATGTGGTCCTTGGCGATGACCCTGAAGTTAAACATGGTAAACCAGCTCCAGATGGATTTCTAGCAGCTTCCAAGCGATTTGAGGTATTAATGCTTCCTTAATTCCACAAATGTGAAACTGGGAACCATTGTTCCTTTCATATATTGCACATTTTCTTGGGATTGAACTTTTCCACGGTAAGCTTTTAAGTTCATTGTTTCTTTGTTCAACCTGGCTATTCAAGTCTGTGGATTGTAGGATCTGACGCATCGAGTCACAGATACTATGGGTTAATGCATTCATCCCATATGGATTGTTTCCAATATAGATGATCCAGACCATTAATCTAGCCCCTTCCCTGTCCATGGGTTTAATGCCTGAATACATTTGGTAAAACTCACTCACTCACCCAGATCGAAATCCCAACGAGTCAAGTTGGATCTACTAGCCTGCGTTTTTTCATCTTTTTAAACTATGTTCCTCGCTCTACAAAATCAGTTGAGAAAAAGCGCATGAAAGGCCGTCTTTTTTCTTATTTTCTTTTCTTATGCAGATTTTGCAGGCATCTCTCTCTCTCACCACACACACACACACACGTGAAATATGAAAACAAGTTTTGCTGTCATCTCCTGCTGGCGATGTATCCCATGAGATTGATGGCATGGATCCCCAAGCATGTGCCAACTTGTAGCTAATGAGTTCATCTAATTTTCTTGATTTGTCCAGACTCTCTAATGCCTCTTAAGATTCACACAAATGAAGGTCAATCTCATGTGTCTTTCATTTGCTATATTGTGAATGATTTAGGGTGGAGCTGTGGATCCTAGCAAGATTCTGGTGTTTGAAGATGCACCAGCAGGAGTTGCTGCAGCAAAAAATGCAGGAATGTAAGTGGGGCTAGAAAATATTCCTGTCTCTCTATGCAGTTTTTTAATTCTAAGCATCAATTTCTTAAAACTATTGGACCATTGGTGTTAGTAATGCAGTTGAAGCGTTTATCTGGAGACTGCCTGTTTTGTAGTGTGAATTCTCATTCGTGTTTTGCTTCAAACCTATTGGGCTGCCTCAAAGATGGAATTGAGGCAGAGAACTCCAACTAAAAGTTGGTTAAAAAGAAACAAAATCCATTACATTGTTTAATGTGGCTGTTTAAAATACTTTGTTGTCTGTCAGTCTTACATTTTTGGCAGACAATCTGATTGGTGGGGATAACTTTGGACTTGCAATGATCAATGTCAAGGATTTTGTTAAAGTGTCTGTTTAAAATACTTTGTTGTCTGTCAGTCTTGCATTTTTGGCAGACAATCTGATCACCACATTAGTTCTGAACTCATTTTTCTGTTCTGACTATGCAGGTCAGTAGTTATGGTCCCAGATTCAAGGTTGGATAGTTCCTATCACAAAGGTGCCGATCAAGTTCTAACTTCCCTCTTGGATTTCAACCCAACCATCTGGGATTTGCCTCCATTCCCAGTTGGTGCAAGCGAATAGTAATTTTTACAGTACCACTACTCGATTAGATATGCTACTTGAGTTGATGGACAGCAAATGACAGCTTCATTCCTGCAAGTCCGGAGTTGCAAACTTATATTCTTAACATTGGGTAATGTTTATATTTTTACAGTTGGCAAACATAAGAAATTGAATTATTAAAGATTTGCCGATTATGGTACTTTCAATTGGAATTATTTTTGTTGAGTTCCATTAGCAACAACGGGTTTGAGTACACAAAGACTGGAATTTAAGATTTCTGGTGTGTTTAAAGCACCAAACACAATGTTTGATTAGAACTCAAAAAGTCAACTCCATATAGATGAGATTTTGTCATTGACAGCGACGATATATTCATCAGAGCTCAAGTTTGTAGTTGCAAGATTCACATCAGGTAATACTTACTGTATTAGCCAATGTTTAAAATATGGGGCTAGGTTTAAAAGATTGGAATCGGTCTCGGAGTTGGCAAGGGTGAGTGCTGAGTTGACTCAGCCATTATACTTGGTAAAAATTAGGTCTAAATTTGGGGGAAATCTCTAAAATTTAAGACGTTCATCACCCTCTAAAATTTTGGGCAAACTGTTACTGAGCCCATGAATGGTCAAGAAAATCGTTGTCAGTAGTGAAAATAGTGGGCAGTGGCATGCTAAAAATGGAACAAGTTATATTTTTTTCATATTACTATATCTCTCAAGTAAATTATTTTTATTAGAAAACATTGAACTCGACCACTAACCATTATTAATTTGTTATATTTGAAAAGAGCTTGCTTCCACTAATATCATGGTTAGCATAAATCTTGGATATTTTCCTGATTTGGAGACAAGAAAATGACAAAGTGGCTGAGCTGATATTTTGCATCTAATATTTGTGATCCATCTTTTTGCACGAAACTGCCTTCAAAACCTTGGATTAGAAATCTAATGGCCCTACGATTACTTTTTAAAAGAAGAACAAGGTGGGCCATGCATGGGCCTCACAGTTGAAGGTGGTAACTGGTTTTGTGCCTGCCCTACAACTGAAATATTTTTACAGGGCCCAGCCCATTTCGGCACGGGGCCGATTTTGGTCCTGCACCTGGCATCTATATTTCTGTAAGGAGCCAATCTAATGATGTTCACGAGGATAGAGATAGAAGAGGTTGGAAAGGATGACAACATCGGAATGGGACACGCGTACTAGATGGGTCCTACTAATTCATTGTGTTAGGCCCATTGGAAACATGGCCTGGCCCAAAACTCATGAGGGTCCATTTAATGGTTACTGCATATGTAAACTTGAGTTTAGATTATGAGTATTGGGAGTATTTTTTCCTTCTAAACCCTTGACCACCAGCTGAACTATTTTTTTTTTTTTTATTTACTTATATTTTTAAATTGGGTGCTACACCAGTGAACCCATCTTATGAATGATCTATATTTCACAAAACAATGGCTGTAATTTAAAAAAAAAAAGTGGCACCTCAAATAGGAAAACAATTTCTGAAATTTGATTGTGTTAACTTTATATAAATGGAATGATAATTTTGATGATGAAAACTCTTAATTAATAATGACAACGTGCCAAAGTATTTTACATATCTTTTTTCTCATATAAATGCAATATATTGACAAATTATCACACTTAGGATTTTAGGGTTTATAATAAGATTTCTTGTTATGATAATGAAGATGATTCACAAGTTAAATAGGTAGAATAGAGGCTTTGATGGTGATGGTGATGATGTTGATAATTAATCACATTTAAGTGTGCTCATCATGATTAAAGCTTTGTGATTCACAAGTAATTTTGTATTCTTAACGTACATATTTTTATTCTGAATGTATTAAATACTGACTTAGAAAGATTTATTATATTTTGAAAGTGCCCGAAGTCGTCCAACTGTCGATTATTTTAGACATGTTATAACTTTATAAAATACTATACTATAAAGAGTTTACTATAGCTAAGTTGTGGCACCTCAACCCCTCTTGTCTTTTTTTTTTTTCTCCTTAATTCTCTTCATCTTAGTTACATCAAACTTATATAGATATATACAATCTTCTACAGGAACTATTAATCACGAATTTGGTCATCAAGTACCACATTACAAATTTTACAAATACAATCTTTCTAATTTATCACATGGTATCAAGAGTAGTATTTCTTATTCCCCTTTTAAATAAAAAATTTAAATGGCACTACACAGTATTAGATTGGAACTGTATGGCTAAATAAATAATGAAACATGGCGTGCCACGTTGCTTATAAACTTTAACACCTGCTGTGGCACATGCACTTGAAATTGCACCACACAACTTTGATCTTCTTCTTCTCTAAGATTTGACCCAATCTAATCATTTATTGGCTACATGTTTCTTAAATCAATCATGTATGATTCTTGTATTCAACCAATTTCATTTGACATCTTACCAAATAACAAATATGTACCAACATTGAATAATATTTTAATCAATACCGTATTAGGGGGAGGCTCAATAATTAATTTTGCAAGCATTAGCAGAAAGAATCTCACAACAAATTGTCAATATATGATTATTCTAAATGTTAAATTTATTTAAAAATAAATTTACTTTGAGTATCTTATGGCCTAATTTTGGTGTGCCCTAGGGGTAGTGGGCTCACTTGTGGGAGTTTTACGTTGAGTATCCCGCGGTTTCCCACACATAAATTTAAAAATAAAATAAAAATAATGATAAATATTTAATAAATATTTATTTTTACTATTTAAAAGTGGAGAAAGTGCTTTTTTATTTTTATAAAATTAAATAGTTGGTGTATACACTTGAATAGAGAGAAATGATGGTTACTGCCTATTTATTTTTCACAAATTTTATAATTATTATATGAACAACTATTATTTATATTAAAAGTTTAAATTTTATAGTCATTTGATACTTGTGATTTATACAGAAATGCATGCATCTAAAATTTTAGAAAAGTTTCTCTATTATAAAAAAATAAATATAATTAAAAAATACATATCAATTGATATTAAAATTAAAAAAAAAAAAAAAAACAGCCAAACAAGAGGCCCAATGCATTCGACGGGTAAAAGCAGTTGTATGGATATGGGGGTTCTAATCGTCGGTGACGGATGTTTGTCGGTCGTACGGCAATCCAACCGTCAAATAATTGAGGCCGTACATCTGCTCAATTAAGAAGTGGGCCATTTACATTCGAAAATTCTAATGTGCCATTGTTCTCGTGAGTCGTGACTCATGCTAAAGTACAAAATGTAAATTTATTATTTAAAAAAATTGTTTAATTAAATTTACATTTTATAAATTACAATACTCACATCAAATGATTTGCATATTTTATAAAATTATTTTTTTAATTTTCACATAAATCTTCACTTTTTTAATTTTATAAAATTAATTGATTTTAATTTATTAGAATGTATTATTTATTTTAACTTATATAATGTGAGTATTGTAATTTAAGTTGAGTCAGCACAATATAAGTAAAAATATATAAAAAAACAAAAAACAAAAAAAAAAAATGTTGATTGTGGATACGTGGATACGTGGCAGCTTCTGGTTAATAGAAAAAGGGAAGAACCCCTCTATCCCATGTCCCGAAGTTCACGTGAAGACCTCTTATCTTATTAGGATCTTTCCGAATCTTCGTCTGCCGAGGCCGTCAGTTTCGTATCGTACACGAATCTTCGTGTGCACTCCTATGCTGCAAAATGCAAACATGATTAAAAGTCGTCGACCGACATGAGTACTAGCCTCGGCTGGCTTCGATTAATGCATGATTGACTCTATGCGGCGATCCATAACTAGTCATTTGGCCGCAAAGAACACTATATTAATTTACATTAAACAAATATAATGTTTATATAAACTGACTTTGATAAAATTATATTCTTTAAATTGTAAAGTTTAAAAATAAAAAATTGAACTAATCAAATTTGAAAAGCATGAAAAAGAATTTGATTAATTCAATAACAATAATTTTAATGAATTATATAATCAAGAAAAAAACATTTTTGACTAATTTATCTCCACTTTCTTGTGAGTCCCATGCCTATTTGAGTGCAAGATAATATTGCTTGTACTAAGATCAGAACTAATGCTATCCCTACTTCAATGAAGTCTTCTGTAAACAACAAAACCATAGCCAACACACCCAACTTGCAAGACCGTGTGTGGATCTATTAGATGATAAATTCACATAGTTTAAAATATTATTTTCTTCTTAAAATTAAATTCAATCTTAATTAGTGTCTATTTGTTGCATCATTGGATTGAGCATTATAAGTAAAAATATTTATATATTAGATTTTATTTTTATTGTAAAAAATATACTAATAGTTCCTGTAATAATTTACATAACCATCCAATTATTTTGATCATAGAATGGGTCTCACTTTATGCTCAGGCTTTGCAATCTGTATGTATGTTCAACTTATCTTTTTAGTTTTTATACGACTAGATTGGAGTTTGAATCCATGTGGGTTGGAATCACCCGTTATAAGAATACGATTTATGAACCGCATTATTTAAGTGAAAGTGATTTCATATTAATAAATGAGACTTTGAGTCAATTCAAGGTATGATTTGGACTGTAATTCAAACGGGTCCATGTTATTTGAACTCAAACTCGAGTTCTTAAATAAAATTAGCTTAAAAGGCTCGCACCCAAGTTCAACTTTCATTCTTACATTCTCATTCTTTGTCACTAAAGGGTCATTTCTAAGTAGAGTAAAAGCTTGCATGAAATAAATAAATAGTTATCTTCATATTAAACTAAAGAGATGATTAAGTAATGAGGAGTAATTCTATGTTGTCATTTATCAAAATATACTACAATAGATTATTTATCATAATATACTACAATAGACTATTTAATGTAGTACGTTATACATAATACATTTCATGCAACAACTTCAGATTCTCTGGTTCAAGTCAAGTTTAAGGTTCGAATCAGGCTTTCGAGAAGGGTATAGCTCTTGAAAAATGCAAGAGTTGAGAGTAGAGCAATTTTAAATTGGGCTCTTGTTTTTAGCCCAAATTGGACTCGACCCACTTTCCAACTTATCAAAATATTTCACTAAATTTATAATCAGGTTCGACTACTGTTGAAAGTTGAAACCCAATTCAATTTAATTCCACATACAAAGTTGCAAACACTGTCAATTGAATTTATCAGAGTTACTCCACCTATTAAGTTAGCCGTTTGGACGGAAAGATGAGTCCTAACACCACCCACGATCCCCATCTCTCATCCTCCTCTCCACCCTGACCATCCAGAGTCCTTCTACGAGAAGACCCAGTTGGATAAACTGAGGCAGAAGCCAGAGCAAGTGGCTGCACCAGCTCTCCAGCCTTACATTTCCTGATCTTTATATATCCGTAGTGTTTTGTCACCGACGGCAATTGCACTGCAATTATTGCAGTGAGAATTGAGAGCAAGGAGCTGGACGAGCTGCTGGGGAGAGGCGTAACGCTGGGAGTTGGAGTCGCCGGAAAAGGATCTTTCGTTGAACGAGGGAAAGAGAGAAATATGAAGAGTTTTATCAAATTTTCTCGGATTGGTAGAAAAATGAAAAATTGAGATTTTCTCGTTCTTTCCTTTCATTATCCAACGAAGACCTCTACCTCTCGTACAAAAAGGCAGCCTAAGATTTGTTTATGATTAGTGGAACAACTGTTAAAATTATTTGAAAAAGTTTCTCATCTAATAGAGTGAAAGTCGGTTTTACAAGTCTTAAATAGAAAGAACGTAGACTCACGGTTGAAGCTCTTCTATCATTAAAGTAGGCCTGGGAACCGATGTGGGGAGACCCACATCGGTAGAGAAGGAAGGGAAATGCGTGATTATACGAGGTCAAGCCCTCTTAATCACAAGATGCGTTTTGGGCTAGGCCATGTGGACCCGGGCCCAAGAGTAAAAATTGTGCAGGCTCGAGTGTGTGCGAGGCCCAGAGCGGACAATTTCTTTTTGAGTAAGCCCTAAGCCCTATATTCAGGTCAGGTCCTTACATTAACTTTAAGGGGTTGACTTGATGGTCAATTTCTAGATTTGTTTGTGCGAGATTTTAAGATCAAGCCTCACTCATACAAAAAGAGTCACTTCCCTTATTTCTATACCTAACATGTGTAGATTGAAATGTTTCATAGTTCAAGTGAATTAGATACTCTACCGTAATCTTTGTATATATTTTGGTGTAATTCATACATTCATTTGTCTATTGTGACAAACGATTTGATGTTGGTGTGAATTTTTAATTACTTTTGCTCTTTATTTTCCATCAACTCAAAAACCATAGCCCTTCAAAGTTTTTTTAATTTCAAGTGTTAAAACTAACGAGATACCTTTTATATAATGTTTTCAAAGTTCTAAAAATACATAGGAATTACTATAAAAAATTGTAAGAAAAAAAAAAATTCCTCTATGAGCCACATGAGCCATGCATGTCAAAAACCCATCTTGCCTCTACCTGTTCATTTGCCTTCTCATCTCTATTATCATCGAAATAGTTGAATGGATATCTTATGTTACATCGTACCAAAATAACATATGGAGCAATTGTTTTTTTTTAATTTATATGTGGGAAACTGAGGGTTTCCAAGCGTAAAATTTCCATAGGTGAGCCCACTACTCCTAAGGTATACCAAGATTAGACCATGGGGACTCGAACCCACAACCTCTTGCTTTCTAAGACGGGAGCCAATTGTTTTGTAATCAAATAAATTATAAAATATTTGTACTATTAGAGTTGTAGATTATTTATGAAATGAACTACTACTACGACTTGTGGTATTCACTCAAAGAAAATAACATTACATATCTGAACAAAGTAATAAACTACTAAAATACACCACCAAAGTGGCCATGAACATGCAAAACAGTATAAAATAAACAAAGATAGGCATTCAACTTGACTAAGTGGAAATGGAAACCCAGATGATAATGGGCTAAACTCGAGTTCAGCCTATTTCAACACTCGAGTTCAGCCCATTTCAAAGAATAGGAAATGTCCTATTTTTGGGTACGATGCTGCATGTCTCTAACTTGAAAGTTTTTTTTATTTTTCACAACAATGTCATACATGTGGATGGAATTGAAGTTGGTGAAATCCTTAGGGAGGGAGATGAGATCGACCGACGACTTCTTGTGGTACTGAAGGAGATCGTGGTGTCTGTAGTATGGCTCCCATCCAAGGGCCAAGAGCTTGCTGTCGAGCAAAGCGTAAGAAGTGATAATTTCATTTGTAGGAGTGTGGATCAGGACCTTGCTTCGGACATTGTTCGATTGCCGCCTGCTGTTGGATTCCGTCGCCGGATTCTGGAGATGGATTACACCCTTCTTGAACACCCAGACCCCAGACATCAGTGTTTTGGGTGTCTGACTCCGACGGTGGTGGGAGGGAGAAATGAAGGTGTTTATATATAAGATTTGTTGGGTGCATGTGTTTTAGTGAGAAAGTGGGCCTACTGTGGGCCTGAGGAGGGTACAGGGCTACAGACATGTTAAGGACACGGTTACCGTACGTGGGCCTTGATTGGACAGAATCCAGTATATGAAGTGTGGCCCACTTGTTGAATCTAGAAAAAAACAAATTTAGTGTCTCTGAATTTGCATTGTTAATAATTATTCAGGCTCTCTCTTTCTCACACACAATTTAAGAACTCGAGACTCGTTGACATAGTTGACATTCTTGATTTGGAACATGTTTTAACTTGCTCTGAATTCTCACAAAACATCTCTCTAAAATACTCAAAATTTAGACTCGATTTAGAGTCATAAGTAACTTAGTTTTTCAACTCGTCTCAAACAACTCTTTCACTCATTGCACTCAAAATTTAATTGAGTCAAGCAACTCAATCAAGTTTTTCAAATGGACTTAGAAAAACTCTAGAATCATCGATTGACTCGCTTGACTCGAAATCCAAACGGGCTGATAACCTAGACCAACTTGTTTGGGTTTTTGTGAGTTCTTAAGCTATTCTCTCACCAAAAGTATACACGAATACAAATAATTCATGGAGGTTAACACAAGGTGGGATGTGCCATAATAGGTGAAAGGTTTCAATCAAATGAAGAGAAAGATTGAAGATTAACCAAAAGCAAAAAAGATCAGTCTTTTGTGAGATTTACAACCACATTTGAAACTCAGATTTGAATATTAATTAAGTGAAGTAATTAAGTTGAGTCTATCAACTTGAATTAGAATAACTTATAATATTTTTTACTCACTCGACTTAAAATATTATCGAAAATGAAGGTAAATTTAAAATTTTAGATAAATAAAAAAATCACTTAATATTAAATTTACAACCGTAGAAGGTCAGTAAGTGAAAGACACTGTCATTAAGTAAAATATTTTTAGTATCTAATTTCACAGTCCATGTGTGCCAAATGTAAGTAGGACAGAACTAAGGTGGGGCTAGCAAGGCCATAGAGCGCATGCTCCCAATTTCTAAAAACCTCTATAGTTTATGAAAAATTTTAGAAGGCCCTTCAAGATACAAAAGAACTTGCATTTGGCTACTAAAAAATTACAGTTTGAAAGTTAGGTTCTCTGTAAGAAAAAATAAATTATTCTCTCTTTAACTTTTACTTTGATACAAAAATAAAAGCCAACTATCCTCCCACAGGCATTTTTTGTATACAGACACGAATTTTACCATGATACCCAATTTACACTCCATCTGTCGTACTAAAGAAAAAAGAATGCAGAAATTCATAAACAATGCAAATCGGCTTATCAAAATCCATAAACAGTGTAAATCGACTCATCAAAATTCATCAACAGTATAAATCGGCTCGCCGAAATTCACATGAACAAAAAAAATCAGCCCTCGAAATTTTACTGTTCATACGAAGGGTAAAATAAAAAATATACTAAAACTCGTTTTGGTAAACACAAAATACCTGTGAAAAGATTACTGACCAAAACTAAATTATTCTCTCTTTGACTTTTATTTTGATACAACTAGAGAATAGTATAAATATCAAAGTTGAATAGTTAAATGATCTACATTTCAAAACTCTACAAAGTCGGTGAGAAAATTCCTTCAAGATACAATATATAGACAATATCAAATACAAAGTTACAAAAATATCCTTATTATTCTAAAAAAAATCGAGTCAAGAGCTCTGCTCTCAAACTACAAAAGGGGGTGTGCTACTCCATTAAACCATTCTAGCTCAGCCATTGGGCTCAACATCCAATATTATTAAGATCATCACTGGTGTGACCTCCCACAATTAATTTTTTTTCTCAAGACGTGAAATCTCTTCTTTCTTTTTTTATTGTTGAGAGTGATTTTGATGATATAACCTTACTGTGGTGTCGGGAACAATTGTGAGTGGTTTATCTATAAATTGATTTATATTCTTTGATTTTAAAATTCCTCTACTTTACTAATCTTTTCAAACATCTAAAAATGTATTACCAATTACCCAAAAGAAGAAACATTTACCCCTCAAATATAGTTCACAAGGTTATTAGAATGGTAAAGAAAGTTTTTAAAAAAAAGACACGTAAATGAGAGTGAAGGGGCTCAGTTGGTCATTTCCTTTCATTACTCCCCCTAGATTCAATGTCCAAGAAACCAGTTATTTGGTTGGCTGGGATTAAATACTGACGAGAGAGCTGAAAATCAGCTAAACTTTTTTAACCCATTAAAATGGGTTTTGATTTTACTCTAGAGTAACAGGAAATGAGAGTGGGAGAAACAGTTCTGCGGTGGGAAGAAGAGGGAGTATGAAGAAGAGAGAGACCTGCAAGTTGAGAATAATAAAGAAAGGAAAGAGCAAACCTGATTCGAAAGAGGAGAGAGACGATGAAAAATAAAGGGTGGCTGCGAGAAGACAGAGGGAGGAGTGAGAGAAGAGAAGGAGGGAAGAGAGGAGAAGAAGAAGAAGAAGAGAAGGGAGGAGAAAGAGAGATGGGACTGGAAGGAATGCATGAAATCCGGAGAGTTCTGCGTGGAAAGAAGAGGCAGAGAAAGTACGGAGGGGCAGAGTTGGACGTCTCAGGGAGCCGTGTATCATAAGTTAAAATAATCGGTGTAAAAATCAAAATCTATTAAAATGAAAAAGAGTTCGTCGTCTGGAACACTTAAAATTTCAGAGCCGGCACTGCTCACAGGAACCATCATCTTCCAATAGCAGTCTTACTATTTCTTCAATTTAAAAGGGAATCAGTAAAGATAAGAAACCCAAAAGACCCTCCTCTGCAAAACCCACTGATCCAATGCAGTCCTCGCCTCTAAACTTTTTTGGATGAGCAAATTTAGGGTATTTTTCATATAATGATTTTTGCCGTACGGGTGGGTCATGGAAATAAGACTAGGGTGGGTCCCAAAAGCAATTCATGGATGAAGAAAATTTGAGATTCGTAAGTAAGAGGGGAACAACAGAAGGAAAAGAAGACAGATGAGAGAAGCCAAGAAATTAGAAAAAATCACAGAGATCTAAAATTGACAGATTTTGTGTTCGTGTCTTTTTGTTTTTTCTTTCGACTGAGGTATTCAGGGCCATGGTTGTAACCCTCGTTAAAACTGGATATAGGCCGATATGGTCGATGTCTCTATCTCTACTCCTTTTTTATTTTTTTATAAATATCAGTTATTTATTTATGAAAAATATTAAAAAAATTGAAAAACACAAAAAATCGGCTGATATCTAGAATTTTTTTAAATGAAGATATCGGCTGCCAATATACATATATTGTTGATACCCCAGTGTACAGTCGATACCTATCATATCGGCCGGAATAACTCAGTTTTAAAAATCGAGTCGAGATTTGTATCACGTGTCAGGGCCTTTTGAGTACCCAACTAGTCTTCTAAGAGTTCACACACCCCAGGTAAAATTACAGGAGAGGCCCCTTGGATTGGGATAAGACTCGAATTCAACTCACTTCCAGTGGCGAGATCGTGTCCGACATACCAACTCCTTAAAATTCATGTCTTCTTTTTTTATTGTTTGTTTTGAATTTTTTTTATATTTTACATTTTATTTTTAATTTGAGATTGGGTGATTGGAAACTTATGTACAAGAGGTATAATTTTGAGTTCTATTTTGAGATGTGGTTAAAGAGTGGTACGCCGATGTTAATTTATTTTAAAGACTAAGTTGAGTTAGATTTAGATGAGTAAGATTTTAAATTATCTAAATTAAAATTTAAGATGTTAATTACGATATCATAATAGATTGTTTAATATAAATACAATTTGCACTTAAATTTATAGTAGCGATCCTCACATGGGATTTTTGTGTAACCAGATACGGGATTGAGTAGATTTCCCACTTTATCCTTTACCCATGCCGTACTGACAACTTAAAAAAGTAAAAAATCTAGGCCGGCTAGCCGATCATTTCAAAACGGTGAGCCATGGATTTTTCATGTGTTTGGTTCGGGTTTTCAAACGATGCCGTTTCTCGACCGATTTCTACAAAACAAGATATCAAAATTCATCTAATCTGAATTTTATGAATTTCGGGACTGATTTTAAGTGAAAAAGGTATAGTTTTAGGCTTCAAAAATCGTACCCAAATAATTAAGAGGGAAGACCATTTTTCTTAAATTCTTTAGGTACGATTTTTTAAGCCCAAAACTATATCTTTTTCACTTAAAATTAGTCTCGGAGTTCATATAATTCAGAGTAGATGAATTTTGATACCTTATTTGTATAAATCGATTCATAAACGACTTCGTTTGAAAATCTAAGCGAAAAATTCACAGGTGATGAACGAGCCCGGCTCGCCGTTAAGATTTTTTGGCGAGCCGGCTTCTCACTTTGGCAAGCCGGTTTCTGACATTCCATTCTTTTTTATTTTTGGTACGGAAGGTGAAGGGCAAAATGGAAAATCCACTAATTCCCGTGTCAGGTTACACAAAATACCTGTGGAGGATCTCTATCCTAAATTTAAATTGGACTCGAGTCTAAATTCAAGCTTTAGGGCTAAGTTAGGCCCTTAAATGCAAGGCCTGGGATAATCCAATTTTAAATAGGGCACATTTTCAGTCCGAATTTGACTTAGACCCAATCTCAATGCAACATATATTTATTTATTTTCAAGATGGCTTAGTGTGAATTGGGCTCAACTCCAGTTGCACCAATGTTTCAATTGAGAATAACTTGATTTGACTCAACTTTAATATATTTTTCATCAAAATATATGTCTTCTTATATTTCTTTTAAATAATAATAGCCTCCACACCAAATGGGAAGAGACTTGCCAGAAAATATTTAATGAAATTATACCTAAAAAACAATTAAAAAAACGTCAAATCATCTTACTCAAATAAATTAACCAAATACACATGGATGTAGCTCAACTGGTTACCTCTGCCTCAGAAAGCTGGAGGTTGCGGGTTCGAACCCCTATGGCCTAACCTTGGTGTGTCCTAGGGGTAGTGAGCTCATCCATGAGGGTTTTACGCTGGGTATCCCGCGGTTTTCCACACATAAATTTAAAAAAAAAATTAACCTAATCTGCATGGATTCCTAAAAAATTCAACTCTTTTTTATGAAAAAAAATATATCCTTTTGAAGTGATCAACATTGTAGATATAATGCAGAATGGGCCCCACAATTGCTGATGTTAGAAAATTTCCCGGGTTGTCATTCATTTTTTTCCTCTTCAATGCCCCATTCTTAACAATTATTACCAGTGATTGAAAAGTTTAGCATCTTCTAATGCCTTTGTCTTTTTATAAAAGTTCACCAGATTTTTTAGGCCTCTGATGACAAGATTAATAAATATAATTAATATTAACGCACGGTCAAAACGGGCGCATCTAGTGTAGTGGTATCATAGTACCCTCCCACGGTACTGACCGGGGTTCGATTCCCCGGATGCGCATTTTTCGTTTTCCAAGCCCACATTTTCTTTTGGCTTTTACGGCAAATAAGGTGATACAAAAATATTTTCAAAAAAATCAGCTAAAACTTATATATTGGGGCAAAATGTGAGCCATGTTTTAGTCGTAAAAATTTAATTTTATTCAATGTTTTAAATTTCATAAGGTTAATTGGATAAGAATTGAATTCATAGGTAGATTATATTTTATTATATTTTCCTTTTTACTTAATAATATTACCATAATATGTTGTGGTTTTTGCTGCCATTAAAATTTTTCAGATGCGTTGATTGTGTCCATTTGTTTACTATTTTTGGGGCCCTCCAATAATAGGAAAATCATAGTAGGAGTGTAGGACTCTTCTGGATAAAAATTTAAAATGTGATGAGATAACCTTAAAAATTGACTGATATTTTAAATATTGGCCAATATTTTTGAAAAATATATATTATTGATTCATTTACTTAGATAAAATATTAACTAAAATTTACTTCACAAAGAGTTGTTCAACCAATAGACACTTTAGCTCATGAACTAAAATTCTCAACTCTAAGTCACAAAATAAACCCCATGTTCCCTTAAGGTGGTTCTTCATGAATTAGATAATAGCCTCGTAGGGCCCAACTTCGCCATAATTACACCCCATCCCCACTTTACACCCACTTACTGTCATCAATTCGATTTTTACTTAACTTGATCCTATTCTAAGTTAGATTTACCATTGATGTAAATTCATGAAGTTTATAATACTAGATAAACTAGAAATATGATTTTATTTATGTAATTGAAGTGATTTTTTTATAAGCATCAAGCTAAGATCTTTCCAACCCCATAAGAGCCCATGTGAGCCCTACATGGAAGTATCTCAAATAAGGCACTATAGGTTTTGGTTGAGCTCATGCTAAAATGTTCAAGTGCAAGTGTTAGAGGATGGAGTCCACCTTATGATTAAAAAAAATTATATACTCAAATTATCATGAGAGCTATTAATGAGACCTATTGAAACTAAATAATTGGATAAATTTTTTTTTAATAGCTTGGCCCTTGTGCCCAGATAGCAAATTGCCCAAGCGCTTTGTAGATTTATAATGACCACTAAATGAATCATTATTCATTTCTTATTATTGTTATTATCATAATTTAAACGCTAATGCTGCAACGTGGTGCTATATGTCATTAAAATGCATTTTAATTTATTTATGTGCGAAGAGTAGTAGCGTATACCAATATTGTTATTAATTTAAAATTTTAGACCCTCTTTGGTGGTCTAGAAGTTGCTCACAGGATAAGTCATTAGCTTTTCATAATTTCATAGAATGATCAAATATAAAAAGTGTCGCATTTCAATTAATTCAGATTGATGATAAGAACGACTCCAGGTATAATATACATAATTTCTGCATTCTGATTACAAGAGAAAATAGAATCAGAAAATATTCATGTCTGCTGGGTATCCTGCAGTTTCTCACACGTAAATTAAAAAAAAAAATATTCATATTAATAATGCCGAGTAAAAATTTCCATTTGAAAGTCCTAATTTATGAATTAGATGGCTCAAAATTCACCAATATCTAAGAGACGAGTTTTGCCTCAAATTCTCAATTCAGTGATGCATATAATGAGTGTCAAATTTAAACAGATGATAATTCACGAGACTAGAAGCAGTGGTTTATATTAATTATAGATAAATATTAATTTTTTATATAAAAATAGAGTATATATACCAAATGCCATCAACCTTGTCCGTCCGTTCTTGAAGTAAACGGCAAGTTTTACCCATATTAAAATTAGTGTATATACTTAAAAAACAACCTTTTATACAAGTAAAATGAACAAAGAAAGGTATAGAAGGATACAATATACTGCATTGAGATAATATATAATTTATGATAGAATAAGTGAACGTGAAAGACTTAAGAAGTCGACTCCTAATAATATATATAATATTATATTCTCACTGTCTCAAAATACTTATCCTATTTTTTAAAAAAATCTAAAGAATAAAATAAATATAATTTTTATTTAATGTAAAAATAAAAAAATTGGACAAGTAATTTAGAACAATTTCAAAGTCCATATAGGATAAATATTTTGAGACGAGTATATGATAAAAAGACGATCATACATAATCAGTGTCTGCATCCAAAATTCACATTCTATCTCTACTAGAGATGTCACCAATTAATCCTTTGACCGTTTGACGTGCTGGCTACATTTAACTATATTTAAGTCTTGGTTTGTATTGTAATCATCATTTTACACGTGGCTGTCTAGTTGCGAGAGCACTATCTACCAACCTTTACATTGCATTTCAAGACAATAATATGAGACGTAGCTTAAAAAGTATATGACAAAGACACCGATGCTTTTCAAGAAAGGGGCGTCCCCTGATTCTTTCTGTCGCCATCGAATAGTGAATAGTTTGAATATGAGGTTGTAATTTGAACTAATTAAATTTTTAAAACTGACTTAATTACTTCTCAATCATAGTAATTTCAGATGAGCTGTATACTTTAGAAAAGATCCTTCAATAAATCACCACCACTCCAATTGATGTACCCATGCCCAAGTGTATAGGTCTTCATGTCTCCACAATTTATAACCACTCTCGCTTGATCATGGTTTTATAGAAAAGTAGAGCTTGAACAACTGACAACAGTTTGATAGAATCTTAGCAAATGATGACGTTAATTATCAATTTCTCCATCAGCCATTTATGGCAGGGCTTAGGTAAAAAAATTATCAAAACCAATTACAGAAATGGAAGCATCTTACAAGCATAGTATGATAAAAACAAGTTTGTAAGCAAGGTCTTCAGAAATTTTGGAATACATTCATATTCATTTAAGGAGAAAAAAAAAAACATCTTACCATCTTTGTTTTCACAATTTCCAGACCGAAAAATCGATGCTGGGAAGAAGAGGTCCCACCTATTTTTACATCCTACACAAAGCTTCATAGAAACCAAATGTTGTATTTTTGGTCTGGAACCAATCTCCACCTAATAAGTTTTATATAGGTTACACGAACAAAAATCCCTGTTAGAAGGAAAAAGAATCACGGGATTGATGATGACTGACGAATGTTTTTATGGAAACGAGAGATTGAAGGAGAGATGCACGGGGACAAAGGAGTGTGCATCCCCTAGAACCAAAGCCTCCATGTTCTTTGTATAATTACACGGCAGCCAGTACCGTAAATAAATGTTGCCTCTTACATATAGACCCTATGCAGAAGAAATCACCAAACATCACGCAGATACCTCCCCTCCATTTGCAGATTCTTTACAAAGCTCTCAGTTTTGGAGCTATCCAAAGATCCCTGAAGTAAAATTTTAAGGCTTTCATTTAGTAACTGATAATTCTAATCAATGAACTACACGATGCCAGCTTAGGGAAAATATGCTTTCTGTTTAAATTTACAAACACAGATGGGACCCACGTCTCCATCAGATAATCTAGAACCAAATGAACAAACAGATTTGGAAACAGCCAATAGGATGGGGCCGAATATGAAGCCTCTGATCAGGGGTGAAAATTTTGCCCAGACCGATATCTCGGCGGATAAAATTCTCTCCCCTCTTTTGTGTGTTTTTTAAAATATCAGCATTTTTTATTATTTTATTTTTTCTGAATTAAAAAAAAATAATCCAAAAAAAAGCTTTTAAAAAAAAAATATGAAAACGAAAATATCAGCTGATATTGGTCTGATATCGGCCGAGATATCAACTCGGACAGGCCAATTCTGATTTTTTTTTAAAAAAAAAGACCGATATTATGTATATCAGCCGATATCGACCGATATATATCGGCCGAGAACTACCGTGTAAGGCACTGAAACCCGTATCATATCGGCCGATACGAAAGATATATTAACCCCTGCCTCCAATGATCCAATGTCAAATTGGAAACGACGGAAGAGAAGAAAAGAATTTGTAAGCTCCTTAAGGAGTGAGAGCAAAGAAGTAGAGATCTTGAGCACGTGTCATCAAGGACTATAACAGTAGAGTTTTAGTGAAAGATAAAGAAATTAAGGAGATATGGAAAACCTACTTTAAATACTTGTTGAACACTCAATTGAAAGATGGAAGTAATATGAAAGAAGAGGCAAATAAGGGAGTGGTGAACAAAATAACAAAAACTGAAGCAAATCAAGCCTTGAAAAAGATGAAAAGAATAAAGTGCTAGGAGCGGATGTTTATGCTACGTTGGATAAGTGATTTAACCCTAAGGGATAAAATTAGAAAGAAATGCATTAGGATAATTTAAAAATAGATCCGATATATCACAAATTGAGAGAACTCATTTGAGATGGTTTAGTCATATTAGTAAAAGACCAAATTCAGCCCCAGTGCACATAGTTAAAGAGGCTACATATTGAAGACACTACAAGGAGAGGACGACCTTTGAAAACATGGAGTGAATTGATAAAAAAGACATGTTAGATTGTAAAGTGGATGATAGTATGGTTTATGATAAGGTCAATTGAAGAAGAAGAACTCATAAAGCCAACTCCAAATAGATGGGATATTGATTGTTGATGATGATGATAACATCCAAAAGGCCCAATAGGATGGGAGCAAGGGCCAATAGGATGGGAGCAATGTCGGCCAAGTGTAGGCAAGCTAGCAAAGTGTTGCATGATAGATGAGTGTCATGTAGATTAAATACGAGGACGGTTTTATAAAATAACCATTAGCCCGACAATACTTTATGGAGCTAAGTGTTGGGCAATTAAGAAAAAACACGTAGACAAGGTAATGACGATAGGAAAGTATACGATGGATTAAAAGAATTAGGAAAGAATGTAATAGAGAGACCATGGAAGTATAGAAGAGCAAATGAGAGAGACATTTAAGGTGGTTCTGGCATGTATGTAGGAGAGAGAAAATGGCCCCAACATTAAAAAATAATGAAAGAATGCAAGTCAAAGGAATAAAAGACGAGCTTTAAAAAAAAATAGGTGGAAGATATGATGGACTGTGAGTTACAAAAGGAAATGGTTTTTCATACGATTGAATGAAAGAACTCAATAGATGGGATTAGTGGCTTTGGTGACAACGATGAACCAATGGTCCATTCTAAATAGAGGCTCATTTGGATTGTTGATATCATCACGTAAGCGAAAGCAAATGCTCAATTGTAAAACAAAAAGATGCTCTTTCCAATCAGCCCTAGTTTCCTTGTCCACGGAGACAAAATTTGAAAAAGGATTTTCAAAAATCTAAGGACTAGAATAGGTGATTGCATACCTGCTCTTGAACTATGGTGTGCAGAACACGATGGACATCCCTGGCCATGCCTTTGGCATCACCACAAACGTAAATGTAACCACCTTGTGAGATTACATTCCAGATGTAGTTGGCCTGAAAAAATGAACCACCAATGCTTAGGATTCTGGGAAAAATGCAATTTGTTTACAACAAGAAACACGAGACATCCTTTCAGCTGACCTTCTCTGCCATCTTGTGCTGTACATATTCCTTGTTCGGACCTTCACGTGAGAAGGCAAGAATCAGCTCAGAAAGCGCACCAGCTTCGAGAAATCCCTTCAACTCATCCTCATATATGAAGTCCTGTAAACCACATACATCAAATGATTTTAGCCCGACCAATACAAAAGCGAGAAGACCATCAGTTTCTGTGTGGATCAATAATCTGGATACAGGATTGAACCAGTTTCTTGCAGACTTGAGCCTTTGAATTAACCCATTAAAATACCAAATTCAGAATCCTAGACCCTAATCCAAGCCACCAGTTGACACCCTAAAGCACGATGCTACCACTGATCAGCAAAACAAGTTCTACATAAAGAGGTTTTGGAAGCTAATTACCATTTGGCGGTTCCTGCAGCCAAAAAACAGGATGGCCGAGCCAAGATTAACTCCAGTTTCTACCAGAGCAAACCTTTCCTGAAAATGGCAAACATGGAGTTTCTTACTTAAAGCCAATCCACCACCAGCGAAAAAAATTAAAATAAAAGCCTTTAAAGGATTTTGACATTGAACAAAAACAAAAAATGTACAAACCTGCAAGAACCCCCTAAAGGGTGCCAATCCAGTTCCTGGGCCAATCATGATGATCGGCAAGGAAGAATCGGCTGGGAGTTTGAAGTTTGATTGTCTTACAAAGATAGGTGCCCAGCTGCAGTCACTGCTTTCTTCTAATGGAATTGAATTCTGCAAAAAGTAAAGTGTTGCCAGTTGAGATAGGAAGCTGATTTTATGATGCAAGCAGAAATATGGACTAGAAGAAAACCCAATGTATTCCTGTTGAATGAACTTGGGGAAACTTGAAACGGCAAATGATCAGTAGATCATACATTCGGTGACGCAAGCACCAGGATGAGATAGGCATCTTCAACCTAAGCTTTCTGTCATTCCAAATTCAAAGGTGCCGGTTCTACTTACTACAAGTTGGCCCCCAAAACTCTTCTCATATAACCTTGTAATTGAAGCCCTTTAATTCTTTACCGGCTTTTATTTTCTTCCAAGTGCAACCAGAACCCTCTTCAATGGCATTCATTGATTTTCTCTTCCATTGAATCCATGCAACAAATTCCACCTATGATCCATCTCAACATAAGCATCTCAGTTAAGCATACATGCATTATCATTTCCTCTTCCATTTAATCCATGCAAAAATTCCACTTACGAACTCATCCCTGATACTGTTTTCATTCTTAACATATCTACGATCCATCTTAGCATAAGCATCTCAGTAGTACATACATACATTGTCATTTTGTTGTTTCTTATTGCGCAACATATTGATGTATAATACCACTTCAAAAACATATTTATATTTAATAAGAATGCAAGTCTAAGTGCCAACATATAAGAGAGAAAAACCCTGCTTTTACTGTTTCTCCAATATTGAAGCAGATAATACTGTATCACTAAATGTTTCACAAAGTTTACCAGGTCAACTTCATTCTCGGAAGTTCTTGAACGAACATTGACAACCCAAAACTATTGCTTTTCGTTCCACCAAATAAACTTAGATTCAATTTGAACCGGAGAAAAAGAAGCTTTCAGAAGGAGAAACAGCTCCCCACTGCATGGAGAAAGTACACCTCACTAATTACCTTTCTCACCACTTCTACATGAAATCCATTTTGCCTCTAACAATGGTGAAACCATTGTTCCCCTCACTATCCATTTCTCCAGGAAAATTGCACCTTTTATTTTCAACTTATCCAAACAGAGCCTTGTTGATATTGTAACGAACTACAAAATGTTTGAACATCTTCAACATAAGTGGATGAAGAGAAACCAGATATTTGAAGTTCCAGAGAAAGATACTTCATGTGACAATAACCAAGACATGCAAAAACGTAACATAAATGATTAATACCTTCATCCAAGTGGAGCACACGCCTTTGTGAATCCTCCCTGTTGGTGTTGGTCCATGTACTAATGCACAAGTGACATGAATTCTCGTAGGAGCCATCCTACAGCATAATTGCAAAACATAAGTAAATCAAACTAAAAGAAATAATACTAAAAATCTGTTTGCATTTGAAACATTGTGCTCACTTCGGAGAGGAAGATATTGAATAGTATCTAGGCTGCAAGCGAGGGGCTATTGCTGCAAAGAAAACTCCAAGAGGCGGCTTAGCTGAAGGGAATTCAGTCATGACTTCCAGGAGACTTCTCTGACTTGCAACGACCCACTTTGCATATTCATCCTGCATAAAGAAGTCCCATGTGAAAGGTGGGTTTTTACTAGAGCCATATTATTGCAGACTTCCAAGAGATTAATCCAAACCTTTCCAGCAGGAGATGCAAGATACTTTAAACGATCAGCTTCACCAGGGTCAGAAGCATGAGTAGCCAATGCAACAAGAGCAGCCTGAATAAAGAAATGTTTACACACATCATGTAAGAATTTGATAATCCTCAAAAGTGATTTAAAGATATACTATGAGCATGCAATATAAAGAAAATACCTTTTTGGGAGAATTCAAAAGATCAGCATAGCGAGTAAGTGCAGTTCTAAGAGTGCAAGGAGATGGGAAGGGAGGTGGTAAGGAACTTCCACTAATTGGTGTGCCATCCTCTTTGTCAACATGGATAGAGAAGAAAGTATCTGGAGTACAACCAAGTAGGTTCTCAGCCTCCTCAACTGTTCCAATACAGTTCTCAGTAAAGACACCAACATGGTCTCCTGTTTCATACCTGATATAATCATTAAAAGTAGTGCAAATGTCAAGTACATCAATGACCAAAAAACTGCAAAGTCACGTAAATTGTCATATATGTGGGAGAAACAAATATATACATATATAAAAAAACATAACATACATAAATATGCACATATTAACATTTAAAGTTAATGGCTCTCAAGAACAGAAGACTATAAATAAGATTATATTTCTGTGTTCCACTTAAACGTTGATAAATTTCAATACATTACATTATAAGGGAAAACACTATATGTACAGATTTGTTCATAACCATAATACAGAAAGCTGTTAATGTCCAACACAGTTTCAACCCCGCCCCTACCCCCCCCCCCAAAAAAAAAACTATATATATATATAATAGTAATAAATAAATAAAATCTCCAATGGGATAATCTTGTATCTTAGTGGCATTTGTATAGCTCCATCTGAAGAACTGAAATTATTCTATTTTGACCCTTTAGATGAAGTAGAGTCAAGGTTGTACATGGATATCCAATAGCCTAATAACCCAAAGCATCAGACCTAAAATAAATGAGTTTGGACACAAATCATTTATCTATTTTAAGTTGTGGATCCAAATTTCCACCCATATCTTACATCTGTTTGATTTCGGAAACCCACGAACCTGAATATGATGTAAATAGATATTTTTGTGAATACTTTATTCAATTTTTTTAGACAAATAATTTGTTAAATATTGCCATGGATATGATTGAGATGCCTTTCTTTAGAGTTAACACCATTTATTTTTGCTTTGAATTTATATTGAACAAGGAAACATGAAGTGCCAATTCACACTATGATCTGGATCCACATCGTAATCCCCAGAGCCTCTGAGATGTCGATGAAGATGCAGATTCAATTTTCTTTTGTGGATCCCAGTGCAGATGCAGATCATGAACCTAACATCTGAAGCAGCGTCGATATAGATGGTGATCAGGGCTGTCAAGATGTGAGCACAAGCATAACTTGATTGAACCCACGCCTAGTCCACTGATATCCATAATTAAGAGAATAAATAGCATGGATTGTTTTTAAATGATGGAATCTAGATAAGAAACAAGAAAAAGAACTTGGGAGAATAGTACATACGAGAGTCCAGTTCCAGAAATTTCAAATTCCTAGATGAATGCAGGAACGATCAGAAGCTGGGGTATGAAGCTCTCTCCGCACAGCAACATTGGCCCTTAGAGTACATGGCATACCGCAAGTAAGCTTCTAGAAGAAACAGAGAAACTATAATTAAATGTGACTGGGATGCATATCTTCATTGTACCTGCATGGATGTTGAATGTCGTGAACGGCATGACCATTTGCAAGACTCCAGCTCTTATCATGAAGTGCAGCATCTTCATGATCAAAAAATACAACTCGGTATTCTGGAACAGCAGCAGTGTAAGGGGTAGAAGGACTACATAAATCATCTTCATCACGAAGCAATTGATCCAACTCTGGCCACACTTGCTCACGCCTGAAATATGGTAAGAACAAACCAAATCATTAGAAGTTCTACATACCATGTAGTAAGCTGGTATCATTTTCGGAAGTCTATGTGGAAGTTGCAATGAGACCAATCATCAAAGTTCTAGATACCATGCAGTAAAGTCATCCTCAATGCATTGATCATCATCTCCAAGACCCAGAGGAACAAGGCGCTTCCCACCTTATAAAGGCAAAGGGAACAGATGTTAAATTCATAGAAGAAGGGACAAAAACAAATAAGATAAGTGACAGGGAGACAGCTATCAAATGAAGTAATAAAAATCATATTACACTCCTATGGAATGAGCCCTCTGAAGTAATAATAGCATGAACATCTCATAATTCTTTAGTTCATTGTCTTGTTTCATTTTCATGATATGTTTCAAAAGGTTGCTTTTTTAATGATATGTTTCAAAACGTAGATTTTTGCAATTTGACGATCCAACAATTCAGATCATTTGGACATGACAACACTAGAGAGTCTACACCACCACAATTAAAATTTTGTGTCAATTTTCTTTTTTCTTTTTAAAGGTTATTGCATTTCAATTTTTTATTTATGTCTTCCAATCATTAAAAATTTTGGCATGGTAGGCCACTGTGATGCACCGTTGGTACAAGAATGGTGGTGCAGTGAAAGCTACACTTATTATATTGGCAACTCAAGTCAATATCAACACCAAATCCTCTACAATCCGATCAATTACCAACAAAGTAATTATAAGATCAAGTAAACAACCAATTCAAGTTAACCCTTACAAGGCTCAAACCAATATTGTCACAAAACATTTATATAGCATGAAGCAACTGAAGAAAAATAAAGGATGACCAAAAAAATAATGCGACACTGACTGAATGACGAAACAATAGCTCAAGTAGATTGAGGAAAATGAGATTTGTTGATGCTCTAGATCTAAAACTAGCTATATTCTACTTCCGGTCACCATTCCTTATTGAGGCTAAGCATGAATTAATAAGAAGATGATGCACAACCAAGCCATTACTTAGCCTTACAAGGCACCTAATAGTTTGCAAAAAATGTCTCTGACCTCAATAACTAACAAACCTGCAAGCAATTGACAACACCCATTAGGCTTTCAGGAAAGGTATCTGAAACCATGGAAGCCAAATCTTGCATGCCAGACAATTAAATGAGAGTGAACACCTGCAATGTAAGGTTCAAAAAGAATTCCCCTACCATCAATCTTACTAGTAACCACTGAGCTCTCAGTATGCAGGTGGGGATCAACTCAGAGAGAGAGAGAGAGAGATCAAATAAATAAAAAAGATAAGCCCCACTAGAAATGTGCAGGGACAGGTGCATGATAAAACATTCATTACATGTTCCAAAAATAAATGTTGTAACAGACAAGAAAAGTTTTATAATGTGTTTGGATCATTTATTCTCAAGGCCAAACTGAGTAAAGCATGCATGAATTTGTACATATACGATGAAATGATGCATCAGGTCATTTCCACAAAGTGTATGCAACAACATGACACATGTCTAACATATCCAAACTGGTACAAGAAGAACGTAACACAGCATGAATTAGACTTTTTTACTAACTGTAAATGACAATCCTATTTAATTGGCATTGTGATACGATAAAACACACCATCAGAACAGTTACAAGAGCCATCAACTCAGGAAGTATATTGGCACCACATCTGATCACTGATCAAAGCAAGAAAAGGGAATCTACCAGACATGTCACACACAGAGAAACAACAGAATGCCCAAACATTTGCAAAGTCATCTAATCCACTTGCAAGTGATAAAACGTTTGCATCGGATGTAATTCTGTTTCTAGATTAATGATCTAAAGCGCATGAAGTGAACAAATTAAATCAGGCCATGAAAACATAAGTCACATACCCTGTTCAGCAAGCGTCTCGTCTACCACCTTTGCAATCTGTTTTCATTTTTTTTCCAAAAACACACAAATGGAACATTAGCCTCTGCCCAAATGACCAGAAAGCCAGGAAGACAGAATTCAGCTGCCATTTCAGGCAACATGCTATTAAAATAATTATGCTATTTTACTCAAAATACCAGAAAGCTCCCTTTATTTAAAGATGGCATTTGATGGACCAATGGATTAGACCAAATTCAAGGCAGGGATAGTGGATGTACTAATCACTGAAAAATGGAGCCACAGCCGCTGGACCACCTTTCGACATCTCTTCTGGAGTGTTCAAATTGACAATCAAATCATTTACAGGATTCCACTTTGGCGTGGGTTGGCTATCAGTGAATTTTCATTCTGATCCTTATTTCTTGTAATTGTGATTAGGTGATCCACCCATCAAGCCTTGAACTTGAATTTTATGGGTCTGGGGCCCACCTTGTGCCAGCAATCGAGAAAAGCTTTAATCATCACTGTCAAAACATTTGTCCAGAAAAAAAGTTTACACTATTTCAATAAAATCACAGAAATATGTTACATGAGAAGTCCCTTTACCTTGTTGAAATGTTCGTACTGCCTGTTTCCAAGTCCAAAAACACCAAATTGGAGGTTCTGAAGACAGCTTTCTCTCTCTTGGCCCTGGAATCCCCATTCAACAAATAAATAAATAATTTCCAGCCAAATTCAACCTGAAACAAACTGAAGAAATCAAACTTCCGCCATAATTCTTCAAACCTTACCTCTGTAAACCATTTATAGAACCTCGCTGCATTATCAGTTGGTTCACCGTCTCCATATCTGTTAAGAAAATAAAAAAGGTATTGAAAAACATAATTGGTTTGTTTATTTAGTGGATTAGCCCTCACCATATCTATAAAAAAAATCAAAATCCGCACCTTAAAAACAATTAATTTACTGAAAAAAGGGGAAATAGAAAATCGTATTTGCTCACGTTGCTAGGAAGAAAAATGCTATCTTTTCTTTCTTCATTTTCTCTTCGTACTCGTCATCATCCCCGGCATAATCATCCTACCATAAACAATTCGATTCAGATCAACTATAAATTTCTGTGAGGAGGAAAATCCAACGGCTAGGAATTCTACAATTATCAGCAAAAGTTGCAAAAATAAAATAACATCAAGTACCAGATCAACAACTTTGAAAAGGGTTTTCTCGTACCGAGCTTTCCCTTCTTCTGCCAACGCCTAAAAAATCAAATAAAAAATTTTAAAAATAGAAGCAAAAGATGAAGAGAAATGAAGAGCAATTCAAATTCAAATGGGAGAAAGGTCAAGACATCAAATCCTAACCTTAGCGATTCCATCGGTGGTGGAAAAAAGAAAGGGACAAAATAAAGCTTTTTCGAAGGAAAGTGAACAGAAATTCAAACTTAAATGGGAGAAAGGTTAAGAGACCGAATCCAAACCTTTGCAAATCCCTCAGCGGTGCCAGTCTGCGTGCCGAAGAAAATAGTAACCTTCTTCTTGCTCCCATCGTCATCCTCAGGCTCGGCCTCTTTCTTCAAGACCAACGGCTTAGGCGGCTCGACATGCTTGCCGGACTTCTGACCGCCGGATCTCCGCCAGAAGAAGAAGAAGACGCATCCGATGAGGACGGCGGCAGCTGTGGTGAGGATCGCCAGAAATTCACGGTTCTCAAGCAAGATCGCGGCTCCGGAGTATTCAGACGGCAGATCGGTCTTGCCAGTGATGATCGCAGACATGAGTTCCAAGGGAGAGATCTTCATCGAACCCGACATTGATGATTAAAAATTTCCAGAGACGAATATCCCACGGTGTGGATCTTGCGACGGGATTCCGGGCAGTGGATGGCCGGAATTCCCAGGAATCTCGCGAATCGTGAAATGGACAGCGGAAATTGGATTTGCGGAGAGAAAATGGGTAAAAGGGGGTGGAGCAAGGAAAAGGTGTTTTTTTTTTTTTTTTTAATTGGTACTTGAGAGGCCTCAGAAAGAGGATGAAAAAGGTCAAAAGAAAAGGAGTATTTATTTGCGGCTCAGCTCAGCTCATCTCTTGAACTAACTCTTACCAAACTCGACTGGTCAAATCACCTACCTCCGTTTAACCCTGGTTAGTCTCTCTCCCTTGTAAATTTACCATTTTACCCTTATTTATTGCGGCCAATTCTTTCCTTTTTAAATCCAAAGTTTGTTTTACTAATTTCCAACCGGTGTTCTTTTTGACATCAGGTACCATCTCACGGTAATTTAAAACTTTTCATATTTAACCTTTTCACTTAAATTAATTTTCTAATCTTCATAATAAAATAAAAAATTCATTTTATTGTAAGGCACAGTTTGAAGTTAGCAAAATACCAAAATCAATTACCATAAACCAATATTAGAAAGATTTTACAATTTTATTTTAAAAATATTTTTTAGAAAAAAAAATCACTTAAAGTTGTTTACCTATGGATGACATCTCCCCTTGAAGCTCTAAGTGAGACCCACTATGACTGTGATCTTAAGACTTACACCCATATATTCTTTATAAATGGAATTTTTCCAAATCTCAATGGGAGGTTGAAATCTTGTTATCAGTAAAATTTCACTCTCTTAAAGTTTTTTGAGCTGATACCTAATATATATATTAAAAAAATTAAACTATAAAAAAATTTAGTCGTCGATTAAAATATCATATAATTATGTTAAACAATCAAAAAGTTATAAAATTAATAACCAAACGCTCACCTTAATTCCTTTTCCACATTAATTTGAATATTGAGTCTTCTTTTTTCTGCGTAATGTTGAAGGGTCATTAAAATAATATTAATAAGGATTAAGTTTTAGTATCTTAATACTTTTTATCATTAAATTACAATAGAAAAATGGTATTCAAAACATTAAAAAAGTAAGAAGGGGGAAGGGGGAAGAAATAACAAATATTAAAATTATAATATCTTCTTAGAGCTAAAAAGGAAAAGAAATACAAAATTCCAATCACATATAGTAAAACTATAGAGGGTGTAGACAGATTTTCTCGCATTTTAATAGAAAACTAATTTACCCTATTTTGACGGGAGTTTCTTAGTCAGAAAATCTTCAGATTAAAAATCCAAGCAAGGGTAAGTTTCGATTTTCAAGGTAAGTTCAATTTCTCCATCTCGACTCACCCTAGTTAAAAAAACAACCTAAAGTTCTTTCTACCGTGTGGGCTGTTTCTTGGAAAGTCTTGTCATTAATGTTTGGATGTTTGTGATTGTATCAAGTTTTCCCTAAACTAGTGAATCTATAATTTCCAAAAAAAATCTATGTTGTTGCTGAATTGTATCTAACTTTTCCTAAAGTAATTAATCTATATTTATAAAAAAAAAAACCTATTAAGTGGCTATTGCTAATCAATTCTTGACAAACTCTGATAGAATAAAATTTAGTGTGGGAAAAATGCTTAAAATTTAACATTAAAGGGTTAATCCAATTGATTTGGGAGCAAGATCTTTAGAGGGAGTCTCGAGTTCAAACTATAGGAGCCCCAATACTTTCATGGAAATATGTATAGAGTATGGTCCCATCGACTTATCTGATATGTGAGGATAGGGGGGTTTTCACACACCTTGGAGGATTAGTTGAGTGTGACGCCTGAACAGTTCTGTACATAAAAAATGCTTAAAATTTTGATATACTGAATTTTTTTTAATCGTTCATGTAAAACATTGCACGTGAACAGGTTCTCATTCCAGATCAACAATGCCTACTTAATAAATTAAACAATATAGAGTGTTTACGATTTTTAATGAATTACAATATGTTATTTAATATTATATAAAATATAAAATAATATTAGATATCATAAGTCTTAGAGTTTAACTCTAGCTTTTGAGTCTGGTCAGGCCAAGGATCCAAGCTGAATTTAAATTCAAACTAGGCATTCCGAAGCTTAAATAAGAAACTCTAGATTATATGTAGGAAATGTTTTTGAAAGCAAATTTAGATTTGATTAAATAAAACCAATTTTTATTAAAATTTCAGTAGATTTTTTAATTAAGGATAAGAAACTCAGTGGTAGTAGGTGGAATTAAAGGAAAACGATTGCATTTTTATTGTCTAAGTCATTTACCAAAACACAGTCAACATTTAAAATAATGTTTCAATATTGTCATGATTGTGTCCTAATATTATTCAAATATATTGTATGCTTTCTAAGTATTTGTCGCAAGAATGTGAGATTTTTTTCAATTTTCTGCATCATTGTCAACACCTAAGACATTTATATGTTCTTACATTCATATATTGGATAATTTGTAAAGATCGTTCTCTCTTTTGCTTCAATTGTAATTAATGTTGTAATTTTAACAATTGCAAAAGTCATTTATATATGACTAAAATGCCATTTAATATTGAAAGAGTTGTAATAATAAAATATTTATAGTAAAGTATCTCTCATGATAATTTATAAAAAATAACAAGCCCAAAAAATTATACTAAATATGTAACATTATATGGATGGAAGATGGATAAAACTTTTTTCCCATTGGCTTATTCTATCTCTGATTTTTTATAAGATTGGCTATAAAAAATACAAAGTTTATTAAAATCAATTAATGAAGAACCAAAGTGACATAGTTAACATGATTAATTCATACGAAACGTTCTAACCACACGAGTGATACCCACTGCCCTTAGGGTACATTAAGTAAGATCATGGGGGTTCAAACTTGGCACCTCCCACTTTCTAAAGTAGAAGGTTAACCAATTGATACACATGTTGACAATAGTTTAATTAATAAATAGTATGTATAGGATCAATCATAGAGCGAATTAGTCGAACTCTAATTCTTATTTTATAAGATATTTCCTTCTTCTTCTATTTTATAGTGTAAAATCTCCACGTATGATACTCACTGTTTTTAGGACACACCATATAAAACTATGGGGATCGAACACAAAACTTGTAAATTTTTATCTCTGAATTTCTACTTTTTTGCAAGGTTGAGCTGGTCTTGGCACTGTGTTTCATATATAAAATTATGACTGATGGTGAAATTTAAAGATCATGATATCAACAATAAGAATAATAAATTCAAATCAATGTGATACCTCAATGTGAATAATTGCTTAATAAGTCAAAAAGATTACAAGGGGGCATACTTTATTATAATTGACCCTCTCAAATGCTCTATTGTCGTCAGCATAATCTCCTTCAAAATATTTTAACTATGGATATCATTTTTTTACTATGTAGGGATCAAGTTTGCGTTGAATTTGAATTGCATAGAATCCATGGATGGAGTTAGATAGGAAGAGATTGAAAAGTGACTAATTTTTTTTGAAAATAATTGTCTTAATCATACAACTGAGTTTAAATTATAATGACCGAGTTAACTCGGACACAGCTAATTTTTAGAATTATAATTTTTACCTAATTTAAAAATATTTTAATACATAATTAAAGTTTGGGTTAGGTAATCTTAATCAAGGTTCATCTTACATTTGATCCGATTGAGCAAAATACAAGAGCTGAACTAGTTCCTATTCAAATTGCATCCTTAATTGAGATTGTTTAATGCAAAAGATCCAACCGTATATTTTATTTATTGGCATTCAAAGGTGGAAAAAAGGGCCAATTTTGAAAATTAAATGATATGTCTCACATGTATGGCATGCCATACCTCAATCAATGTTCAAAGCAATGTATCCGTTTAACTCCTTTTAAGCATCAATTACGAATTATGGAAATGATAAATTTAGATTGGTGTGAATCATTTTAATTGGTCTACTTGAATATGAAGCAATCTTCTTTCTAAAAATTTACGACGTAACTTTATATAATTCATGAGTCATGAATTTATTAGCTCGTAATTTAAACAAATCTATTCATGGATTTACCAATCTACCATAGAGTTTTTGAGTCAAAATTCGATGTTGTCAATGATTTTTTTTAATAAATTGACATTTGACATTTTTAGAATCTGTTAATTATATCGAATAAAATATATATTCTTTCAATTTGCTATAAATCTATAAAAATTGATAGATAAATTTCAAGATTCTTTTCTAACTCAAAAGAGTTTATTTTCATATTTGGCCATCTATTTTATAGCCAATATTAGATAAAAACTTATATTATTTAAATCAATCTAATTAAAATAAATTAAATATTTAATAAATAATTTCTCAATGATTCATGGCATCTGGAAAAGATTCCAACTAATGACAAATCACCCGGTAGCTTCTCACATTGTTGTCTGATCTTTCGTTCATTGTCATTACATCATCATTGCCATCCATTGATTTGACACTCTCTTATGTGTGTTCAACTTGACTTGTCCTAAGTTCTCAATGGTTGAAGGAGAGGACTTTTTTGAGAAAAATCAACAGAAAAAAAATAAAAACATTAACAAAGTTAATGCTAATTTAATACTATTTTGGCTAATCCATCAAATAATAATAATATTAAAGAAAATTATAATTTTATACACTAATGAAGAATATTTTTTTTGATATATTTAAACACTAAAGGGGACTTTATAAGTTTACTTTTAAGTAAATAAAACAATATTTATTTGCCATGTTTGCTTTTGTATCTGTGTCTAAATTTATAGGTGAACAACACTAAGAGTGTAGAATGACTAAAACAACCTTTACATATTAGTAGTTTCTAAAAATTTAGATTGTAAGACTTGAAAATCAATGATACATGATTGATGAATCTATAAAATACTTTGCATAATATAAATTATTTATAATCAGAACAAACAATTTTAAAGATATTTTAGCAATGGGATTAAAACCCCTTTAAAGGATTTTATCAAAAGTTAGAAGTTAAATTAAAAAAATCCAAGTTTTCGAAAGACTTTTTAATTATTTTTCCACCAAGTGAGATGTGATTGACTTAGGAGGGTAAATATGTAAATTCGGTGAGGTAGGAAGGAGTTAGCCTGATGTGGTTGCACCAGTTCTTCTTCAATCTTTCAGCGACTCACATTATTTGCGTATCTTGCAACTTTCAACTACCACTTGCCGACTAATAAATAAATAATATATATAAAAGCATAGTGCAAGCCAAATGGGCATATTTGACAACGAAAACACTAATTTTATATAATTCCAGTATTATGTAGCAATTTTTCTAGATATTTATGTGAAAGAATTAAATTAGTGGTTGTTGATATACTAATTATAAAAATAAATGTATTTAAATACTATTATTTATTTGATTTAAGTAAGGGTCAATAGTTGATAGGAAGTTGCACTTCAAATGAAAACTTTATTTACTTTAAATTAAGTGACTATAAAATATTGTGATTTTTTTTTCTAAATTCTTGTATCAATATATATATATTTTTTAATTTTGTAGAATCACAAAATCTCACATGAAGAAGGCTAGGTCGATTTTGTAATTTTCTTAGATCTCTAACAAATTTTGATGGGAATTTTTTAAAATTGACTCAAATTGAATAAGAAACTCAATTTTGAAAAATTATTAAAAATTTCTAAAAACTCTTTGGATATCCTTCAATTTCAATTACAAATTAAAATTTCATTCAAAATTGCAAAATTTTCTCTATCTTCATTGTATGAGTCTTGTAATTAGGTATTTAGAGACCCAAAACACCACACATAAGTCTCTATGTTCCTACGCTAGGTCATTAAATTCTTATTTGATTAATTTTATATTTCAATTAGATAATTTTGATCTCTCTTTAACTCAGAATAAAGTAATTATAAAATTAAAGAGTCAAATTAATAATTTCATTTTTCAAATTATCATCTAAAATCAAGATGTCATCAACTTCACATTATTATCAAATACTATATGATGAAAAACTCGTGACTGTATTGTATTAAGTTAGTGTATCCATTGATAAAGGCTCCTCTAAAATTTGAGTACTGGGCACAAATAGTAAGAGTTTAGAAATTAATGACAATGTGGAAAATTCTAGAGAGTACATCCCATTCTCCACGTGGCAAGGTCTTTCCAAATTTTATATACTAAAATATACTGATAAAATATACAACCAAATGAATCTTAAGCGTATATAATTAATTGAGATGTAAAAAAAATTATATAAAAAAATTGTGCATGAAGTTTCATTTTCATTTGATTATTTAATTTAATATTTTAAAATCAATGGTTTTTACTCATTAAAATTTAAAATTCAATAATAGTAAAAAATATATATTTTATATTCAAACAATTCATTATCAAATAAATTTAAAATATATTATTTTATAATATAATTAAAGTATCTCACTTAGAATATTTGGATAGCCTAACTCTTCCAAATGTCAGGGTAGCAATTGGTAACGTGGTGTAACTGGGTCTCTACTTTTCAGGTCCCTGTGGCTTTCACTTATTAATCTACGCGGCTGTACCTGCATCTTTATTCTTTGGAAAAACATATAATAGATAATTATTAAAAGTTAGGGATTTTTGGTGGAAAGCAATATAAAAGTTGTGAATTCAGATTAGTACATTTTTAAAAATTAAAATTGGCTTAGGATGTCAAATACGTCTAGTTAAAGATTTTTTTACTAAATTACCTCTATTTTGTAGATAATTACAAGGATAACAGTTATGACTATTCCACATTGGAGGTGAGACTAATTCCATTACGTGTAGTCTAAAGAAGTTGAACGTAAATCAAATTCAAAACCTCACTAAACCTCACTTCATGAGGCGTGCATCTTCACCGTCATGCCAACCCCTTGAAATTTACATTTAAATTTGGTGCAAATGGCTCAATAATCCTACTTAGACTCACGTTGATATAAATAGTTGACGCATTTTTATTATAGAAACTAGTATCATGCTTTGTATAATTTGACCCGATCAAATTATCTAAATTATATATAACTATTTTTCTTTTAGATTGTATTTTATCATCGTCGTCTAACTATTTATCCTATTAATCCATATTAGAGTTTTTCCATAGGATGACTCTTCATACATATGAAATTTGAATCCACGACTTCTACACTAAGATTTGAGATGAACACAGCCTTTTAGATTATGTTTGAACGAGGCAACAATTTTTTAGTAATTTTCCATTACATAGATCAAGGACTATTAAGGAATTATCTTTAGCAATGAAGTAGTTTTTTAAGAAGAAAAAGAATTTAGCTAAAGATTTAATTCGATCTTACCTTCCGTTTCAGAAAATAGAAGGCCATTTACATTCGAACTTCATAGAGTAACTTGGTGATGTTCTAAGGATAGAACTACTATTCGTGAGAGTTTTATTTAGATTGGGTATGAAATTTTTCACATGCAAATGAAAAAAAAGTAAAGAACCTTTTCTCAAAAGAGACCAATAAAGCAATCAAGGTTTCATAGAATAAAAAATGTAAATAAATTCGCATTTGCTCTTTTTTCCCAATGTAATCGTAAAGAAAAGATCCATTCTCAATACAAGTGGAAAAAAGAGAGGAAAAAATAAAATCTCTTCTCATCTTCAAAATTTATGCTTTCTCACTCTTCTTTCGCATGCAACTTAGCTTAGATAGCAGCCATGCAAGCCAAAACCATGACGAAACCAATGCATGTGCCGAATGCGACACGTGTGGTTGACGAACCACTGTCATCTGCGGCAGGCCCATCATCTGGAGAAGAGGCTGGTGAATCGTCGGCCGGTGCATCTGCCGCAGGGGCATCCGAGTTGGGTGTGTCAGCAGCTGGGGCTGGAGAAGGCGCTTTCTTCGGTGACTTGGCCGGTGGAGAAGCCATGGTTGAGTTTTCAATGGCGGTAGGAATAATGACGCTGCTTACCTGTGTTAGGACTTCGGTTGTGTCAGATAGGAATAAGTTAAAGGTAATGCTTGTTTTAGCAGTGTTAAATAAGGTAATGCTAATCTCCTTTAATAAAGATAAAATTTATTAAGACTTTGAGATTATTTATTACGCTTATATCTGTATTTGTACGAAGGGAAATGTTTAGTGAAATAACAGAAAATATTTTTATATAAATATATTTTGTGAATTAGTGAAACTCATCAAATTGATTATAAGATTGTAGAGTGTTCAAAAGTCAAAATCAGTGTCTAAAATAATTTTTAGTCATCAAATTTAGATTTATCAAAATCAATATTGAGATAATTATTATTTTGAATGAATTTTAATTAAATCACTTTTGATCAATTACTTCACAATTACATATTTTATATACTTGATATGTAAAAGAAAAACTAACTTTTATAGGACCATAAGCTAAGGTATGAAATCATTTAATGAAATCAGATATATTTGTAAAATTGATATTAGTTGATTAATTCTTTAACAACCTGCAATACAGCAATGTCATATGGCCGTGTTTCGATCTTGCCGACGATGGTGGCGGAGAGGTCGTACTTGTCGTCGGTGGCAGATCCAACTTTGATTTCGTCGGACGGATATTTGGTGACGTTGAGGAAGCCTTGCTGGTTCGTTGCCATGCCAGAAGATTGAAAAAGATTGGTGAGGAGAATTGACCTATTGTTCATGTTCTTCAGCTTCTGCATATCATAGTAATCAAGTATTGTATGAACACTCAACACCGCTTTGATTACT
Source organism: Chimonanthus praecox (assembly GCA_022113865.1). NCBI lineage: Eukaryota > Viridiplantae > Streptophyta > Magnoliopsida > Laurales > Calycanthaceae > Chimonanthus > Chimonanthus praecox. The sequence goes on along the minus strand of CM039091.1, from coordinate 62,140,242 downwards.
TCTATGGATTCTTCCATCAGAGGTGATATCGCACTGTTTTCGACAGCGAGAACAGTGATGGTCCGGCGACGATTGATCGCAGCGGACACACGGGTCTGGGTTAGGAGGCTGTTGAAGGTGGAGTAATCAGGGTGTTGGTTGAGGATTTTGGTGATGTCGAATGCAGAAGCTGAGGAAAAGAAGAAGAAGAGAAAGGAGAGAAGAAGGAAGGAAGGTGCAGCAGAGGAATTCATGGTTCTTATTCTCTTTCTAGAGAGAGATAGAGAGAGATTGGAAATCAGTGAGGTCACTTGAAGTATAGAGAGAGAGAGAGAGAGAGAGAGAGAGAGAGAGAGAAGTTGGTAATGAGGTTTGAAGGTGAAGAAGGGACATTTATAAAGAAGAGGAGAGTTTACAACTGAATTTCGAAATAAACTGTTGTTTGTGGATTAGCTAAATTCGGACAGTTAAAAGGCTATTTGACCATGTTTTGCATGGACACTTTCAATTAGAAAATCTAAAGAGAGACTTTCTCAATTGCAATTTTACAGCAAGACTGTCCCAGGGTCTTACATTCCTCTATAGTTAAATATTTTAACCCATCATTCTTCGAACACGATTTGATAGACGGTCCGATTCTGATAACATTGGATTAAATGTCATTTAAAAAAAATACTAGGTAAGTAAAGGTAGACGAAGTTTTGCTCCCCTATAATTATTCCATCTCATAATTTTAAGTTTTTTTTTTTAAAAAAATTACATTCATTGAAACTTAAAAGTCTATTTTTTTCACTCAATTAGTAGATATTATGGTTCAAAAACTAAAGGTCTCATATTTAAATCTCATACTTGATGCTTGTAACTTGTGGGGCATTGCGTACATTCATTCAAAAACGGTCTTAGGGTTTTGTTATTAAAAAAAAGTCTAAAATTATATGATGAATATTATCATTTGGTGATAACAACGTAGAACCCATGATTCATTTGATAAAAAGTCTGTGCACTGTCTTAACAAAAAAAAGTCAAGTAAAGTAGTTTTAGGGAAACTAAGGTATTGATTTTTATACATTTTTCATGGGCTAGCCTCATATGATTAATGGAATTGATAGAGGATTTCATGAATGAATCATTCTATAATGTCTTACCTTGACTTCTAGTAATAGAAATTATAATTTGATGTGTAGCATGTAATACGTTAATATGCCCCATCATTATTAAACATGATTGCTTTGTATCTCATAACAAAAATCGAGAGCAAAAGTTATTTTTTGGCCATTTTATAGAAATGAATTCGAACTAAAAATGGATTTTAGGTCTAAGTTTTGATTTTTGGGTATTACAATCTGTATTCAAAACGATAGAGCATGTTGATCTATAAAATGTCTTATATAAAAATACAATTTATGTTATTTTGTGATTTCGGTTACTTAAATATTTTTCGTAGATGATACAATTCAAAGAAAACTCATCCTTCCAATTATCATGGTTTTGTAAGAGGGGCATAGAATCACTTACTTGAAAAAATCAATTTCACAATGTTAAAATAATTAGATAAGATTCAAATTTGACTTAACCATTGTCGTTGTAAATTTTTACATATCTCATTCAAAAATATATAAAGTCTACATAAAATTTGAATGACCAACCTCCCTAAATTTTCATTACTTTAGATGACAATGACAACTACAATGAATGGATAAAACTTAATCCCCATTTTATGAATTTAGCCTTGTGATTTTAACACATAAGAATTTGATTGTTATATGTGATGCATTTTCATGATCCAACTCATAAAGTTATGATGATTAAATAGAGAATTTTTCTATAAATAACTCGATTATCTGAGACTCAGATCATAACAGATGTGAAGTCTCCCAAGAGAAAATCGACATCTCAACCTCTCTAGAGCTGATTATTATTCATTAATTTGGACTTTGGGTCTTTAAATTTTACTTTCACACGTAAAAATGATTGATTTAACAAGATTTTAATGTGGATTGACGAACCTTATGATGTCTGCAACAATCTTCCATTATCCTAACTTTTAAAGGCAGTGTTATTATTGTTGGTTTATAATTAGTATTTACAAATAATTTTTGGAGTTAATTATATATCTCAATTTCATATGAATTGAATTTACACCTTTATTTTAAATAATGAGCGTCATTAAACTCTCACTAGTAATATGATTATTGTTTTTTATTTGGTGTGTTCCACTATTCATTCAGATGTAATTACTTTTGAGTTGAGTGTAGACCTCGGAATGGGTTGGGTAGGGTCAGCTTTGGGTTGAGTCGTTTTTTTTTTAAGATTAACGTATGTGAAATTCAGATAGAGACTTATTAAAATCTCCACGGATGAGCCCATTACCTCTAAGACACACCAAAGTTAGGCCATGGAGCTCGAGCCCCCAACCTCCCACTTCCTGAGGTGGGAGACAACTAATTGAGCTACACCCATGTAGATACATTATACAATATTATAATTAAAAGTCAGAAACAGGGGTCGAGATATCGGTTTTAAAGACCGGTATATATCAGCCGATACAATACCAACGATATATATAGCCGATATCGGCTGATATTAATACATTTTTTTTAAAAAAAAATTAAGAGAGAGAAAAATATCGGCCCGATAATGAGATATCGCTCGATATTTCGTATCCGCCGATACCGAATTTTAAACTCCTGGTCAGAAATGAGAATGACACTTGATAAGAAAATTGTTCGAAAACACTAATTCTACACCTCATTAATTAGAAAGATTGTTAATTTTTAGTTAGATGGAACATGACTAAATTTACATATATAGGAAGTGGATAAAAGTTCACTTTCATTTGATCAATCAAATCATATAATTTTAATTTTTTTAAAATTTAATTTATTATAAAGTATTGATATTTTATAGTCCATTTTACGTGGTTATTATGAATGAAAGGATGAGGTTTCCTAACAGTGTCCTATTAATGTAATTCTATACATATTTTACTCCATTACGTAAAATTCAAATCACCATAGCTATCACCTGTCTGAAGTTCCTTAGGTTAAATAAATTTGTAATGTTTTCTTTATAATTTCCTAAGAAAATCTATATTTAGTAGTTTTTTTATGAGGATTTTTCTAAAAAAATGAACATATTAAAATTCATTTATTTAGGAAAAGATGTTAAAAAAATACTTGTAGGAAGAATTATTGAGGCAAACATGGGTAGGTGATGTTATTTCTTTAATTGAAGGCCACATTTTTTAGGTAAGAGTTCGATCCTTTTTAAACTATTATGAAAGCCCTATTTCATATTAATTGATGTTGATTGCGTTAGTTCTACTCTTTCACGTTACCATATTAATAGAAACCCCCAATTGCTTATATTATATAATTTGTACAATTTTTTGGTTTTAGTTCACAAATACATGTGCAAAAATGGAGTATCAGATTTGAAATTGGGTTGCCAATTTTTTTTTTATTAGAGATGTAAAAACATAATACTCTATTGATGTTTGATGGAGAAACCAGTTGCTTGTAGAAAGAATCGATTTACATTTACTAATTATTATTTAATTATAAAAAAAAAATTAATTACTTTTGAATCTTGCCCAATAAATACCAAACAAAGATAAAAGGTTGGAATACCGAATATGTCTCCACCATCTTAGAGTGGGCAGCCGACCTTACGATCATAATTTGGATTTGTTTGAATGTATTTAAAATAATATTTTCTTCAATTATGTTTATAATCATTTGTAAAAAAGTTTAATTATGACTCACAAAAAGATTATGCAACAATGGGGAGGGGTGTCAGTTCTGAAATTGATTAGAGATTACACTAAATATGGGTGTGCGTGGTTGGTAAATTTTCATTGCTGCAACTATGTTTTTATATTTGGTGTCAAATAAATAAAAATAATTTATAATTTTAATTGAATAAAATAAATGACTATAACAGTAATCTTATGTAAGGATGTCAGACACTTGGGATGAATAGTTTAGGATAAATTTTATACAAATAATCCTCCATGAGTTATCTCCAATAGTTATCTCCCGTCTTAAGAAGTGGAGGTGGACTCACCTTGGTGATGACTTATGACTTTAGTAAGACTCTGTCTGAAGTTTCTCACGTGTAAATTTAAAAATAAATAAATTATACAAATAAATTCTTTATCTGTTTTCTTCATGAGAGCGTTAAATATATTAGATAGTGATCTAATACCTAACTCCCATAAAAAGGGGAAAAAAAATGCAAAATTGCATCCATGCAAGAAGTTGCTAGTGACTTTACGAAAGTTCTTTGATCCAATACTCCAATTTCTTTAAGAGACTTTCGTTTCTTGCTTTTATTATCATTTAGCCTTTGTTAAAATAATCACCGTTGCGCCCACCTCCCACCATTTGAGGTAGTGATAGATACGTGGAAAAAAAAACTCTATTTGAGTAAGTGACTTGCTAAGAATCTAATTTTTTAATTGATGTTATGTGTGAATGTAGAATTTATATTATTCCATATTAGGCCCAAAAAGCATAGGCCTAGATAATTCCACATATATAATCAAGCCTTGAGATTGAATTCAGACCCTAAAAATATATTCTGATTGGGCTCAGATTTGTACCTGAGCTCAGGCTCGAGCAGGCCATAACCCAACCTGACCCATTCAAGTCGAGGTCCTACCCTTGGATGAGATGAAAAAAAGCTGACAGATTTCACTTTTTAAAGTTGATTAATAATTTAATCCAAGTGCTCTCCTTGAAAGTTCATACAAATTCATTGTGAACCGGTTCACAATTGATAATTTCTCCATTTTTCAGCCTTCGAAGATCCGTGGCCCTGCATTGAAACAGATGGGATTGATCCCAAACGTGAGATTTTGTCTGTTGAATTGGAACTTTTTAGGGATTTTAGATAGACAAAGTACTGTCATTTTGAGTGTAAAAAATACTAGCAAACATTTTGATGCTGGGCCTATCCCAAACTACAGCATTGGATCCGCCACAAACAAAAGCTGGCCTGGTAATAAAAGCATTAAAGATATTTGTAAATGAAGTCAGTTTGCTCGTGAACAATGAACGGCCCAAGCTCATAGCAGGACTTTCATTCTGGGTTGGGCTTCCCAAGCACTGGGCTGAACGGTCGGAGGTCACACTAGTTTTAGCTGAAATTGCGTGCAGCCTACATTCTTACCAAATTTTGTTGGACTTTCTGCTTGGACTTGGATCACACCCGGTCCAAGTTGCATACCCATGACCATCTGAGTTCAATTGACATCCACCTTGTAACATCAATGCAACCACATTCTGATATGCATAGTTCTTATTTGTAGTGTATATTATAGTTTTAAGTTTTGAGAGATCATCGCCACGCCATTTATTTCATGCAAAGAAACACAATAGTTTAGAATCCAGTTCAATATCCTTTCCCATTTATCCACTTCAGATGTGGTAGAGATGAACACACTAGGGAGACTGTCTCATTGAGACTTCCTTTGGATAAACAGCTGGCTGGCGTAGAAGATCACATAGACAGGGAGTGGGTGAAGTTTATTTTTCATAAGATCAGCATAACCATGTGATTTTGACAACAAAGTTTATCTCACATGGCTATGATTATCTGGTTACCATGTCCTACACATCTCCCTCCCCTACTCATGTGGGGCCCAGCCCTACATTAGATACGCAGTCTCCCTAAATAAACAGCATGGATTAGGCAAGGGACATAGGTTGTACAAATAAAAATTTGTATGTGATACAATGTGACAAAATACAAGACATGAAATGGGACTCATTGCCTACTCTGAGTGTGACTACAATAGCTCCCTAAAGTTTGTGGGTAGAGATTACTCCATGCAGATTTAGAGTGATCAATCAAATGGAGAATTCTAATGCCATGACCTCTGAGTTTGGAAGGCAAAATGCAGTAGCTAGTAGTTGCAAATGGACCTCTTCTTCCACGGTTCTCTCGCTTGTGTTAAGATGCTGGGACTCTGAAAGCCCAAACTCATGACAAACCACTGATAGGCACAACTTCGTCTGTTCCTGAAATGCACTCATCTTTTACAAGGGGGAGGGTCTTCCACACTTTCAATCTTAGTGAATGACATCTTTTGTCTGCGAGTGGGAGAATTACGTGAAAAAAAATCAAATGTGAGCTCCTAATCTTGTTTAGGGGAGAGGGAGAGAGAGAGCTTGCTAATGATGCATTTGGATTTTTGGGTGCCAGCCTGCAAATTCTAGCAGAATGGATGGTTATATGTATTAATCCCAGATACTTGTATTTTTTGGGTGGTTAAGAAATTCGGAACCATCCATTTAATTACCAATAATTCCACTCATTTGGATACTATTTTGACATGCTTGCCACCCAAAAAAATTGTATGATCACTCCGGTTTTCATCTGAAATGCAAAGATAGAACCATCCATCCATCTCTAAATGTTGGAAACCACCTGAATTTTTTCACATGCAAGCTCAGCCTAAAGCTGTTAGCTAATTAAAGGCACAGACCCCACCTTTGACGTCATCATCCTTCTTCACACAAATAGCAGCATAATGAGCACTGGCGAGTTCCAAGAGTGCAAATTGCCAATTGTTGGTCAATTTTATGGGATCATCAGATGATGCTACAACTATTTCAGATGCCTGAAGACAGAAAAAGAGGAAAAAAAATTGAGAACTTGAGGTCGGGATGTGCATTTGTAATTAAAATGATAATTGAGATGGAGAAGAGGCAAGAACCATTAGAACAACTCGTAAGGGCTCCCATGGGCGTTAGAAAGACAGTTGGCCCATGGAAACAATTTGCTAAATCCAAATATAAATGCCACACCCCAGATTGATGGGATAAATGACATGGATGATGATGGAATTGGGATGGAGAAGATGAAATGAGCAACAGAGGCACAACAAGATATCTGAAGCGAGAGACATACATCAGCATTCTCTACCAGAGGAATTTGCAAACCTTCATTGGATCTGAACTGGATGGTGAAAGTCCTGAAAGGTGCAGCGGAGAATCCCCTTCCAAGTGCTTTAACATAAGCCTCCTGAAAGCCAAATAATAAAACTAAAATAAGAATTCACGTCAATATTGTAAAATGTTCTGGTTTGCAATTTATGGATGCATTGAACATTAAGCACCATATAGCATTGCATGTTCGCAACACCTATTCTCAATATATACATCATCTTTGTCTTTTTCCCTTTTCCTGTTCTGGGGGCTTCTCCAGGTGTATTGGGGTGCCGGGTTTATTGGATTTTTTGCTTTGCTTATCTTATGTACAAGAGTCCGTGTTCGACATGGGTACGAGGTGTTGGACACGGCATCCCCAAAAAAATAAGACACAGGAACACGGCACCATATTTAAATAAAATTAAATCCAAGTTTATTTTAAATGAAAAGAAGGTATAAAAACAACACCAAGGGGAAATAACATACTAGTTCTACTTTAAACATTTAGGTGGCAAAGGTTTTAAAAGGGGAAATGTGTTATAATATTTTAGTCATCTTAGAAAACAATGTCAAAAACACTAAAATAGTCAATGAAAAATGGGTACAAGCATCTAAATGTTTGATACGGGTGCCAATGTCTGCCACATGGGTATGTCACACATTTTTTAGTGTCTATGCAACATGGTACTAAATCATTAGCAAACTACATACACAATCTAGGTGGTACTTTATTCAGTATAATAATAAACACAAAGAAAGCTTCGAATATTAATATATCTACATATATCGACATAGTGGGTTAAATAGGTCATAAAAAAAATCAAGAATGTTATCTTTTAAAATTTATTTTCAGAAATTGGAATAAGAGAATTTGGTCCTGCTGCAAATTTGGGCCTGTACAGGAAATGTCCATTTTGTTGTTTTCACTTTTGCATACGCTAAGTGCGACTTATATTCTCTTCCCTTCTTGATCAACACTTGAACCCTTCACCATACACATACGATCTAAGTATCTGAAATTCAAACTTATACTGGCACATCATTAATCATTTTCCAAAATGAAGTTGCGTTGCCATATTGATGATAGAACAAAACAACAAACATGAGAAATTTCCAAATAAGTGCAGGCTTCAAAAGACATTCACCTTGAGGGTCCATAATTTAATAAATTCTTGGCGTTGAATCTCAGGATCAGAAAATGTAAGCAAGAACTCCACTTCATTGAGAGAGGTAACGTTTAGCAAAAGATGAAATACTGTTCTTCAATATCCTTTGCTTTTCTTCCACATCAATACCAATCTAGAAGGAAAAATGATATAATCAATCAAGTTTTGATTCCTACAAGAAACCACCAAAATTCAGCAAGACATTGCAAGAAAGAAATCCCACATAAGCTAAAGAGAAGGAGAGGAATACTACCGGCTTATTCAACACTACACCACAAGCAATTAAGGAAGATGTATGAGAGACATTGAATTGCAAAGATGGCGGCTCCCACTTTTTGTATTGTTGCCACTCTATCTATCCATAAATGTCCATGTATCACATTAAAGGTACATAAAACCATAATTAAGAAAACCATGTCTCACTTCCCTACTCGCAATAGACAGCTGCAGCATGTGAAACAATGTACACAGAGCAAGCTGCTACCAAAATTAAGAAAACCATGTCTCACTTCCCTACTCTCAATAAACAGCTGCAGCATGTGAAGCAAGGTACATGGAGCAGGCTGCTTATCAATGGGGTCTACCAAGGACTCCCTGATCCAAAATCAGGGATGCCAGTCAATTTGGCGAGGAAATTTACTTCACAGATCCTACTGAATAGTAGCTTAGCTCTTGCATATTGTGCCACATGTGCATGTATCATTGATTATGTGAGTAGGCTTAGCAAAACTTCATAAAACTACAACTAACATACAACAAATTAGATAATATTAATGCTGATTATATACAGCTGAAAGAATCATTAGCTATGACACAGGTGAGCAAATCTTCATTCTGGAGCACGCTTACCACCATTTCACTGGGTTAACTTACAACTAGTCCAAGCATGACTCAGATCACAGTGATGTTACCATTGTACTGAACTCATCTGCCTCACTACAAGATAAATAGTGAGATCATCATGTGAAGAGATGACTCCAACCCAACAATGAATTACTCTGATATTAGTGACTCAAACCAGTCAATTAACAGGTTAGTTCTGATCTAACAATCTGTCTAGATGAGAAGGTTTTCCCCAAAGACGATTTTGCCAAGCTTCACCACATTTCAATCTTCGTTAATAAATAAAATTTACACTGAAAAAGGCTAGCAAGTTAACCATGTACCAATGAATTTAGTTTAGTATACACTACCTCTGGCTTCCCAAAGAGATTTTTCTTGAAGTTGAATGATCTAGGGCTTACTTGAGCATTCGTATCTGATCTAAATACAAGATCACATATCAGAAATCAAATAGTATATATAACAACTTTGCTAGATTTATATAGATGCTGCTAATATTAAGTATTTTTAATTTCCTTACATGCAAGAGTCCTGCAAATATCAGTAGTACCCAATCTTTTATATGATATGAAGAATCATACAATCCTTAACCAAGACATGCATGAGTTCCCTTCAGAATTGACCACTGAGTATTTACATGGGGCTCCACTGTACTGCCCATGGTTCAGTGTCTGAGCAATCCTAACTGATATATACGGGCCTAACCACAATAATAAGCAGTATTTGCATATTAATTTGTATTTTGGCATTCCTATACCCTCTCTCTCCCTGGAAACCGGTAACACCTGTACTTCTAATATAATCTTTCTTTACGGGCCATAGAGAAAATTAGAATATCCTCAATAGCAATAACTTTGGATATAGACTACCCACGACAATGCCTCCTATAGTACTAAGTACTAACAGATCAACGGTCCAGACTGAACCATGAGCTGCATATTTTCAAATTAGTAACACAAGGATCCAATGCATATGAGCTGGTTGAGGGTTGTATTATTACTCCATGAGAAATGAGATAGATGTCAGTCATGTCGACATCATCAATGAGAAGGATGCAAGCCTTGTGGAGTAGTCATTAAATCAAACTCTAGCAGGAAGATACAAAGAAAGCCATGGACTTTACATCTAGCAAGGGTAGTTCGGACCAAGACACGAGCTAGCAGGGCTCTCTTTTGTAGTATGTCCCCTTTCATGCAAGAAATATTTTCTCTTTCACATGGTGGTAGCAGCTCCAGATATTGATTTAGTAGAGATGTATTCCTTACCTCATCAGGTATGACATACCATAAATGTCTCCCTGAGAAAGAAATTATTGATCAGAATTTTTTTTCCTACTAATAATGACAATGACAACAAACTCATAAGTAACTGTAATGATTAGTTGGACATTCACCATTTCATTATCAAAGACATACCCTATCTATCTAAGGTGACTCTGTGAGTTATTTTCAATTCATTCCCATATGGGGTTATGATCATTTAAATGTGAGCATCTTACATTTAAGAAAACTTTTAAATAAATGGAGCATACATGTACCATTATTCAATATGCATAATCAAACTAGGGAAAAAAACAGAAGAAACCATAGAAAAAAAATGTCAGCTATAGACAACTTTTGGTGTCTTAACTATTCATCCAACTGGAGACATTTCACAAAATGTAAGTGCTTTAAGAAACTAAACAAAATGGTTATCTATAGCACTGAATCAGAGTATCAGATATTGATGAAAGTGCATTATACCACAAAAGAATGTGGTCCTCATCTAAAGTCAAAACAATTAGCGTCAACAGAGCATGATCTGAAGAGAGTTGTAAGGAATAGTTAATCTTTGAGATGATCAATGGTATGTTTGGATATCATGTACTGCTCGAGGTGAAAAAAATATAAACATTGAAACCATATTTATCTCTGAGACCTAGTTTCCAAACACAGCTTCAAATGCTAAATATTGGTTGTTTGATAGCAACTGCGATTGGGAGAGGTGTAGTCAATTCCAGTCAATTCGAATTTTGAACTGATTAAAACAATGTGGTCAGTTGGAATTGAGCTTTACTGATGGTCTAGAAATTCTGCCAAATCACCCGCATGGGTAGAGCAGTTGGTAAGAGCGAATGACCGCTCTGCAAAAGGTTCAGGGTTTGAATTCTGCTGGCTGCACTTCCCCGCTGAGGTACTGTGGTCTTAAAACGGCTGCGCCACAGGGGCCCATGGGACCCAAAAGGGATAGTCGGGGGTGCTGGCCCCCGGATACCCACGGTCATAAAAAAAAAAAAATCTGCCAAATCTCAACTCTCTCTCTCTCTCTCTCTTCAAACTCTAAACTAAAAAGTAGTAAATACAACGGAATTGCATTGGTTTGAGCCAATTCAAATTCTAGATGCCCAATTCTAGATACCAAATAGGACCTTATGCATTTTTTATGTAGATAAGATCATTAATGATCTCTTTCTAATGCTTGGATTGTCTCTTGCAGTAGAAATCAATACAGATTTAAATATATAAACATCAGAACATAAAATTGCAGATATGGGCTAACACATCATTTAATGTACACAACTACTAAATGAAAAATTAGGTCAAGACGATTTCAGTGCTGATGGGATGAAATCATTACTTTAAAAATAGCATAATAGATGTAAAGATAAGGTCTTTAAGATCGTTTGGACATTACGACTTGAATCGAGGGGATAAAGAATGACAGAGCTTATGATCTTTAATAAGTTAGAAGGTAAGTATTAAACTCATTATCAACCCCAGATAAATGGAAGACGGGTCTGATGATGATGGGCTGAATAATTATTTTATTTTATTTAGTGATAACAAACCGATAGGTTGAAAATTCAAATGCGTAGTTGCCATTTTCTCTCAAAACCAAAGAACAAAAAATCTCAAAAAAATTGAACCTCAAATTCGAAAATAAAATAAGATGGATTTGAAAGTAGAGAGAAATGGAAGTTGCATGATTATACCTTGGAGATGGGAGTGGTACGGAGACCAGAGGAGCTAAAAACTGCCTCGAGAAAAGCCCAACTTGCATTGAATGTCTTCCTCCGACTCCGCCTAGAAATCTTATCATATGGAAGAGTGAAGGATTCACATCTTAAGCTTAGCCTCCTCACCTTGGATTGTCGGACCGGTTTTTCCCAGAAAATATGCCCTGAACTTCACACTCGAATGGAAGATACCCAGGGCCGTAACGGGTCGGGTCTGGTTCGATTTTGATCTTGGGTTCTGGTTTGAATTTGGGTGACTCAGTCATTTATTTCAGTACTCCGTAGTTCAACAAGTGTTATCAGAACCGGACCGGACCGCTATCGGGCCTCAGGTTCGACCGCAACCGCCATCTTCTCGGTCCGATCTGATTAACAAACCTTCTGATAAATTTAGCAGCAAAAAACCGTTTCAAGTCGCGGTTTAAATCGGTTTTTTTATTCAATCGTGAGCCGTGATCCGTGAGCCGCGGCTTTGGAAAAAATGGAAAGTTAGAAAAAAAAATTAAAAACGCCGGCGGCTGCGACTCTAGCCTCCCTACAAAACAGTAAAATTCAGTACAAAAAATGGAATGAGAAAAATGAAACGGCGGAGAGAAAGAATGGAAAGAGAAAAAAAAATATGGAGAAAATATTGAAGAAAAAAAATCGCTACACCTTCTATAGTTTTCCTTTCTCTTCTTTTTCTTCTTCGTTGATGGGAAAAGTACAGATAGCGGCGGCGGCGGCGGCGGCGGCGTCGGCTAGGTTTAATAAAGACCGTGAAAGAGAAGAAGGGTATTAAAAGATGAGCATTAGGATTTCTTAAGTGAAAATCCATCTTTGCGAAAAGGAAGCTCACGGGTGTACTTTAATATTTTATCAAAAAATTACTTTTAATGTGAAAGTAAATTTTTTATTATTTTAAATACAATAATATTTACAGGCTGAAAGTAAAAATTATTATGCTTCCCTTTATTTATCTTATTGTAATAATTTAATATTATATTTATCATCTAATATTTTTTCCATTGTCATTATTATTAAAAGGTATTCTTTATTTTTATTATATCAATATAACATAATTAACTATAACTCATAATTTTATCTAATAATTTTATTTATCTAATTATTATTAATGAAAAAAATAAAACCTCTTTTCTCAAATGAAAGAAAACATTATATTATAATAAATTTCATTTTGAAGTTAAAAATTTAGAATCTCATGGTAATTAGCTTTCTTGCTTTGGCTTTAAAAAAAATAATAATAACTAATTACATTGTTAATTAGAATGGATTTGAAAGCTAAATTAAATTTATAAGATTCAATCTATAATAATATATAATAGACCACTCATATATTTAATAATGTAATTTTCTCTCTTTTTTTCTAATGTATATTGAAGCCAAATACGGGGCCATTGTTTCTGCCTCTGGGGAGTTTACGTGGTTACTTTCGCTTCTTAGAGAGTTAAATATTTCTCTTGTTAGATCTCCTACTCTTTGGTGTGACAACAGTGGTGCTACTTTTTTTTTTTTTGAAACATTACAACATTGGTGCTACTTATCTCACAGCCAATCTTGTTTTTTTTTTTTTAAACATTGCAACATTGGTGCTACTTATCTCACAACCAATTTTGTTTTTCATGCCCCTACAAAACACGTTGAAATTGACTTTCATTTCGTTCGAAATAGGTTGCTCGCAAACAGTTGATAGTTAAAATTATATTGACCAAAGATCAATTGGCTGACATCTTCACTAAGGGTATGTCCTCTCCTCGTTTTCTGTTCATTCTTGATAAGCTCGATCTCATTGATGAAGTGTTGAGTTGGAGGGGCCTATTAGTGATACGACTCTAGCCAGTCTTTCCTCAATTAGAACCCATGATTATCCTCACCGATAATCACGGGATAGTTAACGATTTTGATATGTTATGAGCTGTATGGTTGTGTATTCCTTTTGAGATTACCTTCTCTTGTAACCATATATATAATGTGTAAATACATTAGAAGAAAAGAGAGGAAATTACTTTAACGGAGAGGATCCCCAGATCCCAACCCGCCCGTCAGAGGGAATTCAACTGTACAATGTCGATGGAAAGGGCTTTTGCTGAAACTCAAGTGTAGATTTTTTTTTTCCTTGGTGCTATCATCTGACTTATCTGGGCCGGCTGTGTGGACAATATTGGTGCGGGCCCGAAGAGATTTGTCTTGTTGGGTCAATATCCACGATACCTCGTTATCCAAAAAAAAAAGTCTAGATTTTTTTTTTTTAAAACAAATCTTATTTTAGTGGTAGCCCTGAAAAGGCTTTTCTGGAAACTACGTTATAGATTTAATTCTTTTCCTTTTTATTTGATTAGATCGGTCGAGTTTAACTTTTCTAGCAAACAAAGAAGTGGTCTAACTAGGATTAATTTACACAAATAAACAAACGAGTGGGAAGAAAGAGAACATCTGATATATTCTTGATTGTTTCTGAGAATTAGTATGTCCACTGTGACGAATTTTCACATTGGTGTGGCAGTAGGTTAATGGTAAGTTTTTGCATAATCTGATGGATTCATTTCTCTGGGGTTGAACTCAGAAAGCGTATGATGATGGAAAGAAGCGGTTGGACATTTTGGTCTCCAGGGTACAAGATATTGATCCGTGACTAAACAGAAGTGTTCTGTTTGATCGATTGATTTACTTACAACCATTTTTCTCATTGATTGCCATTTATCTTCGTCTTACATGTAATTTCCAATTGCCAGCCCAAGGATAGCTGCAGGTGATGTGAAATTGCAAACTCGCCATTTTGGTTCCATGCTATCCAAGACGAGAGAAGCATACGAGAAGGCTGTCATGCAGGAAAGGAACATATCCTGGCGGGAGACATTTTCCAGATTGTATTGAGTCAACGTTTTGAGTGCCGAACATTGCAGATCCATTTGAAGTATATAGAGCATTAAGCGTAGTGAATCCAAGTCCATACATGGCTTACATACAGGTACACATTTTCTGTGGATTACCATACTTTTTACTTCCATGATATTTCTATTCTGCATATTAGATCAGATCACATATGATTTTCTCTATATGTTTATGTTTGTATTTTCGCCGCTGCTTATCTAAATGTTATTTTGGTATTGCCTTTTCTTTATTATAAATATATCAGGCCAGAGGATGTATTCTTGTCGCTTCCAGCCCTGAAATTCTGGCACATGTATCAAAGGTAAACTGATGAAAGCGTTTCAACAAGTTTAATTGGTTGTGTTGCAACCCTTTCAGTTGTCTTGTGACCGGTTATGCCATAACAGAGGACGGTTAACTTGGAGGGGTTGCCTGACGGTCAAGAAACTGCTTGACAATATTGTGTTCGATTCACGTTAAACCCTTAGAACTACTCCCTGAATTTACTTGGTGTGTAGAAGACACCTTGATTAAAAAAGAAAAAGAAAACAGAGGACAATTTTATTGCTTTCCCTGCAACTCATTCACTTTCTTAGAAGTTAAAATTCCTCTTCATTTTTAATGAATGTAGCTTATTGGCCTTAAAAACTCAGTCCAGAACAACTGCAAGCCACCCTGCAAGCCACCCTGCAAGCCTTCCTGTAATGTAAAATACCATTGATAATCCTTTTTCTTTTAGGAAATCGGAATTCTTATTATTATTATTATTATTTTAAATCGGATCAGATCTTCAACGCCCCTCATCTCATCCTTGTTAAGTTTCTCCTGATTGGCAGAATAAGATTTTCAATAGAACGCCTTGCTGGAACAATTAGAAGAGGTGAGAGAAATGGAAGTTGTGATTTTAGAGAAACGGCTGCTGAGTGACGAGAAGCAATGTGCAGAGCACGTTATGCTAATTGATTTGGGCCGCAACGATGTTGGTGTTGATATGTGGCTCGATTTAACTCAGCCCAACTCAGCCCATCACTGAGTTGGTATTTATGGTTCTATTTAACTTAGCCCATAACTGAGTTGGTAAGCTATTGGGCAGTAGCCTTTCATTATATATATGTAATTACTCCTTATATGAGAGGTGAGAGTGAGGAAAGGAAGAGAATATAGACTCCACATTGTAACCTCTCATTTTGACTTAGTGAAAACTCTTCTCTGTATTGCCCGTGGAGTAGGCTTTTAGCCGAACCACGTAAATCTGCGTGTTATTGATTGTGTGATTTATTTTATTGTTTGTTTTTCCGCTGTAAATCTTAACAATTGGAAAGGTCGGTACTCAGTATTCCGTTTATTTATGTAGCAAAATGCCAAGCAAGGCATTCTATTGAAAAAATTATATAGTTTTTTTGCTGATTATTCTGCTCAGCGGACAGGAATGCATCCATCATTGAGGCCCTTGGTGCTCACAGATGTTTACATGCCATGTGCTTGTACATACGATGGAATTTAAGTCATTTAATGCTTGGATCAATCACCACCTACCACAAAACCTATGCAAAAGGTCCCCTTCCCAATCACTAGTGTGTGTCCCATTTTGTGATGAGAGGCCCATGTATGACTAATCAAAGCTTCTCATACCGATTGACAGGACTTACCAAATATCTGAATAAAATATACTATTAAACATCTAAGTAATAAACTTAGGGGTTAAGATCCTCTCTTTCCACATTTTTCCCTACAAATCCCATCTACCCCTCGTTTGATGGGTATGCTTGTGCAATCCTTACTATGGTTCTCATCATCAAAGCAGTTCTTCCATCTATTTCAGGTCCTACCTTTTCACTATCATCATCATCGTCAAAAGTCATATTCTCCATCACTTCACAATATTATTGTATACTTTCTTATCATCCTAAAGTAAATCTTTAATGAATTTTACTTTCTCCCAATGTCTTTTATATGCAACTCCTTGGGTTTTCATATTGTGACTTGTTGGACATTTACATTCTACTGCAAAACTCTTCCCCAACTTGCTTATTCCTCCATCTTGCATTACGTTGCAATCATTCTGTCACTCATCTACAATTAAGATTTCATTCAAAAGAGGGGGGTTACAAACCCCTTAGAAAATACAATAATGAGCTCAAAGCAAGAGCAAAATAAAACAACAAAGAAAAGCCCACATCCCGGGCCAGGCCAGATCAAAAGGAGATCAAGAAAGAAAAACAAAAAGTGACTCCTAAAAATCAGAGAACACTCCCGAACAAAAAATAGACAAAATGAGAGTGATTAAATTGTTAGTCCAATCATTGAGACTAAAAAAACAAGAGCCATTTTTCTTAAAAATGTACAAGTGAGTAATATTCAAACACTTTAGAACGTTAGTAATGGCACGGGCATGAGTCTTAAGATGCCAATGGCAAGAGGAGAGGGAAGTGATTGCCGAAAAAGTTTCAGCATTAGGAAGAAGCAAAAGATCCACCATAATGTTTTGTCTTGAGCAATAGCAAAGGATCTGTTGGCAAGTAAGCAAAAAAAAAAAGTAGTACAACACAAAGAGGGGGAAGGAAAGGCACAAGAGCCAAGAACTAATCCAAGATTGTTGCATAACTGACACCCGAGAATGAATCTCTTCTCGATCTGAAAGCAACCAAAAGTCAGAGTGGAACAGAAATTTGAGGGGATGGTGCGAAGAGAAGTGCGAGGGGTAGGAGTTTGAGATGGAGTGTGGGGAGGGAGATCCCAAAGGGAAGCAAAATTACCATCAATCTCCGAAAGATCCCTGTTATTAAGGAGAACGAAACTTCTGCTCTTGAGGTCAAAGAAACTTCTGCTCTTGATGTCAGATGCAATGCAGTAAAAAATTCTGATGGCACACCTGTAGGAGTTCTTAAAAATTCTCAAGTTTCTTTCTTTCCAACAGTGCCACACCAAAGCAGGCAAGGAAAGGGAGGCAGCAAGATTTTCAAGAGGGGAGTGTCTAGAGCTAATAAGACGCTTTGCTTGTGATGGGATGTCAGGGTCACTATCATGGAACCTGAATTTAGAACAGAGGAGATTCCAGATAGAAGTAATAAAAGTACAATGCATGAAATGCTGATTGGATTCAGAGGCAGAGGAGCACAAAATGCAGCTAGATTGGCAGTTGATACCATACTTGAGGAGGATATCAATGGTCTTGAGCCCATTATTGAAGAGTAAGGGTTTAGATAAAACTTGAACCAAAGTAGCTATTGTTATAGACTGCAAGTAGCGATGGCTTTAGTAAGGGGCCACTTTGATTCTTCACAGAGAAAGTTCTACTTGGTTCATTCTTATTTCATAGAAGGCTTAAAAAGATTGGTTACACTATCTTGACCTTCATCACAATCACGTAATTCTCTCTTCATATTTATATTCTCTTCTCATTTCTCGTCATTTCTCATAAAAAATAAGAGCGCCAAGTCTCTTTCGTTTGGATGCAGTGATTTGAGTTAGGGAAGTTAAGCTCACTCCCATTGAATTGTGAATGTATGGATTCTTCACCTAAGAAACTCACCCTAGAACAAAGTTCTCGATCCAGGGGTGGAGAAAATTAGTTTGCACTTAGAACTACCCCCACCCTCCACATCCTTGTCTCTTATATAATTTGACAATTCCACGATATGTGGCTGGAATTATATAAGTTCTAAGTAGAGATTATAGTCTTCATATCTATTATTTCTATTATTCCTCATTTTTCTTCAATTTGTTATGACCTGAATATGATATAGTACTTGCAATTTAATAATACAAGTGGAGACGCTAGTTGTCATTACAGGTTTCAAAGCCCAGCTCTGTTAAAGTGGAGAAGCTCATGAATGTCGAACGATACTCCCATGTGATGCACATCAGTTCCACGGTGAGGCTTTTCGTTGCAGGTGTGACAGACAGATGGTAGAATCTGGTGACAATTTATCATCACTTCTCATATTGTACTTGACAATCACAGTATTGATCCATGATGGTCACCGTCATCTAGAAAGACTTGCCTGACAAAATAGAAATCACATTTTTCAAACGCATATAAGTAATTAAGGACTGGGTGGGTAAGAAGGTTATTAGATAAACTACGGGGTAAACAAAATCTCTAATCTAATTATCATCGCTATAAATTAAGAAGTTCAAATATTCGACGATTCTACAACAGAAATGGTTTCATGCGTATTGGTGCCATTATGAAAGATAATTTGTGCCTACAAAAGATCCTCTACAAGGCACCACTACTTTGACTGTGATAACCAAGCTAGAGAGGCTCTGATCAAAATACTAAAAATACAGAACCAGCCTCAAACAGAGTTTGCTGCAGAGCACGGCCGAAAGGGGTGAGATTCCATACAAAGATGGTGCTCGATCAGGCTGTAGGCAGCGGTTCCCAGAGTTGGAACTGACGCTGCAAAAAATATAGGGGTGCTGTCGAAAAGGGCCACAGTCGGAGAAAGTGTGGTCTAATGGCAGCTCTGGATGTCAGCAGTAAGAAAAATACTGCAAGCCGTGTGTAATCAGATCGCAACGACTGAGGGAGCAGTAAGAACGTCAGAGAAGAAGAGTGTGAACACTGCCTGACTGCTACCGGGATCCAGGATCCGGCGAATAACTGACAGAGAAGCTTGAGGTGTCACCAGATCTGGTGAAATGCTACGTAGGAAACAGCAGAGCAAACTGCTGAATAGTGGAAACCAATAAAAGAAGATGTCCGTGTGGTTGCAACAAGCAATCGTGCAAAAAAAAAAAAAAAATGGGCGTGTCTATCTCCTGTATAGATAAAATCAGACACCGAAATGAGTCGTCCCTGAAGAAAGAATCCCTGAGGTAGAACGAGCAGATCTGGACCGGCGTGCGAGGCTTTTGGATAGAGCACAACAGTAGATCTGGGAAGAGGCGGACGGCAGCGTGCAGGATCGGATTGCAATCCAAACAAGTGAAAAAAAAAAGGGAAAACAAGGACAGGTTTCCGTCCCAAAAAATCAACCTGGATCTGATAACATGCGAAATTAGACACCAATTTGATTGTGTCTTCTTCAAATGGAAGATGGTTGAATAAATTGGTATATATAAGAAAATACATAATGAATGAAAATAAATTCTGTAACTGTACATAAAATTCTTGTAACTGCCAATCTAAAAGATGTGCAACTGAAAGAGTAAATCCGGGTAGTAATTCACATGTGTAACTGTCGAGTAGTAATCCATCATAGATGTTACATTTAACACTTTTCTGCACCACAATACAACACGGTTTCTCCTCATACTGAATAAAATAAAATAAAAGAAGAAGAATATCAAAACAAGTTACCGGTGCCATTTATCTGCTGGTCGGTGATAGCTCTTGCCGATTAATCTATGGTCGCCGATCACTTGGAGTAGAACCCAAATCTCTGAGAGTGAAGAGCAGAACTGATGGAGAAGAGAAGGCTTTTTGGGTTTTATAATTTTACTCCATTTTACTTTTCAAAAACCTTTATCATTAATTTTTTTATCTTTTTTCGCCTTTTCAAAATCTCTTATTGAAGTGACATGATTCATCGGAAATGGTAACTTCTTCATCGCCATTATGTAACAGTCCTTTCGTCTTTCTTGCCTCGATTCTGACCTTTCCTCTTTCTTGCTTCTTGAAGACTAACTGTACAGTGATAATGATTTTTTTTTGTTTTTCTCTTAATTTCTACTTAAAGTTTTGCATACTTTTTTATAATTTAGCTTCCTACCATAAGATTGTTTTTCATTTTAGACTATCTCTATAATTATCAATTTTTGTACTTTTATATTATAAAGAATTTTAGTAATTTTTATCATAAAAGAGTGATATGTATTTTCATATAATCAATTTAAATTTCAAATAAAAGAGAAATGATAGATGCAAAAGACCCCATTAAAGAATCTAATAATAATTTTTTTTAAAGTAATAAAAATAATATATATTTTAAAAAATTTACGTGTGAAAAATCACAGAAAATCCGTAGCCTCACAAATTTTGAATTTTTGAAATGGGATTGTGTCCTGGGTTGAATTAGGTTGTGTTTACCAAAACTTCAAGTTTCACCTCTAGCCTGAATGAACAACTATGTATGATTATTATTGATTTTTATCAAATGAGTCATGTATACTATATATATATATATAGTTAGATGTATTAGATAGGGGTGGATATCTAAGACGGACATTATCTTTTAGAAGACATAGATTTTAGTAAAGTTTCCATTTTGCCCCTCATTAATCGGTTCACTTTCCAGTAAATTGTTTACTTATTGATGCACTGATCGGATCACTTGGAAATCGGAGCACTGATTTCTTGTGATACCGCCTGAACCAATGTGGGAGAGTCCCACATTTAATGAGGGATGAGGGAGTGGAGTTTATTTGAAAGGCCACCCCTTACTCTTGTGTGACGTGTTTTGGGATGGGCCATGTGACTTGGGCCCAAGAACAAATCCGTGCAGCTCGCTTGTGTGCGAGGTCTAGAGTGGACAATATCACACTGAGTTGGACCCTAAGCTCTGTATTAGGGTCGAGTCGTTACAAATTTGGTATCAAAGCCGAGGTTCTACACTCGGACTATGGGGGTGGATCGAGGCTTTAAGGGGGTGATTGTGATACCCTGCTTGAACCGATGTGGGAGAGTCCCACATCGGTAATGAGGGATAAGGGAGTGGGGTTTATTTGAAAGGCCACCCCTTACTCTTGTGTGACGTGTTTTGGGCCTGGCCATGTGGGCTCGGGCCCAAGAGCAAATCCATGCGGGCTTGCTTGTGTGTGAGATCAGAGTGGACAATATCACACTGAATTGGATCCTAAGTTATGTATTCGGGTCGGGTCGTTAATCTTGAGAGTCCAAATTGGTATACCGACCGAATCATTTTACACATAAATCAGTTCACTTTTCAGTGAATCGGTTTAGTAAAAAAGTGAGCCGAGTTTGTAGATGGGGGCAAAGTGAGAAATTTTAATAACCCGTGTTTATAAAAGAGTATTTCCGTGTTATGATAGTCACCCATTAGATAGGTGACTAAATAGATATAGAGTACTTAAAATTCCACATAATTGAGGCCCAAACTCAAATTAGACCTGACCCAATCAACCTACTTAAAAAACAAGTAATGGACCGGAGTTAGTGACTTAAACCCAAATAAAAATTGACTCGACCAATTACCACATACTCCGAACAAAAATCTAACTGCTAAAATCAATGCCTTAAAAAGTAAATTATTAATCAAATCTTTTTTATCATGATTCGATTTAATTAGTTCCAGCTATTCGATCGAACTACTCAAGTCTCAAACTATGACTTAACATACATCATAAATATATAGTAATTTGTTATAGTTAAAATTTAACAAAAAATAAAAATTATATAAAATACAAAATCATATTACAACTAATTATAGTAGAGGTGGTAATTTTACTTGACTCGTGCACTTGCTCGACCAGACCCTAAAAACCGGGGTTCGGGTCATGATTTAAAAAAAAATGTAGACCCAAACTTTATTTATATTTCCTTTTTTTTTTAAAAAAAATCAGCTATTGTCAAGTTAAATGAAATAAAACTTGGGTCAAATTGTGTCGAGTTGATAATTAAAAATTTCAAATTGAGTTGGGTTGGATTACATAGAAAATTTGTTATTGTCGCAAACACAACTGACATTGCCTCTCCCAAACTATAGTAAGAGTAGAAAATAGTTTTTTTGAAACAAGAGGAAAAGTAAAACAAAATAAATAAAAATTATGATAGTTTTTTTTTTTTTTACATTGGGTATCCCACAATTTCCTAGAGATAAATTAAAAATAAAATAAAATTATGATAGTTCTTAACTAAACGGTACCGTTTCAAAGACTGAATAGTCTTAGAAGCCAATTCAAGTCAAAATTGGTTAAATTGTACAATCATGATCATCATCTAGCGTTTTATCCCATCAATTTAGGTAACGCTTTATATTTAAATTTGACAAATTCTTTCCATAAATTGACATAACAATTGAATTTTTAAAATGTACAATAACATTGCTTGAAATTAAGGAATGTAACTTGGGTTGACCAAACTCGATCCTACATGGCAAAAAAATTATATTTAGTTTACCAAAGCTCAGATTAACTCATTTTCTAACTTAAATTGTAATGATCTGACTCAAGATCATGCAAAATGAGGAGATTTTCAACTGAAAATCTAGGGATTAGAGTTAATCCATTGCGTGGATCATGTTGAAAGTTTTCCGTTGAACTCAAATTTAACTAAATTCGAGTTCGAAAGCTTGAGTTATAACCATTTGAGATAAAATTATAAATTTGTTTTTAAATGTTGATATTCATGTAACTTTTGACAAATTAAATTCGTTTAAATCAAGTGGCTTTTGATTCTATTTCAAATCAAAATTTATTTTTTAATTTATCTACCGCATTCTGAACCTTTTGGTAAAGTCGAATTTCATTCTGTGCTCCTTCTAATCCCCAACTTCTAGGTACGCAAAGTTAACCCAAGGCTAACTTAGCCGAACCAAACCCAAGCCACCTCCTCTTACTTCAAACGACTTGGGTCGTTGCCCATAGGTCCTGCTGGGCTGATTAGAGCCAAGCTCTCCTGCTTCTACCTGCTCCCTTCCAGAAGAGAAACGGCTGGAGCAACCCCCTCCAAGCCTTCTTCTCCCCTTCGTCATCTTCTCTCCTCTCCCTCGTCACTGCTGTGACCTCACACTCCCTCGCCGAGCCTATAGAAAGGGGCGGCAACCCCTTTCTTCCATCTTCATCTCTCCCTTTCAAGTACTCTCTCTGAAGCTCTCAGACCCCATTGAAGTTCGTCTGAAAGCCCGGATTTGTTCCTCACTCCCTCTGCAACTCACGAACCCCGGGTTAGTGAAAGTATCCTCTTTCTCTTGTTTGGATTGATAAAATGGTTTTGATGAATGGAATTATGATTTAAAGTAGTTTTAGAAAATCTATGGTAGAAAGGAAATCAAAATAGGCTTGAAAAATCAACTGTCTTCTTCCTTTCTTCCTTTATTTTTCAAAAATCTTTTGGGTAGATTAAATCCTAACTGATTTCAAAGGAGAACCAGTTTTACCTTTTCCAAATGGTTTTAAATTGATTTCGAAAATATTTATAAAGTTGGATTTAAAAAAAAAATAAGATGAATAATAAGAGGAGGTCTTAAACCCCTATCTCTGTTTTCTCTTCCTAAAAACTTCTTCCCAAGCGTTAACTGGGTTGCTCACCATCTCAGTTAGCTTTAGTTAAGCAAATTTCTTTTGGCATTTAGTTTGGTAGTTTAATATTTTGCTGTGGGATTCCTCATTTAAAGGGGAGATTTAAATCAAAGAAAGCTAGAGAGAAAAGGCTCACTCTAATCTCATCAAGTATTGTTATATGATAATAAATTGCTCGTGTATATATCTTCTTGCTGCACCGATATCTGATAAGCAGTCATTTTAGGAGTGAAATGAGAATTTCACTCTATCTCATGTGTCATAATAAATTTTGTCTAAGTTAGAATAGACGTTCTTATTTAACAATTTAGATCTTTTAATATTTTTTTATTTTAGTTATTGGTTTAAATTATTAAAGGTGTTTTAATAGATTTTATTATTTGGTTTTGAAACATCTTGAAGTGCTGTATACAGCCAACCTCAACACCCACTTGGTGTTTATACTTTTATCCACAGTAATTTAGAGCTTTATTATTTCTTTATTTGATTGTTATTTATTAAATAAAGTTTTACTTACTAATTTCAAATGGGTTCCTAGGTGATTTCAAAAATAGAATATACACAATATGATTTTGGAAAGAATGTATTTTTATTATTTTGATTTCAATTTGAATTATTAGCTTAATATATATGAACCATTTAAAAAATAAATAAATGAAATATAGTTTTAGAAAATTATATTTTGATTATATTCTAGTTAAGTCAATTGGTATAATATGATAACTATTTTGGACTTCAATTTTTTTAGAGAAACTATATTCTATTCCTTTTATATGGTTAAAGATTGTCTGCGCACTTAAAAAAATGTTCCTTATTAAAAGACCTGAGTTTTAAACCTGTCTTCTCAATTCTGAGATTCTCTTCCGATTGGCCTGTGTTCAGTTAGTCGGACCCACGAATTGTCTGTCGGGTCGGTCGAATCAATACTGTTTTAACCCATCAATTATCCATTAAGTCAGTTTGGCCGATTCTTATGATTCGTCCCCACCAGACGCGACCAATAGAACCCAACCCGATAGAACCCGACCCAATTTTCATACCTAATATAAAACCTAAATTCCACTTACAATCCCAACCCTAATCGAGTAAGAGCCGTTCCCTGCAAGCTGCAGGTCCTCACTTCCTCTCGCCGTTCGGCGCTAGATGCTCCTACTCTTCCTTGTTCTTCCTTCTTCAACTCTCTCTTCTCTTCGCCTGTTCTTCTTCTCGATTCGGCGATCGCTCTTCCATCTCGATTGGACAACGGCTCTCCATATTCCATCTCGATTTGGCGCTCTTTCATCCATCAAGGTGCTCTCTCTCTCTCTCTCTCTCTCTCTCTCTTTCTCGTGCACCTTCCGCTGCCCTCGTCTTCGTTTATCGGCAGACAGTTTATCCGGAAAAATATTGATATCGCGATACTTGTGTTTATCTGGAATGTTTTTGGCTGAACTCACTGTCTCTATTTTTCCATTTTTTTCTGTTTCTCTAATCTTTACAGATGGTCTCATTTTTTTTTTAAAATAACACTGGTCTAAGATTATTTTCTTCATTTTTCTCTTCTGACTGTCCTTTTCTTTCCTCCAGTCCTCTTCTCTGTTGCATAGCTTGAAAGCTTGAAGCCTCGCGTTGAGCAGTTAGCCAACCAACCATCTTCTCTTCTCTTAATTTTATAATCTGTGACAGGTACTCTCTCTTTCTACTCTATGTTATTTGTAGGAACACTTTATTTGGGCAGAGTTGAGCTTACCGTCTTCTTCTCTTCTTTTTCAAATCTTTGACAATGACTATGAGAACAATTGCTTTCCCAGACATAGCATTCACCTTACTAAGCAAAACATGTTCCACGAAAATTCACATTTGTGTTTCTGTTGAATTATATTTACTATGATGGACATTCATGTAACCAGACGGACTATATTTGTTTGCTTTCTCACATCATTGCTGCATATTTGCTATGAATTCATATCAATTCTTGTGTATTTCAATAAAATCCAGCTATGTCTGAAGAAGGAGCCACAGGCATGTTCCAATTGCATCAAACTATCGGCAGCGTCCTCTGCTGCATGTGTGGCATTCCGATGGCACCTAATGCTGCAAACATGTGTGTCAAATGCCTCCGCTCCGAAGTTGACATCACTGAAGGCCTCCAAAAGCGCCTCATTATCATGCACTGCCCTGACTGTGATAGCTACCTGCAACCTCCGAAGACATGGATCAAAGCCCAGCTGGAATCCAAAGAACTCCTCACTTTCTGCATCAAACGTTTGAAAAATCTTAACAAGGTTAGGCTAATCCATGCTGAATTTGTCTGGACTGAACCCCATTCAAAGAGAATTAAGGTGAAGTTGAGAGTCCAGAAGGAGGTCCTCAATGGGGCAGTCCTGGAACAGGCTTACATAGTTGAATATGTACAGCAAGAGCATCTTTGTGAGTCTTGCTCAAGGATTCAAGCCAACCCTGATCAATGGGTTGCTGCTGTCCAGCTCCGACAGCATGTCCCACATCGAAGAACTTTCTTTTACTTGGAGCAACTCATTCTCAGACATGATGCAGCTGTTCGAGCAATCAAAATTAAGCAAATGGATATGGGCATTGACTTTTTTTTTGGGAATCGGAGCCACGCATTGAAATTTGTGGAGTTTTTGGGCAATGTGGTGCCAATCAAGAGTCGCAATGATAAACAGCTTGTTTCTCATGATCTTAAGAGCAATAACTATAACTACAAGTACACATTTTCGGTTGAGATATGCCCCATTTGCCGGGAGGATCTAATTTGCCTACCCCCAAAAGTTGCTGCTGGTTTGGGGAATTTGGGTCCACTTGTTTTATGCACGAAAGTTAGTAATAACATCATGCTTGTTGATCCTTTTACTTTGCGGCATGCATTCATGGATGCAAATCAATATTGGAGGAACCCATTCAAGTCACTGCTTTTCAGTCGGCAGCTTGTGGAATATATTGTGTTGGATATGGAGACTGAGAATTCTGCAGTTCACGTTGGGGGAACAAAGTATTCTTTAGCCTATGCACAAGTGGCAAGAGTGTCTGATTTTGGGAAGAATGATAAGATTTTCACCATAAAAACACATCTTGGGCATCTTCTAAGTCCTGGAGATTATGCACTTGGCTATGATTTGTATGGGGCAAACAATAATGATATTGAATTGGAAAAGTACAAAGGTCTATCTATACCGGAGGCAATCTTGGTTAAAAAGAGCTATGAGGAAAAGCGCCAGAGGAAGCGTGGGAAGCCTCGTTCTTGGAAGCTCAAGTCGATGAACATGGAGGTGGACAGCTCTTCTAAAGGTAGAATTGATGAAGATAAAAGTAATGCGGAATATGAAGAGTTTCTGAAAGATTTGGAAGAGAACCCAGAGATGCGGTTTAACATATCATTGTACCGCGATAAAGATTATCAGCCATCTGAGATGGCATCCGTGACTGATGAAGATGATCTTCCCTCGGTGCCGTTGGAGGAGCTTCTTGCGGATCTTGATCTAAACGATGAAGACGACAATTATGATGATGCTAGCATGAGGGTGTGATGCTAGCATGAGGGTGTGATGCCTATAGGTGAGTGTTAACTCTTCAGTTTTTTCCTTCCCCGTCCAATGTTCAAATTATTCAGATGTGACATTTATTTAGAATTTACCCCCTGTATGTATGCTTGGTTTCTTGTATGTTTTTCTAATTATCATGTATTTGTTTCATTTTAACTCTTAAGATCAGGTACCCATTTCACTTTTTAAAGTTGGAATAAGTAAATTATCTTTAAAAAGAGGAAAGATTGAATAGCCATAAGATTGTTAGAATTTTGAGGTGATTATGATGTAGGCTGGGTAGAATTAGGAAATATCTGACCTCAGTCCATCGCGGAAGCCTGTATGCTTAATCGGGTCTATAATGAAGTTTGAGGGACTAAGCAAGGCCCAAGCGGCGTTTGGGCTTAATTCAGATCTGAGAACAGTGCCAAAGCTTGGAGGGTCTGGACCTGAATACTCGGTAACACCAACCACCGTTACTGCTGGTTAGTATGATAGTAAATGACGAACAAGACAGCCCCAAGGATTTAGAATTCTGGCCTAAATCCCTTTTCTGATCTCAGATAGCCTGCACGAAGAGCCCAATGCTCTCTGGCTCCTCGGGTTTCAGCGTGTTTCTGGCCTGGAAACAGGACAAAATCAGCCAGCAATATGGCTGGCACTAAACTGACTAAAGTGTTGATCAGGCAGTCCACAATTGGACCTGGAATCTGCAGGGAAAAATCACAGAACTGGGTTGCAGGTTGCCTGCAATTCTGGTCTCTCAATTCTCTCCTCAATCAGGGACTTAGAACCTGATTGGAATCCTGCAACATATTGCAGCAAAAGAACATACATATGACGACTCTTGTTGCTGAATAAAATAACTTTGTTATTGCTCTAAAACGTGTCGAACACCAAGACTTGGGTTGGAGTTCTCCAAGAACTGTGCTGACTGTTTGCAAGAAAACTTCTGAAGCAATCTCAAATTGCACAAGAAGCTAAATTCTATTTCATAAGGGCTCGTTACAGTCCTCAGATAAGTCAATTGCTGGGCATGGGTAGCACCTGCTTCTATGGTACTTATCTGGTCTTCAAATGGACTGCACAAAGAGGCCAACGCTTGCTGGTTTTAGGGGCAGCAAGGCGTGGATTCAACAACTTTCTGGGGCTTGTTTTCGCCTCCCAAGATGGCCTCCACAATGCTCGATCTGGATTTGAATTCCAGAAGGAAACGCTGGCTGATGCAGCGGTAATTCTGCAATGCAATTCACATTTTGCAGGAAAGAAAACAACTCAATTTTATTGCCAATAATCTGTCCTCCTTCAGTGAAATACAACTCTTTAAATAAAGAGAAAAAACAAAACTGATTCTTTCCTAATCAATAGGAACACAACTGTCCCTAATTAAATATAGGAACAAAACAGTCCTAAATTAACTACAAACAGTTTTGAAAAAAATTAACATGCCTATTGTAACTGACCCTAGAAACTTAAATAATAACGGTCAAATTTATTTATTGGGCTGCAAGGACTACTGTGTTGAGCCTTGGACCTGGATCAAAAACATGATTCTCTTCACCATCACACATATACCCGCATCAGATTAGGACACCTACTGGAGTGTAAAACAGAAGCCCTTTATTTACACATTTTGATGACACATTATTTGCAGCATTTGTTTCTTGGTTTTTATACCTTGTTTATCCCATTCATTGAATTGTAGGACTTTTTAGCCTGCTATTGCGCTCCGTTTTCTTTCTTTTTACCTCACTTCCCAAATTACATTTTAACCTTGGGCAATAAAGGGTAGTCCATCTTTATCTGCAAGGATCCATGATCACTATTTTGGCTGTTTTCTGTATAGCAGACAGCTTTATTTAGTTGGTTGGAGCTTTTGATCCCTTCTCTCAAAATATGAGAGGAATGTTTAAGAGAGAGAGAGAGATGGGTATTTTTTTTTGAAAGGTCATAATTTAAAGATTTCTTTACCGATATTCTGTCATCTTTTGTTTCCCCCTCCCTTCCAAAAAGAAAAAGGTGTTAGGAGTGTAGGTCCTGTATGTGTATAGGGTGTCGGACATAGCACTTCATGAAACCCAATAAAATGTTTTCTCTGTATGAATTCATAAAGATATTAGTAAAATGTTTTCAACTGTATATTTTATTATTTAAAAATTACTACAAATCTTTTCATTCAAAAAAGATACAACAATTCTTAGTGTCTTACTAATTAATCGTTGATAGGTGATAAAATACCATACAACTATTTGTCATCATCGGTGATTCTTCCCTTGTAAAGATCAGCTCCAAATAAACTTTTAACATTTGAAGTTGTAAAAAAAAACTGTTGTCATCATTAAAACCTTATCCATCTACCTGAGCTCTGCGTTGTTACTTCTACTTATCCACTTACTCCTATATGGTCAAGTTCTCTGTAATTTGGCAGCCTGACATGTTTCTCTTCTAGCTACTTCATACCACATTAAAAAATTAGGAGGGATCCAGGATTTATCAAATTCTAGTATCTTGTAGTCATTATTTGTAATGTCTGTTGTAAGCTCTACTGCTGCTAAAATAAGTCTTTCAAGTCGTCTATGAGTATTACATATTTCTTGTGTGCACCTGAACTATAGAAATGCAATGACCAATGCAGTTGTAATAGTGAATAATCCCTAGTTATTTATCAAAACCCTGCTTGAGTGGTGCCATCTTTGATCTGGTGACAATTGGGCCATTTAGGAAGTTACTAGAACACAGGATTAAGTGTCCATGTACTGAAAATCTTAATATTACCTTGTCTACCCAATCTCTGTCTCTTCTTTTCCTCCCCTTCTTTCTTTGATCATCTGTTTTCTCCATCACAATTGAATGGCTAATAGTATCTCTCCTAGGGTGGGCAATTTTTATGCAAGGGCTGGTCTCCATTGTAAAACTCAAATGTGCATTATGGCCTAAATTAGAGTTTTTCAGTGATTTTTGATTGACCAATGCAATCATGGTCATGCATAAGTTGTATAAAATATTTTCACATGTTACTTGTAATGAGGTGCTAATGAGAACGTATAATGCAGTTGATAAGTATTCATTATTATAATTGTAAAGATTGCGAGTATATTCTATGGACGTCAGGTAGGTAAAAGGCCAACAATTCCCCAAATTCAATTATGTGTCCACCAGTGGTACATGGGATAGATGGTTTTAATCATAATGATGATAATGCAAGTTATCAAGCATGCATCTCTACTGGTAAGAGATCTAGATCATGACCCATTAAACTTTGGGTCAGTAAATTTCATGAACTGACACTTGAACCAGGTTGCTGTGTATGGAGGGGGTCTTCGGTGAGGTCTGGCTTTTATTTTCATCAGTGGTTACTGACCTGTTCTGTATTGAATTGTCATGTTGATTAGAGGTGACTTTCTTCAGGACCTTGACCCAATTTTTTTTCTTGTTTCATTGGCATTTTCAGGTATTAGGTATTTCGGTCTCTGCAGTTAAGCACACTTAGTAGTGCTTGAAGCTAAGTAAAGAAGGCCCATTGAAAGAAGTCCAAACCTGGAGATGTCTTTGGTACATAGCAGTCTTTTCTGGATGCCTCGGAATGCTGAAATATCCATGCATAAAAGGATCATATAAAAAGTGTTTTTTTTTTTTTCAAAATCAAGTGATGCATCTCTTTAGCTTTCTTGAATGAGTTGTACAATCTGTTTGGATCTATCTATGTAAGGTTTCTGATGTTAGAGAAGACAGTAGCTCACCGTTACCTGTATTTTTTTTCCTCTTGTTGATGAATAAACCCAATTTGTTTCTCAGGTGAGTCTCCCGTGTCCATAATACTTTTCCTTTTATGTATTGCATTTTTTCTTACTGATTTAATTTATTTTTTCTTTCAATTAAAAGTAATTATTTTTTAGCTAGTTTCTCATTTTATCATCATCATCAACCACTAATATCTTATGATCCTATCTATCGGAAATAAACTTTATGAGTTTCTTTTTAATTATCTTTAGAGATTGGAGATTTCAAGGGTGATAATGGGTTGGATTGAGTTAGGTTAAATATAAATAATATCAGGATTTTCTGACTAATTCAATTTAACTTGACCCAATCAACTCAAATGTCTATTAAGATTGAAATGAATTTTTCAAAAATGAGATAAAATTATTTTAAATAAGAAATGAAAGATAAAATGACTTTTCTTTTAGATAGATTTATTAGACTGAAAAATAAAGATAATAGACTAAGACTTTTAAATTAAGGATGGGGCATATGGGTTAAAACCGATTTATTTAAATGTGAGATTTTCTTACTCAAACTAATTTCAATTTATTTTGAGTTGAATGAATTGGGTCAATTTTTTTTTAAAATTTTTTCAAAATATATTGTAAAAGTTAATTTTGTTTTTTTTGGATTGGCAGATTGAGTAGAAAATTACTGTCTTGCCATTGAGGTCAGGCTCTAGAGATTGAGTTGGTGTGGTGAAGGATTGCTTTTGAGGTAAGGACTGGGATTGGATGTGTAAGTAGGTGAAGGAGTGACGATCAAACTTGGTTTCTAATTCCATTTATTCAGTGACTCACCAGTCACCAGTGATGTCTGCCCTAACCGATCCACCCAAGTATTCTACAAGTGCGGGATGACGGGGGCTAGAGCACTTGAGGAGAACGTGGTAGGTGAGAGTTTGTCATGAAATAACTGTGAATCATAGGACTAATTTTTTTGTATTTATTATCTTTTTATAAATTAAATTTATTGTTAGATTAAATTCAAGTCTCATTGATAAACATTTTTTAAAAAAATTTCAAATTACATCTAAAATGTTTTTAAATTAAATTTTGTTTAACTTACATTTAATGATAAATCTATCAAATTTATTCATTTTTACTATTTAATACAAGTTTTATAGAAAGAACACACTTAGGACTGACCCTTGAGCGGATTGAGTCAAGTTTTAATAACCTTAATTCAATTTATAAGAAAAAATATTGAGTCAAACTCAACTCTGCCTACATTATTGGTGAGAGTTGCTTAACCTAACTTGACTCGAGTTACTTGTTTGACACCCTGGCCCGTTTTTATCCCAAATTTAGAGAAAAAAAATCAACAACATATTTTTTTATATTTTATGAAACTCAATTCGAATTGGGCTAATTTGAGTTAAGTCGGACTTATTTTAAATTTCTGAGCCCATGTCAACTTGAATTCCATATGGTTTTTTTTCTAAATTTACCCGACTTTAAATTTACAAATTCTTATTTCAGTCAACAAATCTCTTAGGTCGGATCAAGTGGGTCAGATTAAAATCCGATCCAAATTTTACCTGACAATTTTTTTTACATAGGACTCAGGTAAGCGTCGAGAATATTATGTTGGTCCATTTTTAAATATTTTAAAATATTCGTTGGGATAGATATAAAGAGGACCAACGTCCCTAAAAAAAACGAGGGGTCGACGGTCATTGGACCACTCTCCCTTGCAGTACATCCACCAACCTTCGGCTGCCGTCTCTCTTCACTCATTCTCTAGCGTTCCAACCCAGGTCCTCTCTCTCTCTCTCTATCTTATTTGAATCCAGTTTCGTTATCATTATCACCATCGTTATTTTGAAGTGATTTTATCCCGTTAATTTGGCGTTTAAATTTGGATTTGAAAGTTATTTTGCATGGGGCGACTGCCTCTGTGACGCCGAAATTTGAATCCAGTTTCAATCAATCCATAGCTACCTAATATCTGATTCTATATCATATCCGTCGATCTAATTTACTTCCATTTCTTTCCTCTTCTTCTTTGATTTCTTTCGAATCCGTGTTTTAGGAATATTTCTGCTGTTTGGATCTCTCTCTTCCTTGGTAGATTTTGATATTGAAGATTCTGAATTTAGGAAATTAGAAGAAAGTCTATTTAAATAGTGATTAAAATCTTGTCATTTGGTACTCATTAGATGATAAAGAAATCGATTGTTACTAGTGTGAAAAATGCATGTGAAGATTAGAATCGGGAGATAGCATTTCTTATTCAGGGTACCCCATAGCTCACAATCTCCTATTTTCCTATATATTTGCTTCTAATCTATTATTTACTGAATGCGTTAAATATAATCTGGTTTTCTAGAGTTTGAAAATTCTAATATTTGAAGATTCAGAGAAGAATTGTCTTTGAATATTTTATTGATTCCCGTGGATTTAAAGAGGTTGAAGTATTGCTTATGATTTTTAATCTCTCGGTCCCTCCTCTCAAATTCCTCTCGTTCTCTTTTTAAATCAATCTGTGAGATCGGATTCAGTGCTTCTATGGCATTTTTCTTAATAACTTGACACAGGGTACTGTGTAGGGCCTATAAACCATATTATTTCAAATATATTTATTTTTTAGATCTACTCAAGTATAAAATATATTTTTAGTTCAAATGAAATGATATGGTTTATATGTGTCAGACAATGCCACATGCCAAATTATTGAGAAGATAATGTCTTTACAGTATCAAAACCTTTCACCTAATCTGTATTTCTCCTCTCAGATCTCTCCTTTTGTCTTTGTATGCGTGGATCTCTCTCTCTTTGTTGAGAAGAATTTCTTGAGGACCGCCTGAGAGCTGAAAAGGACAGCCATTAAGTACCTTTTCTTCTGCTATATGTTAGTTCTTATTATTTTCGTATTGCCAAAAAACAACCTTCAATGTATGCATTTTTCCCACAAAATTGGAATTTAATCAGCATGAAAATGAAAGAAATGGGAGTATTCTTTTCCAAAGAACGAACTGTATAAAGTAGAAATTTAATTAGCACAACAAATAAAAAAAAAAAAATTCTTTCGTTTTTTTCTCGTTGAGTGGTAAGAAAGCTCGAATATATTAATAGAGATAATATATACGGATACATATGAGGGGTATAAGAGACTTAGACCTTGAAATAGAAAAGAAAAAAGAGACAAATAAAATATAGATGACACCAAGCAAGAGATAACCTGCCCCAAAGTTATATCAACAAAAATACAAAAACTAACACCAATGTTACAAAGGAAAGCCCCCCACCCCCACCCCACCCCCCAAGCGTTGAGTCAAATCCCATCTTTGCGAAGAAATCTGCAACTTCAGTAGCCGATCGACTGATCTTTACAAAGGATACCTCTCGACTTGCGCTCAACTCCCTTATCTCACTGGTCACTTAAATCATCTTCCAAGGAGGTTTCTTCTTTCCCTTTCTCCATTTACCTGCATTCTCTGAATCTCCTTCGATAATAAGTCTACCATTCTCATTGGAGGACCAAAGGGTCAAAAATCTCCTAATAGCTAAAAGTTCGGCTTCATAAGAGTTTCTCATACCCATTGATTTAGGAAAAAGCTAGGCTCATCCTACTGCTAGAGTCTCAAAGTACCCTTCCGATCCCAGCCGGTCTCGATTTTCCTATGGTTGCACCATCTACGTTAAACTTACAAGAGCTGGTAGAGGTAGTTTTCAAATTTCCTTGGTTTGTCCTTTTCTAGGGTTGTCCCTCAAACAACCCTCCCAAGATGTGAGAAAATCATTCAATTTAAGACCTTTGAACTCGTCACCTGTCAAGAGCCATGCATACAGTCTCCACTTGATTTTTGCTAAGATCTCATCCTCCTTGGTTGCCTTGTTTTTAAATATCCTGGAATTTCTTTCCTTCCATATAGACCAAAGGATTGCCCCAGGAATTGTGTGCCACGCCTTTCTTTGTTTTGACTCTAAACCCCACAATGTCCAGGTACCTATTGCAAATCTTGCCCTTCCACCAGTATTTATTTTTACAAAGAACTGTTCAAAGTTGAAACTTAATTTGCACTAAAATGAAAAATAAAATAGAGAAAGAACTCTACTAAGTGGAAGTTTTCATGAAAATAAAAGAGAGTATTTCTTATGGAGAATGAACTTGACAAAGTTGAAATTCAATTAGCATGAAAATGAAAAAAAATTAAAACATGCCCTACGTTAATCACTGCTTATATTTCTGACCTCTAGTTAAGCTCATATAAGTAGGTTAACATGTTGAGACCTGATAATGACTTGAGTGATGAAGATAAGATATATTCACTTACTACCAAAAGTCAAGATTTCATTCTACTGAAATCTGGTAAGATTTCTAATGCAGTAGCCAAACACCAAGATTTTAATTTACTAAGATATGAGTATATTTACTCCCACTCTCTTATCTTCAGTATCTCCTAGATGAGAGAATCTCTCAGTTGCCAAACACACCGCAAGGCATTGTTGATCTCTTTCATACATATTTGTTACATAGAAGTAATATATTGTGCCCTAATTCCTTTTATATCATTGCAATTGTAACTAGCTAATTGCAATTGACTGCTGCTCTGTATATTTAGTTCTGCAGATGGCAGAAGTAGCCAAGGATTTAACTGCCGGTACAGTTGGAGGGGCAGCACAGTTGATATGTGGGCACCCGTTTGATACCATCAAGGTTAAGCTCCAAAGCCAGCCTGCCCCACTTCCTGGCCAACTCCCCAAATACTCTGGAGCCATAGATGCCGTTAAACAGACAATTGCAGCAGAAGGCCCTAGGGGCTTGTACAAAGGGATGGGAGCCCCACTTGCTACTGTGGCTGCCTTCAACGCAGTCCTTTTTTCTGTTAGGGGCCAGATGGAAGCACTGTTGAGGTCCCAACCTGGTGCTCCACTTTCAGTCAATCAGCAGATTGTATGTGGAGCAGGTGCTGGAGTTGCTGTATCCTTCCTTGCATGCCCCACTGAATTGATCAAGTGCAGGTCAGTATGGTTGAAAGTTTTTTATTTACTTCCTATCTTTCATTGCACAAGCAATAAAGCCTCAAATTAGAGTAAATGAACTGTGAAAGAAAACTTTTCAAGCTTTCCTTTTGGTAGTCATTGATGAAACTGTTCTCTTGACACTGAGACTAGGAAAAAAGAGTGAAACCAGGCGATACATCCATCTTCTAAGTTAATGGCCAAGAGGCTCTTAGTGTAAAGCTGCATTTTTTCACCTCTTTGGTAGAAATTATAGATTACTGTGAAGTTGCACCGACTCAAGTGATCCTGAATTAATTTGTCATATTTTTTTTCTCTTTAAAATTGTGTTACATGTTTGTGATAGATAAAGTGTTGCTACATGTCACCAACATCATAATCATCAATGTTCTTTGTCTCTTCTATCTGAGGTCAATTATTCTGTTCTACTCTTTTAGTTTTTTCACTTGACATTATTAACAATCAAAGTAGTTTTAGTAAGGTAGAAGGAAAACACAGAGCTAATTCAAGCTATTAGAACTGTATCCTGAGTGGCTGCTTCTGTACCACTTTGCATTTGTTACATGAAAGTGCAGGTTACAAGCCCAGAGTGCTTTGGCAGGTGCCGCCTCATCAACTGCGGTAAAATATGGAGGACCTATGGATGTAGCTAAGCATGTTCTAAAATCAGAAGGGGGTATGAGGGGCCTCTTCAAAGGCTTGGTTCCTACATTAGCGCGGGAAGTCCCTGGAAATGCTGCAATGTTTGGTGTCTATGAGGCCCTCAAGCAGTTTTTTGCTGGGGGTCAAGACACTTCACAGCTTGGTCGGGGCTCTTTGATTGTTGCCGGAGGCTTGGCTGGAGGTACCTTCTGGTTATCTGTCTACCCAACCGACGTTGTTAAGAGTGTGATGCAGGTTGATGACTACAGGAACCCGAAGTTCTCTGGCTCTATTGATGCCTTCAAGAAGATCCTTGCTGCAGAGGGGGTTAAGGGCCTCTACAGAGGTTTTGGACCTGCCATGGCCCGAAGTGTCCCAGCAAATGCTGCCTGTTTCTTGGCATATGAAGTGACAAGATCTAGCTTGGGATGAGCTAGGAGTGGAATTCCATTAAGGAGCTGCCTGCAAAGGATGTTGAGATTGAATGTTTCAAAATCCTAATTGTTTCATTTTTCAAAACCTTCCCCAAGGATGTTGGATGGGTATTCAAGATGCCTAATTGTTGCATTTTTCAAGATCTTTTGCTACTCTTGATTGAACACTTCCAACAATTTAATCACCGTGCCTTCTTTCACAAAGCATGTATTAAGAGCAGATTAATTCTACAAGCACTTATTGCATGGAATTAATCCTTCTTAAATAACACAACAGATATCCAAACCATAGCTCAAGAGCTTCATGGACAGAACTCAGAATGTGAGTAGGGATGGTAAATTGGCCAGAAAATTTGTAAGTCCGAAATTTTTGGCTTGAGATTAATTATAGCTTGGTTGTTAAGCGCGCCCAGGATTGGGTTTGAAAGAGAAGCCCATTATAAATTGGGCTGGACTGGAACATATTAATTCAAAGCCCAAAGCTTGATATCCGACCCAAAAATCTCGTGTATGTTTTTTACATTTTAAAAAAATGTAAAAAAATATTGCATGACTTGACAGTTGCTTATCATAGACTTGATAAGCAACAAATGCATTAAATTTGATCTAAAATTCAGTTTTTTGGTTCTTGATCTTAACATTCAAATTCACCAGATGTTTTTAAAAAGAACCACTAAGATCAAGCCTACAAATTGAATTTTAATGTGAATTTTGGTTCACTCGTAGTTAATCCATATATTTTATTTTCTAATATGATTAATGAAAATAAAAATAAAAGAAAAATGGACCTAATATTTTTTTTATAATGAAGAATTCTAAGACCCTCAACTCTCCTTAAGTACGATGGCGTTGAGTAAAATTTTGAATGCACACAACTCTTTATAAGCTATGGGCATTGAGTGACAATGGGTCTCCAACTTGAGACCTCTGGTTCTTGAGTTAAAGTGCACGTCAATTGAGCTATTTCATCCAAGGTGATCTAATACTTTGACATGCACATTTCTCATGCTAAATAGATTTAATATTTTACTCAGGCCTTTCCTTGGGCTTGGGCTTTTTATTAGACTTCACAGGCTCAGGCTCGATAATATATTTTAAGCTCGAAATGTGAGAGTATCTGTTTCCAATGATCCTATAAAATTAAAGAAATGGTTGTTGATAGATCTCAACAAAGTAAAATAGATGGTTGAAATGGAGCTCAGCGCTTAGTCGACTGCCGACTTTTTTTTACTTTAATTAAGTGAATAAAAATTATAAATAAGACTCAATAAGAATATTGAAAATCTCTAGCTTGCTCTAGTAAAGTTGTTGTGTTGAATAACTTAATATATTATAAAAATTAATTGAAAAATTAGTAACTCAAGGGAAATTGAGAGAGTTTTTTTTAAGATCCTAACAAAGTTTTCTCAAAGATTATTATATCCATGTTATCCTCTAAACATTTGAATCGATTGTATAAATTCAATTTAAATAAAAATATTAACTCTAGCAAAAATAAATTAAAATGCCATCAAATACTGTTGCAACAGGCTGTGTAGCACATCGTAAATTTGTAACTC
The DNA here is from genome assembly GCA_022113865.1 of Chimonanthus praecox. Lineage (NCBI taxonomy): Eukaryota > Viridiplantae > Streptophyta > Magnoliopsida > Laurales > Calycanthaceae > Chimonanthus > Chimonanthus praecox. Next base: position 62,101,358 of record CM039091.1, on the reverse strand, counting down.
CATTAACTTCGAATTTGGACATAATGAGATATTAACATAAAGCTTTCTACAAATTTAATAGATATGACAGGATAGTTTTAATCCACATCAATCGCATTGAATAAAGTAAAGTTTTTAGATCTATTTATATTTCAAAATTTAATTATAGTCAAAATTATTAAATCCAGATACAGAGATAATAAAAAGGATGTTCAAGATAAAAGTATAAGTTTTTGTTGAAAAAGACATTCAAATTTAAAACGTCCATTTTGATGGCTTAATATCTTAAGTTTAAATTCTTATATTAAATTAAAAATTTAATCTTTTTGAACATCTAAACATTTTATTTAATTTAGTACGGTAAATAAGAAATTATGTTTAAATTTTAGATTCCAAAATGCTAAATGAAAGTTCGTGTGGATATGCTGCACTGATTTAGGACTGAATGAGATTTAATAAAAAAATAAAAAATAAAATCATCTCTCGAGGGAAAAATGAAGATCTTCATCCAACGCTTCTGAGTATCGAAAAACCGTCAGTCGCGTCGTACCGTCAGTCGCGTCCACGAAGGAGAAGATTACTGCAAAACTCCAATCCGGCCCCGATCCTCTTTTCTCATCGTCTTCTTCAATACGTCTTTTAACGATTTTTCGTCTAATCAGGTTTCACTCCGCCTCTTTCTCTCTATCGATTTGTGTTTTATTTTTTAAATCAGGGTTTGTAGATCACAGACGAAAATAAAGAAAGCTTTTTTTAATTTCAAAATAGGGATTTTATGATCGCAGAAGAAGATGAAGAAAAACGTTCTCTTCTTTTTACAAGTCTGTGAAACAAAGGGGGATTTTATGTGGCAGGAGGAGGCAGCAGAAAGGAAAGTACTTTCCCGGAAAAAACTATTTTTAGCTAAACTTCTGTAAAAAATGGTTGTTTTCTAGGAAAGGAGTTTCTTTTCCATGTACCCAAATGGAGTCCGGGACAAATATGTGGCGGTTTGGATGCATGGAGAGCGAAGTTCTTTCCAGGAAAATAAATCCCTGCTTCAGACTGTGGCCGAAGGGTTGAGCAGGAAAGAAGTGCTGGAGAAATTATCCATTGTCAACAGGGCGACTATGATTGGACCTATATTCACATTGTTTTTCCCTCCTTACTCTCATTCTTACCCTATTTGATTTCATTTCATGACAGACTCGCTATTGGATTGAGCTCAAACCATATGCATAGTTAAAACTTTGAAGAAAGGCTAAGAATAATCTATTGAAGTCGAATTTTGCACACATCCTATACAAGGTTAGGTCTTTTAAACCAACTCATCCTCATCACATAAAAATATTCCCTATAAGAAGTTTGTAATCCAAGTCATAATGGATAATTTCTTGGAAATGCTGGGGCCAATGCATTTAGTGTCCACAGGCTCGGCCACCATAAATGGGCCATGCACAATCTACACCTTCCTAACCAGCACACGGCTCCCACCATTTCTATCAATGTTTCATGTTCTCCACATTGAATTTTTTCATAAAAACCTTCCATTTTGATGCCATGAGATGAGTGAATCAAGATCTAATCTTTATTCAGAATATGTGTCTTCTTCTGCAGGGTTCATATACTACAAATTTTCAAATCATGTATTCATTGTTGAATTTTATTTAGTGAAGGTTGTCACAGTCGTTTTCTTTGTTATCAATGTCAACCATTTTCCCACAAATCTGGGGTTAACTTCTTGAGTTCTATTTCCCATATCCTATTAAACTCATATTATGATGGTCGATACTTGTCCATGCCCTTTCGTACTTCCAATGTACCTTTTCTTGTAACCTTTTAATCTGTGTATCTTTATTTGGTCATTTCTTATGTGCCAAAACCATCTTAAGTGACATTCCCTTATGTATGTATGTATGCATATGGATATTTCACAGTTCAAAATATTTCCTGATGGTATTGATACTTATTGGCATTTCTCGTAAACTCCATATCTCAATTGTTCCCAAGAGTTCACCTGGTTAGTTCAAATTGACTCGTTCGGTCCACACAGAAGTCCGAGGAAATGATAGTCTCTAATTGCAAACATTTAACATGTCCTGTTTGATGGAATTTGCTAAGTGATCTTCCAGAGTGTTGTTTATCACAAGAGATTAATCATGGTCTCTTGAATTAAATTTTACTGTATAACAATAGTTACATGTTTGAACATTTGTGGCAATAATGTTTTGGTCATTATACTTTTCTAGATTGTCTATTCTAACCTTATTTCTGTTGCTTGCAGATTTCTTCTAATTGTCATGGAAGTCAACACATATACTGGTAATGTATCAAATGAATCTTATGTGCATCCTGGCCATACTCAACAGCCTAGCACAGCCGCAAACGTGGGTGGTGTGGGTGAGAATCCAATAGTAGTAGAAAAGCCCAGAGGACGTAATATTCCTGAACCATATACTGGTATGGAGTTTAAAACTATAGTGGTTGCTCGGAGATTCTATTTTGAATATGCTGAACGTATGGGTTTTAAAGTAAGGATCACTAACAGGCGCCGTGCACCACTCACCGACCATACTATTGGCCTAACAATTGTATGTTCCAGGCAGGGTTACCGTAAAGATAAAGACAAACCAACAGATAAGACAGGCTGCCAGGCTATGTATAGGGTAAACAAAGTGAAGAAAGCTGCTGTGTTTGTTGTCACAAAATTTGTCAAGGAACATAACCATGAATTGGAAAATCCAAGGGATAGGAGATCTGTTGGACCAGGCAACCACTTCCCTTTGAAAGGTGTTAAAACCTTTATTCAAGGTCTTCGAAAAGGATTTATTATAAAAGAAGTTGATGTTAATGCAGCTGGAATTGATGACAGAGTGGAAAATGCTGTTGGGAGGGCGTTAACTGTATCTAACGAAAACACACATCTTGAACCATGTCCTGGTATGGAGTTTGAATCTGAGGAGGATGCAACGGTGTACTACTTTAAATATGCTACTCGTGTGGGTTTTAACATTCGCATTAGTTCAAGGCACCGCTCGAAGCATGGCGGAGGCACTACTGGCCTAAAATTTGTGTGTACCAAAGAGGGATTTCATAGAAAGGAATGCACAAGTGCACGCGAGCAAACAAGGGAAGGCTGCATGGCAATGTTAAGCATAAAGAAAAGAGATTCTGGAAAATGGACAGTGACAAAGGTTGTGAAGGACCACTCCCATCCACTGTTTCCTCGACAGGTGCCTATCCTTCGTCCATATAAGGTTGTTCGCAATCAATTGGCTGTAAGTGGTGAAGTTGACTCTGCTGTGCAAGACCGTGCAAACTATATCAGGAATCTTCGAGAGAAGACCCTTGGTAGGGATGCTCAGGAAGTATTAGAATATTTCAAGCGTATGCAATCAAAGAACGCTTCCTTCTTTTATGCGATTCAAGTTGACAAAGAATATCGTATGACTAATTTTTTTTGGGCAGATGCCAGGTCAAGGATTGCTTACAGTTATTTCGGTGATGTTGTTACATTTGATGTCACATATAATCAATATGGAGTTCCATTTGCTTTATTTTTAGGATGTAACCGTCATAAACAACCCATACTCTTTGGTTCGGCGCTTCTACTAGATGAAAAGGAGGCTTCTTTTGTTTGGTTATTTAGTACTTTTCTTGAAGCAATGTGTGGATGCCATCCATTCTCAATCATTTCAAATCAAGATCCAGCTATAGATGCAGCAATTAAGAAGGTATTTCCTGATGCACATCATCATTATATCAAACAAGACATTTTAAAAAAAGCTCCTGATAAGTTGGAGGATGTAGAAGGCCATCAAGAAGAAATGATAAGGGATTTATCCAAATGCATCAACATGACTGAGTTAAATGATGAATTTGAATCATGCTGGCAGACATTCATCGATAAATATGAGCTCACTGAAAATAAATGGCTCCAGTTCTTATATAAGAATCGTCAACGGTGGATCCAAGTCTACCCACATGACACATCCTCTGTAAATATTTTTGCTCCTCTCAGTGAGAATACAATGACATTTTCTTTCGGTCGCATTAATGCATATGCCTCCTTGCAAGCATTTGTTGATCAGTGCGAAAAGGCTGTAGACAATCAATGTGAAAGAGAGTTCGAAGAGGATTTTAAGACAATTTACATGAAACCAGTTATGAGGACGGGATTGGCTATGGAGAACCAAGTTACTGGAATTTATACAAGAGCGATATTCTTGGACTTTCAAGAGCAATTATTTCAGAGTCTACACCATACTGCAGAAATAGCTGCAGAGGATGGTCCAATGTGCACAGCAAAGGTGTCTGAATTTGGAGTGGAAAAGAGTGCATATACAGTTACATTCAATTCTTCTGAAGTCACAGCAACTTGCAGTTGCCAAATGTTTGAATATGCTGGAATTCTTTGCAGACATATATTGAGAGTTCTTTCCATGAAAAATATCGACATGCTCCCATCCCATTGCATTTTGAAACGTTGGTCAAGAAACAGTTTAAGTGTTGAATTTGATGAACCGAACATTGAAGAGCTAGGCTGTGGTCACAAACCTTGGACTTTGCGATACAATTATCTATTTTTCCAGACACTAAAATATGCATGGAAATCATCGGAGACTTTAAATGTTTACTATGTGGCATGGCGTTCTTTACGGAAGGCTTTTGAAGAGGTTGATGGTGCAAAAAAATTTGAGGTAATAGACATACAGCACATACACCGTACTGAGCTGGAGCCAGAAAATGCAACTTCTGTAGGTGATGATGATCATGAAAAGAACCCAACAGATGATGCAGTGAGCGATGAAGAGGAGCCTACTACCGGTAAGAAACCTGCAGAGGTGCGAAAGAAGAGGAAAAGAACTTGTCAGGTCTGCAAGCAACCTAATCATGACAAGCGCAAATGTCCACAGTGGATTGAGTCGAGGCGTGAAAGGTACTCTGGAAACTGTTTCTTCATGATCACTTCCAACTACTGTTACCACAATGTAGATACAGTAGTATATTTATAAATTATGCATTTCCTTCTTGCTTTTCAGGGTTCGTGTGAAAAACAGGCGAACTCATGAGCATCTGTGAGTGAATAAATTTCCATCTTTCAGCATTATATATATAAATTAGCTCATCTCGTATTTAAATATCTTTGTAGTTGATTAAAAGCAAAGGTTTCATTATTCGCTCATCTCTTCTTCTAACATACTGAATATTGCACAGTGCTTCGATTGCGAGTAAGTTGCGTGCTAACAATCTTCCTGGAGTGGATTCAGCAAACATGTTTAGAAAAGTTCCATATTGGCTGGCTCCTAGAGAAGGCACCTTCAAATTGAATTTTGCTGGGGCAATGGATCCAGATGGCAAAGCTGGTGGAATTGGTGCCATAATTAGAAACCATGAAGGAAGAGCAGTTCGTGCCTATGCTGAAACAGTCCCAGGCAATTCCCCAATTTACCCAGAACTCATGGCCCTCTATGAGGGAGTTAAGCTGTGTGTGCAGCTCCAGCTTCCTGTGGTGTCTATTGAAGGGGATACCTCTCGGTTAGCAGAACTCATAACCCAGACAGGTACCCCCTCATGGGATATAAAAGGATACTGGAAGAACGTGCAGGATGAGCTGAAGAACATTGGTAGCTGGAAGATTATCTACTGTGTCAAAACAGCCAATCGAGTTGCTCATGAACTGGCACTTATAAAACCTCCTGAGGCTGTTGTCTACACAGACAACTTGCCAGAACATGTAGGAGCAATTGCGATTGAAGAAGCAGGTGGAGCAAAGGCAGGCACAGAGAGCACAAGACCAGTGGCAAATGAAGAAGCAGGTGGAGCAAAGCAAGGCACAGAGAGCACAAGACCGGTTGCAAATGAAGAAGCAGGTGGAGCAAAGCAAGGTGCAGAGAGCATGAGACCGATGGCGAATGAAGAAGCAGTCAGAGCAAAGCAAGGCACAGATGAACTTGTTTCAGGTTTTTCTGTTTAAAGTTTGTTTCACAAGAGTAGTTTGGATTTAGTTTCTTTAGGCCATCAGTGTAATTTAGTTTTATGTATTTTTAAGTTTAGGTTGGACGTGTGTTTGTATCTTCTCTCTCTCTCTCTCTCTCATAGTAAAGTTAAATCCCCTTTGCACAGAAAGTAACCATGGCTACCTTTGGGGGAAAAAGTCGGCAATAACCTGAAATTGTTTAATCCTAAAAGATTGGTTATATTCTAAATAGTTAGTGTTTGGCTAAAATATTTCATCCATTATATTGACCTATATCGGTTATATTGGTGGGTCTCCAAAATGGCATTTCTATTTTCAATGCCGTATATCACTCATTTAATACCCAAGAGTTGGAACATATTGCTCATAATTTTGACCATAGGAATGATATATTGGAGGCTAGTTGTGGACTGGTTAATCAATATTATCTACAAAGAACTGTTATATAGTGAAATTTGTGAGATCACATTTTCCATCTAGGTTTTAGAATACCCCAAGTTCACAAATCTCACCATATACAGAGGCTATGAGGCCAATTTTAGCTGATGTATCTGTTCTTGTACATTCTTTATTTTATTTTATTTTATTTTTAACTAGATAGCCCAATGGGAGTCATGAACTTTATTTTGCGAGTATTTATGGGAACATTTACGTCAGGCTTCTTTCGTTTTAGGGATTGAATATTTGGGTCCCATATTGTTACCTCAGATTTCTGTCTGCTTTCTATCTTGGAACTTGCATTTTTTTTTTTTTTTGGTACAAGGAAAAAGGGTGCTCTCATTGAAAGATGCTCAAGCATTTGAATTGTTTAATCTGACAACCTATATCAAGAGGTGAGTTTCACTTTACTTACGTATGTGAGATGATGAAATGATGTTAAATCATGTAAATTATGAGACTATCGAAAGTGAGTCTCATAAATTTTGAATTTTAGAGTTGAATGACTAGTAAAACTTCCATACTTTTGTGGATAAATTGTACTGGCTTTGGTGAACTCCAAGAGGAAGAGAAAATTCAGCTGGAACAATTACGTTCATTATATTAACCTCGAATGTGAGTTGTACACAGTTTGGTTTCCTCTCCAGTTTCGATGATCCTTCAGATTCCGCCCTCGTCTTCCTACTTGTTATCCAACACTGTTTGAGCTCTCTGATTAGAAGGGGCCTTTTTCTGGATGAATTGCAGCTAATGAACTCTGATCTTGCGAGTCAATTTTCCAATGGACACTGCCCTTGTTGGAAGCACAGAATTCACTTGAAAGCAATCCTTCTTCTCCTCTCTAAGCTTGATGCAAAAGTCTGCAAGGATGTTCCTGAAATTGTTTGTTCTCGGCAGAGCCGGCTTGCTGAAGAAAGTATTCTCAGGATTTCTGGGATTTTCTGCCATCATCCTGGGTAATCTCTCTGCTGCTGTTTGTGCTGGGTTTGTGCAGGGATTGCCCCTATTCTCCTCACTTCTTGGGCTGCCTCACTTCTTGGGCTTGGCCCATCTTCTGTGTTCCTTTCGTGCCTGTCCCGGGCTGTGGGATGTTTCTCCCTTGGGCCTGCTGCCTTGTTTCTTTCTTTTTTTCTGTAACCTTGAATGAATTCTAACCCAACATTAAAAAAAAGTGAGTTGTACAGTGACAATATTTTCTGGAGCTTCAAGGTGATTATCATCATTATCGGCAGAGTGATCTATGTGGGTTACTACTTACAATGGGATTTGACAAATTCATATAAAAATTCTGCATTGACTGTTATGAATTCATTAGCATGAATACATGCACTGGTGTTCATTTGTTAGAAATATAGGAGAGCTTGTTTCTATTTGAATTGGAATATTTTACCCTTTTTTTTTCAGGAAATTGAGATGCGACGAGGAGGGGTGTTTGAGAAGAGTCTCTCTTACGTAAGTATCTTGGGACCCTCTTAATTTCTATGGATTATAGCAATCTATTCTTTGGATTATTTGAACAACCATCCACTAAAGAGAAATATAAGGACTTTTCTAACGAATCCATCAACAATAATATTGGGTGTGCTTAATGAAGAGTATGGTTTTAGCAAATATTCCTTCATTTGGCAGCTCAAGCGCATCCCTATATGGGGCACACATGGGACAACATGGTTGGGGTTTATTAAATAATAGATTTAAGTTTTGAATACAGAATAACAAACAATTGACTAGGATCAAGGAAGTCACTTTTTTAGAATTTCAAGGATTAATGATATTATAGAACATAGAGTTTAATCGAATAATAAAGGCTGTAATTTAAATTGAGGTTGAAGTAAGGATCCAAGTCAAGGCGGGTGTGTGGGTGTGAGGGGGAAGCGATGTGTGTTTTTTTCGAGTTGAATTGTGTATTGGGTATTATTTTAAGAAGGTTTAGAAGTAACTTCTTCGAGTGTAAAAGTTATTTGTTAATTTCAATTTTTTCCATTAAAATTTGACAATTTTAAGTTATTTTCATCAATTTTTTTTTTTTAATTTTTGCTCTAAGAAAATCTCAATTTTGGGTTTTTTTTTAAAAATAATTTGATAAAATAATATTGGTGCTTATGGAATTAAATGGGAATGTCTTAATGTAATTGATATAGTTCTTAGGTGTATGTGATTTTTAAAAAAAAAAATAATTAATGAAAATTAGGTTTGTTAAGATAATTTTCACTTTGAAGTTTCTTGTGAAGAAAATAGTTAAATGATATACAAATATTTTTGGAATTAAACTAAGAGCCTTTTAGGGTGTTTGTGTGATTTTTTTAATATTTCAATTTTTTTTGAAATTCATATATTCTTACAAAAAGATTATGAATTGTAAAGAGATATACACTATGGGATATTAGAGAACATGAATTTCATATTAGGTATTTCTTTATATGGTCTTTTATTTTATTTTTTAATTTTTAGATGTTTTTCAAACTTTAATCACAATTTTCAAATTTTTTGAGACATACTTTATCCTTATAAAAATTTCGACAATCAAGGATCTAATATTAGATAAAAATGATTTTTTTCTAAATAAAAATATGTTCATAATAGGTTTTTCATTTTACTCTTTTATTTTTATTTTATCTTTTTTAAAAAAGGAGACAATACGTTGCAGCGTTATAACATCGCACCATTATGTTTCAGTGATACGGCTGTATTGTTCACCATTTCTTCTATCTCTGTTGTGCAGATATTATATTTCTAAAATATCTAATGTACTCTTTTTTTTAGATAGTAATTAATGCAGTTTTGTCAATTTTATAAATTCATTTGAATTTTTAAAAAAAGTGTACTTCGGATATTTTAGAAATATAGTTTTTCAAAAATAAAAAAATTTTTGTTATCCCAATTAATGGCCTTTAAAGATTAGATGATTAAAACTCTTTTTTTTTTCCTTTTTTTTTTTTTTGAGCTAGCTTTCAAAGTTTTGCATTTCTACCCTAAAAGAAACTCATATATTTTTGTATTATCCAATATTCCAATCTATCATGTTATTTCTTATGATTGCTATCCACGTCTTTAATGGTCGTCTTCTTTTCGATTACATTGTGACCCTTCAATCCCACCTATCATCACTGTTCCTAGCCCTTTGTTTATATGCTCAATCCATCTTACACTAACATTTCACATTATTTCATGACATTAAAGATATTTATATTTTATAATAAATTATTTTAAGTGAAACTTAACAAACATCATCTTATTTTGCATCATCTTAAACATTATATATAAGTTTTTATATTAAAAATGAAAATGACAGAGATACCTACTCTTTTATTATAGTAAGCATCTCTATCAGATTATCTACAGTACTTTTCATAGAAAAAAGATAAAATTACAATTGATACATATATACAATTTTTTTTTTTGTAGAGGTGTTTCTAAAAATATAAAAAGAAAGAGTGTAAGTAAAAGAAATTGATTCGGGCACTAGTGTTTTTCTAATGTCGGAAACATTCTCATAATAAATTGATTTTTTTTTATTTTTCCTTTCTATTTTAAACTGCCCTAATATTTTATTGTCACAAAGTAAAATATAAAATATAAAATTGATTTAGCCCCCCGAAATGGTAGCCAATTTCTAAAGATAAAAAATGAGTTATTTCTGAGATTCTTCCCAATCAAGTTGCATGCATGAAGACACAAATGCTTTGCCTTTCTTTCACCTCATTGATGTCTTTTTTATCCCATTGGAGACTCTCCTAGAAGAGAGAATACAATAGAAGATTCTCATAACATTTTATCGTTACACGTGGCATCAAATGGATGGATCGATTGGTGGGTACCACTAAGTGCAGATTTTTTCATTGAGTCACCTTCAGCAGCTTCAGGATTAGCACAATGGCCACACTTTACAAATTTGGTTTCTTATGGTGATAAGGACATGGAATCAAACGGTGAAGGGTCCACTAAACCAATAACAGGAGTCCCAATCCAAGGCTGAGAAGTGACCACAATAACCTCAAATGATTGGTGGAGGTCCTTACTCTAATGTGACATTTTTAAGAAAATCTTCTTAGTTAGGGGCCTTCATTTGACAAAAGGTCCAAGAATATGGTTGGTTGTTTCTAAAGGATAGGCCCAATTTTTGTTTTTTTTTTAGAACCTAGGGGAAACTTTGAGTCCACCCCAACAGTCTATTGTCAAGTTGTTAGGGTGCGCTTATGCCTAGCTCTCCTAAAATTCCTAGGGGAGATGCCCTACACCCACACAGAACACCTCCGATTAAAGCAAAGGCCTATTTTTAAAAAAAAAAAATTATTAGCTTCACTGACCATTTGGATTGCACTTTCCATCTAGTCTTTTAATTCAGTTTTTCGACATCTACAGGTATTATAACCCTCTACTGAATCAGAATCTGAACACCGGGCCTTACAAAAAAAAGAAAAGCAGGTTCAAGAATAAGCCCAGATCCTAGTAAACCCTACAGATCTAGTCAAGCAAAATTCCAAGCCCATTAAGTTTATGCATGAGTTTTGCAAGTTGGGTCAAATTGTAGGCCAATTAAGTAAATGGGTCAGGTAAGAACTTATATTAAGTCACTAATTACTTATTACCACCCAAATCCATTGCTTTGGATGTATGGACATAATTTTGGTTGGCCCCATATGTTTGTTAGCTTGAGTTTCGTTGAAAGAGGTGAAGAAAGAGAAGAGATTGGGCATCTGATTATGTGGAGAAGGAACCTCTTATTAAAAGAGTGGTGAGTAGTAGCAAATCATCAAGCTAGGCCTTTTTGATTGAGACAGGTTTAGTTCATTATAATAGCAGATAGTCAAGAGATGGCCTTGTTGATTGAGACAGGTTTAGTTCATTATACTAAGCAGATCGTCAAGTGATGACCTTGTTGATTGAGACTGGTATGGTTCATTATAGTAGTAGATCGTCAAGTGACGATGGCCTCGACCAGGGCCAAATATCGGCCGATATGAAGGTATTTCGGCCGTATCATATCGGCCTATATCACAATATCAGCCGATATCGATCGTTTTTGTAAAAAAAAAAGAGAAAAATATCGGTCGATACCGAATTTTAAACCCCTGGCCTCGACTGAGGTGACGGGTTTAGTTGATTATAGAGGTGACAATATTTTATCCAACTTAATCTAATCTGAAAAATTTAAGTTTGAATCATGTATATTTTGAAAATATTTTAAATTGGTCTTACTCGACCTAAACCAAAATAAATCCATGTCAGATTGAGCAGAAAGATTTCAAATTTAAACTCAACTTAACCCAAATTTAAAGACACCATTTTAAGTACTTTAATTTTTTAGCCATGAGTTCTAGCGGTCTAGCCTATATACCCTAGTACTCTACCTAAAGTTAAAAAAAATTAGCCCATTATCTTAATTTTTCATAGTCCACTGGCCTTATGAAATGAAAGTTCTCTTATATTTCATTTTCTGTTAAAAATATTTTCTTTTTCTTATTTTTTTTCAAAATTTAAAAGAATTAAATAAAATGAAATTCAAATTGAATTATGTCGAGTCAATAATTAAAATATAGTAAATAATTATATAAATGAAATTAACACTTATTAGTAAACTAGAGAAATGAGGAATTTGAGTTGTATCAAAGGGTTTATGAGTTTATAAAGATAGGAAAAAAAAAAATAATGGCAACATGCCACGTCCACGTTGCAGAATATCCACGCTACTTAATGCATTTCCCTTTAAATCCAAGAATATGATAAAACGAAGAAGAAGAAAGAGAGAAGGAAGGGGAGAAGAAGATCTCTACTCTCTTCCTCTCTCTTTCTTCTCTGCTAAAGGAAGACAAGTTTCATTGAAGATTCAGTTAATCCCAAGAGCTCCTTTGCAAGAAAATGGGTGAAGTATGTCCTCTGTAATCTTTAAATTAAATCTCATCCTTTATAAAAAAAATCCGTCTATTTTCTTTTTATATTTACGTGTAGGGAACTCAGACACTTCCTATTAAAACTCCGACAGGTGAGTCCACCACCCATTTTCCTGTTTATTAACAGTTCTAATAAGTGAAAACCCATTTCTATTTTCCATTTTCGCATCTGCTCCATGCATTTGCATACATTCTACCACGAAATGTTGCAGAATGAATCATCCCTTCCATTCATTTTCTATCTAAAAACTTTAGTTGGTTCAAAGTGTTTGTAGAGAAATGGTCACTGGGTTTTTCTTCTAATTAAATATTTCTTGTGCTGATGGGTTTGATGTGGTAGAAATATATGATGAAATATGTACGTTATTTTATGTTCATTTTCTCGTATAAATTAGATATGAATTTTGAAATGAATTATTATGTCTTTTTAGTTTTTATACATAAACTTTGTTCTTTTTTAATCCTTTTTGTTGCTAAAGGAGAATAAGGAAGAGGAGAAGAAAGAAGAAGAGAAAAAGGAGAAAGGAAATGAAGAGAAGAAAGATCAAGAATGGGAGTTCAAAGTTTACATGCATTGCGAGGCTTGTGCAAGAAAAGTTGAGAGATCTTTGAGAGGATTCGAAGGTATCTTCACTTTGCATTAAACTTTATTTATATTCATTTCATGTTATTTTTATTATTGGATTATATTATTTTAATATAAAAAAATTAAGAGATGATGATTTTATGAGTTCATTTTCAACAGTTTGATAAGTCTTATCAATAATTATCCAACCATTAATTTCTTTTTATCATAAGATAGGGTTCACTCATAGATACAGCTTATCAAAGGAGCAAGAATATCATTATTAAATGTCAAATTCTTATTTATTTAGAATCAACTTTTCGAATTCTATTTCTCTATTTGACCGAAACATAAAGTGTATAGTCTTCACAATCTATTATATATTTATCAATTTCTTCCTTTTGCATTTTCAATAATCTAGATCGCCTTTTTGTGCAAGTGATGTGTAATCTTTCATCTCTATATATTGAAGTCATGTTTGGTCTTCTATGTACATTACTAAACGAGTTCAAAACACAAATGAGTTTTTTGTCTATTTAAATGATCTCTAATATGATTATTGTTAACTTTATTTTTAAAATTAATTTACTTATCCAATGTAATATATATATATATTATCATAATTTTATTGTTAGGACTGGGCTTCCAATCCAAAAAACTAGCATGATAGGTGAAGATATCGAGCTCTATACAAGCCTTTATATTTTTCTCTCTCTTATCGATGTGGGACTCATTCGTACCCCAACAATCTCCTTCAAACGAAGCTCTCCGACGGATAGAAGGTCGCCAACCATTCCGTTCGGTTAAGGGATTTTGTTGTTGATGGTGTTAAGACTTGGCTTCCAGCCCAAAAGACTAGCCATGGAGATATTAAGTCCCATATAAATCCTTATATTTTTCTCTCTCTCACCGATATGGAACTCATTCGTATTTCGTACCCTAACAATTATCTATCACACATTAATGATCAAAGTACGGGTTAAAAGTTTATATGGTTGTATTATAAATTTCTAGAGATAATTAACAGGTGTGGAAGATGTGAAGACAGATTACAATACTCATAAGGTGGTAGTGAAGGGAAAAACAGCTGACCCTGCAAAGGTTTGTGAGAGAATTCAGAAGAAAAGTGGGAGAAGTGTTGAGATAATTTCTCCATTGCCCAAGCCTCCACAAGAGGAGAAAAAGGAAGAGAAGACGGAACCGGTACTTTTCTTTCCTTCAACTTTTTTTTTTCCTTAAATGTATTTAAGGTCAATAACACTAACATAAGTTAAATAAACCACTATTTAACTTTAAAAAGGGTATATTATGTGATAAGAGTTGCAATTGACTCTTAAGTTGTTTTACACATCTGAGGGAAGCATGCTGCGTGCAAAGATGATTGAATTCTTTTGATTTTGTATTTTCACTTAGTAGATCTTTCATTGAGACAAATTTTAATTGTAATGAATTACTATATAGACTATAGATATCATATTTGATTAAATTAGACTATGGGCCATGAGGCTAGATGCTATGGTACAATATAACATTTTTTTTTTTTTTGAAAAATTGTAAACAAGCAGGATACCCAATTTATGTGTAAAATACCCCATAAGACCAAGACACACTAAAATTAGGCCACGGGGACTTGAACCCACAACCCCCACTTCCTGAACCGAGGCCAACCAGTTAAACTACAACCAATATATAACATATTTTCTGCAGTTGTTTGTGTTCATTTTAGATTGATGGGTTTTCTTTATATCAAAATTTTATTCCATTTTTCCTTCATAGCCTTTTGTCTTTAAATTAAAATTCAATTGAAGTTCATAAACATCATTGACTAGATGAATAACAACATCAAATCAATTGATTTTAGATGGACACCTACTCCAAATAATTGGCCCTATATTGGAAAGGGAAAGTGGCCCCATTGACAAGAAATTCTATAAATTGACGTAATTTTAGTGACATTTGAAAACATGAGTGATGCAGGTGTGAATTAGATGAAATTTTATTCTTTCAACCTCCATTTTGTAAACATTTTCAACATTTTTTTATGGTAAAACAATTATTTTTTGTTTTATTTTATTTTATGCCACAAGAATTAACTTCTCTTCCACTGCTTCATGTTTGTCTACATTGCAGCCTCAAGTGATAACAGTCGTATTGAATGTCCATATGCATTGTGAAGCCTGTGCTCAAGTATTGCAAAAACGGATCCGAAAGATGGATGGTACATACTTAATACTTAAATTGTTTTTTTTTTTCTTCTGTTTTCTTTGTAAGATCTAAAAGAATAATTCTACTTACTATAGCTACGACTTGGAGCTAAGCTTAAAATTTTGGACAATATAATCTACTAATATTTAGGCGATACTGGTAATTTCAATCCATGTTCTAGGCCTCTTAGAGCACCCGAATAATACTTGAGACACGTTAAATACAAGACATGGTATTATCAGGCTAGATTAGGCTTGATTTAAAATCCAGGCCGAGCGAACCAACTGATTCAAGTTGTAACCCTGACTCTAGCAAGTGATTAGGCCCACTAACTTTACACAAATTTTGGATAAGCTCACTGAAATGGTCACTTAGGTGATCATGCTCAGTAACTAAAGCTGGCAATAGGATGAGCTCAGGTTGGGTCATTGATCCATTTATTTTGAACTATTAACTCAAGCCTACTCATTTATCAAATGGTTATGGGTCAATGTACTTGAGCAAAACCTTGGTCTTTGGGACGGGTTTGGGTCGGGTTAACAGGTATGTTCTCAATTTATCATATTAGAATGGGTTGAATTGGTTTGTCCAAACCACTTATTTGAAACCCCTAATCCAAACCAGTGTATCATTAACCAGGATGAACTTGGTTCAATCCATTTATCAAACAAGTCAATGGCATCTTTTAAACCTTGGATCTGACCTTTATCTATCTTGTTGAAGGCGTGGAATCAGTGGTACCAGACATAATGAACCATCAAGTAATTGTAAAAGGCATTTTAGACCCAACAAAGCTTGTGGAGAAAGTGTACAAGAAAACAAGGAAACAAGCTTCAATTGTGAAAGATGAGGAGAAGAAAAAAGAAGAAAAGAAAGAAGAGAAAGAGAAGAAAGAAGAGAAAGAAGGAGAAGCAGGTAAAGGAGAAGATGATAAGAAGGACAATGCAAAGAAAATGGAATACTGGGCTCACAGATATTACACTGAATATGCTTATCCTTCTCAAATTTTCAGTGATGAGAATCCAAATGCTTGCTCTCTAATGTAGTCAAGTGCAGCATTTTTATTTGCAATTCTCTACGTAGCTTTTTATGTTTTTCTCTCCCTCCATATTTGGATTTTGATAATAAGGGCCTCTTTAATCCTTTTGTAGTTTTAACTTTAATGCCTGTTTTATTTGTTTTTATATTCTAATTCAAACATCTTGTTTGATAATCTTTTGTTGATTTTACAGCGTCGAATCACTAATCGACGCCATCCAATTAGTTGATTTTTGCCTGATCTGTAATCCATGCATATACCCATATCAGGTCCTTGATGGGCCGAAAAATATCTCTTGATTTTCAGCTAAATCAAGCCCATTTTGGGCCCATATTTATTTTAATTTTTTCAAAAAAATACTTATTACTGAAATTAAGGGATTATCGGTTTTGGGTCCATTTTTGAAATACCCGATATTTCATAAAATTTGATATAAAGCCTTCCTAAAATCCATGAAATCATAGCCAAAATTTCAAATATCAGACTATATTTGAAACTCAATTCAGGTTGAATCAATTCATTTTGTTAAAAAATACATGATACAAAATTAGACTTTTTAGGTTTTGAAAATAAATCACCTCCTTTCTCTTATTGTTTTTCTTTTCACTCCCAGAGACGGGGCTCGGGGCAGACTCAAGGTGGACCAATTCTGGCCAATCGGGGCCTGCTCTCAGCTCGGGGCGAGGTTCAGGCAGACCCAAAACTGACCGGCCCACCCACTAAGCTCTCAGCCAATAAAAACCATGCATCAACTTACTAGAATCAAATTTTTGCCAATTTTTTCTCTCTCATGCCACATAGCCTGATTAATCAAATCATTCCCCAATATCAACACATAGGGAATTGATTGGGGCACTGTGTTTTTACTAACACCGGGCACTGTCTCAAAGTAAATTGATTTTTTTTTCATTTTACCCTTCTACTTTAAACTAACCTTTCAATTTATTATCATAAATAAAATGTCAAAATGAGAAAAATCAATTTATCACAAGAGAGTGTCTACTGTTAGTAAATGCACAGGTGCTCCGATCCATTCCCAAATATGAAACAAATCCAAAGTATTATCACTCCATAAAGCCCCTTTCTATATTCTAAAAACAAATCATGAATATCGCATTATTAAATTTCCAATTTCAAATCAAACCCAAATTTCCAAATTCCTAGATCTTTTAAACAATCTGTAAAGAAGTAAAGAATAGAACTTCCAAATAAAGAATCCAAAGGTTTGGCGAAGGAAAGAGATCAAAACATCGAGGCTGCATTTGGATGAGGGGTAAATTTTACAGGGTTTATTCTGAGTATTATGAATACCCTTTCCTTGGAAATTGATTTTCAAAAGTGGTAGGAGAGAGGTAAAAAGTTGATTTTTTACCCTTATTCCTCAGTTACCAAACAAGGGTAATGAAAGGTTTCCCTCCATTAGCCAACTGAAGTCATGAACTAGAGATAATCACTTTTGTCCCACTTATCAATCCAATTAGAGCTCAACTGGGAAAAATTAAATTTGTAAGATTATATTGACCCGTTTAGAAAATAATTAAGTTAACTCCAATTTTTTTTATAGATTTATATAGACTGTGAAGCAAAATAGACAAGTAGGTCAACAGAATGGGGTTGAAATGATAGCTAGAAATCCACTTTAACAAGTCGGAGTCTTGAGTTCAATTCTTATTCTATTCTAACGACCTCCTCCTCATAAAGTTAACTAGTATGTGTATGGGAGCAAAAACGCTTGCACATGCCCTAAAGATTAATCGATATTTAAAAAGACTTTTGACACCTTGGCCATAAAAAATAGGTAGATCAATCCAACTCAAACCTAACCTGCTCTAAAAATTTATGAACTAGCTGGCAAACTCGATCTTAAAAATTGTGTCTGAGTTGAGTATACTAATCAATTTAATATGGTTGTTCATGGGTCAAATTCATCCAATAATTACCATGTTAATGAACTCGACAATTTTCGAAAACCCAACCCGAATTTCACTGCAAAGTAGATCCAGGCCACATGTTGTTTCTATTTGTTGCTGTCCATCCATTTGAGTAGTTATTGGCGTCGTGATTTTTACAGTGTTGTGTATCGTATATCGTATAGAGTATAAAGAGCTTGCATTTTAACATGTTAGTCAGAGAGTTGTCTCTTTCTCATGCATTGGCCTTCTCTTCGATGTTGCAGACTTGGATAAAAAGGTTTCATTCAAAAGCTTCTTCATATCTGAGTTCTGAGATAATCTCTTCAACTCATGTCCTTTTCGTCCTTTACATCTCAATTCTCAACGACTATTTTTTTTTTTATAAAAATACCTCCTTTTTAAAACATCAAAGAGGTAAATTTAAATCTAACAGAGGCACTTGGTTGGGAAAAAGTATAGGCGTTTTGCTATTGAACTTAGAGCAGGTACCAGCTAATGGAATTGCCAAAGTTCCCAAATGTCATATTTCGGCCATTTCTACACATTTCGGGCTTAGATTTTTTAAAAAAAAACACTTTTTTTCCATGAACCCAATGTTTCAGCCCAATTGCGAACATATCAGTTTTGAACCCATCTCTGAAAGATCCGATATGTTTTTGATATTTGCATATCGCCTCCTCTCTTTTTCCAATTCAATAAGGCTTGGTATACTTTGTTAAATCGATTAGTTACCAAACAATTAATAATCTATGCAAATGGATATGCAGTTAGAAGATTCAATGGAGTCTGATCATAAAAAAATGTACTATCAACAAATTATATGAAGGAGAATGTAACTTGCATTCTAATCAATTTGTCAAATTCAAGTTGAGTAATTGCCATTATCATAAGCATTGTCATAAATAATTATTGAAAAAATGTTCATATGTTCGAAACTTGAAACCTCACCATAATACTGTAATCATAGTTAGGCCAATAAATGCTAGCATTCTTCAATAAAATAATGTAGCAATCCTCCCATGGGTATTTTGTATTAACGAGACAAATGATTTAGAGTATTGTCCATTTTACCCTTCTATTGTCTTACGAAAATATTTTAAAAAAATTTAGTGATCGGTCAGTTATCCAATTTGTTATTCTGTATGAAAAAATTGTCACACTTAGATAAATTTCAATGGGCCGGTCAGTGATCCGGAGAACTAATTCGAAAGATTCGATCAGCAGGTTCAAAGGGACAAAATAGATAATATAGTAAAACCCGTATCGAATTATAGAAAACTCGTGTGAGAAAATTGATACCATAAAATAAATGACATGTTGCAGTGCAAGTGATTAACCGGTGGAAATGAGCATTATCTTTGGAAGGCTATTTGTTTTTCTCTCTTTTGAAAAAAGAACATTAAAACTCAATACTATTGATCTGCGAAATCTATCAAATTTTGGCATAAATCTCTCTCTCTCTCTCATTCATGGAGTGATGGTAAGAGAAGGCAGGTAAGGGCTGTGAGTAGTGAGGCAGAGAGAAAAGGACATGAGTTCCATCGCATTTACAGAGCTGCAACCAATGCTTCGTCTTTCCTCTCTCCTCTTTCCAACCCTAAGTACCTGGTTTGTTTGAGCTTTGAGCTTTGAGGAGAGGGCCTACACCCTACCCTACTACTGCACTTATCTTACTCCTGCAACTCCTCTACCGTACAACCCTCCAACCTGAACTTGACTCTCTCTCATACCCCTTGTGCATCAACTGTATCCCCTCGTTCCATTCAAACTTTGGACCTGCCAAAGAAAACAGGAGTTTTGATTTGGGCAACCACTATTCTTCATAATACTGTCCGCACTCATGGGATGTATTAATTAAAGTATTTTTAAAAGAGTGCTTATTCTAACACGTTATTATCTTTTAAGAGGTACGGATTTTTCAGATTTTTCACTTTATCTTACAAAAATCGATTTGAATCAATTCACTTGTCCGGTGTACCGATAAGTGAATCGATTCACTTAAAAATGAAAAGAGTCTAGTTCGGTACACCGATGAGTGAATCGATTCACTAGAAAGTGAACGATTTATGCAAATAGATGAAGGCAAAATGAGAAGTTCACTAAAATTCATGCCTCCTAAAAGATAATGCTCGTGTTAGGATGGGCACCCTTTTAAAATTATTATAATTTTTTTCTTTTTTACTAAAAATACCATTTTTCATTATATATAATAGTAATATGGTTGCAATGTGTTTCTTTAATATTTTTAGTAATTTATTTTTAATATAACAATGTATTATGTCATTATGATATTAAAATAACATCACAATTCAAAAATGATTTAAAGTGGTTTGGCTCAATAAGTTAATTTAATTCAGTGATTTAAAGTGGAATGAATGAGACATGATGAAGAGGGTGAGGGTGACTGATTATAGTAAGGCCTCCCAAAATGGGAGTAACTAAAGATGCAAAAATGATGATAGCTTTGGATTTTGGAGAGCAATGACTGATTATAGTAAGGCCTTCCAAAATGGGAGTAACTAAAGATGCAAAAATGATGATAGCTTTGGATTTTGGAGAGCAAAAGCCCTTTACCCTTATGATTACGGAAGTACTAAACATGATTAGAGAAGTCAATGGTAATCGCAGAGCAAACAAAGTACAAAGAGAGCAATGGACAGTACATGGAGAGGGTCATTAATAGAAAGCTCTGGTAAGGCAGTGTGCGCACGTTAGCGGAAGTCAAAACCTACTTGATAGGGGGGTGGGGGCAGTGGAAGATAAAAGAAAGACGTACCATTTGCAGAGAAAAAGAAGAGGAAGAAGAGAGACAGAAGAGAGTGGGTTGGAGTGGATTGATGGGGGTCACCTCCAAAGATCCAAAGTACGATTGGGGTACCCACCCTTCAATATTCCATGGATGCAACGGCCCCTCCCTCCCTCTTACACCCACCATTTATAAATCCAAGGCCTCCTTCCATCCTTTACCTTGGTATGTCACTGTATATCAACTTTTTTTTAATGATGAAAGGTGTCAATAGGGGTCTTATTTGTAATTAGCCTTTCTTCCATTAAATCTTTGATAA
This sequence comes from Chimonanthus praecox, assembly GCA_022113865.1. Lineage (NCBI taxonomy): Eukaryota > Viridiplantae > Streptophyta > Magnoliopsida > Laurales > Calycanthaceae > Chimonanthus > Chimonanthus praecox. The sequence goes on along the minus strand of CM039091.1, from coordinate 62,080,304 downwards.
CATGTGCACATTCTATTATCACATAATTAATTCAAATGATGAAGAATAACTCTATGATTAATGATTTAAAAGAATTTGAATTTGAATTCAACTCAAAACTTCTTTTTTTGTGATGAGAGTTTTTTTTACCGTAAGACCAACCCCTTTTGAGTTTGGATATAACTTATCTGTGTATTATGATATCTGACTTACATTATCTTTGTGTTAAACTAATAATGACTTAGGTTGTGTTCGAATTGAGGGTAAAAGGGGGATAATTCTCTATTACTCTTATTTGGTAATTGAGGATCATGGGATAATACCTCTCTTTATCCTCTTTTTCTCACTTTTTGAATACCCTTTTCATACAAAAGGACTCTTACCCCTCCGTGCAACCCCCTCGGAAAAATTACCCTCCATCCAAATGCAGCCTTAGAACTTCTACTCATTAAAAATATTATATTTATCTTTTTCTACTCAGACATCAAATAATGTTGCTGATGAAAAAATATCCATATCTCTATCATTACTCATAAAATTGTGCTTTACTAGGTGTTGATCTTGCTTGATTCCAACCTGTTGCTATGGATTAGCCGCTAACTCAAACATCATTTCCATCAATAGAACCATGAAATGAAATGTGGTGAGGGTATCGTTTCAGTTTCATTAACTATTTTAGAACTTTAGACCTCAAGACTGCAGATGATCAATCATCAATGGTTATAAATATTGATCGAATGCTAACCTTCAAAGTTCAAATCTAAGCTTTTGTGGGATTTGTACAGGGTATACCAAGAAAATATGATATTGTTAGATGATCTTAAAGACTCGTTTATTTGTGCAAATTTGTAAGAAAAAAATAATTTTATACTATAGTTTTTTCTCACAAAAATCAATAAAATTTATATTAAATCTATAATTTTTTTTTTAATTTACTAGTGGGAAACTGCTCGAAACGCAGTGTAAAATCCTTTCAAGTGATATCCACTACCCTTAGGACACAGCAGGTGAGACCATCGGGCTTCGAACCTGGCACATGCCCTTTGCAAATGGTGTTGTGACATATTTATATTAGCTTGTATATTATTCAGTATTATTATGAAATCTTAATTTTGTATGAGTATTTGAATTTAACATTTGACATATTTCTTTATTTTTTAAATAAGCTAAATTTCTAAATGAGTTTAATGAATGAATCAAACCACTTAATTAAATGCATAAGTTGGACTAACTAGACCCAACCCATTTATTTTTTAAATAATATGAGTTTAGAATAATGAAGATTTGATATATTAGCAGGTGTGGGCAGGGGTCGAAATCTCGGCCAATACGCATAGTATCGGCCAGAGATAAAAAAGTTCAGTCGAATATCTGCCAATTTTTATTTTTTATTTAAAAAAAACAAATATCGGCGTGGACCCGGTTGATATCTCGGCCGATATTCGTCCGATACAGGCGAATAACGGCCTAGATATCAGCCGATATTTATATTTTTTAAATAGCCTTTTTATTTTTTTAAATAAACTTAAAAAAAAAAACCACCAAGATTTTCAAAATAAATGAAGAGAGATATCAGCCGAATTTTCTACCCCTGGGTGTGGGTAATAAACAAAAGATCCAACTTGAAGGTGGTAAAATTTGAACCCAGCTCTTTGTTAGATCCTATTGAGACTTTTTTCTATATAAGAGGACGTCTTTTAATATTGGTACTGTAAGGGTGCGTTTGGATGATGGATAAATTTTAGAGGGGTTAATTTGAGTAGGTGTCACCTTTGAAAAATTTATCCCTCATCCAAATGCATCACGTTGAAAATATTCACGCATTTTTAAAATAAACTTCTAATAGAATAAATTATTAATTACTCCAAAATAGATTACCATTAATCTCAAACTCTTTCGGAGTTTCGAGACCCTATCAAAATTGGGATAGAATCACTCTTTAAAAATAGGATATTTTTATAATTATGTTTCATAAAATTTTATTTTTATTTTTATTTTATATGAATTTATTAAAAATTATTAATATGCTATGTTACCCCTACTTATAGTTAACCCTACTCAAGGATAACTCTCGTAAAATTTACCTATTTTACCCTCATCCAAATGCATGAGTTGAAAATGTCTCTTCATATCTACTAATTTAAAAGGAAAATATTAAAATGTCTCTTCATATCTATTTTAATATTATTCTAGTACTGAAATTGATGTAAAGATAAGTTGAATTTATAGTTTAAAAATTCAAAAAAGTTTAAACAAGTTAATTTGTACAGTTCAACTCAATAAAATTTCAAACTCATTGAGTTTCTTAAAATAAATTAAAAAATAATTAAATTATTTAACTCAAAAAAATTAAATAAAGTATCATTATCTTTAATTATAGATTAAATAGAATAAATAATATTGTGGGATATTGCAATCAGATTCATCATGCTGCCACAAAGTTCATGGGAAACAGGATTTGTCGGGACTTGGTGTTTGACTCTTGGGTGGTGAATAAATTAAGTATCTAGTTTTGTGGAAGACCAACAGAGGAGTCGTCTTCTTTGCGACTGAGACTAAGCAACTGACAATGAATAAGTACAAGAAAGAAACGACATAAAGCAAGTCGATAATAACGGGAACCATTTATGTACAGAAACTCTCTCTGCTTTCTATGCATTAGCCAATTCAGGGTTCTCATTTGGGACTCCAACCTAATCTCTTCAAAACTTTAATATTTTAATTTAATTTATATTTTAATCTTCTTCTAAACTGCTTATTGTCCACTTTACTCTAAATCTTTAACTTAATATTCAATTTCAATCAACTTAATTTGAATTATATTATATTATAAGTCAATCTGTATAATTATATAAATAATTGAATTTATATATTATATTAATATGTTTTTAAATAAAAATATATTTTTAAAAATCATATAAGAACAGTAGAACCGTAGAGATTTTACGCAGAATTACCCAAAGTTTTCTATATGTAAATTAAAAAAAATCATATAAAATTATTAAATAATTTAAATGAGTTAAGTTATACACGCCACTGTATTAAACAAATTCAACGGGAGTCCATATAGACACATGGAAATCTTTCCCTATACACTCATTTTTCAAAAGTGGGTGGAAACTAGCATTTTGACTTTCAATTTAAAAACGCCGCATCCTCCGAACGAGTGATCCACCGAGTGAAAAAATTCGTTCGAACAAATTCAAAAATTCGTTCGAACGAAGTGGACTTTGAAGTGGGATTTTCAAATGCCGATTTCTACAAATAAAATATCAAAATTCATATACTCTAAATTTTATGAACTCCAGGACTGATTTTAACTGAACATGGTATAATTTTGAGCTTAAAAAATCGTACCCAAAGAATTAAGAGAGAAATTCCTTAATTCTTTAGGTACGATTTTTTAAGCCCAAAACTATACTTTTTTCACTTAAAATCAATCTTAGAGTTTATAAAATTCAGAGTATATAAATTTTGATACCTTGCTTGTAGAAATCAGTCGAGAAACGGGTTCGTTTGAAAATCCCACAATTCGTTCGAATGAATTTTTTCAAACGGTGGATCACTCATTCGGAGGATGCGGCATTTTTAAATGGAAGGGCAAAAGAGGTAATTTCCATCAACTATAGGAAAACGAGTGTCTAGGAAAAGATTTCCCTGGTGTCTTGAATAGCTCCCCAATTCAAATTGATTTTAACTAAATTGTGCCTCTATCTTATATTTAAATTTTTATATTTCTAAATGGTGGTGGACTTGGTTAAGGTTCAACTATAGTTTGACTTTTGTCTTAAATATGTTTTCAAAAACTCATAAATGCCTTCATCACTTTCATTATATATTTTTAAATTTTGATATGATATAAAATTATGATAAATTATAATAAGATTATACATATAATTAAGATATCTTAACTATTTAAATTTTATATTTTTACAATATTAATATAAGTCTCGAATGATATTTTTTAGAGAAGGTGGCAGGTCAACGAAATCGTCTGCCAATCATCAGCCATCCCGTGGACGAGTCAATACCACCAGTTTTCAAATTTATTTTTTCTTAAAATGACAATACTACCCTCGGCTTATAGATGAGCCGGAAAATTTGTTAAATTTAATATTTATACTTTCAACATATACACACGTGGTGTATAATTCTTGTTTTTTGCGATGAATCATGATTTTGTTGGTCTATTAATATATTCAATTGCATAAATTTAAATTTATTTTTTAGATTTACTTAGTTATGAAATTTATTTTTAAAATAAAACGTTATTATATGGTATTAAGTTGCAAATACAAATGGTTCAATATGAAAGCAAAAAATCTACAAAATTCATTTTATTTGATATGATTGATAAATTTAAATTATATCATGTGTGAAATTTTAGATAAAAAATCTCCAATATTATTGGGGCACATTATATTTGTGATTCAGAACTTGAACCTTAACCTCTAAGCTACATGTTCTTGTATTGATATTCTTCACCCGTGAGTGATTCTCCCACGGGTTTTACCGTCATGCCCATTTTACCTTTTACCTATCGTACCAAAAATGTAAAATAATAGGAATGTTAGAAATCGGCTCGGTAAGAGTAAAATCGGCTCAACGGATCACTCGTGAACAGTAAAATCGGCTCAACGGATCACTCGTGAAAAGTAAAATCAAATAACCGAATCACCTGTGAACAGTACATCAGCTCGCTAAAAACTAGTAAAGGATTCAATTGGTGAGCCGATTTCTGACATTCCAAACTTTTCAGTACAGCAGGTGAAGGACAAAGTGGGCATCAGAATAAAACCCGTATATGTATACACAAAGTGAGATCATTGGCCTTCTTCACCACATGTTCTTCTTGTCACTTGATTAGAGTCATTGAGCTTGTTCATATAATTCATTTCATCACTTTCACCACAAAGAAGGACGACCCATATTAAAAATCTTGCTTGGAAGTTAATCAAGTCCTTGAATGGCAAAAAGATACTTCTCCTTGGTCATTGCTGCCTCATTTGTGAACTGGATGCCATAAATCATTTGAAAGATGAATTGCATCATTAACTTGAACCTTCCCATGATCACTACATAAAATATGAGTGTGTTTAAAATATTTGCTCCAACCTTGCAACATGTATCAACATCATGGAACTTGAGTGATGCCAATGGCATAAGGAAGAAACAAGATTACAAGGAATAATACCCTAAAACTCAAATAAGCAGCAAAATCTGTTTCAATTTCCTTTTAGTAACAGTCTTGTACTGCTCTAGCATATTGTTTAATGAACTCGGACAAAGAAGTTCTTCAATGCACGAACCCATCAGAAAAATTATTTATACTCTCACTTTTGTCAGTAGTTTGCATCCCTTCAAAAAAAAAAATCATAGCTCAAGAACAGCATACAATGATCAGACCTATTCATTGTTCTCTGGATTGTAGGTTTTGATCATTTCCTTCCAATCCCTTTTCAAAATCTTCAACTATAAAAGAACCAATAAACACATTTACTAATTACTGACATTAGCTCTCATTTGTTTTGCATCCAACCAATTTTTTTCTGCTTGTTTCTTCACTATGTGCCATAGGCAAAGATGATAGTAACCCGAGATAGGAGCCCATCCCAGTGCTTTCAACCATGCTTCAAATAACCAGTCAGATGTCTCTGTAGTCTCATTTTCATTTAATCCAAAACCAAATAAAACATATCATCCATGATGATTCATACCCACAAAAGGTTCAAATGGCATATCTAACTTGTTTGCCAAATGTCACACACGGGTTGATCTGACAGTCAAGAAGTCTATTTTATGAAAAAGGGTTTTGAGTTTGATTCACGCTCAACCTCAATCCCTATAGACTTAACCGGTGTGTGTGGATTTGGAGGTTTAAAGCATCCCCGTCGGATTAGTCCCATCTCCAATACGAGATGGGGATACCCATTCTATCAAAAAAAAATAATAATAACCAGAAAACATTCATCAGATGCCCCTATCAGACATCCGTTTGGATAAATCAATGAAGTTCCCAACTTCCTTTTGCCCATAATTCAAATTTTCAATACCTTCAACTTCAATGGCCAATATCTGTATTCTCTAACATCTTTAGTGTATGTATTCCCGAGTTAAGAGCTACAATTATCTTCTGTCGATCTGATTGTGCTCTATGGAACTTTGAAATCAAAGGATCCATCCACTTCATGGTTGTGATCAAGCCAAACATAATGACAAATCCATGTGGTGTTGTTTCCAATCTTTGGCATGATTTTCATTTGAACTTTTCATCAAATTCTAGAACTGAAATTCCATCCCAATATAAGGATCTATACCCATAGAGGAAGCATTAAGAAAGTCTTCATAGAATTCTGATGCTTCCTGCCACATTCAAGAATACATGTTATTTTATATAGATATTTTTCTTGAATTCACGTATGGGAAACAACAAGATATCCAGTGTCAAATCTTCACAGGTGAATCCACTACCCCTTAGACACACCAAAGTAAGTAAGGGTTTTAGACATATTTTATACTACTTAAATGGTATCATTATATATTATTTTTAATTTGATGTCGTTATAAACTTTATAAATTGTGATATGATTGATAAAGTAAATTTTGATGGATTTGATTCTTATGTGGTACAAGAGACTTTGTAATTATGTATACTGTGGCCTTCTAAAATTGTCTACCTTTCACTCTTTTACATTGTCCAAACACATGAATAAAATGTGGTAATTAAGTAATTAATCATCAAGGTTTAAAGACATACAAGGTTTCGCCAAAATGAAAGCATTGTCTAAGTGTAAGAGTTAGTGATTAGAGATATGCACACATGTTAGATTGGATTTGTGAAGCTCATGCCTCAAATTTAATTGATGTTTATACGTAATTATTTTTTAAGAAAGAATGATTTACAGAAAGGTAAAACAAAGAGCAAATTATTAGATGAGAATCGGTTTAGAGTGGACCCTTTTTTTAGATTAAGGTGTCAATGTCTTTTTGAGCATTGGATTAATTCTTAAAACATGTACAAGTCTCTCTACCCAAGCTTGTCTCGTAAATCTAGGAGAAGTGACCCTTTAAAATAGAGTGTAAATCAAACTCAAGACTACACGTTCCTGACAATTTCTCTAACCTCTCGAATTATTTAGAGTGTACTTAATAAACCCCGTTTATAGCGAACATTTAAATCAATTTTCCTCTCCATCCATTCCACCACAAATTAGTTTTCTACTTACCGAATCAAGTAACACTTACCATTAAATTTTATATATGTGACGCACATTTACGACTTCTTTTTAACTCCTCACATCCACTCTTCACCCATGAATTGAAAACCTACATAGTTTGAAACTAGGCAAGTAATCACTTACCATTGAATTTTATATGAGTGGCTCACATTTGCACCATTTTTCCTTCGCGCATCTATTGATTACCCTAAATTGGATTTATATGCAATTTGCACTGATGGCAAGTTAAAATCTGCCTTTGTATTAAATTTGAAGGATGAAAATTGTTAAAATATTTATGGCATTTAAAACCATTAAATTATATTTTTTAAATTAATTTTGGATAAGCCCATTATCCAAACATAGCATTTCGAATAAATTAAACCTATTTTTTAAGTGCTCTTCCATTTAAACAATAGGCGTTTTCTTTCCAATGATATGAAACTATATGTGCACACCCATAATCTTTATCCATTTTTTTAAAAAAAAGAAAAAGAAAATAGCCGAATCTATTTGTTAATTTGAAAATTTAAGTCTAACCCATTTAAATTATTTATGTATATCCAAATAATAAGAATATGAAATTAAAATATCCACCTAACTTTGTTTACCAAACAAAGCAAGAGCACCTAGTCACCTACACCTGAAGACCATGACATGTTATGAAGTTGGAACATTCAGACAGTTCTATGTCTGGAAGCAAACATTATTATTATTATTATATTATCATCAATCAATATTTAATTTATCGATTTATTTATCTCAAATCGATTTAATTTTTTTTTTCAATTAATACTATCATAAATTATTCCTTTAGTTGCTTCATAATTTCACAAAACTTTTAGCCAAATAAAGATAAATAAAGCCAACAATTACACAACAAAACACGAGTTTAGTCATAAATATTGGCCAAAAACAAAAAAAAAATAAAAAAATTAGCTGAAATATGAAACATCAGTAAAAAAAAAATTATTTGTGCCTATTCTTGAACTCAAATCTGAGTTCTTTCCTATTTTTTTTCCCTGAATTGTCTCTGAAACTTCCACTGGTGTTGGTATCCCATTGGAGTTCTCTAATTCTCTTCACTTCCACTTTGTTTTTGTAAATGGGAAATGCCATCGGAGCAACATCGAAACCTTCTATTCCGGCGACATTTCGATCGGACGGCGTGAGAGACATTGGCACCGTCGCGCCAAAATGACCTTTTTCCATTCGTAGAAAAAAACGGTGAAATGGTCATTTTCAAATAAGTAGTAACAGAAAAACCACTCCAGCAAAGGGTGGTTTTTCCGTCTATTAAAGACACGTGTCGTACATTCATTGGAAATTTCCCGTCTCTGCAGTCCGCCCATTTGGAAAAGGTTTCCTCATTTCTTGGTGGCTGGAACAGTGCCGTGAATGGACATTCCGACTCAGCACAAGTTTCTCTTAAAAAAAAAAAATACAGAAATGACTTTCTATATTTTTCATTATTTTTTCTATTTTTAAATAAATAACATTTTTCTAAAATATTTCTTCTGTTCCAAACGCGTAAATGCTTTTCCTTTTTTAATCTTCTAATACAATCACTTGCTATTTTTTTCATCTTTAATGATTTCATAAAGCATGACTTAATTTATATGTAATTGTGGTGATGTTCATCTCTGCTTGCTATTCAAAATTGAGACATAAACATGTGAGCCTCTTTTTGTTTTCCAATTTACATATTTTATATTTTTAATTGAAATATAATGTAAAAAATAAAAAAAATTATATTTTAAATGAGTTGAGGTAGTTAGTTCACATATCAATCAAGTTAGGTTGATACTCAATTTAACTTGCAAACTTAGTGTTAATATTTCAAAAGTTAGGTCGAAATATATTATTTAACTTAGTTGATCCTAAATTGATTCTTAAAAAAGTTTATTTGTTCTGTTCAAAATTATTATTATTAATGTAATTTTTATGTTTTCCATTAGAAATATTATATTTCATTATTTTCTATTATAGTATGATAGTTATGAAATTTTTAATTTTTTAAAAATTGATTTATAATTACAATTTAAGTGGTTCGACCTTTGGTAGTTGAACTTAATTAAATTGAAATTTTATCCTGACGGTTTTTAAGTATTGCTTGGCGACAAATGAATTTTAGAGGACAAGAAGGTAATTTTCTTGGTCATTTTTAATGTCAGTGTAAGTGGTCAAATACCCCTCTGAAACTGATGGTTGTCAGCTCGGACTGTCATCTCAAGGCTCTCAGTATGTGGCTATACACAGAAAGTATCTGTGTATAAGACCAACAACCCCTACAGTGTCATTGTCAGCTGTTAAAAGGAAAGTAGGCCCAACCACATGTTGTGGGGCCATAAAGGTGGCCAGGCTGTTGAAATGCCACGTGTCATTGAGCGAGTGGAATGGAGCCGATTCAAATGCCACAATTTTTAATTCAAAGGGGGTTGTCCTGACCGTCCTCAAACTTCTCTAAAAAAAAAAGGAGGGACTTTTAATTTGATTTACGTTCAAATTCATTGAGTAAGCGAAATAGAGCCCATTCAAAATCCACAATTTTTAATTTAAATGGGGTTGACTTGACCATCCTTAAGCTTTTTTAAAAAAAGGAGATTACTAATTTGATTTACGTTCAAATTCATTTGAGTCGTTCTCTATTAACAAATAAATCTTCGTTATTTGAATCGGATATGTGTATAAAAAGGTACGTAGATGCTTCAAAAGATTTAATCAAATAAAGTCTCCCAATAATAAAATGGCAAATATAAACGAATATTGACAGAAATATCAATCGTGCCTATAGTTGATATCTAGATTTAAGAAAACGAAAAAAAAAAAATGAGGATATCTATCAATTTTGACTAATATGTCAATCGATGCTCAATGTAGAGCTGATACACCCACCTTTGGTAATAATAATAATATAAAAAAAAATCCACGACAAGATCACACGGTAATACACGTAAAGCTCTAGTGTATGCGCGAGTGAAGGATCACTTGAGCTTCCCATGAGGTTCCCACAGGTGTGCGAAGGGTTGAGGAGCGACGAGGAATAGGGAATTAATCGGAGACTCCATACGAAGGAGGGGAAAAGGGCGTGTAAAGGTTAAAAAAGCGCACCGCGACACGGAGGCCGAGGTTTTGGGGGAAGCGGCAATTACTCGCCGACTTTGTTGACTTGGTCGTCTCGAGTCTCTTCAGCGACGGATTCTCGAAAGAATGCGAGATTGATTGCAAATTGCAAGTACAAATGACCCACTGTCTCGAGCTCTGAACTTTACTGCCTTTAAATATTTGGCACCCGAGGTTTTCGACTCAGTCACTTACTCAGCTGGACTCGGTTCTTCTTAAAGAAACAATCACGGGTAACATTACTCTCATGCATTCGAGGTTAAACTAATTTCATTTATATATAAAATGATAATTATATGTTTTATATGTAAGATAAGCTAAAAGGATTATAATTGTGATCTTTAGTATATTATTTAAAAGAAAATGATCATATGTTATCATCTAATGAAAATGAGTGACTATAGGAGAATGAGTAAATTAACTAACTATAAATCTAATATTTTAATAAGTTTTCATTAATGGTTGGATTTATTTCTTTAAAGTGGATAATGAAATCATTAATCCTCTATGAGAATGATCCTATCTATGATTATTACTTCTATTTAAATATCAATATCTTTAAAACTGTTTGGTTTTAATACATGTGAGTTTAAGTTTTGAATTTTATACTTTGCTTTTATCTAAGTAAAGAGATTACTTTTTGGCTTTTTGCTTTCTTTCTATTTATCAAATTTTCAAAAGATTTTGCTTTTTAAAATTTTTGATTTTGAATTTTTAAAAATATCATTTATCATTTTTCAACTAAATTTAAGATAAATAAATAGGAAACTAGATCCTCTCCCATTTTATATGGTCGGGGTTGCATTGTTGGAATTTTTTTTATCAAATTTCAATATAAAAATTTGACCTATTTTATTTTGAGTTCATATTTTGTATAACCTATTTCATTTGAATTTTCTTAATTTTATATGTACATCTCTGTTTCATATGTTTATTTAATTATTTTCAGACAATTATTTATAATAATTATGTTTTAACAAAGTAATTTATTTTTTTAATATATGTTTGTTTGAAGCATACTAATCCTATATATATAGACTAATCAAATACATAAATTGATTCATAATTCATATCAACGTAATATAAATGAAATGGCGCGAACTTAGTGATGTCTCAGAGTTTAAAATTGATTGAATTATATTTAGAGTCAGAAAAGAGTTGAAATATAAATTGGGTTAGTAAGTAGTAGTAATTAATATTTAATATAATTATAATAAGAATAAGCTTTTAATCGGGACTCATCTCGCCAATTTGTGTAAAGCCTAATTGTATTTTGTTATTTTGGTGATTTGGTAGGGGCAGGGGTAATAATCTCGACCGGTATCTAATATATATCAGCGATATGTATTCTTGATATCACTCGATATTAGTGATTTTGTAAAAAAAATAAGGGAGATAAATTTCTTAGTTGATACCGTGATTTTTACCTCTGATCAGGGGTATTATGGTCATTGAGATATGAAGAGAGAGAGATTTTGAAAACGAGAAAAAGACGTATTGAGTTTGATACGTACATGGCTGAGAGTACAAATACATGGCTGGAGAGGGATTTACAATTCATGTGTCACATTTATTTTAAGAAAATTTTCAGTAAAATATAATTTTTTGAAAAGGAAAAGAGATTTGGATATGGGACTTTTACTATTAAGAGGAACTTATCTTGTAATAAATTGAAACTTTTTTATTTTATATTTTCAGTTTAAAGTAATTTTTCAATTTAACAAAATGATAAAAGTATTAATTTATTGTGGTATCGTTTAAAAACGCCATGGCCGGAATCAATTCTGGGTGTAAAAGTGAGAATTGATGATAGTTTTTTTTTCTTTCTTTCTGAAATGAGTTATATTTAATAATGAAAACTCTATAAAGACTAACATAGTCTTTCTATTTAAAGAGGTTGTTATTAAAGCATTTTAAGTGGGGAATACTTCTTTAATTGGACTGCTTAGAAAATGACTAGCACTGGAAGATATAAAATGTGAACTTCATCTTGCAAAATGATATAGGGTGCCTATTTTAATATAGGTAAAATTTTTTAAGAGACACGTGATGGAGTGAAATTCTCATTTTATTTTATCGGTGTGCCGCTTATCAACTATTCGTTATTTCGTTAAACTTATTGACTCGATCTTTTGAGTTTAGGAAACTTGGACTAAGTTGCTCAAAGTTTAAAAAAAAAAAAAATTTAAACTATATTTGAACTTAATTCATGGAACAAATTCACAGGGTAATAGTATAAAAGAACGAAACAATGTAATTGTATACTCTACCAAAAATTAATTGTTTAATTCACAACAAATAATTTCTCTTCCACTCTAAAAAAGTATGTTTTTTATATTCATGGACCATTCAGATAGGCTCTGAAGAAATCATGATATCTATTGTATAATGTAATCAATATGTTCTAATCAGGCGGTTAAAATTCATTCCCTCCATACATATCGGCGATAAAGGTACCGACAATACGTAACATATCGGCAATTCTCTTTTTTTAACTATTTTTCATAAAAAACAAAGTAAGAAAAAAAATGGTAAACTTAAGGCGGACATATTATTTTGAAATGGTGATCATTTTTATGGAGTTTTCCCTCTTAAAAGTCAAAATTTCGATACATTATAAAATTTTGAAAAAATGTCCTAAAACTTTGAAAAAAATCCAAAATTTTATTAAAAAGGAAACCATATGAGTAAACACTTAATATAAACTTCATGTTTTCAAATATCTCTACTGGCATGTATCTTCTATTATAATTTATAAATTTTTATTAAAAAAAATTCTTAGTTTCATACAAATGTTGAAATACTAAAAAATTGATACAAATACACTAAAAACTCTACCAATCACATTAAGGGCTATTCATTTAATTCTAAAAAAAAAATTATATCATTTCATTTATTTATTCAACAAGAAACTAAAAAATGAGAAGTATCGTAGAAATCTTAGCTTTATCAAATTAGTAGAAATCTCAACTTTATCAAATTTTGGAAAATAAACTATATGAATGACATTAACACATCTCCATTGAATTCCATAAACACTAGATATTATTTTATTAAATTAATTTCACAAAAACTCAAAATTTAATATTATCTTAGAACCGGAAGTCTGGAACTAAAAAAATATTGAAAATAACTCAAAATAGTCATGGTCAAAATCAAAGAAATTAACTCTAAAATTGAATGACTTACTTTTAAACATTTTTTTTTAATTAAAAAATATTGATAAAAATAACTTAAAAATCGATCAAAATTATTTTTTTTATAGATTAAAAAACCAGTGTCGGCGCTTCGCCCCTTCTCTAAACGGTCCATTCAACGATCATCTAAAACTGTCTGTTTCAGACATAGATAGTGAGATTATAATACCTAAAATTTAATTGTCCATGAGAGATAAACTTAATCTGATTACTATTATAGCGACGAATAATTAGAGGGAGAACGGGTTAAATTAATTTTTATGAAACTATTTGTATATTATATTATATTGTTCCGGCAAGAAGATTCCCATCAAGTATGAGAGCAGCTCTGAAAACTTTTGGGTATCCAGTTGAATTTTTTTCCATCAAGTACTCTGCAAGAAGAGGCCAAAGTTGAAAGTAGAAAAAGTAGAAAGTGATTGACACCATGAGGTCAGATTCCATGCATATCTCAGTGGTTGGTTTTCTTTGACTGAATTTACATTGCATAGAAAGTAAGATTCTCGACATGAATTTCTTTTAATATCTCTTCTAATTAATTATCGGATACATTTGAATCTCTTAATTTACATATATCAAATAAATTTAGACAGAGTAATTTATTAAAATAGAGTGAAAATCTAATATAAGACTCTCATTTATTAAAATAGATTCTCAACCATCACTTCAATTCCTTTAAATTTTAACATAAATTTTTTAGTTGTTGTAAATACAACTTTATCAGAAATGGAAGTCTACAAATACTAATTATGGACATTCAATGAATTATGATCATTTATCGCATCAATTTAGAGAGACATGTTCAACTGTGTTTGATAAAATTTACTATAAATTGATTATCTATCTGAGACTTGACGAAAACTGGGTGATTTGGCTTCAAAGTATAAGAAGACATAACCTAGATGAATAGAGCTGAGTTTTTTTATGAATGGGTGACTCGGACATGGGTTGCCGAGTTAAACTGACCTAGAGAACGAGAGTTTTATTCAGTCATCATGCCATTGCTGCAACTCATCTTACTTTGTATATAATATTTCAAACATGTTGGCCTATATTTCAATTTTTACTCTGATTCTATCATGATTTATCTAGAGTCCAGCCCATGTGGAACCAACAACGAGCTAAAGAGGAAAAAATAGTTTAATGAAAGGAAAGGTAACACCCTTGCTGTTGTGGGTTTTCTTTGAAGTGTCTAATTAAGAAAGAAAAGACTGACTATTATATTTTAGTGTGGAAAAACCTAGACCTTTACTGATAGAAAAAGATCAAGGGTTTGAACTTTGAAGGAATTAAGGAAAAGGAAAATGAAGAGAGAAGAAAAAGAGAGAAATTGAGTTTTTTTTCTCTGTTTTAAATAATCAAATGAATATTATTTTTTAATTTATGTGTGGAAAATCGTGGGATACCAGTGCAAAACCTCTACGGGTGAGTTCACTACGCCTAGGACACACTAAAGTTAGGCCATAGGGACTTGAACCCATGACCTCCCACTTTCTGAGACGAAAGGCAATTAGTTGAACTACACTATATAGATAAATAACCATTTTTTGAAATTTCATTAACATTGTGAAATAGATTTTTTATTCCTTAGAAAGGTTATTGTGGGATAAATAACCACATGTAGAAAATGTGGGATACCCAGCGTAAAACTTCCACAGGTGGACCTCTACTCTTAAGACACACAAAGATTAGACCATAAGACTCGAACCCATGACCTTCCACTTTTTGAAACGGGAGATAACTAACTGAGCTACACTCATATGAAATTTCATTTTGATGACATTAAGAATTACTTTTTTCAATTGCTTGGCAGCAAATTGACTAACTAATATAGAGACGGCAGTAAATAGTAATGATTCCAAAGAAAGAGTTAAAAAGGACTAAAGATCAAATGGGTTGCATTTTGAAATTTAAGAGAACTCTTTGGTCAATGAGTGAGATCACTGAACCATCAGTGTCATTTGTACAAAACCACCAAGATGCATAAATGTACAATTTTCAAGTACATGTACAGCAAAAATGTAGTCAGTCTTCTTAATTTGCAATGCTTGTAGCTGGTGCATGTACAGATCCATGTTCAATTGAACACACATTTGAGCCAAATGATTGAAAGAGGATTTCAGTCAGTATAATTTGAATCAAATAAATTAATGACTTTTACTAAATTATTTGATTTTAAGTCGATTTTAGTTTGGAATTCTTCAGAGAAATTATGGTACATTGGATAGATTGGTTATTACTTTTCAAAATAGGTAGGCAAATATTACTTTTTACATCATTTTAACTCATTCAACCGAGTTATTCCACTGAAATGTTAAATTATAAGACTCGTTAAAAATCACTTCTATGACTAGATAGGTGTAGTTTAACTGGTAATCTCCCGTATCAGAAAGTGAGATGTGCTAGATTCAAGCCCCCCTAACCTCACTTGGTGTGCTCTAAGAGCGGATATCACTTTTGGAAGTTTTACACTGGATTTTCCGCAATTTGCCACAAGTAAATAAAAAAAAAAAATCACTTCCATCATTTCACAACCAAGACTCCTTCCATTTTTGAACCTCTAACAATCGACAATGAGAGGAAAGGGGTTGGTAAAATTCAAAATTTTAAGAGAGAAAATTTTCTACAAACATTAAAAAAATCATATTTATGTATACTTCGACAAAAAAAAAAGAAGATAAAACTAAAATATGTAGTAAACCATGCTGTAAGAGAGAAGTCATCTTTAATTACCAAATTCATATATTAATATATTCTTTTACTCTCTCCATTCTTAAAATAACTGAAATCACATAATCCCTCATTTTTATCGACATTGTCAGGGGTTAGAGATATCAGTTTTGAAAATCTATACATCTGATATATATCAGCCGATATTAATACATTTAAATAATAATAATAATAAAAAAGAGGAAAATATCATCGATACTGAATTTTTTACCCCAGTTCGTTGTCCAAAAATATCCTCAATACTTCTTTGAATTACACTCGTCTTGAGATAGATAATGTGTTTTACACTTGTTCAGCACTTTGTTAAAAAAAAAAAAAAGTGATGATTCAATAAGGGGAATTGCATTCCTAGGGTATAAATTGTACCCATATCATACGTCAATCAAGTTTTAAAATGAGAATATATTAGTATGAAAATTAGGCATATAATAGGGGGGCACCGAGCCACCAAAATGATGGATCTGACCCAAAAAGCCTAATACTTTTTAGGGTTTGACCTGCACTAACCCAGTCTAAGACCCAAAGGTGAGGCTTGAGACTTATAATAATAGAAGAAAGTAGTCTGTGCTCAATGCATGTACATGTCGTCATTCAATGAAGTACAGTTTATCGGTGCTTGTGGAACTATGGATCTCGAGGTAGTTTTTGGGGTGAATCGCCAGTTTCAAAAGTGGGAAAGTGGCGAATTCCTTCTAGGGCACCAAAATCAAAAGATGGGCAAATTTTTTCAAGTGGCATCATTTTTTATCAAATGGAGGTATTTGGATAAAATCAGATGGCAAAACCAGTGGATTATACTTTATGAGGATTAATATGATTGGAGAGGCCTATTTGTATCACACATCGAATAACATTATAAAAAGTAAATATTTTTTTTTAGAATGATTTGAATCAAAGGTCTTCCGTATCTCTGACGAATTCTTATCCGTTAAGTCAAACTCAGATGTTCATATTTCATTATTTTATGAATGATAAATGCAAATGTTTTAAGTATAACTGAGAAAAAAATAAGGAATATAGGTAAACAAAGGAAATGTTTGAAAAGGAATTTTTTTTAAAACGCTTTTAATATTGAGGTGTGTATAATAGGGGTCTAAAACACATTGTGCTGATACGGGCGCCATTATGCTCTTATCGACACAATATAATATGTTGGCGATAAAGTGCTGATATTTTTTCTCTCTCCTCTAATTTTTTTTTTATTTTTTTAAAATACAAAAAATAGTAAAACTAGAAAAAAAACTAGAGTGAGCATATTTCTTTTAAAATTAACGGTCATTTTGTGTAGTTTTAGGCTCTTTAAAATCAAAATTTCGAACGTCATAATTTTTTAAAAAATGTCCTAATAACTTTTTAAAACATGAAATCAACATGATAAAACACCTAATATAAACTTCTTGTTCTTAAATATTCCCTAATTGCATGTATTTCATATTATAATTTATAATTTTTTTTATTGATGTGAATAACTTTATGAATTTATAAGATAAATAATGCCCTTGAAATTCTCACCGACTCTAATAGAAGGCATAGTTTCTTTTTTTCCACCACTAGATAATCGTTGGCAGAAAGAAAATGAGGGCTTTTATACATGATTTTGAATAGTTGAAATAAATGTTAGTCGCTTATTACTATAATTTAAAATTCCTTTTTGAACATTTATTTATGGCTCGCCATTTAGACAATGTTATTTGTTTCTTAAAAAAACCGCTTTTCTAAAAATGGCGAGCCTTATCTATTTAAAGGCTTATTTTACTCTCATTCTTCCTACTAAAAATTAATCGTCCCTTGGAACTTGACAGAGAAATCTTTACTAATTCTATCAGTAAATATTGCTTATGCAACCGTGTTAATATTGCTTACATTGAAAGAAAAATCTTTAATTCTCTGTCTTTCTCAAATGGATACTTATGTTAAGGACTAAACACCATTATCTTCTGGTTGGAAGCATTTTGATGTTTTTTCTTTCCTTAAATTTGAAAGAAATATAAAAGCACTTGGTATTCTTCAATGCAAAAAGAGTCACTCTTCGTTGTTTTGTCTCCGGCTTGTGTAGATTAGGAGGTCTACGCATACTCAAAAGATTAATCAAATAAAACACCTAGATTATGTTGGTCTTAAAAAAATAATCATAATAATAATAAAAGCACTTGAGAATTCTTAAAATCTAGATGACCTGTTCTTTTCCTCTCCAATGTTAGTGAACCCTTCAATCACCTCTTGACCCCATTTATTTAAATTTTTTCATAAATTTAAACTTGAGTTTTCATTTATTAGTAAAACTCACTGTCTCGTTGCCATCATCGTTATCATCATCAACCAGTATCCCATCTATCTAGAATCGACTTTATGAGTTTTTTCTACAATTGAGCATATCATAAATTATACAATCAATCATTCTACAGTCTAATATGCCGTCGTTTTTTTATCTGTTCCCTCTATGTTTTAAAGGTCATCTTCTCTTTCTCGTGCATTTGATCTGCAGTCTCTCAACTCCACATATTAATTTGTGTTTGGTCTTTACTAATATAATCATACTATCTCAAATGAATTTATCTTAATTTATCATCTATCGAAATTATCTTTAAATTATCTCTTATAGGAAATCAGCTAGTGCTATAAAGCTCATACTTGATAGAGCATTCATCTGTAGTCACTATTTTGGAATTAAAGTTTTTTTTATCTTCTTTAGATATTTCAACTTTTCAAATATTGTTTTATGCTTCTCCCTCCTTTATTCAAAGAATTTCAATTGATATATCATCCATTTCGGCTTGTGTTCTTAGAAACAAATCAAAACAAAATCCAACAAACAAAGGAGAAAATGAATTTTAGTCCCGCAATATTTTAGTTTTTTTATAGAATCGAAAAATTTGATGGTATTGCATATCACGCTTCTTAATATATATATATATATAGAGCCATATTTTTATTGAAGGCAAACACGTACTGACGTTGATTTCAACTTCTCTACAATTTATGAATTTCTTGAAAATAAATAAACTAAAAGATTTCAAAACAAAAAAGTTGTACAATTGGCAAATTAGACCTCTTTACTTCACCAAATCCTGATCCCATGGGTTTCAAGGCTTAGCCATTTTAAGAAAAATATAACGATTCTCTTACGGGTATTTTGTTTAATTAGATACACATCTTATTTTATTGTCCGTTTTATTATTCGAATCAGTTTGTCGAACTTTTTACCGTAAGTGACTTGAAAATTTGGACGAACCCATTCAAAAAGGCAAAATGCATGTTATAATAATATCCGTATTTGATTATATAAAATGCTATTGCTCTCCCTACAAATGTGTAGTGAATATTTTCCAACATTTTCTGCGTGAGGCTTTGCATTTATCATTGGTACGAATCTTATCCGATTAAGTAGGATGACAGGAGACTTATACGGATGATAAAGTTGAATTCTCCTCCATAATTTCTTTGTACCATATGACTAACTCAAAATTTTAATGAGAAGACTAGTCGTATGTAAAGCCATATAACAGAATTATAAGTCTTATCAATCCGCATCATATTATTATTAATCATAAAGAGGTGATCATGGTTAATGACTTGCAATTTTGTAAAGCGAAGTGTAGAGCCTATCAAATGAGACAATGATAAATCCTTTGGAGAGGTCTTTTTGTTTAAGCATCTGACTCACAAGAAGTCATTTTAATTGAATAAATTCATATATGATTTTTTAATATCTCAAAGTCAAAATTTGATATTTTTAAATATTTTTTGGTCTCAAAATTTTGTAGATTTTATGATTAATCTAAGGAATGTGATTTTAGGTGGGCTCCATTGTAACGACCCATCCCCCAAGCACAATATTCACAAAAAGCCTTGTGCTAAAGGGAAGAAGGTGTTAGCTTATAAACTACCTTCAACACCAATTCATAGGCCATATGAGACGTTGGGATTTGTGCCACTATGGTGATTTCCTCTCCTTGCCTTCTCATGCTTTCATTACATCTCATTTCTTGTCTTGGTACGGGCACAGGGCATCACAATCCCACTCATTTGGATTAGAGTCGTATTCGGATCTAATCCTCTTTCTTCCCATTCCTGGTCTAAGAGTTGAACTGTGCTCTCATGCCATTTTTTAACGACTCTTTTCATATAGCATAATATTGTTTGCTTTGGTCCTAAACTTTGGATTCACACGACGTGCACTCTTACACAACTTCAAAGAGCCTTGTGCTAGAAGAAAGAAAGTATTAGCTTATAAATCACCTTCAACATTAGTCCATTGACAATATAAAACCTTGAGATTTGCACTTCACGACTTCCTCTCATTGTTCTCATATACCTTCATCACAACTATTTCCTAACTTACACATGTACAAGCCATCACATCCATACAAAAACAAAGACATAGTTATGCGCATGTGGATATTTTTGTTATTGTTATTATTAATACCATTAGAATGACAACAAGTTTATTTATAAGAATTTTTAATTATTTATTAATTTTTAAACACATATTTATATAACGATTGAATAGGTGAACTTCACATATATCATAATGAAAGTATAGAATCACTTCTATTATTATTAATAATAGTAATATCATTAAAAGATTATCTGATTGGGCGTCTTTCCGACTCGCATTTCCAAAGTTTCGATATCTGTAGACTAGACAGGAAAGGGTGGAGAGGATTTTTTGTAGCCAGCAGATCAATGAGTACAACGGGCGAATCCCCCATCTAAGGTATGACGAAGACAATGAACGGTGACGATGAGAGGAAGACGGGCTCGAAAAGCGAGGATGGAGGGAGGCAGAGGACCGGAAAATGGAGTGCCAGTGAAGGGGAGAGAAGGGGCCGAAGTTTCCAAATAGGCGGAGAAGAGAGGCTCACTTTCAAGAAATGCAGTGGGGAAGGGCCCGAGATGGTGAAACAAACACTTAAAAGAGAAAATCACAAGAAGATATACCAAAATTAAAGCCCAAACAAAGAGAGAATCCCCGCATTTACACGGGAGCCAAAGGCCCTACCCCCAATATATCGCGATCGTTTCAATATCTCGCCGCTATTTCGCCAAACCCGAATGCCCGATTAACGTGCGCCGTCGCTCCCTCCTCCCTTCTTTCTTCTTCTGCTGCTGCTTCGCGCGGGAGAAAACCAAAAATATCAAATATAATAAACAAACTTGCTCTTTTTCTCTCTTCAGTTTTTTTCTTCTCTTCCCTATAAATACCCCTTCATTTCACCCATTCGGCCATTCCCTTCGCACTCTCTCTCTCTCTCTCTCTCTCTCTCTCTCTCTCTCCTTTGATTTCTTCCACTTTGTTTTTTCTGTTGGTTTGGTGGATGTCGTCGTCGGACACTGAGACGTCAGGAACATCGTCGGAGGAAGAGGGAGGAGATCAAACGACGTTGATAGGGAGGATCGGGGAACCGTCGTCGTCGAGGATGAGATCGAGTGACGGAGTGTGGCCGGAGCCGTTCGTTGAAGCAGTGGCGGCGCAGGTGGCGATCGATGCCGCGGCTGAGAATAGAAGGCTAGCTGCTGCTCCTGCCCTCGCTGCCGTCTTTCAGGTCAGATCTCCTTCATTCTCATATCATCATAACTGATGTTTATTGATTTTCTTCTTCTATTCCTGCTGCTTTCCTCATCATTATAAGCTTCTTCTTTGTTGCTTGTTGCTTTTCGTTCTTCATTTGCTTCTCATTGTTCAACTTTTACTCAGAGCTTCTGATCCTTCTTATTCATTTTCTAAACCTGCTGGATAATTAAGATGATCATGTTTCTATGAATGTACTGATTCTATTATGATATTAGAAGAGGATTGGATGATGCTAATTAAGCACTAATATAACAGAAATAACTGTTCTTGATTGGGAAGAAGGAGAAGAAAAGTACTATTGGTTGGGAAATAGATGAAACGGCAGAAGTGATAAGAACAATAGAATAAGCACAATAAGAGGAAGATGGAAAAAGGAGCTGAAGCTGCTGAGACAAGAGCAGCTAATGTTCTTTATCTTTTTCATGATTCAATAATCATCCTTTTGCTGCTTTCCTTTTTTCCCCTAATTCTGAGAACCGCTCTCTTTTCTTCCTTTTCTTCTGTTGTTTCTGCTTCTTTCCCTAATTCCTGAATTCCTGAATTCCTGCTTCTGACTCTCTTTTTCTCCTTCACATCCTCTTTCTGCTGTTGCAGTCCCCTTTTCTTTTCTTCAATCCCATCTCTGAAATCTCTTTCTTTCAATACGGAAATAGCAAATTCGTGCTAACCATTTTTCCTCCTCTCGCTCCTCACTTCTTTCCTGTCAGCTCTCTTCAGAGATTTCTGCTTCTTTTAGAAATTTCCTTCTCTCTTTTTCTCAGAAAACGATTTCATCACTTCATCCTCGATGCTTTTCTCTTTCCTTTCACGAGATTTCCCATGTTTTAGCAGTTTTTCTCTTTTTCTTAGTAACTATTTACTCGGTTTATTACTATTTTTTTTTCTATAAGCTGCAATTCGTCCAGTCTGTTTTGGCGCGTACTTGGATTCTTTGGTAATATTCAAATATCAGATTGTGTCATTATGTTAAGACGACACTTCCTCGATTTTCTCCTTTAGCGCGGTTTTAAAAGGGCTTTCAAACTTCAAAACAAGAGATCATTACCCCTTTTGTCTTTGATTTGCCCTGTTATATTTTCGTACCACTATCATTTTTACTTTTTAAGTTTCACCATTTTAGATTTTAATCCAATAAATGTGGCTGCGAATCTGGCATCTGCCAATACTTGTGTTGCTCATTTGTGAAACTATCCATTTCTAGGCATTTCTTTTACTATTATTCTTTGAAGTGTATTGGTTTTTGCTGTTCATTCTATTTATTTCTTAAAGGATGATATGGGACCGAACTTCAATTTTCGGGCCAATCATTTCAGACCATCCAAATGATGGACCACTGCGATGGTTTGATAACCATCAAGTACCCCAATTAACCACATGGCTCCGTTCTTATATAGGACAATGCCCTTGATTAGCAATCGACGGATCCCACTTTTCATGACATTTTCTTTATAAATATGATATTTTCATTAAAATGTTTTCTTTTTCATTCATTATTCTCTTACATTGATTCTCCACGAGAATGTAATCTTAATGCCCACTAGGTTGAGCCTGAAGGGTCACTGGAAGAGTTGGATTTTTAGAACAACTTGCTTTTCTATATAAAAATCATGCAATTCTTACTTATTTTGTTCTTTCTTCACTTCTTGTCTTTTCAATAATCATGTTCTATCATTTTTACTATAATATCATGGTTCTAAACTTCTAATGTAAAATTTTATTGCCATAAGTTTAGATACTTAAATTCTACTCTAGTATTTCAAGGAGATTCTAAGTTAAATACAACGGATAGAATAGAAGCGGAGTTTGTAAAATGTAAATAAGATAGTGGGATCTTGTAGAATAAACTTGTCTCTCTATGTCTAAAAGGATAAATCTGTAAAGCAATTATTAGATTTACAATATTATACGGCCTATAGTGTTGATCAATAAAATAGACAAATAAACAAATGTAGGATAGTTGAGAATGAATAGAGATAAAAACAAATGTATTAGAGATATTTTAAAGATAATTATGATAGATAACAAATTAATAGAAACTCATTTGAAGTGATTTGATTAGAAAATTGAACACAACTTCAGTGTATGAGACACTATGGATCAAAGACACTAGAAAAAGAGAGCATCATTTAAAAATATAGAGAGAAAATAAAAAAGACACGTTAAATTATAAAATAATTGATAATATAATTTGGGTGGTCACTTAGACACCCCACTTTTCTTTTAAGAGATCCTATTTCAAAATTTTATATGAAAATTACCATTTTGTCCTTCAAATGGTAATTTCATGTAAAATTTTAAAATGTGGTCTCTCTTAAAAGAAAACTTTGGTGTCTAAATGGCTACCGTATAATTTATAATAAGATCAATTAAAAAATAAAAACTCATAAACTGTGAATCTTTCATGAATGAAATATTATTTCATAAATGATGATCGATTTATAATATCGCAATTCAAATGCTTTGATTAGGAGGTTGAACTTTAATAGATCAAATCATTATGAAAAACATTCCAATTTATTTCTTCATCTTATCATTATGCAATCTCTGAAATTCGAGTCCCGGCTAGTTATTTTCCTCTCCAAATAGGTGGACACCTTTTATCTTTACGCAGTCCATTAAACTGCTAGATCTTATAAGATAAGATGACATTAAAAGCAGCAACTCATGCGCGTAATTTGCCAAAACTGTTGTGCCTCAAACCGTATTTCTTTTTCCAAACCATTTGTTAGCATGGTGAAAGGTTTGCTAAACAACAGACAGGAATTCCACCGACTCCTCCTGGGAGACAGTGATGGGACCCACATTAAGGAAGGGGACATCCCATATCTTTTGTCGGCCCCACCGTCCACCAAGTTGAGAGTCTGCCACACTACTAAGTACCAAACCTCTTTGTCTTCTTTGAGTAAAACGTGGGAGATTCCATGATACTACTGCACCACCCTCCCTATATGGGTCCTATGCAAAAGGTTCACAGTGGAATGTGGGCCACACCCTGTAGATGTGTCCATTTAAATTTAACGGGAACAATCGTCTGATCAACCCCCTTTTGGGCCCTAGCAATTTGGACAATCATTCATTAGAGGGCTCCGCCGAAGGTCTGATGGAAAAAAAGGTTTTTATTTGTATATGGGCCACACCATTTAACCTTCCTGGTCAACACTTGCTTAAACTTAGATATGAGGTAGCCTATATAAAGTCTTGATTTGTATATATTAATATTATATTTATTTATTTTATATCTTCCGTTTTTTTCTTCACTAGAAATGTGTGATTTTTTTGCTTTTAATTATAGTGTTATATTTGAAATATATATTTTTAATAATGTATTTTACAATATGGCAGTCATTAATTGAAACACCATTCATTTCATGGTTGGGATACTATATTTCAGAAATGTCAAAAAGTATATTTTCTTATACATAATAATAAATGCAGTTCTTGTCTTTTTTTCTTTCAATAAATATTATTTAAATTAACACAAATGACGATTTTGTTATTTTGTACATAGAATTCTAATAATTAAAAATGATGGTGTCTCAAATGATAATCTATGACAAATTTAAAATGATTCGAAGTAACGTGACTCTACCTTAATCTAATTAAACATCTTGTCATAAAAATTAATTTGATCAATGAATTAATTTTTAGGACATTAGTTAATGAGGTAATGATCCGTGTATAGTGATGTGCCCATGGCCCATAACCAACCCATGGGACACATTACACGGAAACTGGATAAGGGAAAGAAACTAGAAAACAAGTTTGGATGTAGACCACAGTCCCTTTCACCCGTTTGATTATGATCTTGTGATGAAAGCCAGTATGGGCCCCACTGGTTTGTCCTATTCATTTGGACTTTTGTACATACGTGCATGTGAGTGTACAAGTGGGAATTGCTTGTTACCAGCCGGTATGTTGCCGGCTCGGGTAGTAGGCGTAGCAGAAGAGAAAAAAACTCCCAAATCCATGTATTTTCCGGGCTTCCTTAAAGGGTCTTTTTTCAAACCTCCCTTTATTTCCTTGCTTCCTGGCATTTCTGACCGTTTGCTTTGTATTTCCTGACAAGCGTGATGTTTTTAGCTCTTCCTAACGTCGCTTTTCGTCTCGAGTCTTTGATTCGGCTTTGACTCTGCCCTTTTCTAGCTCAACCCCATCCCTTTTATCAGATGTCTCTGTTAAGACGTAGAAGCAATGAAAGATGGCTTTACTTAGATTGGTTTGTCTTCTCGTGCCCCTTTCTCATTTCTTGTTCTTTTCACTATATACACAACTAGGCAATTGGGTGTGCCATCATTTATTTCCATTTCTTTCCTTTTCCATGATTATGAGATGATATTTCGACCCATCTTTCATCTCTCTCTCTCTCTCTCTCTCTCTCTCTCTCTCTCTCTCTCTCTCTCTCTCTCTCTCCTTGGATGATATGATATTACAATCTTCCTTTCATCTTACCACTTTGGGGTGCTGTGGTAAGATAGTCATTAGGAATTGGAACTTGGGTAAGCTTTCTTTTCCTGTTCCAATCACCTAAGCCCACAGTGACAAGTGACGTTGCAAGCCCATCTTTCAATTCCTTGCTCTTTTACCCTCTTTCAAGACGTATGACATTACAAGGTACCTGTTTATATCACCTACATCTCTTTATAGTTACTGCCTACAAAGCCAGTCATTTACTGTTCCTGCCTATTTCTTATTTGGGAAAATAAAATGCTTCCCAAGCTCCGATCCTTTATCATTTACTCTATCTACAATTTTAACCTTCCCCTTCCCTTCCCCTTCCCCTTCCCCTTCCTTCATGACTCATTTCTTCAAATTTATTAATAATTATTATAATTTTAAATGTCATTTCATTTGTATTTTTTCCTTTATTTGAAAATATTTTGATATTACAATTAGCCAATAATATCTTCATGATGATATCTCTAACATTACCCTCTCATATCATCCTAAACGATTAAAATGTGTGATATTTTATGTTTTGTATTTCTTTATCTCCATTGGTGCTCCATGTGGCTATTAGAAAAATTTTGAGTTTCCATGATTTTTCAAACAATCTTAACACATTCATTGCCTTAACTGACATCATTCTGATTCGGTGTAGAGATAAAAATAAAAAGAAAATATTTTGAAGATTAACTAATTCACCTTCAAAAATCACTCAAAGTCACCTATTTATAAATCTTAAACATGTCCATCGTACTTTTTGTAGATTCCTTAGGGTCACTTATAGGGTTATACCTCCATTGAAAACGAGGGACACCTCTTAATGTTAAAATACATTTTAAAAGACAGCTCTTAAAAATGTAATTTATTTAAAATAAAATTTTAATTTTGAAAATCCCAACAGTGCCTTTTGATCTGTAATTTTCTTTCTTCCTTTAGATGTGTCATCTACTTTGTTAAATAAATGATATTGCAGGCTTCCTTTGTAGAACATCTTTTCCTTTTACCATGCACATACGGCTTTCAGATGGCTTAGCTTTTCCTTTATATCCTTTGGATAACTACGAGTTCATATTTCACCAAGTGCCCTTGTCCTTTTGTGTTTTACCATTTGGATTAATATGATATGATAGTGAACGATCTATTACTCCTTCTATGCGAGATAGAAACTCTATATGAAAAAAAAAATCTGTTAATAAAATAATTTTTTATTCTGATTTGGTTTAATCAAATTCAACCTCCGGATCAAACCGTTTAGACTTTAGAATCGTTTTAATCTTTTATGTTGTATTACATCATAAATTCATAATATCGTCATATTGTTCTATTTAAATATAAATTACTAAAAAATTAAAATAACATTTTAAGTTTGCAATCATGATACTGTAATTGAAAAGCAATGGGAAATGGCATTTATTAATAAAACAGAAAGAGAAAAATAACTAAAAAACATAATATTTTTTTATTACAATCAAACCATTCTAAGAATCTTATTGCTTTATGGATCAATTTAGATCCAACGAAGTTAAATCATACAGTTTGATTTGATTTTTACAACATGGCGATGCAATCCAATCACCGGCAGATATGTGGTCAAATTTACCTTTCACATTCTATATATATATATATTGAAACTGTGGAAATCTGCTG
This sequence comes from Chimonanthus praecox, assembly GCA_022113865.1. Lineage (NCBI taxonomy): Eukaryota > Viridiplantae > Streptophyta > Magnoliopsida > Laurales > Calycanthaceae > Chimonanthus > Chimonanthus praecox. The sequence continues at coordinate 62,052,393 of CM039091.1, read as the reverse complement.
CTGACTTTACTTTGTGGTGATTATTGAAAAAACTTCACCCTAAGGGATCGAGGATGAGACCTCCTATATAAAGTGGAGATACTCAACCACTCCAATATATAAAGTGATAGATAACATATATTGTGGGTCATGTTAGGTATTAATGGTGCTGATACTCAGGACCCAATACTGATGGTTTCTATGAGATGGGTGGAGTAATAAATTATTGCACCAGTAACACCTGGGTAAACTAGTGACGCTATCACAAAGGGAATCAATTAATTATTCTAATCACAAGGGTTTGTTCCTTTGATGAAGAAAAGAGACTAAGAATCTGAACTATTGCAATAAATAAAAGGTAAGAAAACAACTCAAGCATTGTAGAACTCCCAAAGGAGTATCATTGTCATTATAGTCGAACTCTGAATGAAATATAGTTAAAAATAATACCCTTCGCTCCAAATAGGCAAACGAACTGATGTTTGTTGAAACCTCAAGAGATTGGCTTTGTGGTTGAGACATAATACTTGGTGGTTGAGACATAATACTTAAGAATTAAGGTCTTAGATTTAATCCCTAGTGACTCCAATAAAGAGCCTTGATTTGCACATATTGAGAAGTTTTCACACACCCCAAAGGATTATTGTGGTACGACCCTTAACACCTCTGGACCTAAAAAAACAATGCTTTAAAAATGGTCTTAATTGATGAAATACCCCCATATTACAGTATTTTGTTCGTTAAATATGATTCACCATCGATTAAATTTTTTATCTATTTAAAGTCAACTTTTCACCTTCATAAAATATGATTATATTATTTATAATACCAAAAACAAAGATAGGTTTAGGAGATTAGACCTCACAAAAACAAAGCGGCAGCTTTATGACTTCCTAAAATTTAAGCTTCAACATAAAATTATAATCAACAAATGTTTGTACTGTTGTCCGAAATAATATAGTATTTAGTGAAACATTCGCTATCTAAAGCTGGCATAATATTCATTGTTTTGTTGATTAAAGAGAACCACACTGCTTAAAATGCCCATCATCAATGCTATGACTTTCTAGTGACAGATTATTCTTTCTGTACCTATTTGGTACATGGCATCAATGAAGGGGATTAAAACTAAAAGGATACGCAAACATAGAAGAATTCTATAATTTGTTCTTCAAATGTAAACATAAAATCATAGTCAACAAAAGCTTATAATCATGCCTAAACTCGCCCTAATACTCCGCTTAGTGTCATTGGCATTGACATAAGAGGTGTCATTCAACAGAAAAAAAAAAAGATTGACATAAAATATGTAATTTCTAATCTATATATTTCTATATATGGAAATTAAGGGAATTGATATAAAAGATGTAATTTCTTATCTACTAATTCTTGTATATGAAAATTTAAAAAATCATCCAAGTGATAAAAGAGAGGTTTGCAATAATTTCGATTTTTTTTTTCTACCAAGTGATTCATTACCCTCATGCATGAAGATAAATTCTTTCACTATGGTCAGCGCTATTATAGAACTTTTTACCCTGCTCTCTATAGGGCCCTCTTCTCAGGGAAACATCTGCATTTTAAATCTCTAAGTAAAAAACATGTTTTAACAGATTAGAATGGATAATCACCCTTATGCATGAAGTTTGCCGCGTCAAGCTCTAGACTACAGTTTCTGTTTAGACTGATGACCGTGTTTATCAAGTGATTAGGTTTGTGATCACCCTCAGTAGTGAAGTTTATATTATATTTGACATCAGAGTCTTATTCCCTGAAAGTGTCCTACAACAAGAATAAAACATGTTCTCAACAAAGACGCTTAAAAGTGTTTTACCTTCTAATCAAATGATCAACTTCAACCCGACATTCATAAAACAAAGGTCATCATTGGAACGGCATTATTCATTTCTTTAAAGTGTATCTGACCTCGTCCTTTGGACAATGGTATCTTCCTATTGTTATGTCTCTCTTTTTTCATTTGGTCATTTGCAAAACTCAACCTATTGTGCAACTCACATGCCTCACATGTTCATACTCCACTTTATATTTAGAAAAAGATGACGGAAAGTTCCTATGTAATTTCTGTCTCCAGTACTAAGCAGTGCTACCGTTGGGGTGCGACATAGATGATTGCTCTAAAGACCATTCTCAGTGGTCGTTTATTCTGACATGGGAAAGGGAAGGTAACATTGGACGGTGGAGACGGCAATTAGAGCCTAGAACGAATATCCTTCTGTCAAAAACTTTAAAACAATCCCCGCTGGTGGACACTTTGCCGGGACTAACGAAAGCAAACCTTCTTTATTCTCTTTTTTTTTCATTGGAAATGAAAGGCAGACAAGAAAAGCTTGCATGGCAGCTTTGCTCCGTTTAACGAGTATCCGCCACCCATCTGAAAATCATCATCCTCTTTTAGAGATGTGATAAAAATAAGTGCCCCCATTTTCCCTCTCTCCATACAGAAACCCACACCTTTCTGCATCCTTCTCTTTGGATTCATTGAATCCCATTGCAAGTCATTAAAACAAAGCTTGCCTGCCTCTTTCGAAAGATTTTGTCTTCTTTTGGGAATGCTCTCCTTTCCTTTGTTTTCAGTTCTCCTCATTATAACAGTATTGTACGACCGTACCCATAAGCCTCTAAGGTCTCCTGCCTTTAGTGGGGTCATTTATTAACCTCTTTAGAACCGATTTCTTTTGTGGCTCGTTTGCTTTCTCTTTTTTTTTCTGTTGATGGGATGTGGCTACTACACGACAGAATCCATCCACAGCCACCACACAGAGCTGGTGTTTACAGTGCTCAGCCTTTTTAGAGAGAGTGGAGAGTGGGGAAGTGCGAATGTAGGATATCTACAATGAAAACCAAAACCCACCAAAACTTTTGTCCAGCCTTTGGTGACTCCTTCCGATCATCAGATGGGGCCGGTTCCCCATTATGGACGGCATGTGCCCTCGAACTCAATGATATACGTTGTCCGCTCTAAGCTGTTAAATCATATAATTATTCTTGTTCAGGGAGCTTCGAGAGAGGAAAAAGAAGTTGGGTGTTTCAGGTGGTTCATCTAGTTCATGACAGAATCACTCTCAGGAGAATCATCTCGTATGATTAAGCGCTAGGTTAACGGTTAAACCGGTCTTTGGACATTATAGTGATAGAATGAGAATGAAAAGTTGCTCCACACTTCGGAAATTTGGTTTTAAAACGGAAAGAAAAGAAAATTCTACAAAAAGAAATACATTTTGGCCTGTCATCTCACAACTCAGAAGCACTTAAAAGAACATGGGGTCTTGTGTTTTCATTTCCATCTATTCAAACTATTCCCTCTATCCTGAAAAACTTGTCCCATCAGATTTTTATTTTTATTTTTTAAGAATTATTTTCATGTGGAACGCGTCAAAAGTTTATTAATAGATTCTCTGAATCAATACAAACCTGATGCAAAAAAATAAAGTCTGGACGGTGTCTTGTCATATAGATATTGTCGATCGAGTTCATCCACCAAAGCTCAATAAATTCTTCCTAACTATGCAGCAATGCATATTTAAGACGATTGACAGTCGCAAGTGAAAAGAATTATAGAATGTGCTACATTTGGTAAGTCAAAACTTATAAAAGAAGATTATCTTTCTATAATATTAGAATGCGATTTAGAGCTCGTCGAGAAAACTAAACCTTGGTTTAATGTGAAAATAAATGAATATGACAAGTATTTTAAAGCGGAGGGAGTACTTGTGATGTTCCAAAACTGATATAAAAAATGATAGACAACTATTCGATCTTTTGTCCATAAATAATTCTAAGTTCGAACCCCTATGGTCTTACCTTTTTTGTATCCTAGAAGTAATGGACTCACCCGTGAAGGTTTTACACTAAGTATCCCATAATTTTCCACACGTAAATTCAAAAAAAATAAAAAATACAGGACAAATTTATGATAAACTCAGCATTTTTTAGCTAGTCTAGCGCCATCTTTAATTAGAAAAACTCTTTACAGGGACAAGGTAGAATTATCAAGGAAAGCGAGTTTTGTGCTGTTTAACTTCAACCAACTTACCGGGTATTGAGAACTTAAGATGGATCAGTTGGACTTCAAAGTTGAGCTGCTCGGTAACCATGCAGAACTGGAATAAAACTGGGCAACAATGGGGTAGGGGACATGTCCAAAGGGTGGTAAAAACCAGGATAAGGTGGGCCATATCTCACTCAACCAAAGTAATTCCGTCATTTTAGGTCAGACACTTGTGAGTTTATTAAGTGCATTTAGAAAGAAAAATCCAAGTGGGTAATATACATTCTAACATTCACTGTAACCTTTTTAAGTTGAAAGGCTTAATTCTGATTGAGAGATTATTTGGTTAAAAATAATCTCAAATGGGTTTGTCTAATGATCAATTCAGTTACTTAATATACATCAAGTGCTAAATCAAAACATATCCAAGAGTTACTAATATACGCACACTTGACAATCATTTCACAACACAAGATTAATAAAATTAAAATGACCTGTTTGCCAAAGACGCATGTGTCGAAATTAACCTTTCAAGGAAAAGACGACTGGTAACGATGGTGAAGGAAAATTGATTATGGTGACTATGATGTGCCCCTCGTATTATGATGCTCAATGAATATGTTATCTCCGTGAGAAAATCAATCTTAGGGCTAGATCTTAATAGCTTTACCCAAAGTCATGGAAAGTAAGGCTTGAGGGGTTGGTGTTTAAACAAAGGATGGGGCCGGCACACCAACTCTCTAACATGCTCACACTTCAATCAGCATGAGACGGGGATGCTGGAAGTTGACAAATCCTAGACAGACTACAAAGAAATGATTGATGATGGTGATTATGGGTGGCCATGATGTGCCCATGAGTTTAATGCTCAATGGAGTATGTTTAGTAAGTACGGTATCACAAAGGATCTATTCTCATTGTCAGAATACCAATCTAATTTCTTAAGCCAATGCTTAATGGGATAGTGGACTCATCCGTGGGAGTTTTACGTTGAGTATCCTGCGGTTTTCCACACGTAAATTAAAAAAAAAAAAAATCATGAAGGGTAGGTCTTTTTAGGGGTTGGGTCTAAACATAGGGAAGGAAACAGATAGATTTGGCCAAATATTTCCTTAAAGAGACATTAGCCTTTCAAGATGCAAAAATTTCTGAATTTTTTAAAATCCATATAAATAGGTTCAACCCAATAGAATAATATTTACACAATGAACAAATACCAAAGATGCATATTGTTTATATGTAGTACTTGTTGATGAGGGTGACGATGCAAATGTTAAAATCGATTGATTCTTGTGAACTGAGAAACAAAACACATCTGGTAGGCACACACAATAGAGATGCATATGATCTATGTATATGGAAAATAATTGATGATGGTGGTGATTCATACATTAACACTGATTGTAGTGAACCAAGAGAGAAATTTTGAACATTTAAATGGTGTATGCCTTTTGCAGATGATATAATATTAATTAGTGAAACAAAACAACGATTTGCGGAGCAGAATGTTGGAATTAAATGATTTGAAAATTAGTAAAATTAAAACAAAATATATAGAATATAACTTTAGCATATTAGATGATAGAGAGAGTAATATGATAAAAATATGAAATGACTTAGTTGCACACTGTGATAAATTTAAATATCTGGATTCTATGGTAGAATCTCGAGAAGGGTTCAACTTAGATATAACAAATATGATAGGAGTGAAGTCTGCAAAACTTGTATAAGCTAGTGGAGTTTTGTGTGATAAATGAGTCATTTAGTAAAATTAAAACAAAATATATAGAATATAACTTTAGCATATTAGATGATAGAGAGAGTAATATGATAAAAATATGAAATGACTTAGTTGCACATAGTGATAAATTTAAATATTTGGATTCTATGGTAGAATCTCGAGAAGGGTTCAACTTAGATATAACAAATATGATAGGAGTGAGGTCTGCAAAACTTGTATAAGCTAGTGGAGTTTTGTGTGATAAATGAGTCTCATTTTATAAAACAATTATTAGACTTGCAATGCTATACGAAGCATAGTGTTGGGCAATGAATAAAAACAAATAAACAAAGTTAGGACAATGAAGATTCACATACTACGTTGATGAGTGGTTTAACTCTTAATGATAGAGCTAGAAACGAACACATTAGACATAATTTAAAGATAGCTCCGATAGATGATAAATTGAGAGAATATCATTTGAAATGGTTTGGTCACATTAGTAGAAGACCAAAAACAACCTCAATGCGTAAAGTTAAGAGGCCACAGATAGAAGGCATTGGGCGGATAAGGTTATTTTTGAAAATATAGAGGGAATAAATAAAAAAAAACATGCTAGATTGTAGATCGACTGATGATATAGTTTATATAGTTTATGATAGGGTCAAATGGAGAAGAAGAACTCATAAAGTTGACCTAAATAGACGAAATATTGACTGATGATGATGGTGAAATGATTATAAAAAGTTATACTAGAGAAAGATGATTAAAAAAAGATAGAATTAAGAATGACCATATGAGAAAATTATATGGAAAAAAGTTGATCACGATGATGCATGCATTAAAATTGATTGTGGTGAGCCAAGAAAGAAATTTCTATTTTTTCAATGGTGGAGTGACATGATGAAAGAAAAGATTTAGAAAAATGGCTATATGAGATAATTATAAGGAATCCAACCAGGCCATAACACGCTCATGGGATGTTGAGTTCAATGGGGTATTTTTAATACATAGGGTATGTCATATGGATCAATGGGAAATATTAAATACTTATTGTGTAATAAAGTTAAATAGGGAGAAGTTACATTTATGCTATAGTTTCAATCCAAAAATATCCGATTGGACGATGATTGATATCCAACATAATAATTTAATAAAATTAAAAACAACAAGTATAATTCTTAGAGATGCATATTGTAAAATTGGAAAGCCCTATATAGATGAAAATGAGTAATTATAATGATAATGACCATGTGTATAATAACATTGATTATAGTGAACAGCAAAGAAATTAGAAAATATACTGAAGAGAAAAGATGACCAAAGGTTAAAATTAGAAATCACTACATGAGAAAATGATTGCCCTAATAGAAGATGAACAAGAAATGCAGCTCAACCATGACATGCGTGTGATGTTGGGCTTACTTTAAGATCAATTATTGTAGGAACCCAATCAAATTAATAGGAAAATAGAAAATAGTAAGGAGAAAAAGTGAAGAATAGCATAGGAACATCAGTTCGAGAAGAAAATAATCCTCGAAGTATGGTTTTTAGTTGAGGAGAAACTAATGTCTTAGCTAAGGGGCTGTATTTTTGAAAATCTTGCATGACTTTCATTAATGATCAAATCAATGATAATTAATAAGCAAATCAAACCTAATTCGCTAAAATTAGAATGAACCAAGAAAAAAATTTCCTTCTTATAATTGGTAATAGAAAGTTATACAAGGGAGTAAAAAAAGATAAAAGTAGAAATGGGTACATGGTTCTAAACTTTTCAACCACAACATGAGTGCACGTTGAGTTGGTAGGAACCCCAATTTAACATCCAGTCTATTAATTTCCACCATGATATAAACATAAGTTCAAAAAAAAAAAAAAACTTACTGTACTATGACAATTTGTTATTATATATATGGGTAACTACTGTATGTTGGATGATGTTTCATTGAATAGAGAGAGAGTATCAAGCATTGAGAAAACAAATAAGATGAAGTTTGTGTGTCCAATAAGTTTATTCTAAAATTGATTTTAAGTAAGATGGAATTAGAAGAGAAGACTACATAAGAAGGTTATCTCAATAGGAGAGAAAGTCAAAGATTGATATTAAGGTGGCTTGGACATGTTATAAAAGATTGAGATGTAGCGCTAGTATGAAAGACTAGAAAAAAGGGCAAGACCAACAAAGACATGAAGTGATTAATTAGGTCATCCAAAATGTTGAGTGATAGAGAACATGATCCTAAATGTTTGTCTACATCACACATATTGCTTAGAAGAATAAAGGGTCCAATATTTGCTTCAGCTCTTTTTGGTATCAATTAGGAAGGGATCCAATAGACGAGGTACTATGAGGCCACACACATTTGTTCACATCATATTTATAATAGAGAAGATCTATATTGATACCATGGTTGTGCAAGATTTAGATCAGCGATACAACCAGACAAACTTACATATCAATCTATCAACCCTGTGAATGGTTTCAGCCCTGAAAAATGAAACAATTGAAATTTTCTGAAGTATGCTGTGGGGGAAGAGAGAGAGAGAGAGAGAGGTGGTTATATATGTTTACCAGCACCTTAGATGCAAGAATGAGTTCCCACCTTGAGAATAGTTGTAACCCTGAGGAAAGAAAAAACCAATTTAATATGTTTGCTAAACAATATCGGTTTGTATATCACATACTTCTTTCTTGGTCATGATCAACAAGAAAACTGCAGTGTTAGCTGTACAATGTGACCATGAATAAAGTATAGTCGAGTAGCTTTATTCCAGGTGTGTACTTTGCATGGATACATTAAGAACCTCCACATGCAGGATTAATGGTTGATTGAGAATGACTCTTCAGTGCAATTAGATAGGCTTCTATTAATGGTCTTGATATGTTGCCAACAACCATTGAGGAAATAAGAGAGATTAGGGAATCCCTACAATTCAAAAAAAAAGAAGTGTGCCTAAAATATCAAATTCGAGATGTAGAATAGTGGAAGTAATTGTGGTCTATTTTCTTTTCTTTATTTTTGATGGGTGTTGGCATGTCTTTTAGATTTCTTCATAGTAGTCAAGCCACATGTTGCAATCAAGGCATGAAGGAGTCCTAGGTGCCTAAGGCACAATCAATGCAACAAGAGGTCCTAGTTGCCTAAGGAGCAAGGTGCATGTCTATGCACTTATTTTGATACTTTGCAATGTGTATATGTATATATGATATGCATGTACAAGTAGAATTACTAATTAAGTATTACCAACCATTAGTTCATGTTAACTATAATATTTACCAGCTATTACAAAAACTTAAAAAATAACTTATCATAACAAAATTTCTAAAAATATTAGGTTTAAGTAAGGTGGGCCTGTCTTGGAGCTAGGTGAGGTGCACAATATGTCTAGAATATAAGTGAGGGACTAGGTGCAACTAATGTGCGCTTTTAATTATCATGCTTTTCACTTTGCCGCTTAGTTGACATTGGTTCTTTTCAATATAGACAATCCTTTTTAGGAAAAAAATGAATGTGGATACTCTTTCAACCAGAAAAAATATTAAGGAGGTTGGTTTCTTATTATCAAAACATATGTAAGATTTTTGTTTCCGTTAGAATTGCTAGAAGCCCTTGTCACTATGGATTTGGCTTTCGATGCTTATCAACACCAAAAGTAGAAATTTTTTTCCCCCCCGATGGCGGAGAACCCCTAGACCCCCACCTCTCTCCAAGTACAAGAGCGTTGGGTAAAACTGCAGATGCACATAACCCCCCACAAGCCAACCAAAAACAGAGTTTTTTTTTAATAACATGATTATCCCCACCCCACGTTGGAGGTAACAATAATCTCATTATACACAAAACCACCCGCAAGCCTCGTGTATCAGGTAAGCCCGTTTGGAGTCGAACCCAAGACCTCTACTCACCAATAGCATATTGATGATCTATTATCAATATTGTTCTAAATCTGAAGTAGCACACACCTATTCCTAAAAAATGTACATTGATCTATTTATGAATGAGATAATTAAGAAGCAGGCATTTCATCTGAATCAACAACCAATGTTGATCAAGTTCAATATTGGTCAATAGTCAGAAATAAAATGGTTGAAGTACAGTTAAGAGAAAGGATTTTTTGAGAAAGATAAGGAACTAAGAGACATGCTTTTCCACGTGACCTCAGCAATGGTATGTGCTTTAATGAATTATTTTCAATATGAATCAGATTTTAGGCATAGCAGTAAACAGTTATATCAAAAGGAACATTAAGACAAACAGTAGTTGTTCGAAGAAGATACAAGAAATAGATGGTAGAAAAATGATAATACCAACATAGTATAGGAACCCCAAGGGGTTGGCCCAGTGGTCTGGGCACAAGACCTCAGGATTGAGAGGTCTTGGGTTCAAATCCTGGCAGCCTAATGAAGGGCTACTTCCCATGGGGTTATTTTCCATCGAAGAAACCTGGTGTGTGTGTGTACAAGGATGTGTGCACACACCCTGAAGGATTAGTCGGGTGAGATGCTTGGACACGTTTGGACATAAAAAAAAACATAGTATAGGTTAAGGTTGTCTTGCCAAGTCCTCCAATATTTCACCACTTTGATATGGCCAATTAAAGACACACTGCTAGCATTTAGCTTCTGCATTGTAGTAATGCCATGGAAGAAGAGATTAAAAATCTAGGTTGAAACCTTGGCCTTCTATGAGTGTAATATGAAACTAGAATAAGTTATATGTGGATGGATCATTTATTGAAATTATTATGGGATGCATCTTTTATGCTGTATGCTTGTGTCATGCTTGAATATTTTCTTAGCAATAAGTTGTACAGTTCTTTTGTCCCCTAAGATGGAGACATGACTTGAACCCACAATGGTTGAATAACTTATCAATTGTTGCAAGATCTTGTCAGCAATGAGTTTATAGTTTTTTTTTTTAATAAACTAGGGTATCCGCCCCCACCCCCCATGTGGAGGTGAGACTAATCCCACAGATAGACAAGGATTGTTTGAAGCTGCCAGCAAGTCTCGTCTATTGGGTCACTCTAAGAGGAGTTGAACCTAAGACCTCTGATCTGTCTCTAGAAACTCAGGCCAACTAAACTACCCATTCAGGCTTTAGTAATGAGTTTATAGGTACTTATAAAAGTAAAAAATACTAAATGTTGACAATTAGGTGTATTTTATACCGTGTGAGGTAGTGAACAGAAAACTTTTTTTTGGTTAGGTATTTTGATGGTGTTTTCTTTGGGAGAAGAGGCCTTTGGAGATCCAAGCTAAGCAAAAGGAGTTGAGGAATATTTAGAACAAAATGTGGGGCTTATGTAATAGGAGCCTTTCTATATATTAGTTAAAGACTAACTTAGCAAAATTAAGATGATTAAGAACAAATAACAAATTAGATGACCTTTTAATGATCACATACATCATCACTTAACAATATTAAGATCGACTTAGTAATGATGACAATCTAAATGTAAATTGTAGTGAACAACAACAGAAGGAAATGCAGTTCCAAAGTATCCCATTTTATTATCATCATTTTGGGCAGTAAACAATGACATAAAATTACTTAGAGGAAACAGTTAATGAATCACTTTCAATCATGACTATACTAATGAAATATCTGAATAACCTGTCTACGCACCATTCAAAGGGCTTCAATTTCCTCACACATATTTGCAGGAAGCCAAACGGCCCGAAAGCTTAACTCAGTTATCATTCCAAACTGAACTACCCGAAGAGCTTTGTTAATTTTCATCTTTCTCCTCAAGCCTCTCGGGTCCAGGCATTTCACCCGACTAATCATTTAGAGCATGTGAAAACCTCCCAATCGACACACACTAGGTAAGTCTTTGGAGAGTGGCCCTTCATTGGGGTTGAACGGGAATCGAACCCAACACTTCGCTTCATGAGGTGAGCACCTTGACCGTCAGGCCAAGGCCTTGGGATTTATGATTTGTATGTTTTCTTAATCACGTTCTTATAAGATAAGTTGAATTTCCCTGTCTTTAACCAATGCAGTAGTGTCACTTCTGCAAAGCTCATAACATTTTATTTACTGTTATCTATTTGACCTTTTAATTAGAGATTTTTTTCTTCTAATGGTTGTCCACTAATGTAGTAATTTTTTAATACAATCCTTGGTTAGGCATCTCATCTTCACTCTTATAGCCTAAAAACCTAATTTTACAGGCAATTAATAAATTTTTTTTGTTACTTCATGCCTTTCTTCTTCTTCTTTCTTATTGTTCTTCCCCCCTTGGAAAAGGTAAAGGTAATTTTATTGCAAGATAAGTAAAACGAAAAAAATAAAATAAAAAGTGCTTTGATCAAGGCCAAGGCTTCAAAATCCTACATGGTCGAGTGAAAAATGTGAAGTTTATTAGCTTCTAAAGTCTATGATTCATGCATTACAATAATCAAAAGTTTCGATCAGTTTCTTCATTCCACGACTCTAGGATATAAACTTCACTACAAATTCTGTCAACATGCTGCAAGTTTGACCTACCCTTTATGGATGGTTGCTCTAAGAACTCCCATGTCTTTTTTTCTTCTTTTGAGTAACTGAAAAAAATCAAATATTTTCTATTTTTTATTTACCTTGTGCTTCGTTGCATGTATGATCTTTAAAAAGAGAAGGAAAAAAATTCCACATCTGATTTCTTTGCCATCCAGTAACAGAACTATAATTCAAATTTCTTAGACCAACTCAAGCCAAGCTGTCATTGGGGAGAAGGAATTTTAATTCTATCAAACATGTAAGATGCAGAAGACAAATAAAATAATAACCATAATTAGTGGAGTTCGATGATATATAGACACAACACATGAATCTGAAAAAATCAATGACCACAATTAAAAAAACAGAAATCATTCAACTGGAACTTGATTGCTGTGGCATTTGGTGCTCACCTTGTGATTAATTCCATGCCTCCATGAATTCGGATTTTAAGAGGTAGGCAGTAAAAGACAGACTAACATTGTTTCAGCTCCTGTAGCCCTAGCATGAGTTGATAAATCCTTTATGGCTGAAGGACTCTTATTTTACGTTATCCTTTTCCTGTCTTCCTGTATGTGGAAAGGGTGCAGATCTTTGCTCCCAAGGATCTTGCTTTCAAACATCTGCACCGTACACGTGTCATGACACTCATGCATTGAACATTCGGGATAGTGTCCATGTTATGGCGATTTTTTACTTCCTTTTTTTTTCTTCATGTTGACATGGAGTTCCTTTTGGCGAAGCAGGTGTGTTCCACGTGGCGAGCAGTCTCTCGTTCGGAGCTGCTGTGGCAGAACCTCACCCGTCAGATATGGGCTTGCCACCGCCGCATACACGCCACGTGGCACGACGAGTACGTCTACCGCCACCGAGCCGCGTACAATTTCCGCATGGGGAGGGCCGTTTATACGCCTCTCGTCTTCGAGGCCTCGTCTCCTTCGGTTGCCAACGACTCTCTCTCTTGCCGACGTGTTGCGATATCTGACCGCCACCTGGCTTGCGGCTTTCTCGACGGCTCCGTCCGCGTCTTCGACCTCCCCTCCCTCCGACACATTAGCATTCTCCGCCCTCACCGACGCGACCACCTCGGCCGCTTCTCCCCTGCTGTATCTGGCATTGTCCTTCACGACTCCCGTGTCGTGTTTGCATCTCTGGTTGGCGACATACACGTGGCGGCAGCTCGCGGCCCCCGAGCACGGAGGGCCCACGAAGGCGATGTTGTCAGCGACGGTGCACTTGTTGACTTCACCGGCTGCAACCGGTGGTGGGTGGGCCTTTACGCCGGGGTGCCTGGGCGGGCGTTCCACGTCTGGAACGGCGACACAGAAGAGCTGGTCTTTGTCGGCGGGTCGCTGACCGACCCAGAAGCAGTTCTCGGCTGGCACCTACTCACTGATGAGTTGCCTGACTCAGTTGGTCGCGTCAGGGTGTCAAGTCAAGACACAGGTGTGGCATGCACTGGCCGTTGCATTATGGTATTCGACCTCAACAACGAAGGGCTGGTCCTCGGCGAGGAAGAATTCCAGCGCCGCATCGTCGTGGATTCCGTTGATGTCAGCAACGAGCGCTTCCTCGTCATCGACAACCGTGGGGTTGCCAGGGTGCGCTTGGTGCACACTTTCGAGGAGATATGCCGCTTTGCCATTAGGCGTGGTGGCGCCCAACACCAACACCAACGCATCCACGGCTGCATGAACGCCGGTTATGCTCTAGTCTGCGTCGGCGGCATAATCAGGGTCTGGGATGTGGATAACGGTCACAACTTGTACAGTCTCAGGGAGAGGGTGGGCCCCGCCAATGATCTCGTCGCCAATGAAGTACATGTGGCAGGTTGCTCCCCCGAAACCGGCATCCATGTTTGGAATTTCTCTGCTGCCTAATTCTAAATCCCAGTAGAGGAAAAAAAAAGCCAAAACAGGCTTATTTAGATTGGGAGAAAGAAAGAAAGAGGAAATAAGGTATTCTTATTGACTAATCTCTTTGGTAAGACATTATATCTCTTCATCGAGTTTCTACTAAGATATCCTCTTAAAATTAGTAGAATCCTCTCTAATTTCTCATTTCTTCCAATCTAAATACAGCCCAGTGGCACTGGTTGTGTATAATTTAACTTAGTTTTCTTCTGTACAAATTACCTACCTATTGAAAGTGGTGGTGGTAACGGGGTATTGTCTCTCTGTTCTGTGTCGTGGGTTCACCCAATTTTGGGGAAAAATGGGGTCATGATACTTTTTATCCAAGTACTTGCCGCCTACAGGAGGAGGAGGATGTGCTTGATACTGACTTTACACTTTTGGACGCGTGAGAGAGAGAGAGATGTAAGTTGGTAATGGACGAATCAAATGATTTGATGTAAAAGAAGGAAGTTTTTTCTACTTCTTTATTGGATGTTTTCTTTTTTAATTTTATTCCAATGCATTATTGTTTGTCTTTTATGTGAGAATTGATTAGCATGTATGGCCTGCGGTCAGCTTTTTGGTGGGAGTGGGATTTGATTTGTTGGAGGCATCATTGAAATCTTTCGGTGGGTCACATATTTTATGTCGGGAATCCATGGTCAGACACCTTTGTCCACACCCTTTGTCCCATCTGCAGGTGTGACAATGAATCACGTCCGGTGAATTATAGCATTATCTAATTTAATCTTTTCAATTTTAATTTATTCAAAAACTTGACATGAATTTTTGTAAAATATATAAACTCAAAAACAAGATAAAAATATTATTTTAAGTTGAAAATAAAAGATATAAGACTCTCTGTGGAGGCTGATAAAGTATGAAAGATGGAGGTAAATGGCATAGATTTTTAAATTTGAAATGAAGTGGGGTGAGGTAAAATCATTGAATAAAAAAGTACAATGGTTAAAAAAAGTGAAAGACACCATGGTGTTTTTTTTAATAAAAGAGAGAAGGTTTGTCATTCTGTTTATGTATTACCAGTTGAGTAGTGGAAATATATAATCGTATTTCTTTTAGTGAAAAATATTAATGTTTCAATCAAAGGTTTAAATATCGGTCGATACTTATCGTATCGGCCGATATATATCGGTTTTTTGAAACCTTGAAATATCGGCCGATACGATAAGTATCGGCCGTACTGTTGGAATATCGGCCGATATGGGCGATAAACGGTCCCCAATATCGGCCCTAATATCGGCCGATATTCGAAAATATCGGTATATTAGATTTGTTTTCCTTTTAAAAAAAAAAAAAAATACAATATCGGCCGATACGGGCGATATATCGGTCCGAATATCGGCCCAATATCGCCCGATATTGTATTTATCGGGCTGGAAAGTATGGTTTTTTTAAAAAAAAATATCGGTAGTGGGACCCATCAAATATCGGCGATATTTAGTACAAATATCGGTCGATATTTGGACCGTTTATTGGTCCAAAATATCGGCCGATATTGTCCCAATATCGGCCCGTAACGGTCTGGTTATATTATTTAAAAATTAATATCGACGATATTTTAAACGATTATCGGGCGATATATCACGGACGATATATCGCGCGATATTTCGTCCAAAATATCGCCCAGGAATCCTGCCTCATATCCCATCCAACAGGCTGTGGGATTCTTTGTGTTTCCCACGCCTGAATTTCTTAATATTTTTTTTTAAACCCGTGATCTGAACCGACCGAACTTTTTCTCTATATTAGTACCCCATACATCTCCTCATTCATCCACAAATTCATTACGAAACACACTCATCCAGTAGTGGTATTTTCAAACTCCTATCCCCATCTTACAAACGGTCATCCGGCTTATCTTAGAAATCCTTGTGTATTATTAGCTTATCTTAGAAGATCATTCCGTTCAAACTACTGGAAATATATTGATCTTCATTTTCATGTAAGTTTTTATTTCATTTTTATTTTTTAGCCTTCTGATCTAAATATTTTATGGTTTTAATGTATAGTTTAATATTTAATGTATTTTTTGTAATATGTTGTTGTTTTAAAAATATGGATTATTAATTATTGATAGTGATTTATTTATGCTTAAAGCCTTAAATATTTAGCATAGAATTTATTATGAATGTATGATATTTTTTTTCATGCAGATTAGTTTTTTTTTTTCATTTTCTTTTATTTTCTAATGTGAAAATGTACTAGAAAACATCATAAGAATTAAGAAATAGTATTTATTGGGAAAAGTGGCTGTTTTTTTTTATAAAACACCCCTCTCATTTTAGAAAGAAGGTTCTGTGAAAACATATAAATTTCGTACAACGTAATTATTAATTTAAAATGTTTAAACAAAAACCTCGATTTCAAGTGATAAATTATGAAAAAATATGTAAAGATACCGAAAATGTATGAATATTTTTTAAACCAACCCTCTCAGTGAGCAGTATTTGTATACTGTAAAAAACTTCAGTTTCAAAGTACATGAGGATTTTTTTTTAATTTTATCATTAAATCCCCCATTTTCATGTGATAAATTACGGAAAAATATGTAAATGTACCCAAAACGTATGAATATTTTTTAACCCAACCCTCTCAGTGATTAGTGTCTGTGAACTGTAAAAAAAGTAGTTTTTTACAGTACATGAGGTTTTTTTTTTAATTTTATCATTTAATCCCCCTTTTTCATGTGATAAATTGTGGAAAAATGTGTAAATGTATCAAAAAAATCAGGTTCTTTTTTTCAATGAAGCCTCTGACTATGTAGTGTCTTATTACTGTAATAAGTTTCAGTTTCACAGCAGATGATGTTTTTTTTTTAATTTTATCATTTAATACCCCATTTTCATGTGATAAATTGTGAAAAAATGTGTAAATGTATCAAAAAAATCAGGTTCTTTTTTTCAATGAAGCCTCTGACTATGTAGTGTCTTATTACTGTAATAAGTTTCAGTTTCACGGCAGATTATGTTTTTTTTTTAATTTTATCATTTAATCCCCCTTTTTCATGTGATAAATTGTGAAAAAATGTGTAAATGTATCAAAAAAATCAGTTTCTTTTTTTCAATGAAGCCTCTGACTATGTAGTGTCTTATTACTGTAATAAGTTTCAGTTTCACAGCAGATGATGTTTTTTTTTTTAATTTTATCATTTAATACCCCATTTTCATGTGATAAATTGTGAAAAAATGTGTAAATGTATCAAAAAAATCAGATTCTTAAACAGCAATGGCAAAGAACAATGAAGATCCAGCATGGTCGTTCGGTGAACGACATAGTAACAACAAAGTCAAATGCAACTTCTGTGAGAAGATGGTATCTGGAGGAATAACCCGTTTGAAGGCACATATAGCCGGAAAGACGGGAGATGTAGCCGCTTGCAAACGCGCACCAGTACAAGCGCAAATTATTTGCAGGCAACTACTGGAAGTGAATGCTAAAAAAAAGAAAATAAGGACTGAAGCAGAAGAGCATGCTATCGGTCACATAATGGCCGACTGTTTAGAAAGTGAAAGAGAGGGCCAATACATGGAAAATGTCCCGTCGTCTTCAGAAGAGGATCCAGACGAGATTGAGGAGGACAGAGACTTGCGGCGTGCAATGCGAATTAGTCGCCGCGAACATGACATCAGAAAGCAGAGTGGTGCAGGTTAATTTCTTTAAATTAATTGTTTAATGTAACAAAAACAATTTATTTCTCAATTACATTAAAATGCCAAATACTGAATTTTAATACTCTACACAGGCGGTGCGAGTGGATCAGGGACTGTGCATGGATCATCCAGAAAAAAATCTGTTATTGGGCCGATGGAATTCCATCAAAAATGCATTCAGAGGAGGAGAACAAGCAAGGCCTGAACGCTACGGTGTAAATCCGAATACAGTTGGTGATGGTGATCCAATGTGGGACAGACCAACTTCCTTCAAAACAAGGAAAAATAAATCAAGTAGACAAAGAGACGGCAAAACAATTAGTTGGGACGGCAGTCACTAAGTTTTTCACCGACAGCCATCGGCCACCGACTGATATCTTAAGTCCATATTTTAAGTCTGTGTGCTTTGCATCCACAACTGCTGGACCTAATATCAACTTCCCATCGCCGTATGAGATTTCTAGCACGTTCATCCCCCGTGAAATACAGCGGATGCGAGAATGGGTAAATAATTTTAAGTCTTCCTGGGAGGATACGGGAGTAACCCTTATGTCGGATGGCTGGAAGAGTGACGATAACCGTAGTATCGTTAACTTCCTCATTTATAATCAATGTGGCACAGTGTATCATAAATCATACGACACATCAAGCCGAGTAAATGATGGTGACTTTCTTTGTAGCTTGATGGTGTCTGTCTGTGAAGAAATTGGACCTGAGAATGTTGTCCAAATTGTAACGGACAATGGAGCGGGCTATAAGTCGGGAGCGAGGAAGGTCGCGAACACATACCCGTGGATCTTATGGACCCCCTGTGCGGCCCACTGCATAGACTTGATCCTCAAAGATTTTGCTAATGTGAGGGAATTTGCGAACCTAATTGACTGGTGTAAGGATGTCACCACATTTATATACAATCATGTTAGAATCTTAGAGGTAATGAGGAAGTACACGAAACGTCGTGAACTACTGCGACCTGCAGTAACACGTTTCGCCACAGTATTCCTTACGTTGCAGAGCTTCTTAAGAAGCAAGACAGAATTGATGAAGATGGCGAGAAGTAGGTCCTTTGCGAATGCGTTCGACATGAGGAACGCTGAACATCAAAGATATTACCAGAACATTACACACTTATTTGTATCTAAAGTGTTCTGGGACAGTATCGTATCGGCCATCAACATCTCTGCACCCATAGTCACAGCACTCCGATTTGTAGACGGAGATAAGAAGCCGACGCTCCCCTATGTATTTGAATGCATGATAAAGGCTAAAACTGAAGTTGCGAAAGTTAATCCTCCGGTTCACTTCATGGAAATCATCAACGACAGGATTAATCAATTTTTCATCTCCAACCCACAGTACGTTGCAGGTTAGTTTTTTATTCGCTAGTGTGTTTATATCTTACTATTGTGCATATCTTATATTTAGGCTAATCGCATTGTATTTCACTTGGCAGCATATTATTTGAATCCCTTCTCAAAAAAACCTAATGAGTTAGGTTTAGAACTGTCGACCGACTCAATTCGTAACTGCGTAAGACGGACAAGTGTATATTTTTGGGTCATGCATCCTGGTGAACGGGCGGCATGTTTTTGATGTACTTTTGTTCATTATGATCTTCATATTTTTGATGATTTGAAAGTTGTTTATCCGATAATACTTTGTGTATTTTTGAAGTTACACAATTTTGAGAACCGCTTGGAGTCATTTGCGAATGAAGCTGCCGATGTTAGGTTGAGAGAGACGGCGACGATGAGTGCTACCCAATGGTGGACATATTTTGGCAACAGCTCACCTATATTGAGGAAGTATGCCATCAAGCTGATGAGCCAGACGTGCAGTGCAACCAACTGCGAGCGTAACTGGTCGACATTTAAATATGTCCATAGCAAGCCTCGAAACAGATTATCATCTCAAAGACTTAATGATTTAGTGTACCTACACTACAATCAGAGGCTAAGGGCAAGGAATTTGAGGAGGTACCCCGAGTTGACACGTGAAGATGCCGATGATTTTTTCGTCCCAATCGACCTCGAGTCTCTATTTACCTATAATGATCCATTAAGTGAATGGATCGAAGAGGAAGAACAACCTGTACTGCATGATCTAGATATATCATTTTTAGATCAAAGTATAGAGTTGGGAGAATTGCAAGATTCCGAGGACGAGACGGAAAATGAAGGTCGCCGCCATTCAATAAGTGTGTCCCGCCCTCCAAATGTGGGTCTAGAACGTCGGACAAGTACAAGGATGGCTCCACGTCGTCATTCTGTTAGTGAACGGCCCACTGGGACAGATGGGGTATCTAGCTCTTCACAGAGGAGGAGATCATTAAGAGGAAAAGAACCTGTTGTTCCGAGCAGCCAATCCAGCAGACGTTATTATGGGTCGGCTAGATCTGATTCTGATTCATCTACCGATTACGGTAATGGGTCAGATGATGGGTTGGATTTTACTCATCCAAATATTGTTGTGGATGTTGAGCCTGCCGGCCCACCGGGGTATTATCCCAACATGAGTGAAGTCCATTACCAACAGGATGATAGGCAACATACACCTCCTCATGGCGGAACAAACTTGCCCGGTGAAGGATATATCTTTCGGATATACGCCAACAGGATATTATGGTCAACCGAGCTATGGGCACTTCGACACGAACTCATTATCCAGTAATATGCAGTCCATGTCGATTTCAGATCGTCAATCGCAACCCTCATCTGATAGTTGGCAGTACCACAATCCATCATCAACATCCGACTACACGTCTAATGATGAGCGACTTCCGGAAGACACGTATGCAAGATTTTATTTCCACGTCCGGGTTATCCATATGAAGAGCTGGATCCATAGTAATATTACATTTGTTTTGAGAAAATTTGGACAAGCTTTGATGTGATTCAAATTTTGAGATGTGAAATTCAATTTCATTGAGATTTACTTAAAATGAATTTAAATTTGATAGATAACTAATAGTCTAAAAAAAAAAAAAACAATATGATATTATTTAGAGGTCTTCACTTATAAAATACTATTTTACCTTTTATTACCACTTCTTGAAAATTTTAAAAACTAATTTGAATTTTAAAATACTATTCAATTAATTTGACTCAATTTCAATTTATTAAAGTGTGTGAGGTGTATACATGGCAACATAAAATACATGATGGCTAAAATCTTTTTGTCATTTTATTATCTTAGCATAAGTGGACTCTTATCATAGTTAATATTTTATTATTCCTAAAAATTATTCACACATTAGAATACATAAAGAGACTCATTTATACATGACTTTCAAATGTTAGGAATGAAATTGAAATTATTGAAAAAGTAAGTATGTATTTATAATTACCCAATAACATAGGCATTAATTCAAATTTTTAATATGTGTGGAGCTATGAGTAAGAAGTTTTATTTTATTTTTATTATTAATTTTCCTATATTGATTAATTATATAATAGGATCTACTTATTGATGAGACTTGAGAGAATTGATGTGACATTTTTATATTTTTATAAGTTAAAATCATCTATTGTTAATTTTAATATTGAAAATAGATGAAACTTAAATAAATAATTTGAGTATGTATATGACCGATATTTAATGAAAAAATTATATTTTCAAGAAGCCCAAAATTTTCCGACATTATCCAAAAAAAATCGGACAAAAAAAAAAAAAAAAAAAATCGGAAGAGAGAAATTTACCGGCCGGTATATCGGCCGATATACCGGTATACCCGGTATTTAAATCCCTGGTTTCAATCATTATTTTAAATAATATTTTTCTATTCAGATCGAGTTGGATCAGGTTTTTTAGTCCAAAACCTTATACCTAGATTAGGAGATGTAAACACGTTGAACTATACATCTTTTCAAAAAAAAAATTATTGGATGATCTTCCTTATAAGATACACATCCCTACTAAGGAGACCCAATATGATATTATTATACATTTATTGTAAACACATGGTTGGCTTAACGGGCCAAAAAACACTTAACAAGGTTCACGGTCTTTACTTAAGACCCTGAGTCCACCTGTTTTACTAAACAAGCTAAAAAATAAGAGCCCAAGCCTGATCCGCTGATCAATACATATATCCAAGCATTACTATATAACAGGTTTAAACTAGGTTTGGGCCCATGAATAGTCCCTAAGATGGTTCACCAAATTATGTAAAAAGGCTAGAAGTGGGCCAAATCAGGCCCAAATTCTCTTGGACTGGATAGGAGCTTTACCGTCATGCACTAGGATAGGTTGATTTCTTTGTTACGATTGTAAAATTGCAATTTAAGCCTAATGGGTATCAAATAGATAATTAGTTCATTGAAAATAATTTGTCAAATATTATTATAGTGATAATCACAAATAGATGGAATAATAGATTTTGAAAATAATATAATTTTTGCATATGAAATCTTAGTGGATGCTACAATGCAAATGACAATGTTGTAAAGCCCGTGTATAGATACAGGCCCAACAGGTCTGAAACAAATTTATACTTTGTAAGGATCTGATCAAGTTCAAATCTTGCATCTATTTGCTAATTTAAATTTAAATTTATTCAAATTAGAATCGTATCATATTTTATGTCTTGTTTAAGAGTGTAAAATTCGATATCAAATCATATCATATTGATGCGATATGTATCGTTCAATATAACTCTGATAAATAAATATAAATGTATGTTGGCGTCTTGTGTCAGTCGTCAACCCTTAATAAATAGTTGGGTCAGGTCTTGCCTCTCACCCACTTTGAATATGAAAATGAATGCCGTCTTCATGGCTGTGAGCTTTGATGTGCTAAAATAATAAGATAAGACCCAACCACAAATTTTTTATACTTGTTTGTTTGGAATGGTAGGAAAGTAAAGCACAGAGTCAAAGGTAGGAAGCGCAAATTATTTGTGAGAAATGTGAGAGAATAAATTAATTCAACTCAACAGAATAAGATTTTTATACATGAAATAACCAGATATAGAGTATCAAATATAAATGTAACGACTCACAAGTATATTAAAAATATATTTATTTAAATATAAAATTTATCAAAAATCACGAGAGTTTGAAAAAGTAGTCTAATTGATTCATTCAAAATTATTTTTGGTGGACCAAATATTTAGAGATTTTTTTTAAGAACACATTACCGTCTCATTTAGTGGATCTCATATCTAAAAATGCAAAGTAATATTATGTGTAATAGTGTGTAGGTGATTATTTCACTTTAGATATATATGGAATCGATTTTAGTTCTGTAATGTCTCGTCCCGCTACTAGCACGTTATCTCCGAAATATCTCAAAATATCACAAAGGAATAGGTAACGGATACTTTTTTTTTTTTGCAACGGGGCAACTACCTCCTGCTCAAAAACTGGCAACAAGGTTCAAAATACCAACATAACATGAAACAACATAGACTATTCGAACACAATTATACATCAACCGAAATCAAACAACATACAAAGAGGAGTCATATAAGATAAGTCTCTCAACTAAGAACAACGTAATTATAAAATGTCTAACCACTGCTCCTCTACGGGCGCCTGCTCAAGGGGCCCTGTCCAATCCCTTTACAATCGGGTACTTGAAAGGTAAGGGGTGAGCTAACCAACCCAATGAAGGGATAAAACATATCACATGTCAGCAATATAAGTAGATATCATATGCGTGAATGCAAAAATATCGTAATAAAAGGGGTGCTTATATGTATGAGACTCAACTGCACTACCAACCAATAATCCACCGACTAGTCCGCGACATCATCTCGGTGACCAACTTCGGATCCTCCAACAAACTCCTGGAGAGCAAGAGGTGAGCTAACTAGTCTAGTAAAGGGAATAACCAAATCATACATCAACGACATATATATCACATGTATAGAAAAATAATGGACATTATAATACAATGAATGTCTACGTATAAGAGTACTCAACTGCACAATTAACTAATGGTCCCACCGACCAATCAGAGACATAATCTCCATAGCTAACAACTGTCCTCCAACAACCCCGATCCCCCTACCAAAATAAACAGGAGACCGTATGATACACAACCGCCGCAGGAATGCAACGGGGAAACCCGCATCCCCTACGGGGTTTCGACCGCCGGAGCATAATGGGGAAGCCAATCTCAAGGGGTAGGCACCTCAACCGCCGGAAAGCAAAGGGGAAACCCGCATCTCCTATGGGGGTCTCGGCCGCCAGAGCACAAAGGGGAAGTCCTCCCAATACCGAAACTATCATCATCATCATAAACATATACTCATGTAAATAACCTCCCCAAGACATACACATGATGCCATGATCATATACAACGGTAAGACTATATCCTAATGCAACTAACTCAGAATCAACAATATATTTCATCGTACGAGTCAAGAGCATATAATGGGTTATTTAGTCACGCATGTCTATATTCCATGCGATTCCAATAATATCTAACGAATAAACATTCAAAGTGTCACCATCAATTTTCCAAGTATCATATTCAATTCCAATTGTCCAATTGAAGTTCTCTACAAAACATATAATTGACTGGAGTACCCCCGAGCAGACCCTCTGCCACGTATTTATTACAACAGTTTTCCCTTACCGACTGACTAAATAAATAGAGGGTCACCCCCGATCACTCCATGTCCAGAGATAACAATTTAATATATATGCAAATGCATGCTAAAATAGTGATAAGTCCCCTCACAGTGTGTGCGGAGTTGGAAATCCGAAGCAAGCAAGCGGCTTGAAAGGTTGTAGGGAACGCAGCCTGTTGAAACAAGCAAGAATGAATAAGTAAATAAGATAAAAAGTGCTAAAACGAGGCCGGATTGAGAAAAGGGCCTAAAACAGGGTTGGGCCCAAAATGGACCAAACTAGGCTAGGCCGCAAAAACGGGCCGGGCTCAGAAACGGGCCTGCCAGACTGGGCCGGACCCAAACTGGTTGAGCCGGATCCAGGGCTGAGCCCAAGGAAGAGTCTGGGCTCGGAAGTTGGGCCTGAGTGGACCGCTCCGGGTCCAAGACCCTAGGGCCCGAACTGAGTCTGTTTGGAGACTCAGCCGAATCGACTTAGTTGCCCAACTGAGTCGGAAAAAAGGGAAAATCAGGGAAAATCGCGGAAAAACAAGGAAAACCGAGAGGGAAGAAAAGGGGAAGATGGGAGAATAAAAGGGGGGCAAACCTGAGATGGGTTTTCGATCTGATGGACGGCGACAAGGAAGGGAAAGAGGGTTCCGCCGCCGGGGTTGGTTGTAAGATCTGGGAGGTGGAGCGGCGACGGAAGAGTGGGAGGAGGTGGCTCGAGGCGACAACCAGCAGTTGCAGCGCAGATGCTGCGGCGCACTGTAGCTGGAAAGCTACAGTGCCGCCGGAGGTTTTAAAGAAGGGGAATTTTTAGGGTTTCTTCTTTTTTTTTTTTAAGAAAGTGGTAAACGGCGACAAAGCGAAAACCCATTTTTTTTTTTTAAGAAAGAGGTAAAGGGCGACAAATCGAAAACCCAATTTTTTTTTCTCGAATGCTGAAAGTCGAGAGGGAAAAATGTATGATTTTCAACAAATTTTTCATAATTAAACATAAAAATTATGAAATTACTAAAATACCCTTTGAGTTTTCAAACTCGAAATCAAAAAAATGGGGGCCTCCATGGAGCCCACACTCTCCTCACTGCTACTATGGTCTTGAAAACAACTCGGAGGTCCGAAATCTCTCCAAAGAAAAAGGGGAAACTCGGAACGGGTCATTGCAAGTTGTGTGTTTGAATTTCATCCCATTCTAAAAGGGTCACTGACTGTAGTTGGGTACTCTAAGAGACACCTCGGTCAAAAAAAAAAAAAAATTTGTCAATTTTTACTCACATAAATATATGTATGTCGTTCGTTAGATTTCATGAAATTATTAGTCTCACTATTGGAAGATAAAATGAGAAGAGCATCATTAATTTTACAACTTTTCTAATCAAGTGCTTATGTTCAAATTCACTCAATGATCTATTATTTTGATGGAATCTTAGGTCCCCATGTATCTCAAACATTGCCATTCTTACCATAAAGTTGACTCCAGGAGATAATTTTATATACTACATATTTATAATATTTTGTAAAATATTAAATAAAAATAAAAATATGTTTTAAAAATATTAAAAATAGAAGATAACATAAAGTTGTAGATAAGGCTCTAGGTGGGACAACGTGAACTGTGAGCCAATTGTGAACCATTTTTGAGAGAATCGTTTAAAACTGTTTCTAGCCATTGAATTTGAGATGGCATGAAATAAATGCATTTGCTTTTGGCAGACTAAATTAGTTGAGAGAAATGAATGTGAATGAACATTTTAATTATAGTTTATGTGGGTCTTATCTTTTATTATTTAGAACCTTTCATTGATTTTTTTTATAATTTAAACATTTTTTTTTCATCTAAAAAGCCAATTGTGGACCACTTGGACATGGATATTCTGTTTTGATGTAGATCTTTAGAGCATGTGGATAACAAAATTGTGAAGTTTATTTATTATTTAATTGAAAAATATAAATTTATATTTTTAAATAGAGTTTTTATCATATATTACAAAAATTCTAAGGTCGAGAAGAAGATCCGGCGGCAATAGAAAAATACAGATCTGGTACCGCTAGATCTTCTTCTCGGCTTTAGATTAGGTGATGGAGAAAGTTTCTGCCGGTGCGACCCACCATACCCATTCCATTTTTGGATGGTCTATCCATCTGTACCATCAGATCTGTGATCTAGATATGGTGGGACCCTCCTCTGGCCAGTTTCTTTGGCTCTGCTTTGAGCATCTGAAATCCAATTTTGTGGATTTTTTCTTAGATCTATGTGGATCCTGCACTTTTGCCCCTAGGATCGACACTACCATGATCGCCCCTGGCCCACTTATCTACCGCTAAGGAAAACCTTTGGTTTCGGTCAACGGTGAGGCTCACCGGTTTTTTTTTCCCTCTCTTTTGTGTATTCATTGGATCCCATTTTCGAATGAAGAACTACTTCTACAGTTCATGCGGCGGAAAATTAAGTGGAAAGGCAAAAGGGCAATTCCACCCTAAAATTTGAAAAAGGGTGTGTAGGGAAAGAAAAACTGGGTGTCTGTATGGCTCTCCTTTATAATTTTAAAACACAAAATTTTTAAAATGAAAAATAATATTATAAGACCTTACATTATTATAGTTAAATCTTTTATAATTGATCATTCTTTTAAGTTATTTTGGCTAGAAGATAAAAAACTCTAAATAATTTTATGAGAATAATGTGAAAAGATTTTATTTTAATTACATACTAATATATCTCATGGTTTTACATGCGTCAAATATAAAAGATGTCCTGATAAGTCATTTGTCACCCCAGATCCTGTGGAGCACTCTAGCGTGACATAACCAAGTTAAGAGTTTTGTGACTCAATTTTAAATTACATGATTGTCGATTATTGGCCATATAAAATCAAATTAATTATTTGATATATGAACTTTAAACAAACTAGTTTTATTAAAAAAAAATTAAGTCATTTGATCTAAATGAAAAAAATATGAATGGCAACGGCTAATTTGATTTGTATAATTTTAATAGTTATATATGTCTAAATGAGACTAATTTATATAATTAAAAAAGTTATATTCATCTCAAATTCACAAGACTAACGAATTACAATCAAATATCACATATTAAAATAAATTGATCAAGGTAAAATTTTACTAATTTCAATAAACAAATGTCATCAATGAAAGATAAATTAACAAGTCGCACATGCCAATATATAGAAATCTGAATAAAAGTAAAAAAAAAAAATTAGTCAGAATCAAATGAGGTTTACTGATTATTTAACTTGGATTGAGGCTAAATCAAATTTGATTAGTATGATCTGAACCAGGGGTGAAAAAATTGGCCAAGCCGATAATTTGGCCGATATGATTTTCTCTCCTGTTTTTTTATTTATTTTAAATATAGGTATTATTTTATTTTTCTGAATTAAAAAATATAAAATAAACCGAAAAAGAAACTTTTTTTTTTAATTTTGAAAATATAAATATCAGCAGATATCGGCCGATATTTTGACCCTGGCCATCACCGTTTTGATTTTTTTTTTAATTACCGATATTAATAATATCGGCCGATATCAGACCGATATTAATTATATCGGCCAATATCGGACCGATATGATTCAGCGAGATATCGGCCGATATGATTCCTTTACTGTCGATACAGTACGTATTGGCCGTATTTATTTGCCCCATTAAAATCGAATAATATCGGCTGATACGTTTCGTATCGGCCTATATCTGTATCCCTGATCTGAACTATGGGTGGGCCAATTTCAGAGATTGAGTTTAGATGACAAAATTGATTCAAAATTTTAATTTAGACCAGGTTATGGTTATTTATATAATTCAATCCTTTCAAATTATACATATTTACCTCCTCTTTATATGTTTATTTAATAAATTTATCTATTTAAAGTAATTATATTAAGGATATTCAGACTCAACTCAAACTCACGAGAATAAATTTAAAAAAATTCAAGTGTGGGTTCACTTAGACTTAGATTGGGCTTTTCTGAGCCCAAAATATGATCCTCCCACTAACATTAATTTAATTATGTTGACTTAAATTAAAAATAAATTAAAATTTTAAAAGATTAAATATGAGTGAATTAAAAGTTTCTTAATCTCTTCATTTTTATCCTCTTTCTTTGTCTGTGCACAAGATGTAGTTTCAATGGTGTCCATTCTCAAACACCAAAGTCTGGAAGAAAGAGAGAGAGAAACATCTCTCATTCTTTGTTTGATTTACAAATCCTGCTCTCCACCTACTTCCTTTTTTTTCCCTTCTCTCCATCTGAATACCCAATTTCATTCTCCCCTCCTCCTTCTTCTTCTCTGTCTCTCTATGCTATAAAAATCAGCTCCTTTTTCTGATGCTCCTAAATCCTCGTTCCACCGTTTCGTGTATTGGCAGACGTTTTGGTAGCTGGAGCTCTAATTTCCCATTTTAAGGGGGCATTTTAACTGTTTTTGACTAGAGATTTGGGGATCAAAGTTGCAGTTTCTCTTGTTTTTCCTCCGTTTCCAAAGCAGGGAAGAGATGCTGGGAAACTGAGCTCTTCCCTTCGTTTCCATTTTTTTTTTTTCTGTTTGGAGAAGATCCGTGAAATGTCAGTTGCCCGCTTTTAGGGGATTTTGCTGTATTTTTGGAGCTTTATGTATCCCAGATATCTTGTAAAATCCCATTTTCTCTGCTTCTAAGCTAAAATCCAGCTCTCCTCCTCTCAATTTTAGGAGAAATTGATGAATACCCAGTTCCAGTTCTTTGTTTTTATCTGTTTCTCCTTGTTGGGCAGCATTAGGGGAGATCCATGGACACTCAGTGCTCCTTTTTCTTGTCTCTTTTAAAAAATTCCCCTCTTTCTTTGCCTAGATTCTTGTAAAAAACAGTTCTTGGTGTTACATTTTGACTTTTGGTTGCTTTGGAAGGAATCATGAAGTTCCAACTCTCTTTCCATGCCAGGTAAAAGTTCATGGAAATTTTGTTTTCTGTCTTCGTTCCAAATCAAGCTAAAATTCCTTAAAGCTCACTCCTATCTAGATTCTAATTCATTTTGGGTAAGTTTCTCTGAAAACCCCACTTCCAGATTTCTATTTCTGCTTGGGTAGAATTTAGACAAAAGCCCAATAACTTCTCGTTGATTTTTCTTCATTTTGCGTAAGATTCTCTATTTATTTTATTTTATTTTTTGGATACTGGGTCTGTTAGGTACTATTCTCCTTTATGATCTCTCTGAGGTTTGCCATGTTCCCTTGATACCGTTTGAGTGTAATTTGTCAAAATGTCTGCAAACGGTCGTGGTTTTATGGAATGGAAAGAGGAATTCATTTCCCAGGAACGGGGTAAACGTATTGTCCATTACTTACTGAAGGACTCTATTGGGGATTTCGTTCTTGCTGTTGTGGGCACTGAGAGGAGCATCAGGCACATGATTTATGTCGTGTCTGATGAGTTCTTGCGTTTTTGTGGATTGGAGAAGTCGAACAATGCATGTTTCAAATGGAGATCGAGAAGAGAGGTCGTAGATTGGCTGACGTCATTGCTTTCAAAGCAGCAGTCTTCACAAGATCATCCAAGTATTCATTTTTTTTTTTCTAATTCGGCTTCTTTTCAATTTTTATCCCTTTTGATTTGTTTGCCAGTGAACTACATGGAAGTAGTATTTTTGGCATGTACTTGTTGATTTTCATGGTTGCAAAGGTTTCAAAATTTTGCCTTGGTTTGGCAGTTTTTTGGATTGAAGATTGGATCAAATCTTTTTTCTCTTTGCTCCTGTTGAAAGGAAAAATAACAGTAACAATAATTATGCAATTTCGCTTATGATCGATTTTGCAGTTGACTGCAATTATCTGCTTCATTGTCGTCTTTTTGTCATTGGTTGTGAAATAAAAAATCAAGTCAATAAATACTTTATTAATTTATGGCATTTTTACATAAATTGCTCGTCCCTGCATGTGCATACCGGTTTCTCATATTCATGGTGAAGTAATTAAGATTTGCTTCACTTCCACAAATTGTTGCCTTGATTGATTGCACATGTTTCAGATGGTAGATCTCTTGTAATGTAAAGAAAGCTTTAGAGGTTGAGATGGGATGTCTTATAGCAAGTTAGTGGGAACCGATCCAGTGGTGGCTCAAGTACCTGGGAGTCCTTACTGGACTTGGCAGAAGGTACAACATAGGTTGAATGTGTATACAAGCTCTATAAGATGCAAAATGGAGCATGTACTCACAATCTAGGAGTAAATTACAACCAAACCCAGTGACATACATATTATCCTAGTAAGTAGAAACTTCTGGCAATAGTGGCAAAATGACTCTGTTTCATTCCAGAACCAACAAGGAAAGTAATCTTCTGACATTACTCTCAACGGGTACATTACATTTAAATGCTAGCATGAGCCGAAACAGTTAAAAGCCACAGCATTCAATGGTCCACAGTGTTGTCTAGTGGAGAAACAAAAATAAAATAGAATCCAAATCACACAATGCAGAAGGCAGTACCAATTCACGACATCGTCCTGCAGTGGTTCCACCAAATCTTAAGAGAGAAAATTGATAAAATTATATCCCAAAAGTCACAAGACAAAGCTCACTCTTATAGTTTGCACAGGGTTCCCACAACCCCCTTTCTTAAGTTTACCATTTGATGATCACCTGTTGGATGGTTAAATTTTCTAAATTATATGGGGATATATCATTATAAGTGGCCCCTATAAGCCAATTCTTACTTTGTTGCCACTTTTAAGATATGATAGTTAAAGTTATATTGAGTTTATCCATTGCTTTAGAAACTTATTTCATATTAACTTTCTAAGGCTCCAAAAGGAATGTCTTAAACCATATTATGAGTTGATTAGTGGTTACGTTTAGTTCTAAAGTTGATAAATCTGAATGATCATAGAGATTGACAATGTCCTTGCAAGATAAATGGTATATGCAGTATGTTTATGTGTGTTTCACATCTACAATCAAGATCATCTTATTAAGGTGGTTGGCATGGGCTTTCTGCAGTCCACACATTATCCTGTTGATTATAATCATTATCCTGTTTTATGTCATAGCACCTCTGGTGGTATCAAAACTTAGAACTAATGCCATTTATGATTCTCAGATTTTGATCCATTAAAATCAACGGTGAGATACTTACTAATTTATATGTATTTTAATCATATAATTAATAATTTTTTAGTCTTTAATTTTTAACAAGGAACTAGTAGATTTTAAATTCTATATGATAGGCACTCGATGAGCACTCGTCAAAAATATAAATTTTCTTATTATTAATAGATTACCTTACCAATACCCTCTGCAAAACGTCATCACATTTCAGACTTGTCTCAGTTTTGTCATGAAATTCCATTTTTACCATTGGTTTGAAGATTAATGATATGGGCTCTTTCGCCATTTGGGCTTCTTTAGCCTAGTATTTTGATGCTTGGCCTTTTGGGTGTATGGGGTTGTGGGGTTTTTTCTTTGTTTACCCTGGTAATGTTTCATAGCACCTCTAGTGCCTTCTTTTATTAATATATCAGTTATCATTTCAAGAAAAAACACTATAAAGAATAGTTGTCTGTTTTCTTTAGATGATAGGATAATTGGATGGTAGAGCTAATTGAATTTTTACCATTCCATAACAGTTTCCACCAGTCAATCATTAAATTGTGCTCAGCCTTGTACAGTTATTGGTTAAAAGAAAAGTTTCTTTTTTTAATCATACTACTTTATATTTCCGCTTTTCTCTTTTAAGGACTAATAATCGGCTTCAGCATCTTAGTGGCAGACTTGCCAGGATATGGTTCAGGAAAAATCTGTGTCAATAATGTTTCACAGAATGCTTGTCCATTTTTCCTACTTCTGAGGATGACTAATCAGCCTTACATTTTAATGGCAGAGTCGCCGGCATATGATTCAGAAAAAAATGCAAGTGTTGAACTTTCAGTGACTCAAGTTGATGTACGTGGAGGCTATCTAAACTGTCATAAGGTATTATTTTTTAGTTCATATTTCACATTGCCTTTTGATTTTCTTCAATCAAAGTTACTACCTCTCACTTTCCTATTTCAGGGCCATTTTGCCAATAACTTGAAAGGACACAGCTGGGACATTGTGTGGTCAGGTGCTGCTTGGATGTGTGGCAAACAGCTCCAGCATTATCAAGCCTTTTGTCGCAATGGGACCACCATATCTGTAAGCACTGAAACTTCATAGTATATATTTTAATAAATTCAAACAATTCTTTTACTGGGTTCCTTCACAGGATAGATCCATGCCTTATGAGATTATCTGTTTTGTTAGATCAGTTTGCAAAATAACAAACACAGACATTGCTTTACATTTAGAATGAATTTTTGAACTTTTAGTATCATCTAGTGAGAAACATTTGTGGTGAGAGAGAGAGAGATTTTGTTGGTATCCACTTCCACAGCAGGGTCTATCATATGATCTATCAGGTCACCATATGTTGGCACTCGCATACCAAATTTTTGGGTTCAGCAAGCGTATGACCAGACATTGTCCCTCCTCTTTCAAGCTGATGGTGCTGCAATGCTTCATGCACTTATTTCTTTTTTCTCTTGTCCCAGATCCATTCCTTTGTTCTTGTTATGGCAAAAGAGGAAAACCACTATCTTGCATACTTGGAAGATATGTATGAAGACAGAAAAGGACAGAAGAAGGTGAAAGTGCGGTGGTTCCATCGGAGTCAGGAAGTTAATGGGAAAATTCCTCCCCCAATTCCACACCCTAGAGAAATCTTCATCACACCTTATGCTCAGGTCATCAGTGCGGAGTGTGTGGATGGTCTTGCTACCGTTTTAACTCCAGAGCATTATGAGAAATGCATGTCATCTCTTCCATATACTTCAGACAGAATCCATCTGTGTTTTAGACAACTCCGCAACAATAGAATCAGGCCTTTCAATCTGCGGAACTACATGGATACTTCAAACAGACAATTCTCTCCTCCTTAGATCTGCTTGCTGCCACTAAGAATGAATTGGAGGAAGAAGAGTTGAGGAATGGACATTATGGAAGACGGGGAAAGAAAAGGACCAGAAGTTGTAGAGGTCGTGAGAGATTAATACCAGCCTATTCAGGCATTGGGATTTCGATACATTATAGCCAGGTAGCTGATTGTCGACCAGCATATCGGATCTTGAGAGTCGGTTCACCAGGTAGAAGGCCACGACTGGTCAAACATGTCAGGCTCCGGAACTGTCTACCTCTTTCTTATAAGATTGGTGATAAGATAGAAACATTGTGTCAAGATAGTGGCATCAGAGGCTGTTGGTTCAGATGTACAGTATTGCAGATATCACGGAATCATCTCAAGGTTCAGTATGAAGATGTACAGAATGAAGATGGGTGTGGAAATCTAGAGGTATGTCTAAGATCCACATGCGCATCTTATTGAATATATATTCATTATATGTTTTTCTCAAGTAATGCATTAAACTTATCAAGTTGCATCATATGATGATAAATGCTCTGTGGTGGAAATAATACAGTCCTCCAGACGATACATATACATGACCATCTTGAGCTTTGAGTTTGTACTTGTGGACCCGTGGTGCTTGATCACTTGATTGATCTATTTATAGGCTTTTCAAGAAGGAACGATATAACAAAAGATAACCTTGCTGTGATATGGTAACAAACACAAATGTGGCCTTACTAGGCACTTGGTCACTGGAAAGTAGGTTAGAAGGGACGGATTGATCATTTGTGGTCCAAAATAACTTAGATTGGATGACAGTATCAATCAGTTGAAGGCCATCAGAATGGTACATTTTGAACAATTTGCTTGAGGCTTCCTCCTGTTGATTGTGCATCTTATCTAAGTGGTTTGCACAACCCAAACTGGCTTAATTTTGGGTCATCCACAGATATGCCCCTGACCATGTGAGTGGTACAAGGTGAGCCCCACAAAGCATTTCGTGTTTCTTTCAATGAGAGATCTCACACTATCCTTGATACTTGCAATGAATAACTTTCACAAGGAAATAATGATAGGAACAATCTCTGATTCTCTCAAAAATCCATTGAAATGTTCACCCACTGGATTAATAAATTGCTAGGACTTGCTCCTCATCTGCTGCATAATCTGCTGAGGCATCTATATGTGTACATGTGAGGTGCAATTCAATTCTAGACCCTAGGATTTGGTCCTATTTCGGTATCAAGGATGTTACAAATTCAGGAGACCTGATTGTTGGAGTTTTTATTGAATGGCCGAGCTTACTGTTTCTGGATTAGAATTTTCTACCAAAAACTGATAAAAAAGAGTTGAAATGGTTAGGATGTTTCAATATTAAAAATTTTGGGAGCATTCCCCCACTTGCAGTGGTTTGAAGCATTAGATTGTGGGACTCCATAACTGAAAGGGCCCTGTAGATACACCTTAAAAAAGACTGCCTATGCAAATATGCTTCTCCAGTTTCCTGATGCCCTGGACCTTGTAATTTGTCGTTGACTGATTGTTGGAAGTGTTAGGCATGATTGGCATTATAGTGTGGTTTAGTTCTCAGTTTCCAGGATTGTGAATTTTTATTTTTTTTTATTTGGTGATTTTCCTTGTAGGAATGGATCCCTGCTTCCAGACCAGCAGCTCCTGATAAATTGCGCATGAGATGCTCAGGTCGCCTCACTGTGCGTCCATATCCTTCCAATGAGATGTTGGCTTATGGTGTTCTTGGGATTGGAACCCCAGTAGATGCATGGTGGAATGATGGCTGGTGGGAAGGTGTGCTAACTGGTGTGGACAGTGGTGGAGATGGTCTTCAGGTTTATTTCCCTGGTATGCTTTTTTTCCAGTTTGGTGTGTGATAAATGGGGGCCTGTTTGGACTTTGGACTGGTGACATTTTCAGATTCTTCCTTTTTTTCTTCCAAAAATCTGTTTGTGGTGACCTTCAGACTCACTTCCTCTGGCTGTTCTGCTGTTTTTCTATAGGGTCTACAGAGGGGGGAAAAAGAAAAAAAAGAAACCTTTGTTGCATTCATAAATGTTAGAAATGGTTTTCTACATGTTTATATACTTCTATGAAGCGAAAGAAACTTTATTTAATCCTGGCCATCCATACACTATTATCCTACTTCGTCTTAAATCCAGGTAATCATATATTATAAAACTCATCTGGAATTGATCTTTTAAATAAACAATAAAAAAACAAATAATATAAAATGAGCAAGGTGATGAACAAATTTTTATGCTATTCTGAAATACTTATTTTACCCTTACATCACTAGTTCTTTTGCAGATTGTAACTAGGGTTTCTTAAAACCCGACCCGAGTTGATATTTATGGAACCCAATCCGATTCGACCCGACCCGAATTCTCAACCCGAATTTTTCGATCTGACCCGAATTCTAACACAAATCAACCCGAACTCTGACCCAACCCGCATTTTGAATCCATTTTAGCTTGGTCGGGTCGGATTATGTTAACTTGTAAAATTCTCAACCCGACCCGACCCGATGACTTGAAATTCTCAACCCAACCCGCATGATTTCTCGGGTCAGGTCAAAACTCGACCCAAGTTGCAGCCCTAGTTGTAACATTATAATCCATGTCTAAGAATGAGATATCATGCACATGGAAAAGATGCATATAATATGAGTGTTTGATGTTATAATGGTCAAAATACATCTGAAGTTGAAAATAACAAGGATTAATCCCACCCACCACCTCCCCACCCCCACCCCCACCCCCACCCCAATCATCTGTCATTAATATTTTTTCAGTTAATATTTCCAAAAAAAAAAAAACTAAGATTCATGAAACTTATTTTTGATCCTCAGGTGAAGATGCCTTCTCAATTGCCCAAAGAAAAAATCTTAGGATTTCTAGGGATTGGATTGGGAATCGGTGGGTGGACATTGGAGTGAAGCAAGACATATTATCAGTTATATCTGCCGTTAGCCCCAGTACAAAGGCCTCTGCATGCAAGGTGGCCGAATCTGGGGTGTCTGCTATATCAGAACGAGATGTCATCACTCATTCAGAGCGTGATTCAGTTGAAGATAAGCAAGCATTTGCTGGATTTGATGCAGCCAACGGTCTAATTGAAAATTCAAAATGGGTTCATTCACAAAACTGCCAGTGGAATGAAGATGAAGTTGCATTAGATGATGATGCTGATGATGAAAATGGTTTAGGAGATAGCATCCATGTTCAAGATGGTGGTGGTGGTGGTGATGTTGATGGAAAGTTATTATAGTAAATGGAGAGATTGCTGGCCATACACATGAAGTCATTGCCATGTAGGGCATGGAATGGTACATGTCAATCCTAACAAACATCCATGATGATAGTGGCGATCACAAGGCCAAATGGTTTGCTTGTGTTGAGCTTTTGAAAATGGGTTGGTTTTTGGGTTAGCGCTTGATAATTTTTGTAAATACGATAGAGATGACATTCGGTTTGACTTCGGCTGATTCGGTGCTCAAGACTACAATGGGGAGTCCAATCATCAAGTGACTGATGTACAGTAAGTGATTGATGGTAGCTTTAGCTTTCAATCGGCAGATGAAGACCTCATTTGTAATTTAGATGGAGAACCAACAGGTAAAACCCCTCAGATTTACAAATTTGGCGTCGTTCTTGTGATTCTGCTTCACAAAGGTGTGTAGCTGTGCTTTCATTAGTGTTTGTGAAGCGAGTTTAATCATTTAGGCGCTGAATGTTGATGAAAGTATGTATTTGGAAATCATATCTTATTGCAATGATTTAGTATGTTTCTTTTGCCCATGTGATTTCTGATGCCAGCAAATTTCTTCCACTTCATTAGCTGGTTTGTATTCCAAACCGTCTTTAGATCAACGATTGATTCTTTGGTTGATTGTGAAAAGTGGGTGATGATTTTTTTGTTTTGTTTTATATGATGGAGAACCACAAGGTGGATGAAGGATATTATTGTCATAAGGCTTCAAATGGTCATTTGTTCAAACAAATGGTCCATCCCAAAAGCCACACACCAGGGGTGCAAAATTCGTGGGCCAATGTTTTTCTCCTTTTTTTTTAAAAATAAAGGCCGATAAGATACGGTTTCAAAACCATATCAAGGCCGATATTTGGATCCCTGCCACACACCATATGAAAAAGATCTCAAAAAGTCGACTCTAAATTGATGAGATTAGTAACTCTAATGATATGCTGGTGATGATCAAATGTGAACTTAATGGTACATGGTGTTAGGATGGAAATTGGAAGTTGACTTCCCCATGAACATATGCCCTAAACAGTGTGGAAATTTGTTTCATTTGAGTTGTCACCCATGGTGACAATTTTTGAAGTCACATGTAGGGCCCAGATCCCCCACAAAAAACCATTCCCTCCTTCCCACTTTCTCTCTTCCCTCCCCATAAACTCTATCCTTATTTGAATTTTAACCCATTCCGAGTTGATCTCATGTTGCATTGAATTTCATTTAAAATTGATCTCATTTTAATTGTTGTCTTTTCGAAATGAATTTTCAAATTCAATAGGTCTGATTTCCTTAATCATCTTAAAATACATTTCAAGTGCACCCATCACTGTGCATTGACTGACATCCACCCATGTGGGCACCACAAGGCCTGTGGCACTTTGTAGCTCACTAGCCCAAGCTAGTGTTAAAGAATCGCTATTAATCCACGTTGGCAAAATGGAGACGACAACTGAATATACTCCAATCTAGCTAACACAATTTTAAAGAAAAAAAATAGTCTCAGAGAAAGTCTTTGTTCGATGGAATTAAAATAAAATTAAATACTAATTTAACAATTCAATTGAATTTAAGTAACAAAAACACGCACAACTTTATTTAATTCAATAAAAAATTACAAAAGCACTAGCCTCGATCGATAACTTACTTGATACTCGCCCTTCCCACAATCCCAAACCCGTATGCCTCAATTGCTAGTCACGACCTCCTTTTATAGGTGGAGGAGGACTGAGTAACCCTTGATTAACCAACCATGGTTGGTACAAATCAAACCCAACGGGGCGTGGGAGTCACAAAGCATGAGGGTGTGGGCCTACTTATGGGATGTTTAGTCTGATATGAGTTAGCCGCTCTAGCACCATATTAAGCTATATTTTTTTTAGTTTTTCAAAAAAAAAAAAAAGAAATTAGAAATATCGACCTGCTCCGTCCATTTTGGTGTTCAGCAAATATTTGAAACCAACATTAGAAAGATAGGAAAATGACTGATAAAAATGAAGATCATGGGTCAAGCAGCATTGAACGTTGGTGTTCTCAAAAATCAATCCAAGGGACCAACTTTTAAATGGTTTGAATAGATTGGCTAATCGTATTCAGTGCTGCCTTATCCAAACAAACCAACGTCTTGGCAAATTCAAGTCAATCCATTTATTCCTCTGAAATCCAAGGGCATGTTTGGTTTTAAGGTAAATCATTGTGGTGCTGGAAAAAAAATTCAACTACCCCATTCGGTTTCTATGTTACATGGTATGATAATAATTTTAATAGCACCTCATTAATGTGACATGATGCCCATCTCATTGAAGTTCCTCACCCAAAGAAGATGAAAGCTACCAATTGTGGGCCTGACTTTTCTTCAGAACTACTCTTCAAGATGCCCAAAGAGATCACAAGTCTGTCTAGTCTCCAAAGTGACTCAACTTGAAATATGACTAAACCAAGTAGAAAAAATGGGGCTACTACAATGAAATCAATGATAACACAGACCTCTGAAAATACAACTTTTATGCCGGTCATACAATAAAGGCAGGCCGCAACACCCTGTTATTCTATGTCCCAGGCTTAATTTACCAATGTATAGAAGGGCAGTACAGGTTATTCACATGGCTTATAATGCTTAACAAATGAACTCGGGCAAGAACTAATAGTTTACTGAGAAGAATATGAACATATAAATAAAAAATGGATCAAGCTATAGGGGTATCATCACGTTGAACCAACCCTTTCTTGACGGCCATATCATATACCCGATCAACTTTGTTTGTATCAACCTTAAAGAGGCGGTAGGCATCGGATCTCTTGGTGATGTTTCCAGTCATAGCCTCTACCATAAAGACCTCAAGCATTTTAAGGTAATGAGAAGGCAGCAGTTTGTTCTGACGGCAAAGTTGTTGTTCCTGTGGAATGCAAAGTTGACAATAAGTTGAGGGAAATCATCTCATCCAAAGACATGAATTTAAAGCCACAAGTTCACAACTACAGAATTATGGATATAATAATGTCAAGGAGAATAAAGATGGATAATTATAATGGGGAATTAATTTGAACAAGATGGGGTACCATTCCTATTTTACCCTTCATTTTTCTTTAGATAAATTGAGAAGTGAAAGGGTAAAATAGAAATCTTATCAATTTCTCATCATAAAATGAATGGCAAAATGGGTACAGTGCCCCAACTTAGTACAAGTACCAGCGCCAAAATCAATTCCCTTTGTAATGCTTGGTCTATTTGTATTCATAGATACCTAAAAATACCAGATCAAAAACTAAATATCGACCTCAACCTTTGGCAGGTACAAGCAGGACCATATGTCCGCGACCTGGAGACTCCAGCTGAAAAAACCCATCATGAACAGACCACATCCCAAAGGCAGCACGCAACAGGAAAGCTTACCCACATGGTCTGCAAATCTTTTGTATCATTGACCGTGTGTACTGTTGGTAAACTGTCCAGAGGGTAAATTGGTGGCTTGGTCCATTCAATATGGATAAAAAACATGGGTCATGACAAGGCCCGACCTGTAATTGCTGTTGAACTCAAAGCCAAAGAAACAAACAAACATGGCTAATAAAGGACAATGGAAATGGCTTCAGCCAAAGGGTCGGCAGTATCAGTCTATGTGGGCCCACAGGGAGGTCCACATATACAGTTACAAGTCAATCTCCTACAAGTGATAATAGTGACACAGAAGATTTTTTATTCTGCCAAACACAGGCTTGTAGTGAGGGAGCCCTTGTTGGAAGCAAAGGAAGATACTGCTATTGCTATGAAACAAAGTTTATGGATAAAAATTTCTTACGGTTTCAGTCAGAAGATCTGCTCCAGGAAGTCCAGTGATGTCCCATTCATCTAATGATTTAGCATTAGCCCCCGTAGTTGTAGAAGATGAATCCTTGCCGCCAGACTCCAATCCTGTTGAAGTCTTTATTTTATGGTTATCAACTGCACTCCTTGGGCTTCCTTCAGACTCTCCTTTTATTGGTCGATTAGCCCTTTGCAATACTTTGCCGTTTGCAGCAGGCTGGCCAGTTTCTTTAGCTTTACGGGCATTTGCTTCAGATTCTTTTTTTTTTTTCTGTGCCAGATATGTATCTGCTTCAACCCTTGTACGACAGCCGGCTGCCCTAGCTTCCTGTAATTCAGAACCAAGCTCACCTGAGGGTGATATGAAAGCTAAAGTTGTTGTACTGAAAGTTAAAAAAAAAGAAGAGATGTATCATATTTGTAGTCCATCAAGGTGTCAAATGAAACTCCATCCAAGGCAAATGGAACAGTTGTGGTCTGAATATGGCCCACTGAGGCATTATATGATACTGATACCCCACCCAAATGTGGACATGTTAGTCCTTAAGTTGACTGGTTTGAACCATTGGCATAATGGGTTCCATCAAACAATGACCATGCCTTCGGTTGGAAACACATCTTCAGTAGGTCAATCGTAACACTTGGAACGACAGCCTGCACATTCAGTTATGAAATAATCACAGCATAATCCAGATTCAACATGGATGGACCATGCCTCAGAGATATTCTGGCTGACGACTCGGTACATTTCAATGAATAAACTGAAAAAAGATGGCCTAGACAGATGGAAACTGCAAACAAATATACGCAAAAGACTAGAAAGAGAGAAAACATCCGTCTGAGTCTGCTGATCAATGAATCTTCCTCACAGTCATTCTCTAATGTAAAGAATCACCTTCCACTATCAGATTAAAGATGTCCAAAGAATCAATGAGATGACAACCTCCAAGGAGAGATTCAACCTCAATCTCGTTAGCACTAGAAACAGATATCTTAGAAGTTGAGTGCAGAAGGGAATGAATTCAGGCCATCCACGAGGTAAGCTGCAAATCTATTTTACATGCAACACAGCCATACTTCAATATTTTGGTGGACCCCACCTTGTTTCATGTTTCCTTTCCATCATTCCCCCCACCCAAAAAAACAAAAATGACCTTTCTTGTCAAACAAGGAGGTTTACATTAGAAACAGGGCGGTTTTGATCCTTGATTCATTTTCCTATGTTTGCGAAACTACCTTTTCCATGGAAAATCATCTTAGAGATTGTGCAAAATATTCTTATCTTAATATCCTCTCTTTTACTTTCCATTGAAACCAACTTCCTTGTGGTGGCGTGGTTTTTTTTTTAATAATGATTTTTGGTGGGAGATGAGGGCTGATGCAACCAAGTTCTGCACCAATCAGAGTGGTACTCCCCATAGATTCAACCACCTTAATTTCAAAAAAAGACCAGATCCTTAAATAAAGGCCTCCAATCTGGACATTACCATTTTCGAGGAGAAACCATAATTTATTTAATGAGGAAAATGCACTAAATTTTCATTTCAAATAACACTTTCATCCTCCTTTCACTTCTAAAGTGACATTGAAATTCTAGGGCATTTTTGTCACCTAATAAAGTATGGTGACCCTTTCTCAAAAGGGGGTGGTGTCCAATTTGGAGCCTAAATAAATAGTTATCAGCATTTAGACTTTCAAAATCCCACACCCAGCTGATGGGTGGTAAAGCTCACACTTCCCCAGGTAGCATGTGGATGTGCTCAACAAAAAAACCATCAAAATGTGTCAGAAAACCTGACAAAAGAATAAGCTCAACAAAAGTGCTAAGTCATTCAAAAACTACCAAAGCACTCCGATATCATATTGTTATATACTGGAATTGTGTAAAACTGATACGATGAGAAACTGTGATGGATCACACTTATGGGAGCCATGATCCACGAATGAAGAATATTAGTTTACAAATTATTTAGATTTAAACATAGACGTATCTTTGTGATTCAAAATAATGGCCATATTTCAAGTATAATCTAATGTTTGAATGACATAAAATTAGATCTATTGGATAAATTATTCGATTACCTCTCCAACGAACACATATTTTTGTGATTTTTACAACATTTTGAGAATTATGGCCTATTTTACGAAAAGGTCTGTTACGAATACAATGGTTGAGATTGTTCCTAAGGTTTTCTTTTATATCAAACAATATAAATATGAAGGCTAGCCTCATGGCCACTGAGTTCTTTGGTTTTGTGAATTTGGTTGAAACTCGAATATGGTGTTTCATTGAGAACCTCTTGAAGGTGGAGACCTTATGGTGAAGAGGTAGGCCATCTCCTTCCTATCAAGCGTGAGATCTATCATCTAGCAAGGATTTTTACAATTTTCTTCTTGTTTCATTCTCTACTTTTCATCATTTGGTGGCTGGTTCAGTTTAGAATCCCTAGAGCTTGATATTGTCGTCTTGTGAGACGCCCTTGACTACATCATATAATTTATATTTTATACATCAAAAATTTTAAATACTTAGATACAAGCAGGGATACAAACAGAACAAACTCAGATTGAATCTAGGTAAGATCCAGCGATCCGCCTACATATCCACTATAGATTGTTGGATTTGGATTTGAATTCAGATTGTGAAGAATTTTCAAAATTTACAATCCATATCCGCATCTGCTTCATATTGCTGGATTCATACTCAGATTTGAATGTCCACAAAACTAAAAATCTTGACATTCTTCTCAACAAAAAGAAAATCAAATTAATCAAATAATGAAGCTTCAATACTTAACTAGAACCAAATCCCATAAAGCATATAATTATTCAAACTTAACAGAAAAAACTTGGAAAAACGATTCCAACAAATTATTTTCATACCCATATGAGAAAGATAAGTGCAGAAGGAA
Organism: Chimonanthus praecox; assembly: GCA_022113865.1. Classification (NCBI taxonomy): domain Eukaryota; kingdom Viridiplantae; phylum Streptophyta; class Magnoliopsida; order Laurales; family Calycanthaceae; genus Chimonanthus; species Chimonanthus praecox. Next base: position 62,009,176 of record CM039091.1, on the reverse strand, counting down.
ACACCAAAAAGGTAAAAATAGATAATAGAAGCATATCATTCAAATAGTGGAATCCAACTAAACTATATTTCACTTGTCATACTATATCGTAATTCCAGCATGACAAGAATATATGAGTGCCAATATTAGAGTTTCTTCCTCATGTAGCTTCTGTACGAACATATAGATATTTTTTGCCATTTGGTTAGAAGGTTATTGGATTCAGATATGGCTAGATCCAAATTTCAAAAGATCAAACGGATGCAGATTTTGCACCCAAATCCATTTATTTGAGGTCAAATGTTTTTAGATTTTTGGATTATACAAGATTGTTTTAATAGTACATCAACAACAAACAAAAACATGAACCCCCTCCCCCCCATCTGACACGGAAAAAAAAAAACAAACAACAACAAAAAATGGCACTAGCATAAAGCAATACAAGGGATCCATGGTTCGACAAACCCATAAAACATGTTTAATCCAACATCATATTCTAACTGGTAGATGGGCAAAAAGGAAAAGGACATCACTTCTAGCAGACATAAATTTCAAAAAGTACACTAAGCTTTAAGGTGTGCATCTCACCACATTTTGAAAAAGCAACACCTCAATGAATGCCTCAAGGCATATGTATCACGTTGTGTGCTATGGTCTTGCACTTATTGTTAGAGAGCATACAAAAGGACAAGCTTCAAGTTGTAGTAAGTAGGAAGTTCAGCAAACAACCTACCTGAAGTTCTTGAATTTTTTTCCGTAGTCTATGCTGCTCAATAAAACCCTTCACCATTTCCTCATGCTCTTCTTGTGTTTGAAAACGCATGAAAACTTTCCAGCGATTGCATATCTCCTTTTCTTCACTTGCAAGATCCTTCTCCATGGGATTAGGGTAAAGTAAATTCCTTTCCAATACAAAATCCTTTCTCCGCTTCCTCTCATCAAGCCTATAAGAAAGGATTAAAACAATGTTAGAATGACACATGAATGATATCATGATGTTGCTCTGTATGTCAGAATGATAGCTGACAAGCATAACAAAAAAAAAGTTCACTAATATTTGACACAGATGGACAGCCGCACCTCACAAGATGCCATAAATGAGCAGGATCGAACCACCTTCAGGTGGAAGCCAGCTCAAGCTCAAAACTCAGGCAAGACTAGTACTGATCTAGTGGTTGGTAACAGTACAAAAATAAATGGAAATTGGAAACAGATGACTATTCAATGTTCATGCAAAAACTGCTAATTTTGCCCTCATGTGTGTTAGCCCCAAGGTTGCAACCCATGGATTCTTGGGTGGTTTTGACAATAACAAAGCCATTGACGAACTGTACTGACATTCTCTGTTTAAGCATAATGTTTTAAGCATAGGCTTGAAGAAGAAACCTCCTAGACTGTGAAGGAGACATGTATTGAATATCAAGACATCCTCACAAGCCAAGTATGAAAAAGAAAGTGAACCATGCCAATATTCATTGAAGATCAAATGGCTCAAGACACGAAGAATGAAGCTTTGAAGATCAAAGTCTGTGTGTAGTTTTTGGGCATGTGTGTTCTAGTATTATTTGTAAAGTTATTCAATGACTAAACACCATGGCTCAAGTATCACTTCTAGGACCTTAGATGACTAATAGATCATACTTTGATAGGTTCCTGGAAATTACCCAAGTCTCCATGACTCGTTGAAATATTTCTAGACTTGATGAGACTTATAAAATGCACATTCGAAGTTAACTGAAAATAGGACTAACCGAATTTGAACCGGTCAACCGATTCTCTGCAATTTGTCATATATATAAGTCTCAGAAACATCGGAGGACCGCTAAGTGTCCAGTCAACCGAAATGTGAAAAACAAAGAGAGCTTTTGCTCTCTAATAAAAACGTACGACCGTTTTGCTCAATTCAAATGTTCAAACTGGGAACATTCGGTCGACTGATTGCGCGGTAAGGGCTCCTTCCGAGAGCATTAAACGTGGTTCCCAACGGCTCTATTTGCATTTAATGAGCCAAAACGGTCATGAATTCAAATCTCTTTATATATTGTGAGCATTCAGTCCTCTCCAACACCTTGAATATCTTACAATTGAATTGCCATTACTTCATTGCTCAAAATGCCCCAAATCACTTCCATATCCTCACTTGAGCCATTATGATTCATTGATTGATTAACTCATAGGCCTTATCACTTTCAAACCTTTGTGAGTTATTCAAGTGTGATTCATTTGTACCATCTTATTGATTGAGAGATTCAAATTTGTCAAGGGTGACCATAACCCTATTGAAGAAGAAGAGTGCCTTCTACTTCGGTTTTGTGAGGCGGGTCACACTCCACCCTTAAGACAGATTGTATCGGTTTATTCTCCATAGTTAGGGAGAAGAGATAGTATGTTTCAACTTTCAAATCTCAAGGGGCTCTCTTGAGTTGAGGACGTAGGCGGGTATAGCCGAACCTCGCTAAATCGACACGTTCTATTCTCCATCTCTTCTCATCTATTCATTTGTGCTTATTGTTTATTTCCTTCTTGCTCTTAATTTGTGTAAATCATTAGAAGGTAGAAAAAGTTTGTCATTAGACCCAATTCACCCCCCTCTTGGGTCATCTTCTGGGCAACATTGTGAACCACCTAGTTTTTGGACCAGGTGGATCTACTCCCTTGATGATGTGGCATTCACGTGCCCTATCCATATGTGTGACCATATGGAGTTGGGGACGGAGAGTGCCATGAATGAAAAAGAACCCTTTAAACCATAGACTTTACATACTCCAGTATGTTAATTAAAAAAAAGGTGAATATGACAACTAGAACATGATGGTGTTTAGATATACTATCAATTACAGAGATAACAAGCCAGCATAACAGGCCTGAGAAAAATGTGCATTGTTTTGAGCATATACCAGTTTCAACACACTTACCTTTTGCATACAGACATCACCAATGCATAATCCTTACTGTTCCAAATAATACAAACACCATAAATTATAGCTTCTCAAGTTGAAACCTTATTTATAAATTTGATGCTGCGTTTCTAGTCCAGAATAAAGGTGACCAAAATAGTGAAATTCTAGAATCCAAGATATTGCAGTGAAACATATGAGATTATTGAACTAGTGTTTCTGGTCAAATGGATGATTTCTTAAAAGAAGTAGGAACTTGAGATGGAAAGAAGCAACAAAACAAATTCTATTTTCTTTTAATGGCAAAAGTATCATTATTAGACACTTTGAGTTAGTCTTGACTATTAAAATATCCCATGGTAAAGTACAGATTAATGTGGACAATGTTGCAGCCTCTTGATCAAGAGCAATCTTCTGAAAACATGTAAATCAAATTTTTGTCATAAATGAATGCATCTCTTATTAAAATATATTTTGGTGTTCGTGAGTCATCAAAACAAATCCTCCATAACTATATCAACAAAATAATCAATATCCTTCTGTCAAAATCATACATGATGAATATGGAGTCAATACCTACCTTGAACAATAAATACGTAGCACTCGCAACTTTAGTTCTCGTTCAGCTTCTGCATCAGTGTCTTTGAATTCCATCTCAGCAAGCATCTGCTCTGCATCATTATCATATTCAGGGTCAAATTCTTGTCTCTTGGGATTATAGCCACTTAACTCAGTCATAGATGGCCCTTCATCTCCAGAATATTTAGGTTTCTTTCCCCCAACACTCCGGTCTATCTGAGAATCTGCAAGGGTAAGAAAATATTAAATATATGAACTATGAACAGATATGTGCCTTGAAGCCCAGAAAATCAATCTGCACCAAAAAATCACTTTAGATGATGCCGAACATGCTGTCAATAGGGTTAAGTGAAAGAGTAAAACTTAAAAACCGCTCCCAGATAGATGGGACAACCGCTTAATGATGATTATGACGATGACGGTGAAAACAATGACCTAGTTATTTTAGAACAATAAATGTCCTCCCAAGGATAGCTACAAAGTTTGCAACACATTGATCATAAAAATGAAATGTTAAAAGAAAATGTGTACAAGAGAAAATTATGTCTAGATACCAACAGAAGTTGGACCAATGTTGGAAGTTCATCTTTTTTCATACCTTCAGCTGATGTCAATCCCTCAACTTTGATTCCATCAGAACCATTCTTTAACTGCGACATGGTTGATGCTTTTTTACCTGCACCCGTTGACACTGCAGTTTTGCTGTTACAACCAATCCCATTCATCTTTGTTTCTCCAGAATCTCCATCTGATGCTAGACATTAGTATCATTTTCTATGTAAAGTTGTTGAAAAGAATATATCGGATAAAAGAAATATGTTGCCATACCTGCATTTAAACCAGATGGAGACCTCCCTGGTGGAACTTCTTTACTTAAGTCTTCAATCCTTATAAAGCAGTCTCAGATAATTAGCAAAACAGAAACAATAGGCCTGAATATAATAGATACAAGTAAAACTCTAGTAGACCCACAAAATGAGTAGTAGACTACACCCCTTTTTTAAACTATGCATAGGAACCACCTATAATCGACCAAACCCTTAAATGCACCTATCTCCCCTAGAACTGTCATTCATAGAGCCGATTTGACATCCGTCAAACTGATAGGCACCATTAGATTGCAACATATACAATGTTGCCCATCAAAAATCATTAACACTTAGGCCATTTAAATAACAGCCTACACCATCTAATGGGGGTGACTTTTCACATAGCCATTATCCACACAAACACCTTAGTAGCCCCACTCCCCAACATGATTGCATGCATCCGAGTAGGGGTGGCAACTCCTGGCTCAACCTGCAGACCTGACCCAACCCAACACCCAAAAAATCAGACTCGAGTTAGGTAGAAGTATCTAGATCCAACCCACATGACCTTCATTAAAACTACCAATATAAATACCATACTCTCTTAGCCAAATGGCTCTAGCCCATATATCCCACCCCTCCAAACCCATGATCCTAGCCCACTTACTCCATTGCTCATAACCCAATGCCCCAAATTAAAAGGAAAGGCTTCAACTATTAAAATATTTTATTTTTCTATTTTTGTTAAAAAATTGGGTTGGGTCAGGTTGGATTGTAAAACAAACTTCAGGTACTATTAGGGAGGTAAACAGGCCAAGTTCCGGCCAGGCTTTGCACGTACCAAGCCAGTTGTAGTTGGCCAAGAGCGGGCCAGGAACTTAGGGGTTTTGAGACAAATTGCCAACTTTCTAGATGGCAACAGGCTGGGTTTCAGGCTGTGCATGCCATACGACAAGACCTATTAATTGCAACTTGAGCATTTTAGACCCTTGGGCTGTACACATAGCCAACCCAACCCAAACATGACCCAACCTGCAACCTATATGTCCAAGTAGACGGGCATGCAATAATGTATGTATGCAAAAAAACAAGATTACCAGTAAACCATTAAAATGGAATCATTAGAAAAGAAATTTTGATTAGAGAGGAATCATGGGATGCAGTAATCAGAGGCTAAGCCATCAGAGAAGCTTTAAGAAATGATTTCTCGCAATAGAGAACAAAGCTATCATGGAAGGATATTTGTAAAATGCTTTTCCATGGCTTCTGAGAATGATCAACCTTTTATGTTCAATGGGACTTGGCTTTTTTCCTATTTTCAAACATCTTACTCACGTATATCAGAGGGGCAAATTAACTAAAACACCAAAGAGGAGGCAGAGAATTGATAGATCTCATTAAATGAAACTTCTTTCTTTAGAAAAATGCAATATTAAAAATATGAGCAAGAATGGGAACAACAACAATAAGATCACTAAGAAGATAAGCCATACTTGACCCTTGAAGGAGAAAATGGCGATTCCTCCTTTGGTGTGTTCTCTCCAGATGCAGGAAATCCTGCAGAAAAAGCTTCAAGTCATGGCCAGGCTAAAGTTTCTCATGAAAGAGCACCGATAATGACAAGAAAGGAGTCACAATACCAACAGGATAGAATGATTATTGCATCATAAGTATGGATAGATGTTAGATGATCTGCATCACCCATTATACACATATGACCTTTTTGTCCCTACAAACTATCTACTCTAGTCAACGATACGATGTTTTGCTGAGAAAGGATTTGCTGCAGGTGGGTGGAGACAGGGAACGAGACAAATGAGAGGTTAGGGGGGTATGGTCCCTTCCCCTACCCCCACCCCCAACATCAATTTTTTTTGGGAGGGGGGTATCATGTTGTCCCCTTCAAAAAAGTTCAAAATTTTCCATTGCACCCCTCTCCCCTAGAAGAAGAAATTTCTGGCTCCACCCTAGGGTGGAGAGAACACAGAAGGAAGAACCGCTCTCTCTTTTTTTCAAGGGTAAAGAAGGATATGTCCTTTTTTGAAGGGTAACAAATCACCATGTACTTCAAGTATCGTTAATCATATTTTTTCTACCTTTGTTTCATACTCTCCGTTGCAGGAAATCTTCAACAACAAACAGTAACTTATTGCCTTATTGGCAAGCATAGTAGCTTATAATGGCAGAACACCAACAGTGAGAAAAGAGAGTAAAAGGCTAACTGGGATATTCAGAGGCAACAAAAACCCAAGAATATCGAAGTTGGCAAATATCCATCATGTTGGACCTTGCTAGAGAGGTTTTTTTTAATGCCTTGTGAAGGTTATGACTTGATGAACATCCTTCCAAAGGAAGAACTCTGGATAATATACAATGGTTAGTAACGAAGTGTTTGCCTTAGTTTGTGATGCACTTCCCAAGATTTCAAGTTCTCATAATTATCACTAACTTGATATACTGCTCAATTTTATGCATATCTCATGGTACAAAAATAACGTTCTCATTTATGTAATGAAAAGTATCCAATTTTTTTTTTAAAATGGTTGTTATGTGTCTTCAATAAACACCATAGCAGTTTACTTAAAACATAACAGCAGCATGGCTGCAGAGGTAGTTTTATAGAAACATTGTAAAGAAATTATTAAAAGTATTCAAATTCAATGATTCGCCGACAACTAGCAGCCTCTCCATTTTTTCTCATTTTCCTCTTCCATAATGGTTGCTCTTACATAGAGTTTAACCTATAGTATATATAAGGCGTAAGGAAAAAATAGCCTCCATGAGTAATCTTTTGCTTCTTTATATTAATAAAATTGTGTATTTATCCATGCATAACCATTGCTCACAATAAAATCTGAATTAGAATAAATGAAACTTCATCTAAGTAGAACCAAAGAAAATTAAGAAAGTGTCAATATTGACATCATTAGAACCTTTCTTGCCTTCACCCTGCACTTTAGCCATAGCAAGAAGCTCCTTCCTATTCTTCCCAACAACATGAGACATATCCTACCAAAAAGGAAAAGCATAAAATCAATGACATGTGACTATCACGTCATGATGTATTAGAAATATAAGACAAGTCCAAGTAGCAATGAAAATCAAGATAGACCAGAAGACTCAGAGCAGATGGTATACTGGAAGTGGATAGCAAGGGGAGTTCAGGTAAGCTGTTGTATAATGATCAATGCATTGTGCCTTGCTCTTAGTACCAACATGTTCTGCAACTTCTGCCCAGTTACCCAGACCATACATTTCAATGCCCTGAACCATTGAATTTAATAAGCATACGTTTCGAACCTCATATTCAATCTAAAAATGCCACATATGATCATAAGCATATGACAAGGACCTGAGCTGCAACAACACAAACAAAGAAGAAAATATAACTGCAAGCATACCTCAAGAAGCAATATCTCTTCATCGGCGTTCCAATCTGCGCAAATAAGTGGGAAGGACAAATTGTCCTGCAAAAGAAAAATATAGAGAAAATTATTTTAATAAAAAACATGTGTTATCAACTTCTATTTGCAAATGAACATCACCAATATGCATATATCAACTTCCATTTGCAAATTAACAGCACCAATATGCATATGTTTGCCAAGCCAAATTTGTGACAATTGATACACACTACTTGACTACCAATTCCCTGATTGTCAACTCATTTTCGGTGGGAATCCCTATGAACACCCATAGAGGAAATGAAGCATGAAAGAAAATCCCTGGAAGACCTGAAACAACACTGAAATTTTTGTACAGTAGTTTAGTGCATAAAATGGGTTGACACTGCTGAACAATAGTCGGAACATCATAAAAATCAAGACATGGGACACATCAAACTGGGTGTAAATATATGCAGTACAGTAAATGCAAAAATCAACATAAGGACCAAAGCACAATTACCATCACCAACACAATTTGCACACTGATACTGGTGCATCCAATGATAGCAGACCCAATCAATCAGTATGCAATGAAGTTCATGGACAAATTCAAGTGAGCACACAGCAAAGGAAGATCCAAAGACAACATGCATGGGAGGTCCAACCTTGGATGGCTCAATTGGAAAGTCAAGATTGATTATCTATGACATAAGCTGTGTGTGTGGGGCGGTGGGGAGGGGGGGAACCCAAGGAGAAGATAGTACGACCCTGCAGTGGCCGCCGCCTCATTCTTGACATGTGGATGGTTCAGGTTTATTTGTAGAAGGGTTTGGTTGTGAAATCCCTAGATCAGGTGGTGAAGTATTGAGAAGGAACACTAACTGGATCAGATACATAGCTCCCACAATAAGTGTTACTAATAAAAGATCTAGGTGAAGTGAACATTTCAAAAAACTGGATAGCCGATCATTGTGTTGCCTTTTCAGCTTTTCCTTGGTCATTCCTCCATTCTTCCCTCAGTAGTAGTTCAGAAATGAAAAGTATCTATCCATTTGTATGCCAAATCACATGCAATGCAAATGATTTAAAGAATGACACTAACTGTTCTAGTATGCATTTCCATTCTCAAGTGATAGTGTTTTTCTGCCTTTTTCTGCTCAAAAGAGCAATGCAAATATTTTTGAATGAACAGTAATCTGTTCTAGCATGCATTATGCATTTGTCAGTTCTCAAATGGTAGTGTTTTTTCTTGCCTTTACCTGCTAAGCAGAGAAAAAACACTGCCAAATGTGGTTTCCCAATTAGATGCTATTCAATGCACAGTGGATGAATGACAAAACAAAATAGTCAAACAACTAGCATGCATGTCAGAAAGAAAAGTAGTCTGAGTGGCCACAGCTAACAGACAAAGTTATGGTGAAAACAAAAGTTTTATTTAATAAACAGTAAATTCCAAGGACATCGATACAACTATCAACAAAAAGATTATTTTTGTAAATGGCCATGGTCATGCCCATTTGGTTATGACACTCAGCACTTTGCAACTGTAGATGACAAATTATTCAGGGCTTCAAGAGGAAATTGCACGCTAATCAATGTAAGCTGCAAGGAAAGAAGCTCAACAAATTCCATGTGATTTCTACAAGAACCTCAACTTTATAAAAGCAAGCCACAAGGTTGATACCACAATCCTCACTACATGATTATATTCTTATAAAATTAATAGTCAAAGAAACAATCGAGAAAAAGTGTTAAAAAAGTGATGTTACCAACCATAACCCGGTATGAGTGATTGCTTTTGTGAGGTGTAACTTCAGCTCCCACGGAGAAGCACTCCACACAGAGGTCAAAGTCAGGACATTTTACACACTTGATGCGAATCTTCCCAGAAATGTCCTTGTTGCAATAATTGCAGTGGTATAAAGCCCTTTTCCCTTCATTTGTTCCTTGACCCCCTTCAAGCAACGAGGTTGCCAACATGGACAATTACAAACTAGTAAAGATAATGATGAGGAGGAGGAGGAGGAGGATAATGATGATATGGTGATGATGACAGGTACGATGAAAACAATGATAATGATGGGTGATAAACCTACATAACCCACCATAGTACTCAAAAGGCACGTCCAGGCATGTCCATTGACCTAGAACCCAGGCCCCTTTTTCCCTAAGTTCTGGCCCCTAGTCAACTGAACCTATGCTGAGGCCCTTTTGAGGTATTGATTTAAATGATTTTGAATGATCTTCATTTTATATCATAACATTCAATGTTGCCTAATATTGGTGTTATGGAGACAAAATATTGAACATTCACTTACACTTTAAAATATCTAAATGAGCATGGCAGAATTATAGTTGCACCAAGTGTGCACTTTGAGCATATCATGCACTCTCGCTTCTATGAGAACCATTGATGGTATAATAAATTTTTTATGATCATTGATGAATATAAAAATTTTAAAAATAGAAAAGGAGTGAACTCATGGGCCAATTATGTAACAGCATGGATCAGCTCAGCAATCCTACCCTGTCAAGTGTACAACACTAAGAATCTAGTTCTTGTAATAGCTTTCTCTCATTCTGTATACATTTGTAACAAATTCCCATGATCGCGACAATAATCAGGAAGCACATCACAAGACACCTTCTACACATCTGGATCTTTTAGGGCTACATATCCATGAAGATTAAGGCGGTCAATGGATTAGGCTAACCTGATGACCAAACAGACCCAGCTCAACTTGGAAGTGTCTGATCCATATATCATTTCAAATGACGGTAACAAATTTATACAGAGAGAAACAAGCTATCAAAGAGCAAGAAGCAAGAAGGACCAACTACCCAAAAATTAACAACAACAACAACAGCTAGTATATAACAAACAAAGCTAGTAAAAACACTGAAGACGAGGATGCGATTTATATGATTAGATCCAGATAAATACTTTGGGATCCAACTAAGAAAGTAAGAATAACTCGACAATGGCTAAACCTGCACCCAATCTACTGTGAATGGAGAGATGCGTTCACATTGGACTAACAGAATGGACCTGGTTTGACTCAGGTCCAGGCTTAAATCCACTTCTGGTCTGTTGGGCCTTAGCAGGTCAGCATCAAGTTGGGTAGACTAGTAAGAAAGTGGGACACTTTTGAAGCCAGGTTATCCCCAGTACCAATTTTCAAGCCTAACGAAAACTTAACACAGAATTTCTGAGCGCACACAACCCTTTTACACTTGGTTGGATATTCCAAGAAATTCCATCTAGATATGGGAGCTCGAATCTGAAAATGGGAAACCTTTTTCATGATTTTCATTTTTTTATGGGTCTTATGGGCCATACTCAGTTAAATACGGTCAAATTATTCATCACCGATTGTCAACCTTGTTCTTGATGGGGGAATCTGAGCTCTGAGTTTCCTAAATTCAGGAATTTTCTGCCATGAATTTATAAAGAGTATGAAATGAAAATTCAGATTCAGTAGTACTAACTTGCAAATACAGCCAAAACAGTCATCATTGTTTTGAGAATAAATCATCCACAGGTTTTGACAAAGGCCAGGTTGAAGAGAATGGAAAGAAGATCCTCAAGATGAAAATCTGGATGTATTTACGCCATTTTTTTGAAGAGCACTAATGCTAAATGATAGAAAATAGGAGTGACGCAATAGACAAATTGTCTGAGTTGAAGACCACTCTATACTGAAGACCATATGCTCTCACAGTATGATGCACAGATAAGAATGGTACAGACGTGAATATGAGAACAGGGTACGACACTCCAAAATCGAGAACAATGCAGATACAGATGTCACATTTAAAAAATATGTTACCATTAGCTTAATGATTTTTCACTTGAAAATTGTTAACACATCCATAATGTCTCTTACTTCTATTAATATGGATTAGTCTTTCAAACATGCAAAATGTCACATGACTGCCTTCTTTCAAGGATCACGAGTACCTACTATATATAGTTTCATATATTAAGATCTTTTTATATCCTGCTGCTTGTATATTTATTATGACGAAAATATACTAAAACAATTACAAGTTCAATAAATAACTACCTTAAGACAACATGATCACTTGACTAGAAGCATATTTTGCATTCTACAAGTACCTTGGTGAGCCCACATAGGTACAAGTGCCCAACATGATGAATTGAACATATATGTGTCCATGTATCTTACCCTCACTTCAAACCATGGCAATGTCTACAATGGATTCCTGAAAAAGTTTGTCCCCAGGATAAACAGGACATATAAACTCTACATACTCTATGGTGGTTTGCAGCACCAAAATGCACTCTTGAAGCTACAAATAATCACCCAGAAAATGTAAGAGAGAAAAAAAAAGAGAGGCAAGAAGAGGTAAGGATTCTCTTCTAGTTCGCTCTTCAAAAAAAAAGGATTCTACTCAGCCCCATTCCAGGGCTATCTATATATAGATTTCTTAAGAGTTTCCAAGTGCCCTCCATAAAATCCTTTCAAAGGGCTTTGATTACTTGAAAGGACCACACAGCCCTTCAAATCATAAGTCACAATTCAAAAATCATCCTTAGAAAAACCTTTTTCTTGTTGAATATTGAAATATCCACAACTAAAGACAGTTTATAACAACAGTAGAAAGCTCTCCAAAATATACAATTTATTAATTCAAATTAGCATGACATTTCAGTTCATGCACAACAACGTAACGTACCTGTAGCTACTGCTTCTGAATTTTCCCCACTGGCAGGACCCCTTCTTCTCTTTGATCTACCAAACAGATGGCAATGATGAGTCTCACATGGGATTGGAAAAACATGAGGGTAACCACATGATGTTCAGTATGAATACTAGGCCAAATAGACACAATCCATTAGGCACGCCCTTCAGTTCACATGGACATAAGAAACCAATTGATTTTTTTTTCTGATTTTTTAACACATATTCATTGACATTCACAATGATTGTTGATCTCAATGTTAAGGAAATAAGACAACAATTACCTCGGACTCTAAACTTATGAAATGGTAAACTACTTATGAACACATGCAGATAAGCATGCGGTAATGCTTTATTCTGAAACTGTCTCCAAGCACCCAGAGTGTAGTATGTGGTCCCACATTCTACACAATTTACCTTTTATACTGAAAGGATCAGTAGCCCTTCCATCTATTAGGACCAAGAAAAGAACTCGAACTAGCATAGAGATGGAGGGTAGGTTGAAATAAAATGACACCTAGTACCTCTTGACAATTTCCATTCGTTATCAAAAACTTAACCATAGAAACCCAAGATGAAATTCCCTGGTTTAAGCTCTTTGCAAACAATGTATTACTGGTTAATGAGACCAAGAATCAACTAAACAATGAAGTTGGAAACCAAGATGAAGTTCCCCGGTTTTAGCTCTTCGCAAACAATGTATTACTGGTTAATGAGACTAGAAATCAAGCAAACAATTAAGTAAGAAATTTGGAGGCAAATGATTAAAAAAATGATAGGATAAAAGCAGAATATATGGAGCATAAGTTCAATGGGTACGTGAGTAGGGAGGATGATCTAGTTAAAATTGGGAAAAGAAAAACGCTTAGAATACCTCACAGTAAGAATTTTGACACTTAGGTGCAATTTTAAACAAAATGGAGGGCCTGATAAGGGTTTAGCTAATAAGATGGGCACAATGTGGGTTAAGTGTAGGCAAGCTAATGGAGAGGCATGTGATAGATGAGTGCCACATCGATAGAAAGGGCATTTTTATAATATGGCAAACAGACTTGCAATACCATATGGCAGTGAATGGTGAGCAATGAAGGAAAGAGAGAAAGTAAATGTGACAGAGTTGCATATGTTAGATATTTGGTGTAACAAGAAAAACTAGAATAAAAAATAAGCGCAATACAAAAAACCTAAATGTTGCCTCAATAGAAGAAAAGATGATTGAATATCAATTATAATGGCTGGGCACATTTATAGAAGAGCAGAAACAACCTAGTACAAAGAGTCGAAGAATTACAAATAGAACTATAGAAGGTATTAGTAGCGGAAGGCCAATAAAGGTGTGGATTGATGTATGGTAAGACGTGATACGATACGATAGAATTTAGGTTGAACATTATTGTAGATAAGGTTGAATGGAGGAGTAGAACTCAAAAGGCCAACCCAATTAGATAGGGAAAAGACTTAATGGTGGTGGCCGGTCATCATGTGGAGGATGAGTTGGTTTATGACAAAAGAGAGGGTTGTCTCTGTGTGTTCGTCCATTTCAGAAGGCTTTGCAAAAAGATGTAGGATTTCTGGGGGAAAAAATCACCAAATAGAAGGTTAAAGAGCTTTTTTTGTAGGTCTTATAGTATATAAAGAGGATTTTGTGAACCTTGTACAAGTTGCGCTATTAGAGTAGGTTTTGCCTTTTGGATTTTGTGCTAAGCATACTATCTTGCTTTCCTCTCTTTGAATTTAGTAGAGCTTGATTCCTTTCACCCATGGACGTAGGCATCATCATCAACCCATGAATAAATATGGTGTCCTCTTGTGGTATGAATTTCGATTGCTCCTATTTCTTTGAAAGGTAACTTCATTAATATCAAAGAAGAGTACAAAACAAAGCATCTACAAAACCCACCAAAGGAGAGCCAAAACAAAAACCCCCCAAATTGCATAAAATTGTTTACAATTTCTGTATGTAAAGACAACCCCTGCCTAGCCAAAGAATGAGCAGCTGAATTAGTTGACCGAGGAACCCAAGCAATCTTAAAATCAAAGGAAGTAATAGAATGACGGACAGAGAGATCCCACCACCCAACCCACCACAACCTTAGAATCTCCTTCCACCATACTCCCTTGAAACCCCTAACTTTTCCAACTCCAAAATACTTCTCCACAATGCAAACAATTCCACCTCTATTACTGACCCATTAAGAAACAGACCAGCAACGGAAATCATAGTATTTCCAATGTCACGCATACTACCATCAAAATTGAGTTTGAGAAGCCTAGCGGGAGGAGGAGAGCAAGGAACATGAGGCTTAGAATCCAAATGAAACCTTTAAGAATCCACCAAAGCCCAATCCCTGCACACTTCTGAATCTGAGACACCACAGAACTGAGTCAAACCAACCATCCACCAAACGATTTGAAACTTAATTAGATTGCTCCTATTTTTTATCTCCATTCCAAAGTTGAGTTTGGACTTTATCCAGAAGTGCACAACATTATGTTTAGTAATGGTTGTAGTTGATCTTTTTCATAATCCACTAGATTCCTGTAAAAGGTCAATGCCCATAAAATCATTCCTCCACAATATTCAACACATTCATTGACTAAGATATAGTTTGGGTTTGGAATTTTATACTTCTTTAACAGAAAACATTCAACAAAGCATCTCCTACCTAAATATAGATGATGGGGTCAAGTGGAAAAGTAGAATTCAAGAAGCTAACCCTATGTAGATGGGGTAAATGGCTTAAATGATGATGACAACAACGATGATTATGATAATCATCTTCTAACCAAATATCACCTCTACAACTAATCCATGATCCATCACCCAACTAATCCCTAGCTTACCTGTCTTTTATATGATTTTCCACTCCCTTAATCCGCCTCTATGATTGACAACCCTAGGATACCACACTATATTCTCCTTTCTAAACCAAGTTGGCACATTTCTAACACTATAAAGAGAATAAGAAACAGGGAAATGAGTGGAAGGCGTCAAGGCTACAAAGAAGATGGACCCATAAAGCAAGATCAAAAGTCACAACATGTTAGGTAGAACAAGAGCAAGATCAAAAGTCACAACATGATTTGCAGGCCAAGGCCATCCATGGCCACACCTACACTTTTAAATGGTCTGAATTGACATGCACTTATACTCCCAATACATTCAAAGCTTCCATGTACATGTCAGGCATGTGGATTTAAATGCCAGCATAGACTAACTTTCCATGAAATACCAGTAGACATAGGCTCCACTTGGAAGCATGGCAAAGCAATACTTTCCCAAAATTGCCATTATTTAACCAAAAATGGTTAAACACATTTCTGTTTTTATTAAGGAATTCATTTTTGAATGAAGTTCTTTCCTTTCCATGCTTCGCAATGGAGTATTAGGTTGGTGTGGCTTCTTATTTGAAACTTTAAGGGACAAGATACAATCCCCAGACTGACTAAAATGTCAGCCTTACAACCGCAAACCATGTTTCCAATAGTTTCTAAACAAACTAACTGAAAATTATATTTTAACGTTAACTCAAAGATTAAGATTCTATCAAAAATAAAGAAAAAATTCAAAAAACATGCCAAAACAACCTCCTCCCAAAAAAATATCGAAGAGAGGAAAGAAAAAAAGAAGAGTTGAAATCAAACCACAAAACCCTCGCCAAAACACATGAAAAATGAAACTTTCCATCAGAAACTCCAAATCCAATCCATTCAATTCAGGGGAAAACATCATTGTTCGGTTGTTCCAATCACACCTAAACTCCCCAACTAAATTTTCAAAATGCATCCAACCATGCAACAACAATAAGTGAAGCGCACATCAAATACTCAACAAATCAGCTAAATTTTCAAGGGAAAAAAAAGGGCGAAATGAAGGAGCCATGAATTAGTATCAATTCAAAGAACCTCAAATCTCAATCATATCCAAAATAACCAACTTATCATCATCATCATCAAAGCCATCATTCCATCTATATAGGGTCGACTTTTTGAGTTTTTTTAATCCACTCTAACCTAGAAAAAAACATACCCTCCATTTCCCTGAAATCCATCATACCCTTCTTTACCCATACCAACAAAGTTGTATGAGGCATCCCTCTCTTTCTTGTTCCTTCCATTACATGCTTTTGATTTTCCTAGCAAGAGCCATATTTGGTCTCCCATGTGTATGTCCAAATCACCTTAACCAAGCTCCCCTCATTTTTCTCATCTATTGTAGCTACTATAAATGTTTCTCTAATTCATTTATTCCTAATTCTAACTTTTAACGTTACTCAACTCATCTATCTTAAAATATGGAATTTTGTTACCATTATCTTGTTTACTTGTTTTATCTTAATTACCCAACAATTGACTCCATAAAGCATTTCCAGCCCAAAGATTTTTTTGTAGAAGCTCCCCTTTGACTTACATGGTGCTCTTTTATCACGTAACGCTCGGGTAGCTAGCCCACACAGCCTATCGCACTCCAATCCTATAGGCTATAAACAAATTAACCAACTAAATTTTGAATGATGCACATAGCAACAGTAAGTGAAACTCACATCAAATCACTCACATCAGCTATATTTCATGGGGAAAAAAAGAAAAGAAGAAAGATACAAATAAAGCAACCAACTTTTGAAAAAAAAAAAAAAAATATATATATATATATATATAGATGCAACCAATCAATTCGAAGAACATCGAATTTCATTCACATCCAAGTTAACCAACTAATAATTCAAAATACATCCATTTCATACTGAGTGAAACTCATATCAAACTACTCACCAGATCAGCTAAATTTTCCGGAGCAGAGAAAACTAAAGAAACAAATAAAGAAGCCACTAATTATAGAATGAAATCAATAAAAAGAGGAAACAGCTGCACCCTTTGTTTGGAGTCTTCAGTAGCTGAGACTCAACTATAATTTCAAAAATCCATCCAATCACACAGCAACAGCAGATGAAACTCAAATAAAACTACTCAGCAAATCAGCAAAATTTTCAGGAACAAAAAGGCGAAAGAAACAAGTAAAGAAATCATGAATTAGATGCGACAAATCAATAAAAAGGGGAAAAAGATTGGACCTTTGATTGGGATCTTCGTCAGTGGAGTTGGGAACTCCTCTGGAACGCCCCATCGCTGGTTGCTTTGCAGAGAAACCCTAGAGATTTTGATCCTAAGGGATTTGCATTGGCATTTGGTGATTAATTGATTGATTTTTCTTAAGCAGGAGAGGAGTGTAACGGAAATCCCCAACGGTCTGACGGGAACCCTAGGCTTTTACAACTGTAAGCGGGAAACGGCATAGGTACGGATACGTGGGTCTACCATTTAGGGAAGTATCGCGTACGAATACGTTTTACCAACTAAAACAAGTAAGAGAAAGGGAGAAAGAATCGACCTTTTGGCTTTTCAGGCCAAAACTAGAGCGTTTACATCCCTCTCTAGACCATAAACAATACCATGTTCATTTCTTAGCCCAATTTCTTACATGCCCAAAAGCGTCACTCAAACATGTGAGAGAGGTGTTATTAGTCTCATCAATTATGGTAAGACTAATTTCATCAACAATTGTAAATCTTTCAATTCATTGATAAATTCACGAGAGTAATTTTATGAAATTTGAATCTGAATGAAACTTAAGATCATTGGTAAGAGGAGTTTTTTGAAGATCTTTTTTTATTTCTTTTATTATAGAGCATTGTAAATTAGATCAAACGTAATTTATATGAAAAGAAAAAAATAAAATAGGTTTGAGTGTATTCAAATTCAGAAGACAAAATTTTCAATTTAAAGTATTATAGAATTTGAATTCAAATCAATTAAGTTTAGCATGTAAAAACTCAAATGTAAACTATAATTTATAGTGTCTAAATTTTATTAATGAATATTGTGTATATATAACATTTATATAACAAAAAAAATCATATCAAGGATTAACGAGGCATTTTCTATTATTATTTTTAATAAAAAATAAAAAATATCGTTCTAAATTGATAATCATCTTTTACACAAAAGATAATTAAGATATTTTTGTCATTTCAAATAAACTCTATATTTTCTATGTATAAAAGAATTCAAAAGCTGGCTTTAGATTATATATTTTGAATTTAAAATTGAGTTTAAATTTTACAAATACATTTCGATCTGGACTATAGAGCATAGATTCAATCAAATCTAGTCAATCCTAGGCGGATTCTATGATAACACCTCGGGCTCGGGCAAGCCTTTTTTGTCCGGCCCGACCGAGTTGCAGCCCACGTAAGCATTTATTTGGATAGAAGTCTGCTTCGCAAACCGGAGGGCGCTCTGCCTCACAAAGTGAGTGAGAACTCCAATGGCGGTTTCTTCCATTTCTGCAACTCTTCCTCTTCTTCCCCTCTGCAACTCCTCTTTCTCTTCTAATTCAAAACTCAAATCTCCCCTCTTCTCGTTCTTTCCCACGAACCCCGAAATGACCCAAACTCTAAGGTCCCGTACTTTCAGAATCTCTTCCAATTCCCGTCTCTTCAGGGCTTTTGCAGCTCCAGAGCTTTTAGATTCTGAAAATGTTGCGGACCTAGTACCCGGGACCGTAGGCGGACCTGATTCCACTTCCTTTGAGGTCTGTCATTTTGCAGAATTTCCCTTTTCTTTGGATACTTATGTGTTTTTAAAATAATTGGTGGATTTTATGTTGTATCATGATTTTTTATTATTCTGGGTCACTTTTTTACTTTTAATTAGGTTGGGGAATCTGAAGCTCCTGGGCTTTCTCCGCTTTCTATCAGCGAGGATGTTGACACGGTAATGTCTTTTCCTTTCCTTTCCATGTTTTAAGTTTTGTGTTCTTCTGTCTATACTAAAGTCGAAAACCTCAATCTTTCAAAAAAAAAACCGGAAAAAGTTTAAAACCTCTGAATCCGAAATTAAAGAAGTTAAAGTAACTTAGATGAGTTTTTTTTACTGGACTTAGAACTACTCAGTAGAGCTTTGTTCATTTGCTCGACTTGAAATTCTATTGGGTCGAATCAACTCAGATTGAGTCACTTGTTTTTTAATTTTTTTGTTGAGTTTTAAACTATGGTCTACACGCACAAATACAAAAGATCCTTCAAGTAAAGGAGTTTGGAGGTGATACCCCGCATATTCTTCCAAATGGCACGACATGCGCCAACCCTGGGAGTTGGATTGTTACCCAGTTTGACCCTATTTGTAGTTGATACCACCTTCGAATTAAAACATCTGCTATGCTAAGTTGGATTAGGAGTGAACATATTTAGACGATACAAGCTCTGGGGCTTACAAGATATGGCTTGATCAATCCAACCCCCAAATTTAGTAGTTCTCATCTTTTCAAGCATAGGCATTTCCAACTAACCCATGCATGTCATCTCATGTGGACCTCATAAAAAGCATAGGCTAGAAAATGTTATCCTTAGATATATTATAATCAATGAAAGTTTGGTCCCATTCAGTGTATATATCATCTTCTTCATCATCAAAGCCTTTATCCAATCTGTATAAGATCTGCTTTTATGGGTTCTACTTTTTTCTCTCAACTCTATTGGCAATCATGTTCTCCATCAGCCTGCATTATATCATATCATGTATTACCCACCTCAATCCACGTCTCTAACAACCTCCCCTTCTCCTAATACCTTCTACTTGTAATCATACGACTCTTCAAATTGTGTTGTTTTGGTTTTTTATTAATGTGTGTATACCATTTTAACCAATGATCCCTCATGTGTTTTTTAAGAGGATTTTAGGTTACCTCCAATGCTTAGTTCTATCTTTTCTTGTCACACCACATGTCCATCTTAACATATGCATCTCCCTCACGATTAGTTTAGCTATTTGTTTTTCCTTCATTTCCAACATTCAACTTCTTATTACATTGCAAGACTAGTTGAGGTCTTGTAGAACTTCCTTTTCACTAACACAGCACTCTTCTCTCACATAATACTCCTTTAGCTTGCCTAGTCATACGCAAATTTTTATTAGCCATATCCAATCAGACCGTCCATTTTGTTCTAGTGTTGCACCTAGGTATTGAAATTTCTCACCATGTGGTTTTAAGTCATTTTTACTTTAATCACTCCATTTTTCCTATATCCACAAAACTTAGAATAAATATTCCATTCTTGTCCTAGTAATTTTTAATGTGTTTGCCTTAGAAACCATTCCCAACTTTCTATTTAGCTGATTTCTAGTTGCACTAATTATATCCTATTTTAGTATATGTAGGCTCTAATTTGAGGACACATGTAACAACAAAAGTTAGAATTAAAATCAGTGCGTTGAAAATAAACCTAAAGATTGTCCAGTGGAAGCACAACCTTGCAAGTTCATAATCATCAGTGGCAATGAAGCACAACCTTGACGTAGCATTGCATCTAAGCCCAAGCTAAGATGCCTTCATTGTTCAATGTTATGATAAAATTCCTACTAAAGTTTCTTAAATAGATGTAGGCCTTCTTGAATCAAGGTCTCCGCCAGTGGAAGCACAACCTTGCAAGTTCATAATCATCAGTGGCAATGAAGCACAACCTCGACGTAGCATTGCATCTAAGCCCAAGCTAAGATGCCTTCATTTTTCAATGTTATGATAAAACTCCAGCTAAAGTTTCTTAAATAGATGTAGGCCTTCTTGAATCAAGGTCTCCGCCTTTGAGTGAAGGATACAAGAGAGTGTGGGTGAGGAATCCAATGGGATCTTTTTAGCAAATATCTGTACTTTTACTAAGCCCTCCTCTCACTCTTCCTTCCTTTCAAGCCATTTTGGAATTTTTTTCACACCCTAAAAATGTTAGAGGTTTTTGTTAGACAGCCACATTAAAGGAAATCCTCACTTTGGATAGTTTAAAGTCTAGAAACTTTGGATAGTTTGAAGCTTAGCAATTTTGCTGTTCGTAATATTTGCTTCATTTGCTAGAGTAGGGAGGATTTAGTTGATGATAATCTCTTACATTATCCATTTTTGTTCACCATATGGTATGTGTTATCTATTGACTGGGTCATTCATTTCTTTTGTGCTTTCATGGAAGGGTGGGGTTACTGGCCCTAGCACAAAGAAAGGCTGAATCCTATGGAAATTAGTTAATTTTGCCATCACATGACTGTATGGAGAGAAAGAAACAAGCGATATTTATCTTTCAGATGAAAAAAGAAGGAATATTTGAAGACAAGCGTCTTCTAGAGCCCACACAGTTGCCAAAATCAGATTGAACAGCATTTAGTGGGTTCGGTGGTGGTGGAGCTTATGCCTTGTTTGGAGGATCACTTGAAGTAACTGTCTTACATATAATTTCTTTGGGGTTGTTTTCTGTCCAAACTAAGACTATTTGTCTTAATGTGTACATTCTTTTCTTTTCCTTATCTGTGTCAAATCAATGTAGTGTAATTCTAGTACCCTACTCCAATGGACCCAACTACATTTTTTCTTTTAAATAACGAAAAGATTTCATTAAAAGGAGGAAGGTACAACTCCAAATGTGAAAGAAAGAATTCAGGCTGTGAACTTTGCTCAAAACCAAGAAATGATTCAGGGTACTGAACTTTGCTGAAAACTGAGAAATGGACTGGGGAACAGACAACAACATTTATGATGTTCCTAACTACAACAACCTTGCTAAGCCTATAATACTAACAAACTTAGAGGATACATGCCGTCAATGAAGTCAACCCCATTTTGATCTCTCACCTATCCCAATCTCCCACGTATCCCAAAAGTTAGACAAGTCCACTCACTTGATGGCCCAGTGTATTTTGGTTATTGGAGAGCTGAAAGCGTTAGCAAAGAGCCCACCACTACATATAGACATGGATTATGTCATTATTGGACTGGCCTATTATTGTGTGGGATCACTCACATGATTAGGTCAATTAATGAAGGCATGGATCTCACACGTATCATGTGTACGTCTTCCCATAGTCTTAATAGTATCTCAAACAGGTTTAACATTTTTCCCTATTGTGTGTTTTGATTGCATAATTCTGTGCTCCGTGTTTTGTTGGGCCCCTTCATTTTGATCTGTAATTAAGCATATGACTTTGTTCAGCTTTTAGCTTTTGTGCTCTCAATGTATTTCTTGTTCTCAGATGGCTCCAAAGCAGAAAATAAGAATCAAGTTGAAGTCTTATTATGTTCCTTTGATAGAGGACTCGGCCAAGCAGATAATGGATGCTGCCCGAACAACCAATGCCAAGACTGTGGGCCCTGTTCCCCTGCCTACTAAGAAGCGTATATATTGTGTGCTAAAATCCCCGCACGTTCACAAAGATGCCAGGTTCCATTTTGAGATCCGAACCCACCAGCGCCTCATTGACATATTCTACCCAACTGCCGAAACCATTGATGCTTTAATGCAGCTCGATCTCCCTGCTGGGGTCGATGTGCAAGTCAAACTTTGATTCTGTCTACACCCAACCTTTGTGCAGCTAAAACAATGCAATTTGTTATACCCCATCGTTTGCTCACTTTGCTTCCTGTGATCACGTAGCATTCACCATGCTTTTCAAATGTTTCAAGGGAGTGAGGGTAATTTCTTCTGAACTTGATGAACATGTTTGTTGTTATTTTTTCGTTAATTTCCTTCCATTTGTGGCTTGAGTTGGTGACTATGGCAGTCACAAGTGCAGATTAAATCTTAGTGTCTTCTGAATTTTGTGAATTTTGATATGATTAATTAAAAAAACCCCTTTAGTGAATGCATTCCATGAACTGGGACCCTATTTGTGTGATATCTTCAAGCCCTTGTTTGCACGTCCAGGATGCATAGATTGGTGATTTAAACCATTGAATATCATTGACCTTTGAGTAAAATGGTGTTTGGGCCATTTCTTAGAAACTACATATCTGAAATTTCCTCATGCAAAACCTGAACGGGTAGATCAGTTGGCTTGAGGTTTTCTTGGAATATAGTAAAAGTCTCGGGTTCGACTCCTTCTGGAGTAACTTAATACATGAGACATGTGGGCAGCTTCGTGTATCCGTGGGACTAGTCTCACCTCCACATGGGTGGGGATACCAATATCTTTAAAAAAAATGCTCATGCAAAAGTTTCTTATTTTCTTTCTGGTTTCTGAAGAATGAGGTAATGGGATTGATTGAGAAAGATCTTTTGTTCTTATTATAAGGTTGCTATTTGAGCTACATAATTTGATAAAAAAGAATAATCTTCTCTTCTGATCATAATCCAAAAAGAAAAAAAAAAATCATAATCCAAAATAAATGGAAAGTGTTCAATTAGAATACGAAAACGTGATTGAATTGGTCTTAGTCACTCATTGGGGCGGAGTGGAAGAATGGAGGAGATTAGCACACGTGCTGTTGCTAACTCACTTCATTTGTTTACAGTGCTCAAAATCATTCAGGCTGGGCAATGTTTGTTAAAAACATCGGCTGAATTCCAAAATTTGCGCCTATATTTTTCAGGCTTCTTCTGATGGGTGACTGAACTGGTAGGAACCCAATAAAAAATGGTAAAAAAATAAGATAAATAAGATGAGGATGGGCCTGATGCCTGTTCCAGGCTAAGTTACAAACATTGAGTGGGAGAAATATTTTGGACTGAGTCTATATCTGCTTTCTTTTATTTTCTTAGTGCAACGTTAAAAGGTCTAAATAGTTGTAAAATGCACAACTATGTTCTGAATTAGAGAAAGATGTTTTCAACAAAAACTTCTATTTCAGCTTCACAAAAAAACCTAAAATATTCTATTTTATCCCATACAAATAAAAGGGATTT
Source organism: Chimonanthus praecox (assembly GCA_022113865.1). Classification (NCBI taxonomy): domain Eukaryota; kingdom Viridiplantae; phylum Streptophyta; class Magnoliopsida; order Laurales; family Calycanthaceae; genus Chimonanthus; species Chimonanthus praecox. The sequence continues at coordinate 61,985,100 of CM039091.1, read as the reverse complement.
TTTTTTAATATCACCTTGGAAGTTCAGACAACCTCGAAGTGAAATGATACAATGGATGGATGCTTATTTTATGATCCCTTTTGATGGCCCACCTTAAAGCTTCTTTATTTTTGGGAACCTCTGAATGAATTGTTAGGGTGGATGTATCTTTTACCTCTTTAAGGTTTACCTCTCATATTCATTGAATGTCTCTCTGATTCACATATAATGACAAAAGGCAAACATAAAAAACTGATGAAGACCAAGTCCTAAAGTGAGATGGAGGTTATACCTAGGATGCAAGTGAAAACTATTTATTTTTTTATTTTTTAAATCTTTGTCTTTTAAGAATTGGTGTAATTCAGAAAAAAATATTTGAGACTCGAGAATTGAATTTGAAAATTCAACTATTTTAATAAATTACAAAAGATGGAAATGAAATTTTATGATGGGTCTAAAATTGGAATGAACAAAATAAAAAGTCCCATCAAAATCCAAATTTACTAAAATAAAATTTGAAAATAGAGAGGTGTAAAATGGAAACAATAAAATATTTTTATATAATTGTATAGAAAATAAGATTTATAGAATGCCTTTGTATAATTATGCATGAAATATTCGAGTCTTGGGTTTCAATTTTTTTCTCCTTTAGGAAAATTATCTTCAAAAACTCAAACTTGGAACCAGCTGAATTCTAGGTCAAGTCATCTTTAACTTAATCTTTTTTATAATCAAGGTTGCTGACAAAAAAAATATTTATAAAATGGCGTCTAACAAAACCTTTCATCAGCAATATTTTAAAATTTAGCTCAATACTGACAGGATTCAAACGTATTGGTTAGGATTTGGCTGAAAATTATAAAAGATTGATGAAAATGTCCAAATCCCAAATCCTAACCAATACCTTGGAATCCTGTCAGTATTGAGCTAATTCTTAATTGATTTGACTAATATGATTTGGACCCAGACCGGTTTTAACCTCAAATTCGATCAAATGAATTCATGATTATAAAAAAATGTTTAAGAATTAAGATGCTTGAAAGTTGAAACCAAACCCGACTGTTGGTTCATTTCGGTCTGACCACCGGTTTATTTTAATTTTTTAAATATCGTAGATACAATTAGATTCTGCATATTCACTATTAATTAAAAAAGTTAATACTTTAAAATTTCATATATTATCACATAATGATGAATACAATATATGATAAGTTGCCGATGTGTATCATTTCTTTTGAAATATTTTAATTTAAACTTTTTAAGTTAGTATTTGAAGTAAAAATTGTGAAAAATTTAGTAAATAAGAAAAATAATATATTATCTAGTATCAGTTCAAGCTTATCACTATTTTTTTCAAAAATTGTCATCCGAAGTTTACCGAAAAGACATGCCATGTGTTGTTGGAACACTTTATTTTATTCGAAGAGAAAGTCAAAGTTGGAAGGTTGAAGAAGGTACGAAACGACGTTCTGGTCAACGTTCGGCTCCGATCACGTCATCATCGACGTCACTTTTGGGAGGCCCCACAAATTAATCTGGCTGATCCAGCCCAAGACATTCCCGTCCGACGGATCTCGGCCGGCTCGTAACAAATAATTATTTAACAATGTATTAATTATTTTTATTATTTTGAAAGTGATAATGACGATGCACGAAGGATTTATTAAAATAAATTGTTTTTATTATTTTGAAAGTGATATGATATTATGATTACGTACACGAAAGATTATATTAAAATTTAATATCTTAATATAATTAACTTTAGTTAATTCATAGATAAATAGTTAATCTTTCTCAGAAAATTATTTAATTGTGTAAAGTAAAATAGTCACATACTAATGATAGTAATACCGTCCATTTAAATTTTAAAAAATATGCAATTGCCTGTGTAATAGAATCTTAAACTTTTGAGAAAATGCTATTCTTTAATATATTCTTGATAAAAGTATGATCAGAATATGGTCTTGATAAATTTCAAGTGACATACTAGTGATAGTATTACTGTCCATTTAAATTTTAAAAAATATGCAATTACCTATGTAATAGAATCTTAAACTTTTGAGACAATGCTCGTCTTTAATATAGTCTTGATAAAAAGTATGATCGGAATATGGTCTCGATAAATTTCAAGTCATATACTAATGATAGTATTACCGTCCATTTAAATTTTAAAAAATATGCAATTAGCTATATAATAGAATCTTAAACTTTTGAGAAGATGCTCTTCTTTAATATATTCTTGATAAAAGTATGATCGGAATATGGTCTCGATAATTTTCAAGTGCCCATGTACTCTTGTTGAGGATAAAAACACACAAACACAAAGATCAATCACAGATAAGAATATAGAGATTTATGTGATTCAGTAAAAACCGGTTATAAGGGTTTCCAATATTTTTTCCGTGTCTCATTCAGAGTCTCTTTTTCTTTCTATTTTCTCTTCTCTCCTCTCTCCCACTGAGAAAAACACAGAACTAAAACCATAGAGAGAAAAAACCTTTATACACTGAACATTACAAATACAGACCGAGCCCTTTAGGCGTCACATAAGCACAACCCGAGTCCAATAATGGACTTTTGAGCTAAATCCAACACCCACAAACACCGGGACATGACTTAGCGCTGATACTATTTATAACGACATGTCTATCACTTGTATGAATATTGTCTGGTTTGCCATCAGTGCATGGTTTTTATTTTCCTAAGTTTCTCTTGAGAAAATACCTCTGTACAATGAAGTGTAAGTATCTTACTTATGAACCTTATATTAGACGAGTCTATTTCTGATGTGAGACTAATGATCACCTACCATAATATCCTACTAGTGCTTCGCACCCACCTATATAACTCCTATGTAAAAGATTTCCTACAAAGTTTAGTTTGAAATTTGAAAAGTTTACATTTGAGATCTATCTTCATTAGATTTATAAAGTTATATTTTTAAATTAGTTAAATCTTAATCATTTTAAATAATTCTTTTTAATATTTATTATTTTATGGTCGGTAAAAAGGCAAATAATAGATGCACTTTTTTAATTATTAAGTTATCCTTTTTTAAAATATAAAATTATTCACAATGACTTCTCATTGTAAAAAAAAAAATGAGGTGCATAGATAATTTTGCCTTTTTTATAAGGGTGCCTTTATTGTTTTTCTTTCAAAACTAATTGAATTGATATCAAAATTATTTTTTTTAATAAAGAAAAAAAATAGAGGTGCATAAAGACAACAGGGCGTGCATAGAGTTTCATATAATAATTACGTTGGAAAGCTCCTCCTTTAACTATTAAAAATTGCTTTAATTTGATTGGTTAAATTATAAATTTTAACAATCATTATTTGGACGTGGAGATGATTCATGAACACAACCATCTTGAGCATTCGTGCACGACTCTTCACTTAATACTAATCATTTAGAAAAGAAAAATAAAAAAAGAGAATTACATCAAATTTTCATCTGAAATAGGCGATAAGGAGGCGTAAATTTGCAATTTCGCGTCCACACAACCAATGTCACAAATACCGTTCTCGGGATATTAACGGCAACTGGTAATATCGGGATATTTTCAGAATCTCGGATTTTTACCGGGAATTTAACGGGAAACTCTCGCGGAAAATATAAATATTTAAAAATAATAAATAAATAATTCTCATAAAAAATATCATATAATTCTACATCAGTTCAATGTTAAATAAATTATATATCAAAGTCTCCCAATATCAAAATAACATTAAAATACACAATTATCCAAGTAAAAAGGGTCTCTTGATTCTTTTCTAATTTTAATGGCTTCAAAAATTTATAAATTACAAAATTTCAATATTTTCTATTTTAAATTAATTATAGTTTAATATAATTACATATGAACATAATTATTTGAAAAGATATATTCTTAGATAGATGGCTTATAAGAAAATAGATTAAATAAATTATGTTAATTATGATTTGTAAGATCATAAGAATTGGGCTTAATTGATTTTCTATTCAGTGTGATTGACAATTGATGGTAAGATAAAAAAAATTGGTTGATAACAAGCCTCTAGAGGTCTACTTTTTTTTTTTTAATGATTTTATCATCTATTTGGCTGATGTCAAGTGCTCTAAGAGGCTTGGACACATTGGCCTTTTAAAACAAAAAATCTATTTAGCTTTAATTTATAAATTATTAAAAAAATAAATTGAAAATTTTCAAATAAATTGAAATTTCTCATTTCACAAAAATGCGACTCTTACTAAATAAACATGAAATATTGATATTAATATTGTTAACAACCATTTTTTTTAACATCCACTTTCACCTCTTAAATTGAACCATTCAAATAAATTAACACTACAATAAAATTAAATGTTTACTACTTATTAATCTAACATTAAGATTTGAGTATTCATGTTAATATTATTTTTATAACTTAGTTATGAAAGTGCTATTTTCTTTAAAGTTGATTCTTATTTTGCAACTTATGTTAAAATAATTAAAAAAAAAAATTTAATCTATATCCATTGCGATTCATGGGCTAGTTTTAAATTATAAAATTTTATATATACATTTAAAACTATATTACGTAGATATATATTTTACTATTTAAAATTTTAACATAAATTAATTTAATCAACTCTTTATATTGATAAATATGTAAAAAAAGATTAAATATTGGAAGTGAAGAAAGATGAAAAGGCAAGCATACAGTTGGCCACCCCACCCCCCACTTTTGTTTCCTGCTTTCCCGCTTTTCCCGCTTTTCCTCTTTTTGACTTTCGTTAAAAACGCGTTAAACACGCGAGATTCTCATTTTTCGCGTTATTTACGCATTTTTAACGGGAAAATAACGATAAAAACGGGAGAGCCGATAAATAACCGTTTTTATCGCGAAAACGATATTTTCCCGTTAAAATCACTTTACCGCCGATATTTGTTAGTATGCACACAACTACCAAATTGCAGTGTTACTTCGGATAAAAGGAAGTATCTTTCTTTCACTACTTTATCTTATTTATTTATTATTTACTATTCCTTATTTCATTATTTCTTTATTTGTTTATTTTTTTGCTGGTCTCTGCCTCTCTGGACGTTAGATGTTACGTCATAGACCATAGCAAGTAGCTCTTGGATTCTTTTGAAAATCGTGTTCATACTGAAGACCAGCCACTCCGGTCAGACTTCTTTCCTACAATAATTTTTAAAAAGAAAACCTTTTCTTTTATTAAAAAGTTTTTTCAAAAGAAATTAGTGTGTAAACCCATGAATCAGGCTTAACCCACGTGAATATGTAGGTTTAAATTATTTTAATCTATATATGATATTTATAGTCTATCTCACAAATTTATTACAGTAGCATTGAATTTTAAAAAAAAATTATCTCTCTCTTTATCTAAAATGAATACTCAAGTCTCTCTATAAATATACTTGCCTCAGTTTCTATGATGTTTCCCAGCATAATCAAATCTATATAATCCATTCTTCCCTCACCAATTCAGACGAGAACTTCCAAGTTCCAATTCTTCATGTCTATTAAAGGCTCTTCAATTCTCAAGGACACACTCCGAACCGGACGCTGCCGGAGGGTGCCGAAGCCGATGGCCACCTGTGTCGAAAAGTCGAGACCTGAGATTAGTAGAAGTCCGCCTTCTTGCGATTTGGATCGGGCTCAGCTGGACAATTCTCTATACACATGTATCAGATTCTGTAGAACAAGTCACACTGATGCTGTGTTATGTGGCACCATTAACAACCACTATGAGAGGATTACTGATGAATTTGACCGGGAGGAAGAAGAGTTCTGGCTGAATTTGCGAAGAAGCTCGGTTGGATGCCGAGCAAGAGCCCATCTTGCAGGATTACTATTGTTCCACCATCTTGTCGCACAATTCACTCGGAAGCGCGCTCGCAAATCACCTGGCTAACAAATTGAGCTTCACAAACCTTCCAAATTGTGTTCTTTATGAAGTGTTTTTGGGTGAATTGGTCGATGATTTGGAGATTAGAAGAGCGATTAGAGAGGACCTCAAGGCAGTGAAAGAGCGAGATCCCGCTTGTATTAGCTTTGTACATTGCTTGCTCAATTTCAAGGGGTTCTTGGCATGCCAAGCCCATAGAGTGGCACATAAGCTATGGAATAGAGGACGGAAGGTACTGGCGCTCTTGATTCAAAGCCGGGTGTCGGAGGTCTTTGCCATGGACATCCATCCTGGCGCGCGAATTGGTCATGGAATTCTATTCGATCATGCAACCGGAGTTGTCATCGGAGAGACAGCTGTTATTGGAAATAATGTCTCCATACTGCATAATGTGACATTAGGGGGAACAGGAAAAGTGTCTGGTGACCGGCATCCGAAGATCGGAGATGGGGTCTTGGTGGGTGCAGGGACTCAAATTCTGGGCAGTGTAAGGATTGGCGAAGGAGCTAAAATTGGGGCCGGATCGGTGGTTCTCAAGGAAGTCCCACCACGAACAACGGCAGTTGGAAATCCAGCTAGATTGCTTGGAGGTAAGGAGAATCCGAAAAAGTTGGATAAGCCTCCAAGTTTGACCATGGATCATACCTCATTCATTTCTGACTGGTCTGATTATGTGATATAAGAGGCCGGCCCTCTCTTTCGGTTTATCATTGATATGTTCTAGGCTTGAGGTAGGAGAACCCAACTTCGCAGATTTCATGGTTTTGCTGTGTGGTAGAATGAAGAGAACTGAAGTTCTCTTGTGTTCCAACTTTCTAAAATTTCATAGTTTTGTTGTATGGTAGTATTAACTATAAAGAGAACAGAAGTTCTCTCTCTCTCTCATCAATTTTATTACGCTTTGGCAATGTGTTCCTCTGGCTATTGCATGGGTTTTTATGAAGACCAAGGTGTCCAGGCCTCTTTGAGCACTCTTTGGATAAATCTTTGTTTCTCACTTCTGCTTTTTTCTTAATAAATATAAGATTTTTCTTAATAATATTAATTGAAAAAGCAATCTGTGTAAGACTTAGCGGTTAATTTACCCTTATACTTCTGTTTGCCAAATTGCCAACCATTTGTGCTAGCTACTTTATCAGTGATAATGGAAATTACAAAAGAGGGTTCGCACGAGGAACCTAATCTTATGGTTAAGGATGCATCTCTGTCATTTCTCCTAGAGAAAAAAAAAGGATGGTTAAGGATGCATTGGACTGTATATTAAATCACAGGTGGAAAACATTCAACATTAATAATGGGCTGCGCGGAAAACTGGAAAAGCCTGAACTCGGACATGCTTTATATGCTTTTCCTGTCTTTCTTACCTCATATCAAAATAATCTTGTGATTCTCGGTGTTGTGTGGATGTTTACTTGTCTGCGTTGTCACCAGTTCCATTCTCAGGCAGTTGTTGTTTCAAGTAATTTTTGTGAATCTCAGTATTCTGGGTTTTTGCTTGCCATATTCAACTTGAAAAAAGAAGTTGCAGGGTATGTTGGTAAGATTGCAGGGAGACCGAAAGAATATTTGGTTAATTTAGAACTCCACTGACAAATGAATGAAGAGAGAAGAAGATTGTTTGCGAGCCATTAACGTCATTCATTACCTTTCTTGGATCAATTGAAACCGAAATCAGAAACAAAGATAGAAAAGATTAGCAAAAATAAAAAAGAAGGCTTATGGAATTATAGATCAAATAATCAGATTGAAGGTGGGGTTAACGAGGCACTATTTTTTATAGAATGAGTCATTCTTTGTAATTTTCTTTTAAAAAATAACATGAGTATTTCCACTCAACATTGGAGGTGAGTAGTGCCGGCCCTCAGATGTCCTGAAATCTCAAGGGCCCTAGGCGCAGTGCAAGCCCTGAGATTGTGAGTAAAGTCATTGGTCGTATTGGTGGAGGTGGCCTACTCCGCCTATAGTCAGGGCAGGCCCTAGAGGTGAGACTAAGCTCACAAATATAAGAAACTATGCACAAGCCACATGTATAAGATAAGGCTGTGAAATTCTCTATACTTTTTCTAATACGAAACAAAGCACAATGGAGCACATTTGAGTGTTACACAGTTCCTAGAAATGTAATGGTGGTGTTCGTAGAAGATGCCAGTGGTTAAAGATTTGCCATTTTCAAGTAAATAAGGGGATGCATTTGTAAAAAGGAATGATAAATAAAGTGTCTAATTGGGGGGAAAGGTCAGTTGGAAAAGTTACTTTCTTCATTCATTCACCCTTTCATATTGACTCTTCGTCGAGTCCAAAAGCCAAACCTATGAAAATAGTACTACCACAAGAATATCAAAGGAGATAAAAGATGTGCCTAAGAAAATCATGGACATTGCCCAAAAAAAGTCGAATATGCCACATCTCATCTTTGTTTTTCTAGAAGATATTATTTTGCATAGCCATGTTTTTTGCCTATTCTTGGGCATATGAGGAACTGTGTGCCCTTTTCATTGAAGGAAATAATCTTTTGTCCTTGAAAGTTCAATACGTATTATGAGCCACTCAAACAGATGAAACATCAAGTTCTCTACAGCCACACCAGCTTCTGGTTCAGGCTTTTTGGGGCAGATTCAGTACTCGTGAGTCAGCTTGCAATGTGAACCCATTGTGATAATGAAACTATTATGAGAAAAAAAACACAGAAACAAGAGGAAGGAGGGCCCAGCGAGTGTGGCTGGCGCAGAAAACAGTACATGAAAGAAAAAAAAACATAAACAAGATAGGGACTTGCAGCTGCCATTAAGCTGAGAAACCTCGATGTGTCTAAACAGATCAGCCACCGACACCCATTAAATAATATTGGATTTGAGCTTTCAAATGACAGCATTTATGGGATAAGCCGAGTCTTCAAAGGTACATCTGTTCTTCTCAAGCTAAATGAACCAAATGATTGCTAACTGGACCATTTTACGGAGGCATTGCCTTCTCTTTGAGAAAGGACTCAAACCACAGAGAATAGGGATGGGAAATGAAACCAAATGAGTAGCACAAAGGGCCAATGAATGAAAAGGAGGTTGCTTCTCAGCATATCTTGAATGAATTCAGAGGTCGCTGTTGCTTGTCTGAGGACTGCTTTAGGGTCCTGATCACTTTTAAATCCACAAACATGGAGTGAGATAAATTGGCCCGCACAAGTAATGTTCTCTAAGATAGTTTTGGTACATCCAAAGAAGGTAGAAATGGCCCCAAAACAAGAGTCCAAGAATTACAAATAAAAGGTAGTAATAGAAGAGAGGCAGTTAAAGACATATATTGAGATTGTAAGACAAGATAAGATAGAATGTGATGAAGAACATGATTATCAATAGTGTTGAGTGAGAATATAGAATTTGGAAAGCCAATCCCAAATGGATGGAACAAAGGCTATAATGACGATGATGATGATGATAGATTGGATGAGGAAGGGTGGGACCCACGTGATGACTTGGACCATAAACAAGTGGATAATGTCAAGTGGAGCCCCTCATAAAAATATCCTCCATATTACATTGTTTCAGTTCTGTTCTTGCATCATATGATGTATTTTGCTGTTTAGTAGACCTTAGTCCAGGCCCTTGCCCGTCCTTTTGTCTTCTGCATTTTCTACCTGTCAATAAAGTTTTTGGTCATTACACAAATAAACAGGAAATCATTTTCCTTTTTCTTTTTTACCCTGAATGGATAGACATTCTTGGTGAGATAAATAGAGCAACATTGTTGGGCATTTTGTAGAAAAGGATTTCTTTGTCAATCTTTCAGAGATATTGGCAAATTGAAGTTGATATTAATCTTTCAAAGCCATGCGACAGCTTCACGAAAAATTAATTTTTCTACAAAAAGGACCTATCATCAGATGGAAAATGAAAGCAATGGCAAAAATCCTGGCTAAATGCTTCTCCAACTTCATCCAATGGAAATGCAAGCAAGCACATGCAGAATTTTACAAAAGCCATCTTCTTAGGAAACAATTTTCATTTCCATAAGAAAAACGCCTAAAAAAGTCATTTCCTTTTTACTCTTGAGGAAAATGCCAAGCATACTATGAGATTTGAAGGAGCCTTCTTAACTGTTTTTTCTGATTCAAAAGAACTGGTAGATAATGGTTTGAAGTCTATAAAGTACTTCAACAAGTGCTACACCAGACAACGTTCCCAACTTGCAGCTAGATATTGTTACTTGAGGCTGTGTTCAGCATCCAAAAGGCAAAACATGTGATTCTTCTCCGGTCCATTAAGTGGATTCTATATGTTGTTGACACTCTATGGACCATAATCTAGTGCTAAATTTCAGTGAACCGAACTAGTTTAAAAATCATATCTTACAATACAAATTGCTCAACAAGAAGTAAGAATAGAGGTAATTTTATTTTCCAGAAAATTACCTTAGTGAAGAAATTCAGAAGTTACAATATTCAACAATATTATAGAGATTTTTTTTTTCCTAGAGAGATAATATTATGAAAACTATAAGTTAGAATGTACACATTTTTTTACAAAATGAGAGGTTCAAGTGACAAACCATGAACTTACAACAGGAATCTAGGCAACCTGGATATTTGAAAGTCTTCTTTCGCTCATCCGGTCAGTAATGCGAGCAGCATCGTCCAATCGATTTGCTCGCTGGTAAATGCCAGCAGCCACGAGATGTAGATCTTTCTTGTTAATATTGGGATTTGAGTCCAGTCTCTCAAAGAGTGACTCAACTGATTTAAAATCTCCTTTCGCACCTAAGAGACTCAGCATTTGAAAATGCACCTGGTCTGAAAACATGCATCCCAGTTCCTGCATCTCCTGGTAAATGGCTTCAGCCTTGCTGAATTCCTGCATCTTACCATAAGCATTCAGCACAACAGCAATGGTTTCTGAATCAGGGAAGTGCCCGGATGCTCTCATCTTTTCAAACACCTCAATGACATTTCGATGCTTCCTGTTCCTAGAAAAGAGATTAATCATGCACTTAAAGACCGAAATGTCCTTCAACTCGCCAGCATCAAATGCCTGGCGGAAGACCCAACTTGCCTCCTCAATCCGGCCAGCATTGGCAAGGATTGCAACTGCAGTCTCCTGGGGGACATTGCCTGGTTGTCTGAGCTCATGGAGCAGCCGCTTGGCATGTGCAACAAGGCCTGCCCGCTCATAGGCAACAATCATCGTTTGGTAGAGGACTTGATCAATCTTGATGCCAGAGCTCCTCAACTTCTGGAACAGCATTGCCGCCCGATCAAGTCTCCCCGCTTTCCCCCATATCGAGATTATCGTAGAGTAGGTCACTGCATTTGGCGCAATTCCTCTCCCCTGCATCTCCTGCATGAGGTTGGCCGCCTTCTCATGCTCCAGAGATTTTCCATAGATCTTGATCATGGTATTGTAGGTGACAACATTCTGCTCAATGCCTTTGCGCTGCATAAGCCGGAAAAGGTGAATGGCTTCACCAAAGAGCTCAGCCTCTCCATACACCCTAAGAATTGTATTATAGCTAACTACACTTGGCTCAATTCCCATCTTTCTCAAGCTCCAGAAGAGACGGTCAGCTTCCTTGGCCATGCCCAGCTGCCCGTACACATCAAGCATGATGTTACACGTAGTGAGATCAATTCTGCACCCGGAGGCATTCATCTGGGAGAACAAAGAGAGGGCTTCAAGAAACCGCCCATCTTCGACTAGCGCGGCAAGTAAAGTAGAGTAACTGACAGTATCGGGAGTTATTCCAGCTGAGCGCATCTCATCGAACAGTTGGCGGGCATCACGAAAAAGCCCGCCTCTTGCATAGACATGGATCATGGAATTGTAGGCAACGAGGTCAGGGACAATTCCAGAGCTACGGAGGCGGGAGAAGAGAGAAATTGCTTTGGAGTAGTCCCGGAGCTTGCGGGCGAGCTCGATTAGGTTGCAGTAAAGGACAAGGTCGGGTGAAACCCGGTCCGACCGCTCCATCTGGTCGAGCCAGGACAGCGCCGAGTCGAGGAGGCCGGCACGCGCGAGGTGGGTGATGAGAGTGGAGTAGGTGAAGCGGTCCGGGGAGATTCCATGGCGCCGTATTTCACCAACAAGGCCCGCGGCAAGCTGCCACTGCCGCGCGCGGAGGACGTTGCGGATCACAACGTTGTAGGGGAAGATGGAGGGGGAGTAGGAGGCGACGTCGAGCATCCAATCGAGCAGGGCGAGGGAGCGCTGCCAATCGGACTCTCGAGAGAGAAGGGAGGCCATGAAGCGGGCGGAGAGCTGCCTGTCCTTGTAGGGGGACATGACCTCGTGCAGCTCCGCCTCCGTTCTGGTCTGCCCAAGTGCTCGAAGCAGCTCCTCCATGTCTATGCTTCGGTCCCAGTACTGGTTCTTGCTCTGTTGTTGATGTTGTCGTTGGAGTTGTAATGGTTGCAAGTTGCCAGTGTAAACTCCAGGTTTTGGTTTTCTTTTCCATACGTCTTTCCTCAATGCTGCTACTACTGCAGCAGCAGCTGATGATGATGATGGATGTATCTTTGGGTTGGTAGAAGAGGGGAAATGGTTGTCAATTGTTGAAGGAATTGGAGAAGAAGAGAAGAAAGAACAGGGTAACCTTTCTACAAACATCTGACGCCCAAGTCGTCTGCACGCACTGTTCTTTCGTTTTTCAAAATTGGCTTCGTCTGGTTGAGACTTGAGAGTGGAGAGGACGAGAAGATACGCCTTACTGCAACTCGCCGACTCGACACAAAACTGTTGAGTCAAAACTCAGAGTTCAAAATTCAACTGGGTTCTGAATAACTCATGTCTGTTGAGATGTATCTAATGTCTAATAAATTAAAGAAATACTAATTGTCGATCTGTAAAATAAAAAATAATTCAATTAAATACTAATCACTTAATTTAAATAAATAAAATAAATACTCAGTTAGAATTTGCAATGGCTAAAAATGTTTCAGTATCCACAAATTAAACTTTTACGTCCTATATTTATATATTTAAGCCCAAGCCCATTAATGAACCTCACATTGTGATACTAACAAAGATTATTAATCTCAACAACATAATCAAATAAATCTAATTGAGATTATACAAAGTTTTTATGCCCAAAACATCATCCCCATGGAGATTCAACTTTCTCACCCCCTTGGGAATGGAGGGGTACATGACTGCACCCTCAATGGAAGTGTGTTGAAGGCCCAGTAAGTGTCCGATTTCATGCATTGCAACTGATTCCAAATCAATTGCATCTCGCCTCAGATCTGTGGCCCAATGTTCATCTGCATCAAAATGGCTGAGTCCACTAGCGGGTGCAAAAGAATGGGCCAGAACTCCACCTGGCCCATCAAATGAGACACCGTCCCCATGATCCAGTCTGAAGAAACCGATCGTAATGTCAGCAGTGCTCACATCTTGAACCTCCTCAAAAGTGAAATGGCTCACGCCGACCACCTTGCAAAAGATCTTAACCAAATGGGCCTTACATCAACTGGGCCTTTAGTGACGAAACCCATAACTGAGATGGCTCTTGTAGGGTGGCCAGCTCTGATTTCTTGAGAAGAAGGAAAAATGTGACACAGTATGGAATTTTGTCGGGCTGCGATCGCGCATCTTGCCCGCTCGCATCCAAGTGGTTCCTCTCAAGATATCGGCCACCCCACATCGGGGCATCATCATTTGGGCCACGGTTGGCCGGTCTAATTTTCCAGTGACATTGAGATGATAATTGAGTTGGTACGTGCGGACGGCGAACTCTAGTCGGTCGTCAAAATCATCGTCATGAACGGCATTCCGATCATGGTTGATTAGATATCCAAATCTCTCAAGATATTGTTTGAGCTCATGAAGACCTTTCACAGTACCTCCCTTTTGGGAACCCACCAATTGATGGAGGAAATTGAATGGTTGGTGTAGTTTGCTTCCTTCTGAACCCTCAGTCTCACTTGGGCTTGATACACCAGCCAGAAGAAACAAGACAAGGAGAAGAAAAATGTCTCCCATTGTTCTATTTCTTCTTTGGCAATTACAGAGAGAAGAAATTGGATATGGTATTTATATGTTCTTAAGAGTTTAGTAAGGTTTAAGGCAAATGGGCCTCTCTTTTTTTTCTTTTTTTAATCCATGTGACTTGTTGGTTTGGACCATGATATGGTCCAAGGAGCCCTTTTCTTTAGAATGGGCGTTGCAGTTGCCCTTAGATCAAGAAATGTCCCACCACATTGAGTTCTTGGGTGGTTTAACCACAATAAGGTTGTCTTAATTTCATGGTCAATTTTATTTCTTCCATGGCTCACACAATCTTTCTTAGAATCTTCTCTCTTAAATCTAAAGTTTATACAAGGAATCTTATGAAAATGCATAATTCTTCATGGGTTAGTTGGGTTTGACTTAAGACATTTTATATAATTATGGTAGCAACTTGCAAGTTGCAACAATGAATGTCTTATTCTACAATTAAAGTCTAAAATATCAAATTATTTTTATTTGAGAGAGATCTAATCTTGATTGAATTAGGCCCACTCTTGCATGATTCAATGTGCAACAAGCACTTATCAACTAAAAAGGTAACTTACCTGAATCAAACTTAACCTAATCACCCTAGTAAGGGAAATTAAGGGTCTTTCTATGGGCTTGGAGGTCTCTTTCAATCACATCAGTCGGTCTGCAAATGGCATGGCGGACTTTTTTTGCTAAAAACGGTGTTGAAGGGCAGTTTTTGGGTGTCTTTCATCTTCCGGAGGGGTGATTATTTTATTGTATTTCTTCTCTTTTTATTTTGATGCTTGCTCTTGGGCCTATCCCTCTTAGGCCCTCTTGTATTGTACTTTACCTTTTTCTTTTTTTTTTAATGAAATCTCTTCTTTACCGCTAAAAAAAAAAATCTTAACCTAATCATAATTGGATCAACTTAAAGTTAGACACTAGCATAAGCTAAAAAATTCTAGGTCTAGTTGGCGTTTCAAGTTAGAAATTTCTCTAGTGGTCTAGTTGGATTAAACTTGGGTCATAAAAGATGAATTATTGATGAGCTCGACTTTATTATTAGGTTAACCCAACTTTAGTAACCATTCAAAAGGATTAAATTTAACAACTTTATAATGTCAAGTTTGATTCAAGTAAGAAGTTTCCATTTCATGTATGAAATATGGATGGAACCTTGATTTTGAGAAGATGGCACCTTAATGCAAGAAGAGAAAGGAAGAATTTTCTTATTTGTGGGATTCAAATCCAATTTAAAGAGAAGTATCAATATTATACTTATTGAGGGTGACATTAACAATCTAATACATTCAAATATTTTACATTGTCTAATATTTAAAATCATCATTTAAATCGACCCATTTACTTTTCTACCCGTATTTGAAGATCCATTTTCTCTCAAAAGCTCATCGAATTAGTATCAAAGTATCTTGCTTTGCTACATTACTTGCTGGCTCAAATCAAGGAAAATGCATTTTCTTGATTTGTGTTTTCACAATCCTAGAAATTCTTTATAACTCTATTGATAACTTACTCATATAATTGTTCATAGATTAGAATATTGAATTTACTTTGATCCTGATTTCTAGATTTCGGCCAAAAACTTTAATATCAATTTATCACATAATTGTTAATAGATTTTTTTTTTTTAAAAAAAAAAAAGCCAAAGGCCCAACATGGCTGAAATATCAGTGAAATTTTTCCAACAATTAACCATTCGAATTTCGAATCTCAACAAAAATTGAAACTCAGAATTTAATTTTAACCACTAACACAAGAAAATAATACTCTCATAACAATTCATGAAATCCAAACCATGCAACTTTTTCTTCTTTTCAATGGGACATGAGAAAATGAGTACTTTTTTCATTTGAATGGGAACATGACAGTTCCTTATTTCATATAATAAAATCCTATCTGAAGGGTGTTTTTTTTTTTTAAATCTAAACATGAGAATAAGCCTCGGCCCTTTATTCGATTTTTCAGGGAAGATACTGAAATTTGCATGACCCATGACCTGAAACCAAACATAAATAAGAGGGTTAGTTGTTTTTTTTTTTTTTTTAAGGAAAAACTAAGATTCAAATATTTCAAAAAAAGAAAAAATCAGCATTTCAAATATTTTGCTATATATCACAAAATACCATGTTGGGTCCTTAGATATCCAACAAATTTCAACTGAAATTTTAGATTTCGACCGATATTTGTACGTCGGACCGACTCGGCCCGACATGGAGGATTAAGTAAGAGGTGGTGAGGGTTTTGGGTTTCTTACTTGGGTCAAGATCAGTGACATAGGCCGCACCATTGAAATAGCAAGATCCACCTTTGTGCTTGTAATTCTGCCAGTAGTCGTTGAAGGCATAGGAGGCATGGTCCTTTACAGTGTTGTGTAAATAGCAGGGCCCATGGCGTTGGATCGGTTTGCAATCAGCACCCCCTCTACCACAGGCCCAGTCCATAGCCATCTGCAGTTCTTCAGTAGATGCCTGTTCATCAGCTATGCACCACTGTGGATGCAGCTGCCCATCTACGATACCAACAAAAAGGAAAAATAATAATAGTAAATAAAAAGGAAAAAAAGAAAAATATATGTTCTATTTGGATGAGGATTCCATGGTTTATCATGTGTGGACCCCAGGCATGGGCCTGACCCATAAATATCAGCTCATATTTCAGTCGACATTTTGGTCTCTTGAGTCCTGTTTTTTAATTTTTCAAGAAAATACTTATTGTCAATATTCTAAAATTGCCTATTAATATACTTGTATTAGTAGAATTTAGCTTTGAATTTGACAAGAGTCAAATCGGGCTGGCATGCCTTCTCATTACTCTCTCCATCTTCTCTATTTTTCTTTTCTTGACAAAATGCAGTGGGTTCCACCTGATGATCGGCTTGATCTCTTCCACACACATTTAACTGTGCAGTAGTTGCATGGTGGGCAATGGGGATTGTTCAATGGATAGGATTTGATCCCCATCTGATGATGAGTTCTTGAATAGAACTGTCTTAAACGTCAAATTATCTTTCTTTTTTTTCGGATAACTCATGGTCGAAATTTCTTAGATTAGATAAAATGTTTTAGATTCAACTCTTCTCGAACTTATCTGATATATAAAGCTTATGCTTTATGGGTTTCGTGTATCCATAAGAATAGTCTCACCTCAAAAAAAAAACAAAAAAAAAAAATCATCTTAAATACCAATTCAGATTCAAGTTGAACCAAACAATTCAATTCGATTTCTAAACCATTATATCCCTCTCTTCTAAGCATAAAAAGATAAGCTAAGGATAAAAAACCAAATGGGTGGTCGTAGTTTTACCTGATCTTTGTGGAATCATCACAAGAAAGAAGAGAGCAAACAGAATCCTAAGCAGAACTGATGGCATTTTCATTGTTCCTTTGGCGTTCACCGGAGTTGTTAATTTACTAAGAGGCTCTCAGACCACACAGATATATAATGCTCAAGAAGTGTTCTTCACTTACTGCTGAAAGTGTTCTCTCCAAAAATGGCTGAAAGATTCTCCCTTTTGCACCTTTAATGCTGAAGCTATCCCTTTGTCTTTAGCTCATATCGATTGAGGAAAGAAAGAGAGAGAGACAGACTTGAATCTGCTCACGAGCAAATAAAAAAATTGATTAAGACGCATAAAATCATTTGTCATCATCTAAGTAGTTGAAATGTACATACGGATGCTCAATCACTTCTCAAAAAATTTAAAAATATATAAAAAAAGTATAAATTTATTTTTCAAAAAAAGGTCTGATATATAGAAGATTGGGTCATGGTCAGTCATTACTGAAATCTTCAACCCCCTTAGTTTAATCCAATGGGCTTCATGACATTATTTTGGATTTCTTAGCATGGGCTCCACATATAAAATGGGCTCATGAAACATGGGTGCACTTTGTGGAAGATCAAGGTACACTAGTTCCTCTTAAAATTGCTAAAACAAAAATGGCCACTAATTAAAGCTTCATGTTTTTTATAGATAAGAAAAATAGACATGTCTTTTACAAAGGAGGAGAGTCTCTCTTATTTCACAAGCATAGGTTCATATTAAGGGCAATAACCTTCACTACTATTGTCAATAGTGGTGGGCCAGATCTTAGAAAGATAAATGGCCCAACTTATTGATAACTCTAATTCGATTTGTGGAACACTTGATGATAATACAGTTGCATCAAATGGATGGTGGAGGTGCTGGCCTTAAATTATTAGCTATAGATTTCCTCGTATGATTATTTCTCTTCTTGTTTTGTTATAAATAAATGAGAAAATATTTAAGATAATAGTAGATATTGGCATTGCCAATACACCCACTTAAATGGGTCTAAATTGTCGTCGTCATCATCGAAATCATTTTATCTCATTTATTTTAGACTGATACATATAATTAAATTTAACAATTTGCTTGCATGAACCAACTACCTGTTTGACACTGAAGTGACTCAAATTAACATTTTTATATGAATGCAACAATTTATATTTATAACATTAATGCAAATAAGCCCTACCACAAGAAGACCATAGTCAAAATTCAAATAAACATGATATTCTAACCTTCAAATTTAGTTGAATGAACATAATCTAATCAAAGTAATTAACGGTGATGCTTTTCCAAATTTTTGAATAGTGACTCAAATCCACAATAATCTTATCCCTGATCAAAGGTGTGAGAACTTGAAGATCATTTTGGCCATGTCAAAAGTCAGTAAGGTTAGGGTATCAAACAAACTTCTTACTAAAGAAAGCCCCAAAGAAAGTAAATATTCTTCTATCCACATTTTTATTTTGTATCCATACGGGTTTCCTTTCTCTTTACAGAATGTATATTCTCTTCTTTTCTCTTTTTTGCAGAGGTTGAAAACTGAAACCCTAACTCTTATTTTCATAATTTCTTTAATCAACTACCCTAGATCCAGTACATCAATCACTGGCATGTGATTTGTGCTCTGGCCCATCCGTGGTGGGGGCTACTGGATGAATGGTCCGGATTGCAACATGTGATCGATGTAAAGACAGACTCACGTGATGCCACCAATGTAATTAATATTACATTAAACATCCATTTTTAATTGTTGATTGGAGAAAAGTTAGGATGCATGTGATGCCACAAAATGTAGAGAAAATGGTTTATGGGCCCCCACCATACAAGAAAAGCCCATAACAAACAACTTGTGTTGGAGCACTTTCTTGGAAAACAACAATATTCCACTTCACTGTTTGGATTTGGAATGTTTAAAAAGATGGGATCACATGCTTTAATGGGCTTCCTGAATGATTGATAGATGGTTGTGATTATCTTTAAGTGTAAAAAAATAATATTTTAATAAAAACTTAGTAGCCTATGGTCTAAAGTTTCAACTAAAAATATTCCAAAATCCAAAATTTTGTACAGTATTTATCAGCTTAAGATTAAATTAAAACTAGAGATCTTGAGTTTGACGCTTCCTAAAATTATATAATACATGAAGCTTCCTCGAGACTTTATCATAATACAGTCAAAAGTTCTATAACTCCACCTATTCATATCTTAAAGTTAAATTTCATTAGATGATTGGTACAGATGTAAAGCCTCTCTCATGCAAAAGTAAAAACCCCTAATCCTGCAGTCCTAAAGCTGTTGCAAATTTATAAACCTTGAACCCTCAGGGGAAAAAATCATAAAGCCAGAAGGTCAAAATACCAAAGTTTTGAGATTTGGCATGTCAAAAATGATATTTTAAGGGTGATGATGATATTAGAAAAAAATTAAAAGAGATGTACTGCAAATGTATTATTTCCACCAAAATATATATTACAATGTAGCTAAATTGAGCTTACAAAACCCTACTTAAAAATGTGGGAAGATAACAAGACTATTCTATTCATATATTACATCAAGAAGATAACTCAAAATCTAGGTACTGCAGATTTTAACCGTATACACCTAAAAAACTCTCCTCACCATCAATGTGGAATGATTTACATGAACTTTACAACCGACTTCAATAAGAACCATAGCCGGATCTGGTATGCAACTGGAGAAGTCCTGTTCTAAATTGCGGACGAAATTATACAACAAAATGCTATAACAGCTGATGAATGCCCATCATCTTTGCAAGAAAGTACATTGTCTACATTCCATGAGATGACCATGGGAGCCACTAACCAGTGTAGCAGCCCCACATCCCTGCAGAGAAACAGATTGTTAAAGTGACAAAATCTTGGTAGAGGTCTGATATCACACACAGATGTTTCCCTATACAATATAAGAAAATCAGTGACTCTAAGCATGCAAGTTCACTTCGATGAGATTCAACAACTGAAGTCATATAGCATTGCTAATCCTAAACGGAATAATCACATAAATAAAATGTCAACACAAGTTAGATGAGAATTAAATGACTTTTGACTATATGTTTTTTTGAAAGGTGACTTAGCACTATATGTTCATCATAACAATTGCACCTTGTCATTGCAAAGAGAACTTTTGGATTTTGGGAATCCAAGGAACGCCGCAAAAGACTTTTTTTGCCCCCGCCACCCCCCCAAAAAAAAAAAAACAGTAGAAGCTTAGTGCAGATTCTTGCCCTGAACAGGTAAACAAGTGTGGAGATGCAATTACTACCACTTACTCTCAATTCATACGAAATTTCTAACCTAAGCATCTAAGTGCTCCATTTCATTCCAAAATAGGGCACACCCATCATTAAAATTTGCAATTGCATCGCATTTTTATACTAAAATGCACCACCCACAAAGAAAATTTACAACCCTTTACAGTGCCTGACTAAATACAAACTTGGACTTCATATGCCAACTAACAAGTAACTCCATAGTACTGTAGGCAATTAAGTTTATTTTCTAATGTCAGTTACAGCCTTTTAATGTAGCTCAGATGAAAACTCAAATGAATCATGTCGACTTGTTGAGCTCTTGAGGCATTCTCCTTAAGTTTGCCCGATATGGAACTGTTTACTGTAGGTCTCTTGGTTATGGACAACTAGATGGCAGAATTCCATGATGAAGTTCCTTGGGTTGGTTCACAGACTGTCAATTAGATGGGGAAAAACTGTATCTGACCGATAGTAATAACTGTAAAAAAATTGCTTTAAAACTTGAATAGGTTAATTTAGTTGAGTAAAGATAAATCTATAGAGTGCACATTCGATGGCTTCTTTTCTCTCACCTCTTTTTCTTTTAAGTTTGACCTTTGTTTTATCTGTTTATGCTAAGCAAGTTCTCCAAAATTGCACAGATCACATGCTTGTGTTGTCATGGTTATGTACATGCACATCATTCTATAACAGACAGTAACCCCTTCTATTTGCATTGATTTCGAAGGAAAGGTAAAGATTAGAGAAGGCATTACCTTTAAGGAACCATATGTACCTGGTAAACATCAGACGCTGTGCTGTCTTCCAGCTGGAGCTCATAACTAACCCGACAGGATCATGCTTTCCCAGATGTTACCGATAACAAGGTCCACTGCTCAGCCAATGCAATGGATAGCTGCTACAACATCAGTTCTGCATATCAGACTCAAAGAAATGCGCCACAGCAGAGTAGAGTTGCTCTTCCTCAAATGGCTTTGAGACATAACCATCCATTCCATATCTCGCACATTCTTCATTCGTTGCCTGAATCACATCAGCCGTCATGGCTAGTATAGGTACATGCCAACAAGTTACATTCCTAGATATCTCTTTGGATGCTTGTCCGGATTTAATTTGCTCGTTGATGGCATCTTCAATGCAACGGATTTGTCTTGTTGCTTCAAACCTGCAAAATTGCAAAAAAAACTTTATGATAATAGATAGACATGTAGTTTGGAGATGAAAGATTGATAGACCATCCATCCAGTTCAGTACTTGAATGAATTTCATACTTTAAACAAATTAGCAAAAGAAAGAAAATAAGTGAAGTTACCATTCACCCAAAACATCAAAGATTCCTAACAAATACAAATTCAAAAGGCAACTCTTCACTTCCACTTGGGAAAAGGGAAAAAAAAGTTATCCATGAAAAATAAAATATTCTTTTCTCCACGCTTTCAAACTTTCCAAGAAAATAAAAAAGGGAAAAATAGAAAGATTTACCACCCCATGAGAACATCATAATTTCATCCATCACCTCTCTGAATGATTCATGAAATTAGATAGGTTATACTTCTAACTGGGATTTTTTATTAAAATTTAAAAGACCAATTGGGAAGATATCTTTTATAGCCATCTTGTTCAAGTAAAGACCTTTCCAACCAGCCTACAAGGGCCTTAGTGGGCCCTACATAGGAGTCCTCAAATTGTCATTCATCCCCATTTGATCCTGACTGTATATTGAGAGATCATTTCTACAGAATATAAAGAAGAAATAGCCATATATTAGATCCATCCTAACTCAAAACTTCACACACTGGAATCATTCATATTTTGATTACCCATCCATCTCAGGCATTTGAATATCCATGAAGCAAGCATCAAACTGATGGGGTGGCTGCAGCTTTGCCACAGCAGCCTTCCCACTGTCTGCGCATGTGACAACAGCACCATATTTCTTCAGTGCACCAGCCGCAACCCGGCGATTGACAATATTGTCATCCACAACCAAGATTTGCTTCCCACTCAGCAGACTCTGTAAGCTTGATGGTTGCCTTCTATTCTGGTGCTGCTTGTTTTCTAAACCAAAAGCCTGCTGTAAGCTTGCAGCCATCGTGCTTAACCGGAGGGGCTTCATTATTATGCTATCTACACATCCTGCAGACTTCAATTCATCAAGCTCAGTGGAGCTTATGGAGGTCACCAACAGAAATATCTTTGACAGATTATGTGGGGGGTTTGATCTCCCATTTTGCTTTAGTTCTTTCAGCAGACGCAGAAACTCGAGACCGGTCCCTTTACCCCAAGCTTCCTTGTCCACCAACACCAAATCCAAGGAGCCAGTTGCACTAAGCATGTGATATCAATAAAAGCATTAGTTGGTAATCAGAACCATTACAGGTGTGCAACAAAGGCAAAATAGAAACTATGGACACAAGATGCAATTTTTTCTTCTTTTTTTTGAGAGGCAACAATAAATTTTATTTTGAAAATGATGAAGATACGAAAAAACAGAAAAGAACCACAGTGATGAGAGGGCTATGAAATATTAGAAAACATCATATCAAGCAACATTAGCCCAACTCCCTCTTCACAATTTATGACACTACCATATCTATTGGGAATAGGATATGAAAAAGATGGAGCAAGGCAGTTTTAGATAAAATTTGAAGCACTAATGCATATGGGTAAACTAGGCAGGAAGAAGAAAAATAGGCATGTATCTATGATAGGAGAAGAAGAAAGAAAGAAGATAGGAAAAGGGCATGCCTTGATAATTTTATTAATCCATCGTGTGTTGTTTTTCACAATTACATTCATGCATATATATATATATATATATAAGAATCCTAAGCTAAATTTAGAAAGAAATCAAATCAAGAAACTAGAATCCTAATGGCTATGGGACACGGACTAAGGTGTCCATGCTAAACTAAGACACAAGAAAAAATGACATTACTAATAAAATAAAAAAATTGCTAAATATAAATAAAATAAAATAGAAAGGGGTCCACGTAAGCTTAGTGTCTTCGTGTCCTACATCAGTGTCCTTTCAAATAAATGATGAAACATCATTCTTTTTTAATGCTTCATCTGTATTAGCATATCTTTACAGCATATTCACAAGAAAGAATATCTGAAACCTACCAAAATATAGTGATCCTTAAGACACCAGTATACATGAGGAATGCATTCATCTCAATCCAAATTATTCTAATCATAGGCCTTACTGCAAACTAGGCATATACCACCCCGGCATTTCCTTTTCAAAGGAATGTATAACACCAAATTAATAAGCATAAAATAGAAAATTGTTCAATTGGTGGCTACCTGACAGACCGCTAAAATGAAATTTCAACAAACAAAATGCCCATTGAATGGAGATAAGGATAATCCAGTCAATTTAATTTTAAAGGATGACCTACCATAGTAGGGCTCACAATTTGGACTGAAGTACATCCATGCCATGTGTTGGACATATGCAACTCATGTTATTTCAATCCATAGCATAATAATTTATGTTAACACATACACTCATATATTTGCAAGAGTATCAACACTATCTTTTTAGATTCATGGTATTACTGCAAGTAGGCTAGAATACCCAGATTGATAAATGATCTCTACAGTGACATTGACATGTAAAAAATTGATATTATATGGGTCAAAGATAATTGTACAATATGACTTAACAATATTGTGTTAGGTTTGTTATCTTCTCTTCTAAATTCCTTAAAATTTTCTCTTGCTCCCATTGCACTGCATGGGACATCTCTTAAACAAGTTCTCTAAGAGTGCACTGAAATTACTCCAAACTTCTATTGGTTTCAATGTTTTGGCAAAGTGATGGGTATCTATTACATTACGCCAATGTGAAGCAATGATTACATTATAAATCACATTCATCTGGAATTCAACCCTGACCAATATCCAGGAATTCAGGGGAAGAAAAGCAACCTTGCCTAATAGAGGTTCCAGTTTCTACACTAACAGATACATAACAGAAAAAATAACCATCCACTGTCAAACAATTCAATCTGCTAATAATTTGGGCTACATGAACAAACACCAACATTTAGAGGAAGACAAATGTTAAGGAAATCAATAAACTAATAGATGGTGATGGAAAACATTAAAAAATAAAACATAGAAAACCTAATAGATCTTACCTTGAATTACATGCATTTGATATATATGAAAATGCACCTCTAGGACAGACAGCAATTTCTGTCTGTATTCCTAATCTTTGAAGATGATAGTTTGTGACCTCAGCACGAACATTCCGTCCATCAACAACCAATCCTTTCATTCCTCGAAAATCAGAAACCGTGATTTCAGACTGCTGCCACTTTGCATCCAGTGAATTCGCCTGGCCTCTCGTAAAGACAGCAGTAAATGCAAATGCACTACCAACTCCAGGTTCACTCACGAACCCAATCTCCCCTCGCATCAGATTAACCAAACACTTGCTGATACTCAAGCCTATGCCTGTTCCACCATAGGTTCTTGATGTGGAACTGTCAGCCTGCATGAAAGGCATAAAAATGCGACTCTGAGCTTCTTGAGGTATGCCCACACCTGTGTCTTCTACTGTCACCAGCAAGTTGATTTGCTCAGTTGTATCTAATGTATTTGCACCCAACATTTTAAAGCTCTCCCAACTCCGCCATCTGTCAACTGTCTGGTACCCACTTAATGTATTGTAGGTCTCATTCTTAGCTGATTCCAAAGGTCGTCTCAGCACTTCATCATTGGCATCCAACAAACCTTTCACTTCCTCTGCCAGATGCACTGAGACGAATATATGACCTTGTTCTGTGAACTGTAAATTTTCCCCATTTAACAATTGTTAGCAAAAATCAAATAGGCAAAGGAAAAATATCTGGAAGCTAAAAGATGATCAGTAAAAGGAAACACTTGAATCGGATCCTTGAATAGAGCTCATCTTTCAAAAACGTTACACCTTAAAAACTATAAGAATGCTCAGATGAAAAAGGAATGGATGTATTCAAAAGTGGCCATGTATAAAATTCAAAAAGTAAAAAACTGACTTAAGAGCAAAATGTCCAGATCTGACTCTACTTTGGGCATAATCAGATTTATTCGAAGACTCAATTGCATGAAGCAAATTTTGGCCCAGTATTAATGATGAGTGAGAAGGATATTTCTGTAAACTGAAGCAGCCATAGGTTAGGCACTCAACTGAACCCATTAATGAACCAACTAGCTAAGTGATGACAGGAGAGTCATTCTCAGTTCTGGACTATTTAACATCATCATCATGGATACAAATTTTAACATCTATTTAGGGTCAGCATTCTGATCTTTATCTAATATATTTGTTTAACTTTAGCAGTAAGAGTAACTGTTTTATTTTTAATTATTAGACTGTAATGGTTAAGATGTTAACTAGATAGTTGGTTTAATGATTTGAAATGTACATAAAATTTGTTTAAACCTGTGTTGCATGGACTCTTCAAGATGTGACACACCCAAGTGGGATACCTGCCATTGTGCCAACT
This sequence comes from Chimonanthus praecox, assembly GCA_022113865.1. NCBI lineage: Eukaryota > Viridiplantae > Streptophyta > Magnoliopsida > Laurales > Calycanthaceae > Chimonanthus > Chimonanthus praecox. Next base: position 61,959,173 of record CM039091.1, on the reverse strand, counting down.
ACACGCACCCAACCCATTCTTCATTGATTCTTCTAGTACTTTTTAACATTGTTTTCCAAGATGACTAAAATATTACCATGCCCTTTTTCTCTGAAACCAATTAAAATATTGATATGTTTTTTACTTGATTGTTTAGAGTAAAGCTAGTACATTATTTTATTTTATTTTTTGAATGGTTAGCTAGTACATTATTTATTATCAGTGCTACTTGACCTTGTTTCATTTTAAATAAATTTAAATTGACAAGTCCCCACGTCCCTTCTTTGGTTTGCCAACACAGGTACCCCACAGCCACATTAGACTCCGATACTGACACAGTCGCACCTGTACCTATGCAACTCAAGTTTAAACACATCGCATAGGTGCATGCCAAGAAAAAGACCAGTTGCACTTCTTCATTTCTCAACCAGCAATGGTCTAGGTGGACTAACATTTTAGTAAACTAAACTACGTCACCTGAGGATCCCATCACAGGAAGGGCTCTAATATCTTTTATCTCAAATTAGCTGAAGGAACCAAAATCACGGAGCAGTTCAGACCATAAGACCATCTAAAAGAAGAGACTTAATGATTTATGAAGCTTTGTCTCATCCATGATAAGGCCAACCAGACAGATGGTTTAAATCCACAAAAGGTGGGTTTTCATGTGCAGTTTATGGAAGTGAATTTGTCAAACATCAGTTGCTTCCTCTCTAATACAATCAGAGAGGCTTCATTATGGTACCATTCTCAAGTTTCAGTGATAAATCTGAATCTCCAAGTAAAAGAATTGGCATCAAAATAATAACATGACTAACCTTGATTGAATTCCCTACAAGGTTTGTAATAATCTGTCCGAAGCGTCCAGGGTCCCCAATGAGAACTTCTGGCACACAATTGGAGATATACACTGCCAGCTACTCTCACCCAAAAAATAAACAAATATGTGAGAAACAAGAGAAAAATAACATCAAGGCAAAGATGTCAAGAAACTAAGGTAGTACTGTGGTACATCAACTTTACCTCTATGCCTTTCTCCTGTGACTGGTCAGAAAAGTGAGATAAGACAGCATCCAAGATGGTCTGCAGATCAAAAGGGACAGCCTCAAGTTCAAGCCTGCCAGATTCTATCTTTGCCTGGTCAAGGACTTCATTTATCAGTTTTATTAGAGCCTTTCCACTAGCCTGGGCAGTCCCCGCAAAATCCTTTTGGGTTGCATCAAGATCTGTGTCCAGCAACATCTGCAACATACCTAGATAATGGAACAGAAGTTTATGGTTCCCTTCTAATTGACACTGAATCCGTTCCATCAAACAAGAAATAAACAAAGTTGCAACACATCTACCATCATGTGTTAATTTTGGTTGATCTTAGGGCAGTAAATGGATTGGAACCAATTAACACATCTGACACATCTCACGTATATTTAATCAGGTTTCATATTGGGCCACAAGCAAAGGATCCACACCAGGATCTGATCCTGTGCATAGAACTCACTGCCTCATGTGAGGCATTTACCATTTCAATTCTGGGATACATTCATTTGTCAATGTAATTTCCAACTGATAATTTTTGAGTGATTAGTTTACTACTTCTGCTGCTAATAGTATAAATTGTTTTGCAGCCTAAAATAAGTTATTTTTATGTTGCTGTTGTTGAGGAATTTTTCCATCTCTAATGTTAGTTAGCTTTGTTGGAGGAATAAAGAATCTGTTGACCACTTTTTTATCCATTGCACATTGTTTTGCCCATTTGGTATCATTTTTTTTCTTTTTTCCATTTTGCAGGCCATCTCCCCTAGACCCCTTCACCTCTAGCTCTCATTTATGGAAAATGGTCCTCTTGGCCATCATTTGGTTTGTATTGCTTGATCTGAATAGAAGAATTTTTGAAGATAAGGCATTTCTTATAGAAGCTGTGATTCAAAAAATCAAGCCAAACATCATTCAATGGGCTTTGCTTGTTGATTCTTTTAGTGGATTTCATGTCGCTCAGATTAATGGTAGCTGGAATGCCTTATTCTAATATTTTGTTGTTCTGTAGCTTTCCTTTTATCATTACTTTTCTTTTGCAGTTGAAACAGCTGCATATTGACTCTCGGCCAGCTCATAGCTGAGTCTTTCTCTATTACACACCTTTTTTTTTTTTTTTATCAAAATGAACATGAAAAAGGATCATAAAGACGAAAATGCACATGAAATCCTAGTTTTCAACTTGTGGCCTAATGAGTAGTATAAACTACTAGAAGGAAAATTCATCCAACAGATTGCCAGCTTTTGTAATCAGATGAATTGCTTGGATTGAACTTTAGATGTATACTACTGTAGAGTTAACGGTACATCACCAGTATAATGATGGTTTAGCTTGCAACAAACAAGGAAGTTACCCAAAATGAAGACAACACATTTATTACAAACAGGGTAATTGGCATGAAACTTCTCACGCACCTAAAACGCCATTCATCGGAGTCCGAATCTCATGAGAGACAGTCGCCAGAAACTACAAAAATTCCAACAAAAAGTCATTCAATTTCAAATAATAGGAAGCAAAATTGTTTCTATAAAAGAAGTATTCCACATCAGGGATTAGCAAGAATAGAATGGGTGCCATAGGTGAAAGGCATCCTTCATAAATATGAAAAAGATGTAATCCTCCATAGTCGAGTAAAAAACAGTTGTCCACATGATCTTGGTGCCAACTTCCAACATTTGATTGCGTCATCCTTGATGCACCTCAACTTGCAAGCAGACGTCATTTTTGGGGAAATAAATGGCTAAAGTTTCCAGACTAATTGGGATTCCACGGAAAATGGACCTGCATCTCATGGGTTTTAAATGCTTTTAGTAAAATGTGTGAGTCTAGATCCAATCTCACTTTTGTAGCAAATGGTATCTCCATTCTATGCAAAGAACGGGATGACTTGTCAACCGGTAACTCTTGGATTTATCAAATATTCCTCAATCATTATCTTTTCTACCATTGGTATGCTGAAAGCAAGGAGACAGCAGATCATAAATTAGCTCTCACTGTGGGTTTATATGCCATAAGTTCCGTCGAATTTGAATCTTTCAGCATAAGAACTACACATTTTTAATAGCATCTGCACATGCACACAAACACTTGGACCTTTTGCCTTTTGGGCAACAAAACCTAAAAATCATGACCCTCAACACTGATTTGGAACAGAAAAGGCAGAAAATAGACCAACCTTTCAAAAAAAAAAAAGGGCAGAAAATATACCATACTCAATTTAGTCTCATATTTCTGAATTGTTGCAAAACAAGGTTTTGAAATCCAGACTCACTATCATACTTCTAAGACCTGTAACAAGTTCACTTGCCAACATGACTCGGTTTTAGACTGTCACAGATGAATTCAATTTGAATTTTTTTAGGCACCATGAAATTATATATATATATATATATGGAAAATGTAAGAACTCGTAATTGAAGGGCTCAACATGTTTTAAGTATGATATGAATTTAAATGTTTAGAATGTGGAATCATCAGCGGCCACTTTTCCCCCTATGTAGGATGCTAAATGCTAAATACAAAATGCAAAATGAATATTACTCTTTACAGCTTCATTTTTTTGTTTTTATCAAAAAACAAAACTATAATGACTCCTTTAAATTAGTGTCTCTAACTTTTACTAGCAAAAATAAATAAATAAAAAGAAAGACCTGATTTTGGAGAAAAATTCATAATGTGCTTGATGCAAAAGATTATAAATCACCATTAAGGGTTTGATTAGAGCTGAAATCGGGTCGGGTCGGGTTTCTTAAAATCCAACCCGAGCTTTTGACCCGAAGTTTTCAACCCGACCCAACCCGAAAACTAACCCAACTCAACCTGAATTCTGACCCAACCCACCTTCTGAACCCATTTTAGCCTAATTTTAGCCGGGTCGGGCTGGGTTTGATCAGGTTGGGCCAGGTTAAATTGAAAATTCCTCAACCCGACCCAAATTTCTCAAATTTGGAGTTGGCATTTTGTGTTCTACTCATCCATTTTTTCCTTACCATAAATCATGTGTTTGTGAATTCCATTCTTCTTCATTTCTCCTCATTTGCAATTTGGAGAACACAAGTGAGTCCCATTCTGAGTTCTCATATTATTCTTCTTCTTCTTGTTGTTGTTATTTAGAAATTTGACATGATTTAAACCCCCAAGTTGTTGGATCAAACCTAGGGGTGAAACTCGGGTCGGGTTTTGACCCGACCCGAGAAATCATGCGTGTCGGTTCAGGTGAGTCGGTCAAAACCCGACCCGAGATTCACCCCTAGGTTTGATCCAACAACTCGAGGGTTCAAATCATGTCAAATTTCTAAATAACATGAAGAAGAATAGTAATATGAGAACTCAGAATGGGACTCACTTGTGTTCTCCAAATTGCAAATGAGGAGAAATGAAGAAGAATGGAATTCACAAACACACATGGTTTATGATAAGGAAAAAAATGGAAGAGTAGAACTCAAAATGCCAACCCCAAATTTGAGAAAATGGCACTAATAAAGATGATGACATATATTAGCCGAATTGGCTGGGTCATATCAGTAAAGTCTCGTGACTAAGTGCCGAGTCACCCATAGCTTTTCATTTTCAAGGGAGTCTAGCAATTTCTAAAGTCTTCTGTAGACTCAGGCTTGGCTGATTTTTAAACTCTACACAAAATGCGCAACAAAATGAATGATTATGTGTCAACAAAAGTTCTTTAAACCCCTTTCTGTTTGAGGTGCACTACTATATGCAACTTTCACATAATGAAATGCACAAGTTTTGATTGGTAAGGAGCACCTGAGATTTTGCTACATCAGCAGCTTCAGCTCGGACTTTCAGCTCCCTCATCTCACGATAGTCATCCTCAACCTTAGCAATACGGTTTAGAGCTGCATGAAATATATGTCCAACAAGCAGAAAAATCACTAGAACCCCCATTGACGTCGTTATTGCGGACCATGGTAAAGGAGGCTTCTGCTTAAATCTAAGACAAAAACAAGTATCATCAACTCAGTAAATTACTCCAACATTTAGCTTTCAAAAAAAAAAATCACTTTCGCATTTAGGAAGTCTTTGGGTGCAACCAAATTTGCAAATAGTTTGGACATTTGGCATAGAAATTGAAGATTACATTAGATGGGATGCTTTTTCCTGCCCTTTCTGCTCCAAATCAAGGCTGACATCATAGTTATGTTGGGTTTGGACTAAGTACCAAAAAGCAGAATCTCAATATCCACTTTACATAAACATTTTAAATGGCAACAGCCCTTTCTTCTTCTTTTTTCTTTTTTTTTTTTTTTTTTTGTCAGAGAGATAATTAACAAGCCATTTGGATAATATTAAGATCACTTGTTCCATGGTACACATCCAAACAAACATTAATGCAAAGTCCTAAAAAATCAATACCACTACCTGCACTGCATCTCATGCTTCCTGAATGGGTCCCCAAAATCAAGGTTGCTAATGTGCTGGAAACCTGTATCCGTGACCTCAGGGCCATACATATTGATAGATGCAGAAGAATTTGTTATATCAAATACATTCACAACAATTGTTTGTTTGCTGGCAAGCTGGTGAAGAAGTTTCTCCACCAAGGATGGAACATCGAAAGATGCTCCCAGATACCTGTACAAGAAAATGAGTGCCATGTTAGGTATTGAACATGACCCATTGAAGAAGCATTTCTGTTAACCATCCACGAAGAGTATTTGGATGTGTGTGAATGGAGGAACTTTCTATTGCTAACCATAAACCCCTACCCTGTGCATCAAACAAGTCCTGAATTTGATCACCATCGAAGTTCACATCTACCAATGGTTTCAAACAGAGAACTTTAAATGCTTTACCTACCAGTGATTTTGGTTCCTTAAATTCCACAAATATGATCATCTGATCAAGTTGGTTTCAGTCCATTGCTAATCCATGATTAGAACTTTCCATTCTCCACCCTTCCTTTAATCGGTGGTGACCCCAAGAGGGCCTTGCTTCCACCAAAATATTTATGAACTGTTTACAATAGAAAATTCCACTTTTAGGTGATAACTTGTAATGTGGTTTTCTGAACTCCATATTGCATTAAATGCACTGTGAAATGGACAGGGTATCCCACGGTTTCCCACACGCAAATTAAATAGAAAAAAATTAGGACAACATCCATTCTACCAAAATATCCAAAACCATTTGTGACTTGGGGCATATCCAGAGACACCATTTCCTTTAAAGTAAACAGAGGAATATGTGAGACAACTTACCCCTGGGTTGCTGCAATACGTTCCTCAAGTGAAGCATCTGTTGGAAGGTCAGGATTATACACAGCGAATGTCAGAACCACACCGAGTTGATTAGACTTCAAAAGTTTGAAAGGTGAAGTGAGGACTCCTTTCCCAGATGCTCTTGCTCGCAGGATATTTTCACGATCCTCCTATACATAGAGCAAGAACTGTAATTAGCTACCAAAAAGCTAAATTACATAAGTTGATTAAAAAACTTTCAAAATAAATAGAAACACTATGCAATTGTCTCAAGTGTGTCATGCTCAGTGTATATGTGAATGGGAGCAAGCAACAATGTACAGCACAAGTCAAGGGGCTCAATCATCAAGCAGGGGAAACATACACAAAGTAGATCAGATATCTATGTTTCTCCATACATATATGTTCCTACACACAATTCATTTTGTTTAATAAATGTTTAGCACACCTGAAAAGTAGATTAACCAATATTGAAAGGTTGCAAAAATCAAGTGAGCCACCTAACAGATAGTTTTGCTCTCTCATATGTCATGTTGGCAAGTCTGCCCATATGTACATGGGTCAAATGCACACGTCCAGATTGGGTCAGAAAACCTCAAAGAAAATATGTTCCTACCTTTCCTGACATCATATCAATGGATACAATATGAGAGACAGTATCTTGGGAGAAGACAACAGGTGCATATTCATCTTGAACAGGTGATGGGTCAAGCCTCTCTGGAATGTAGTCATCTTGAACCAGAGATTGGTCTTCCGTCTCCATTTTCTTTATCGTCCATCCATGTTGCTTTTCAAACTGCTCCCTCTCCGAATGCAGTACTTTCAAAGCATATGCAACGCCACTAGTCAGTGGCCTTTCAAATGCTGTTCTCTCTGTATACTCAGCAAATGTTTTCTGCATTGAAAGAGTATCCAAAATCAATATTGAAGAGATTACACTTCTTTAATAAGGTTACAAGATCTTTGACATTTAATCAGATAATCAAATGTTGTGGAGAGGATGATTAACATAGTGTAGAGGTTTGGATTGTTCGTGATTAGGTACTAAAATCAAATTGAATGGTTTTCTCCAAGTCTCTAAAATGGTTTTGAAGGCCACAAACATTACAAGTGCCGTAGCGAAGAAGGCTAGATACAGTGCTAGAATGAAGAGTGGAAGGATTACAAGAATAATGTACTATAAGGGGAGAACATTAAAGGTAAGATTTCATAGTTCATATAATATGTGAGTGCTAAAGAATATCATTGCCGTCAAGGTTAAGTGGAAAAATAGAATTCAAAAAGTCAATCCTAAAAAGATGGGGAAACGGCTTTGATGGTGAACACAGTGACAATGACGATGATGACAACATGGCATGAGCTTTTAATCCTTTTGAGTTCAACTTGAATGGCATCATTTATTTCCTGAGCAATCACATTGGGCACAAATCGATGCATGATAGGCATAGTGTACAAGAGGGACCTTTCAAAAGAAAAGTTCATGAGAGGAGGAAGTAGAGCAAGTAGGGGGTCACTTGGCCCGGTGAACATGGAGTGCACAAGCTAAAGGGGATTCAAATGAGACGGGGTCCAAGAACAATTTTGATAAATGGCAATCAGATTTGTTCTTGAATAAAGATGCATGGATTGATGTGGGGAGGCCCATAGTAGTAGAACAGGAATTGGTGGTAAAGAGGATGAGGAAATGAAATATTGGGATAAATGGCAAAGGATCCAGGAATAAAAAACTGAATCCTGAAAGTCTCACTGACAGCACTGAGTTAACTATTGCATCACCCTCTCATTCCTTATAAAGAGAATGGTAAAAGAGATTCCTTGGACGGGGAACTAAAGATATTAATTGGAAATTACCGACCTACACATATATTAAGCAAAATGCAACTATAGGAATAAAAGGAGCAACAATACCCCTATTATGGAAATAATAAACGTCCTGAGTTCAAGGGAAGACCTCCGGTGCATGTTTTATGGAGACCGTGAGAAAAATGTGGATCATTTGTTTGCCTTGTGCCCATTAGTGAGAATGCTTTGGAACTTCTTTGCGGGACTATTAGGGGTGTCATGGGTGTTAGGCACATCATGTAAAGTAGTGATTGGGAGTTGGACACTAGCACCTTTGAGGTCGAAACTGAGGAAAGCATGACACACCATCCCTAGGGTGGTCCTATGGTTAATTTGGAAAGAAAGGAATGCAAGGATTTTTTAAGGTAAGAATAAGGAAGTTAGGGAGATAGTGTCTAGCGCTATGGGGAGATTGTGTGTTTCACTTACGCCAAATAGAGAATTAAAGACTACAAATTGAAAAACATGTTCTTCTCGTGGGAAGGATGTATAAGAAGTGGTCCTAAGGTGGTTAGACCTAGGGAGATTTGGTCTCCTCCTCCAGCATGAACATTTAAATTTAACATAGATGGAGCTGCTTTTGGGAAACCGGACCCATCTTCTTTGATGTTCTTAGAATCGTTGTGGAGAGACTCAAACGAAACAAAATTCTTAGCTATAAGAAGGGCTTTGGTATTGCGGAGGACTGAGGGTCAAGAGGCTTATAATAGAAGGGGACTCAGCAAATGCGATAAAATGGGTTTAAGGGAAGAAAACAGCCGCCATGGAGATTGATGACAGTGGTGAGGGAAATTAAGAATCAATGCACAGGTCTTGGGGTGTCATTTCAGCAGGTTGGGAGAACAACTAACGATTACGCGAAGTTGGGTGTAAATGCTACATCAGTGGTGTCTGTCACCTATGATTCACCTTGTGGAGACTTATGGGGTGCTTTGTGGGTTTGATTGTTCATGTGGTTTTATGTATGCTTTGTTGTATTCAGTCTAAGTTTCTTAGGTCACTATCTTGTACTTAAACTATTCTTGTATCACCTTAATATATGTCTTGATTACCTTTCAAAAAAAACTAGGGATGTGAGTGGGCCACCAGGAGCAAGGGCATATACGATGGATTTGGAGCTTAAACGAAGTTGCATAACAGTCAAGGAAGCATTGGGTCAAGAAGAGAAAATGGAGATGGATGATGAATATGTTGATATCATTGTCATTAACTGTTAAGGCAAAAGAGAAGGTGAAAGGTAGAAGCAAGTGGTGCAGGAAGATGAGAAGGATCTGAACCAATAACTGCAAAGGCCAGCAGTCTCCGAAACAACTGCAAGTCCACTCAGATGGACCAACCAAAAAAAAAAAGGCAAATATATATATTGTGTTAATGGAATATTTGGTATCAAATTAAATTGGTAAAACTCGTTAAAATGCAAGTTGTCGTGTATAATATTCTAAAACATCTCGTCCTAGGCTAACCTGATAGACAGGGTTTGCGGCTAGTTCCATATAACCGTGGGATCAATCTCACCTCCAATATAGAATTGGATGACCTAATCAATATAGCTCTGGGCTGTAAACATCACAGCTTAAGGCTCTCCATATGAATGACTCATATTTCGTACAAATGTGGCACATGTAATGATCTAGAATCAATGGCAGTTTGATAGGACGATGAATAAAAATAAATAAAACAATTCTACAACTTTTTCATGTAGTTTTACAAACTTCTGTCATTCAATATTTCATATAATCAAGACAAGAGGTCGGAAAAGCCTAAAATTAGTAGAGCAAAAAGTAGAAGGATGGCGAAAAGTACCTGATCAATAGCAGTTGGGTGCTTCCCGTGGTGAAAAGTAGAGACCAGAATAGCCAATGCGTGAACATGGTTCATGCTCACATTGAACTGATCCTGCAACATCCTGGCCCGCTCATCACACATGTTGGCGAGCATCTCCTTCCTCCATGTGTTGATATTCTCATTAATGCTCCAAAATATCCACAAAGATAAAATCACCCCAGACAAGATCCATAAAACTAGAAGCTTCCTCATCCATCTCCCACCAACCTTAGAGCCCTGCAACTGCTGCTGGTTCAAGTTCATCCACAATCTGCCAGAAAGACCTGACAATTTACAGTTGACCACCGTAGCAACTATGATCCACCAACCAATCTTTAGCAGAACAATGAAAATCTTTTCTTGTGGCTGTTTGCAGTTTCTTGTTTCACTTGGTTGCAAGATATTATGGAATTCATCCTGCACATGACAAGAGTAAGGAGGTAGGATCAAAGTTCTCAACCTTTTCAACAGTGAAACTACATATATCTTAAAAATTCCACAAAACGACAAACATATCTTTATATTTGGATAAATTTCAAACCTATCTTATATTCTTGTGGCTAAAAGAAGCATCTATATAATATTCATATCAGTTTTAACTTTTAAAGCAAGGCTTTATATAATATTCATATAAGTTTTAACTTTTAAAGCAAGTCTTTATATAGACACATTTATGGACTTAAATATCAATACCGCAGCTCCAGATCAGCCTGACATGGAACAGTAGCAAATATTTGTGTCCAAGTAATATGAAACGTCGGAATGGACCCCCGCACGGGTAGCTCAGTTGGTCTAAGTTTCTAGGAATAGACTGGGGGTCTTGGGTTCGATTCCTCCCAGGCATACCTAATACACGAGGCTTGCGAGTGGTTTCGTGTATCCGTGGGATTAGTCTCACCTCCAATGTGGAGTGGGGATACCCATGTTATCCAAAAAAAAAATCAGAATGGTAATTTCACAGTTGGATGAAACAGTCTTTCATTGAGCCCTAATGGAGATGTTTAAAAATATCAACTTTTAAGATACTAGTCACCATTATTTGGCCTTATTTTGCGGGCAAGTCTTCCTTCTGATCTTAATGATAAGCCTCTAATCAAGAGTTAGGATCTTCCAAGGAGAAAGATTTTCAGGAATCTTTCAATTGTGACAGAATCAATCAACTGCTTGGATTACCAAGCCATGTATCCCATGTGTACGGATCCAAAAATGTGCAACATATAATGCTAGGAGATGCCCAATAACCACTGATATAATGAAACCAACTGGTCAAGATTTTACATACACATTAGGGGCCGCTGTGTTCTTAAAATGCCTATCGTTCTTGTCTTTTTGGTCATAATACAATGACATAGGTATATAACAAACCGACCACTCATGAACTACATGTCTCAAAAAGCAAGTGCAGTTCAAGTGGCAACAAATACGCAATTAAAGAGAATACTCCAAGCTGGTCTTTGTAACCCAAACTTGGGTATGTACTCGTGATGAAAATTGTAAGAATATAGGATCACAAAATGTAATGTGGCAAGTTGTTTGTTATGTGATCCTTCAGAAAGACCCAGTTGTCAATATGCAACAAGACAAATAATTAAACTGTACCCACACGAAAAAATTGTTAGGCCAATATAAAGATCATGATGCTGGTGCTGTGGATCTTGTAAGCCTCACCCAGCTCTAACACAGGTACACAGTAACTAGCATGTGCCTAGGAGCACCACAAACCGAGGCACCCAGTTTCATATGCTTCAGTTTTATACTTGCTATTCTTATATTATGTAGCTAACCACTCAGGCTTGAGATTCATATGTTCTTTCTGTGAATTGCTTCTTTTAATTCCTTGTTGCAATTCACTTGTTTCTGTCAATGTTCTTCTCCTCCTCCTCCTCCTCTTTTCTATTCCACCCATTTCCATGTTGAACTAAAGTTATTGTGTTTCTTCTTCTATTTCCTTGTCGCACCGACTTGTTTTTCCTCTTGAATTATACTAAGCCATTTCTATAAATATTATGTTATTCTTCTATACATATAGCCCACAAATTGTCTGTTTGGAATTGCATGGATCTGGATATCTCAGTTCATATATCATTTAGTATAAGTACAGAGTGCAACATTAATTTAGCGTGATACAAGTTTAAGATCTGGAAATCTCTTTGTAAAAGAAATTGCTTTTGGAATGGCTCAGACGAGCCATGAACCATTCAAAAAGCTACCAATCATGACTTTTTGTGGATTATGTGCCATGCATGCATCATCCCCACTCCATTCCCACCATTCAGCTACCAAAGAGGCTCTTTCAGAAGTCCAAAATAGGAGATGAAATGAAAGAGAGTGCAATCAAGAGACTGGGAGTATACCTTCTCCAACTTCTGATCGATGGGTATAGTACAAGGAACAATATGTCTACAATCATCAAGAAAGGATTGGCTTCGCCTCTCGTGAACATATTCCTGGACTGGACACTGGTCTTTTGAAGGATAATCCACACTATCACTTGATGAGCTTCTGAATGTAGATTTCTCCATACAATCTAAAAACACTTCCTGCCAGAAATTAGTAACGAATGCATCAGTGCCAATCATGACAAATAGCTGAGCAATAAGATGACAACATTGCTAGCATTCCAACTTCACTCGAATTTCATGGTGAGGACACGCCTCAGCAAGTTGGTTTTCATTGCTTCAAGGAGATAGAACTTTTTTTTTCCTTTTTAAAATTTTCTCAGGTTATATATGCTCTAGCCACTTTGAGGCCCAGGAAATTCTTTCTTCTCAAAACTACAGGATCAGCAAGGAGAATGTGGCCTAACATATAAACAGTGGAGTAAAAACTCACAAACTGTTCCAATTCAAACCACACTTCATTTATGTTTCCATTTCCTATTGTGTTAGCCTCAGAATAACGACAAGGAGGACAAATCCATTCATACAGTGGAACAACCAACCTACTATGGTCACTAGCTACGAGCATCCCTGCTAGAAGTCATGCATAACATTGCCTTAAAGCTAAGCAAAATTCTACATCCACAACAATTAAAGGAGGGGGGAATATCTGCATCTTCTGCACATTTGTACATAGACTAATAAAGTGAAATAGAGGGGGAGAGAAGGGGGGCGGGGGCGGGGGCGGGGGCGGGCGGGGCAGCAGAACGTGGTTTTAAACCTCTCAATATCAATTCGATCAGAGAACGATTTCAAAAGACACTTGATTCATTTCAATGCATGGAAAAATGTACTTTCTTGGAAAACGACAATTTTTTAACTTTAACATGGAAATAGAATAGGATTAACCACTTTTGGTAAAAGATTGGCTATTTAACAAGAAATCACTCTCGTTTTCAAACATCCAAACTGAAAGCCTAAATATACTTCTCCATTTTCATCATAGACAAACAAGACAGCAAAAAGAAGCCAGCTCATTAGCTCAATATGTCAAACAAAATGCTAGTTCCTTCTTCATTTATGAATCAAAATCATGTACAGACCCGAGCGAGAGAGAGAGCTCTAATGATTCACCACATACCCAATTCTTTCTCTATGTTGATTGTTTAAGTCCACTTCTCAATTCAAACCAAAAATGTGAAAAGACCAAAGCTACTTATTACCCATTCAGCATTCCTCCTTAATTCATGACATACTTTCTGCAATCCAATTTACCATATTAGGAATGAAAACAAAATTTAAGATCTTCCACTCTACAAAGTTTTCTCCTCTATTAAAAAAATACTTCGTTCCAAGAGGAGAAAAATAGTGTAATCAGCTAATCTACAGCCACAGTGCTAAAAAATTACTTCTAATCAGATCTACGCAACCAAAGTCTCAAGCAATCAATCAGAGAACCAAAAGTTTTACAGTAGCATTAGCATAAAAGTTTGAAGAAACAATACCTGATCTGATTTTGAAAATAGAGAGGCCAAGGTAAAGGCATGATCCTTGCTGACATTAAACTGTTCTTGCAAGATCCGAGCTTTCTTCTCCCACCCATCTGAAAATTTCTCCTTCCTACTTGAAAAGCTACCTTCTTTCGAGTCATGAAAAATCCAAATAGAAACATAAATACCACTAAAAACCCACAGAACAAGAAGTATTTTTCTCCACCTCGCTCTAAGTCTGCCATTAAAACCAGACAATTTGCAATTTGAAGCCATCCTAACCAAGACCCACCGGCATATCCTCAAGAAGAGCCTTGGGAGCTTGAGAAAGATGGTGGCAGCAACGGCCGAAAAACTCATCAACATCAAACGTTTCACAAAAAACAGTAGATAAAACCAAGTTGGATGGGACCCAGTTGGTTTTTCTGCAATCCAATATATAATCATGCACCAGAAGTGAAAAAAATAACCGTCTTTTTCGAGTTCCCTTCTTCTTCTCCTTCTCCTCTCTCTTTCTTCAGCAAAATCTAGTGAAAATACTCATCAAAATCTCAGCTTTTAGAAAGGGAGAAAAAAAATCAAGGAGGAAGACAAATTGCAGCAAACCCAGTTAGATTTTCTTCCACCAGACTGGAATAAACTGAAAAGGGAAAGTATTTCATGCTCCTTGAGTGGCTTTGTGTTCTCTCCTCTGTTCAGCTCCTCCAGTGAAAATGCTCATCAAAATCTCATCTTTTGGAATAAGAGAAGAAAGAATGGAGATACAAATTCAACGAAGGAGATAAATTGCAGCAAACCCAGTTAGGTTTCTTCAAGAAGACTAGATTATACAGAAAAGATTGAGTCTTTTCGCCTCCTTAAGTGGCTTTCTGTTCTCTCCTCCGCTCCTGCTTTCTCCCTTCCGAGAAACTAAAATACACTCATCAATATCACAGCTTTTCAAAGACCCAGTTGAGAAATCTAGAAACCAGATCAGATACAAGAAACCCAGTTGGTTTTTTCTGCTCTCTGGGCTGAATCACTGGTCAGAAGTTGAGACAGAAACATCCCTCTCTCTCTCTCTCCTCACTTTCTCCTGATTCCTCTGTTGGTGTGTTTGTTCTCTGTTTATTTTTTTTCTTTTTTCTCCTTTTTCACGTTCTATAATTCTATCTACCATCTCTCCCTCCATCTTTCACTCGCACCTTTTTTTTATTTTTCTTCTTTCTAGTTGCAGGTTGGCATGGAGCGTTTGTTTTGAGGCTGGCCACATCATTATCTCATCATCAAGTGGGGAAGGGTGGTGAGGATAAAGAAAAAAGAAACAAACAATAGCTAGTGAGAAAATCAATGAAAATGAAAATGATTTTCTTCATTTCTCCATTTATTTTCTTCTTCCTTGTGCTGTGGGAGCACTAAAGTGAAGTGACTCAACAACTTCCTCCACATGGGAAAAGCAACTTAAGACTGTTTCCACGAGCAACAGTTGATGGATCCCACAAAAGGAGGCAGAGAAGACACATGAAACAGTACCAATTTCTGTTATCCACATGAATCAGTACCAATTTTTGTTATAATAACGATGGTCGAAGCTTATCATAATTAGAGTTTTAAATCTCACTATATGAGTGTATCGTTATATTGTTGATGTACACAATACGGTTCTTTAAACGAAGTTTTTCATTAGAATATAGAAAAATAGATATATTAGCTGACTCAATCATGTTGGTGTATTGATTAATATATTACTGGAAAAGAAATTCTTTATATGCATAGGCTGATATTATATTATAATTAAAAATTGGGATGTGATGATAAATGTATATTAGATGTAAAAATAAAAATAAGAAAAATACCATAATTCCTTTCTCTGTTTGAAAAAACCTTTTGTAAGCCCCTTGCATGATGTAATAAGTCCTTTCTCTGTCTAAGAAATTACAGCGAAATTAAATACTTATTCATTTTAATATTTAATATCTAAGCTATTTCAAAAATATTAATCAATATTTTGACTCATATAATATCTTCACCATAACTCATTTTAGGGGATATATAAGTACGTCTAGGTGGTGGGGTCAGTGGGACCATGGGCCTTCCAGTTCCTCACTGGGGCCCGTATGCTATGTATAGGTGTGTATTTAGAAATTAAAAAGAAATATATATTGTTAAACCCTCAAAAAATTATAATTTTTTTATTACGTCTCCCACAATTTAAAAACTATATTTCTAAAATCACTGGTGCCCAATTCTTCGGCACCAAATCCTATCTCATCCTCTCTTTATCCACTCTCGTTCAAACTAAAGTGATTTTATTTATTTTATTTTCTTTGGCATATGATTGATATGTTACATAGTAATTTTTGCAGAAAACATTGGTAATTATAAAATGAATATATAATGGTTATTGAAACCAGGTCGTTCAATGTACGACATTTTATATATTAATAACATAATATATTTATATTAATTGCATAATGTTAACAATTTGTGTGATGTGATGACGAAATGATGTGTTAATGGGGATTGATGTTTAAAACTTTAATGGAATTTCTTTTGTCAAAAAAATTATTTAACCAATCAAATTGTGTTTGCAAACTAAACCCATGACTCAAGCCCGATGGAAAAAAGTAAAAAAAAAAAAAGTTTGAGTTGACCCTGGGTATAAATCTCGGCCAATATGCATAGTATCGATTAGAGAAAAAAATTATCCGATTTATTTAAAAAAAAAAAAACAAATATCAGTTGTAAGCCCGGTCGATATATCTGCCGATATTTATATTTTATACTTTTTTAAAACAGCCTTTTTATTTTTTTAAATGATTTTAATATAATTTTGAAGAGAGAGAAAAAAATCGGTTGAGATATCGGCCGATACGATATCTCGGCCGAAAATTCGGGTCTACCAAATTTTCGACCTTCAAGTTGACTCGTCTCATGGGCTCAAACTTTGGTCCAAAATCTTTGGTTCAAATTAGAAACTCAGTCAGGCCCTATCCTAGTACATAACAGCTTGAGTTTAGCTCAAAGTCTAAAATTTAGCTACAATTTATAAAATATATAATTTATTTAATATAAATTTTATATTATACAGAGTATACAAAAGAAATTTTATTTTAAGTCTAATAAAGACTAAGTGTGGGTAAGCCTGTGTACACGTTTTACGCTTGAATGGGGATCGGGTCTAACATTTACAATTCGGCTGGGTCTTGAGTTTGAGTAATTGTTTTCATCATGACTAATAAAAAATGCCTTCTTGGAAAAATTGAAAAGCATATATTGGAGATTTGATTAAATGAATGTTAAATGCATTTATGAAATAAGTTAGTTTAACCAAGTTTTAAAGAGTTGACTTATCCATCGACCCATTTATCAAATGGCTGACCTATTCAAATTCACACTTAATTAAAATATGTTATTAAACATGTTCATCCAACTTAAAATGGCTCATTTATCAAATGACATGGCCCAACGTGAATGATCTTAAATGAGACAAATCTAATTCAGGTACACATTCTTACACTGGAGAATTTTTTCATCTCATGTGCGAATTCAAACTTATTTATTTTGAAATTTCAGTTTTACCCTTTAAAAAAAAAATGAAAGGGTAAAATGGGAATTTAAAAAAAGTTGAATTTCCGTGTGAGAATGTTTACTCTTTTATCCATGGCCAAAATAAGGTCATCAATCCTCCCACTGGCCCTTTGTGTATATAGACATGGGTTTTACCGTGATGTCTATTTTGCCCTTTCATTTACCGTACAAAAAATGTAAAACAATAGAAATATCATAAATCGGCTCATTAATTGGATCCCTTACTAGTTTTTAGTGAGCCAATTTACTGTTCACGAGTGATTCAGGTAGTCGATTTTACTGTTCACAAATAATTCAGAGAGTCGATTTTACTGTTCACAAGTGATCCGGTGAGCCGATTTTACTCTTGGTATGTCATTTTCAAACATTCCTAGTGTTTTACATTTTTTATACAGCAAGTGAAGGGCAAGATGAGCATCAAGGTAAAATTTGTGTCTATATACACAAAATGTTCGTGAGATGATCACTCACCCCAAAATAACTCAATTATGACGAGTAAACTTAACTGAGTCGCCTTATGAAAGTTAAGATAGGAGACATACTTATCATTTATTAAATGATGTAATTACTCTAATATTTATCAATCTTGATCTATTTATTAAATATAATAAATTTTATTGCTAGTGACAAATAAAAATATTTTAAAAAAAATAGAAAGTAGATTTTTATCAAACTTTTTCAGAAACAAAGTTTCATAGAAATTTTTATCTTAAATTTTATTTTCTAAGAAATCAAAAAATGTCCCTGTGCGGGAAGAACTAGACAATGAAAGAAAAAATAGAGAGGAGAGAGGCGAGAGAGAGTAGTACATTAATTTTCTACTCACGGGACTACTGAGTACTGACCATACCCATTTCTTCACAAATTTTTTCTCACATTCTTTGTGTGGGGATGAAAGGGACGGCTCCATTGGCTTTTCGAGAGAGATGAAAAGGGAATCACCACAGTAAAAAGGTGAAACAGAGATTGGAGTAAATGGGAAAAGAAATAAAAAGTGAAATCGCCACTCCATCGTGGATGATTAACATGTTTAAGTTTGATGATTTTTTACCTTGGTGGCTTGGTCAAGTGTTATTCTCAAAATACAATTTTTGATTGATAGTAAATTAGATGAATGAAATAACAAATGCTTAAAGAAGAAGCTACAAAGTTTTTCATGTGTCTTTCATTTGATCTATTTATAGTTTCAATAATTTCACAAAATCTAAAAATATACTAATATGTATATTTTTACATTTAAATTTTTAGAAATATATTAAATAACATCATTTCTTTATCGTCAAATTTATTAACATTATCATCATGTTAAAGTCTTCATTTTTGTTCACCTCACATTCCAAATTCCTCGTCACCAATCATAAATTTTCAACTAATTAAAAATTATACAATTTCATTTCTACCTGGCTGTCTTTATCAATATTGGCACAACAACTTGGGCTCTCCATTCATTGGAGAAACATTAGCCGATAAGGAACTAAAGTCTGAAAGAAAACGATGTAAAACAATCAATTTTTTCTTATAACTTATACACTGCAATAATGAGAAATGAGTGAAGTTTGGCACAACACTCTCTATCTTCTGTCATTTCAAACATTGATAGCAACCTTGTGCAAGTAGAAAACAAGACTCGATAATGATGCGCCCAAAAAAAATCCACTTAAAATAATATATATTTATGTATTTATTTATTTTAGTTCATTTTTTTATGATACTTGTCCCAATCAATCTTTTGTAGTGCGGTTGACATACAAGACAAGTAAATTAATCTAAATTAAGCCATGGACAAATAAACAATATTATGTGAATAAATATTGTGATGCAACCATAATAATTTGATGCCAAGGATAATGTAAAGTCCCTCATTCAAATAAATGATTAGATTTCTTATCATTTCTATTTTATTTAAAAAATATTCTGATATGATCAATTAATAATTTTTTTAAAAAAAAAATTTACGTAAATAAGAGTCCACACAACACATTAGTGATTGACATGTCGTGTCATATCATGAGTCCATGCCTTTTTTTCTTGTACTGTGAGTTGCATTAAAATGGGATAGGTCCTTTTGTTAAGACTTAAGAGGTTCCACTCTTCTTTCTTTCATCTATTGAGTTTAAAACTTACACATGACTCAGTAAGTTTATATGATTTTTAGTTTTTTACCATGAGACTGAATAGTAAAATCTGAGTTCCTTTGCCGAGATTATAATACTTCGATTAGTTTTCAATTATATTAAGTCTATAGTCACATTTGAAAGAATGATGCATTGATTTTAGACTCTTTTGATTTATCTATATATTTATCATCTTTAATGTCAAATTTTTAATATCTTTAGTTTTTTAATGATCTGATTAGTATTTCATTCAAAAGAAAGGATGAGAGCCCAAAATATTTACCGAGGAAGACAACTTGTCTTCTAGACTTGGTTTAACACTATCTATTTTTCCATAAACTAACTCGAATGCTTTATCTAAAGCAGCTTCAAGATTTTTGAATTATTGATAGAAAACATTCAGTCCATTTCTAAGAATAGAAATAGAACTTTCTTTGGCCTTGTAAAGCCGGTTCTAATTATAACTATGGAGTAATCCTGACTGAAGATAAGCAATCTTATCTGCAAGGATACTTCCGACTTGGTAAAGATTCACGAATTCGAGTTTTCTTTAACTCTTGCAAGAAAGAGAGGAGATAAAAATGTGAAGCCCCCAAGCTAAGAGTAAATCACTGTATCATCAATCAATTTTCCTATACATCATGTATCTTTATATACGTTTCCATTTTTGTTTATTTATATTTACTTTATTTTCTACAATATAATTTATGTATACAATATTTATTGAGTAGTGATCCTTTTACGGATATTTTGTGTAATCTGACATGGATTTTACCGTATTCTCTATTTTGCTCTTTGAATCGGCTCGTCAAACCCTTTGTATCGACTTGTCGCCTTTCCATTGCGGTATAAATCGGCTCGCCGGATCACTAATCGGCTCACTGAAATTCATTTAAGTGAAACTGTTTTTTTATAGAGAACAACAAATCAGATCACTGTCTGGCTCACTGTTTTTTTTTTTAAATGCTTTCGTACGATAGTGAAAGGATAAAATGGACAACATTCTAAATCCCGTATATCGTTACACAAAATACATATACGAGGATCGCTACCTTATTTATAGTTTGCTAATATGATATTGTTGGTGTAATAGAACATAATATAAATTAATGGAAATTGATAAAGACACCGATGTTATTTATAACAAAAAATATTAGAGTAATTATTTTGCACAATTGTCTTCACCTGAGTAGTAAAAAAAGATATTATTCTGTATCTTTTTATCAAAATCACTAATGTTGATATTTCGGCCGATAAATTTATCTCTCCTCCTTTTTGTTGTAAATATCGGTATTAATTTTTTTCTAAATTAAAAAATATAAAAAATCAAAAAATAAACTGTTCTTTAAAAAAAAAATTTGAAAACGTAAATATCGGTCGATATCTGGGCCAATATCGGCTGATATTTCGACTCGGACCCATCATCGTTTTGATTTTTTTTTTTAAATACCGATATAAATCATCTCGGCTGATATCAGACCGATATATATCGCCAATATATCGACCGAGAAATAAGTTGTACAGCCTATACAATACGTATCAGTCGATATTAATCGACACTTAAAAATCGATATATATCGGCCGATACATTTCGTATCGACCGATATCTGTACCCCTGCTCATGCCATCTAACTGCTGTAATTTTCAATGTCAATTATGTGTTCTTGACCTTCCTCGTAGGAAATAAAACTACATTTTTTTCCTTTATTATTTTTCTAAAAATCACTCTTCCTCTTTTCTCAATATATATATATATATATATATATATATGGGTGTAGTTTAATTAGTGGTATCATATGGTTTCTCACATGAGTGTACTTTAACCGGTTACTTTCCATTTTAGAAAGTGAGAGATTGCGAGTTCGAGCCACCATGGCCTAACCCTGGTGTGCCCTAAAGATAGTGGGCTCATCCCGCAGTTTTCACATGGGGGTTACTCAACTGCTTGCCTTTCGCCTCAAGAAGTCGGAGGTTGCGTGTTCGAATTTTCATGACCTAATCTGTATGTTAGAATAGTCAACTCACTCACAAAAGTTTCATGCTCGATATTTTAAAATTTCCAATATGTAAATTTAAAAAATAAAAAATATTATACATATATATATATATATATTTTTTTATTTATTTATTTTATTTCTATTTTGTCGCCTTGTTTGGTGTTTCTTCCTTGTTTTTGACTCGAGAGAGTTCATCGTATGGCGTGCAACAAAGGTGATGAGTGGGTCCCAACGACAGCTTAGCTCCGACACCTCCTATCGCCTTTTCACTGCTTCCCCCGGCGAGACCGATAACCAACTGGTGACCACCACGTGGCTTATCTGTGGGTCCCAACCACCCCGTTTAGTTATCAAACTTGTACGGCGCCTGAGCGCAAGCCGACAAGTCCTGCTCCACGACAAGTTCGCAATATCAAATGACGTTTTTACCACGACATTGGGAAATGCGATGGCGAGATGGACTGAAGATTACATGGGTAGTTTCGGAAATAGACAGTTTTCTTTTATTGTCATCCCTACTTACTTTCGCCAGCTGAGTTGACCTGGTACAAATCACCTAAAGATCTCATAATGACGGATATACCCCTGCTTTCTAGACGTTTATTGTCGGTGGATATCTGACTTTCGCTTTAAGCCTAGGGTTATTTATGACATTTTACTTATCACGTCTTCCTTCGAAGTTCTGACGGAGAGAACGAGTTTTCGCCTTCGTCTTGGACAATTAGACGAGTAGTGAATTAGTGATAGCATTTTTGTATAATAAAAAATATTAATTAAATTAATTATTATTATTATTTTTAAAAATTTATCTATGGAAAACTGCAGAATACCCACTGAAAAATCCCATGAGTGGACCCCTTCATAAAACTCCTATGGGTGGACCCCTTTTCCTATAATACATCAAGTTAGATTATAGAGATTCGAACCCATAACCTCCCACTTTCTGAATCCCTTAAGACTTAATCTTAGTATATTGTAGATAATGAACTCATCTTTAGAAGTTTTACGCTCGATATTTTACCTTTTTCTATATGTAAATTCAAAAAAAAAAAAATAGAATATAGAAAGATTGTTGTGAAGATGAGGAATTCAATTTTTAAATTACATTTTCCACTTTGACTGAGTGCTTTTAAATTGAGAAAGTACTAATTGGTAATTAAGAGTTTTTTAATGTTATTTTGACAGTAGCTTTTGTCTGTAATTGGTATTACATTATTGTAATGTGTCCTTTTCAAGACTTCAACGTACAAATATTCCCATTTTACATTAAAATGTTGTTTATTGATCCTCAACACTCAGTACAAAGTCAAATATCATGACTTAAATATTTAAAGGACCACTTGATTTTTAATAAGTTTGAGAATATATTGCTTGTCCAAGAAGTGAAATCCATTATTTTAGATTTGATCATTGATGAAAGTTGGGCAGAGCTATGAATGTTGTGGTTAACTTCATTAAAGCTTTTATTTTATTGAATTTCTTTATGAGAAATGTATTAATTAAAGGGTTTTATAATTGTAGTTAAACTGTAAATATCATTGTTATTATTATTGAAAATCATTTTTAAATAGTTAAAGAATGATATTTGATGAAGGTGAAGGCAACTTTCTGCAAAAGTCATTGGAGAAACAAACGTGGAACTGCATTGAGATCACTCTTTTGAGTAACATGCCCAGAGATTCATCAATGTTTGTGGAGAATCTGATTCCAACAACGCCATGATTTCAAACTCATAAAAAGATTTTTTTAAAAATAAAATATAAGAAATCAATAAATTGGTGGTCGAGAACCTCTGAAATCAATGAGTTGATAATAAGAGAATTATCAATTACTTCTCACTTTTTAAGCATTGAAGTTGAGAATCAAATATTTGCTGCCTATGAAATGTGAGCTCAAATGTAGAATTTAAAGCATGTAAATTTGAAAGCGGAAGGTGTCAAGTTTGAGTATTCATGATCTCACTTGGTGTACTTTAAAAATAATGGATATTAATTGTGAGGGTTTTACATTGGATTTTCTATATTTTTGTAATTGTAAAATCAAAAAAAAAAAAAAAAAGCTAGAAGGTATAATATAAACTCAGTTTCCAATTTTGGTAGAAAATGAAATTTTGAGCCCTTAGTGGGTCAAAGATTTTGCATTATTATTTGGGCCATTTTGATAATTTTTGACAGATTTTTTTTGAAATTTTCCTTACAAATAAATTTTGGTCAAAATTCTAAAATTTGAGACCATTTCAACCCTTGTAGAGATTTGGGTTCTTGTAAAGAGACCTAATGTCTTAGAAAATTGACGTATCGTCCTTAAGGGTGCAACATGGGTGGGTTGGCTGAATTTTGGGCCTATGTCGGTCTAGGCCAGAGTTAACTCCAGTTAGTCTAACTCAGGGGTAGAAAAATCGGCCAGGCGATATCCCGGCCGATATATCGGTCGAACATTTTTTCTCTCCTGCCTTTTTTTTTTAAGAGAAAAAAAATTTCTAAAAAAATTACAGTAAATGCAGATAATTATGAGCTTATTGAATATGTAATTTTTTCATAAAATATCGGACATTTATATCTTCTAATATATTTTTGAAGTTACGATAGCAAGAAATTATATAAATAGTAATGAAGTGGTGAAAATTACAAGGAAAAGGATATAAATGAGGAAAATTTGTAAAAATAATTTCATAATTTATTTTCTTAGTCAATGAGTGTTATTTTAAGTTATGAAATTATAGAAATAAAAATAAATAAATAATAAAATGATTGAAAATTACATAATAATGTAGAAAAATATTAGAAAATGAAACTAATGGGGTCCTAATTACTTGAACTGATAACCACACAAATGTCATACATTTTTAATTATAATAAAAAATAACAACAAATAGTTAATAATGAAATAATTACAAAAAGAAAGAAAATAAAAGGAAAAAATTGCATTCCTGTAAAAGACGTTAGTATACATCAGGGGTTTAAAGATCGGTATCGGCCGATATATCAGCCGATACGATATGTCGACCGATATATCGTTATTGGCCGATATATACGCCGATATTTTTCTCTTTCCTCGTCTTTTTTTAAATATCGACCGATATCGGCCGATATTGTGAATATCGGCCGATACGATATGATATCGGCCGATATTCACACCTCTAAAATCGATATATATATATCGCCTGGTATACATTAAATAACAACAAATAAAAAAAATTCATATATTATTTTATCGGTTTTACCATTTTCTAACATTTATATATCATAGTCCATAGATAATAAGGAAATAATTACAAAAAGAAAGAAAATAAAAGGAAAAAAATTCATCCCTGTAAAAGAAGTTAGTATACAGTAAATAACAGCAAATAAGAAAATTTCATTTATTATTTTATAGGTTTTACCATTTACTAACATTTATATGTCATAATCCATAGTTAATAATGAAATAATTACAAAAAGAAAGAAAATAAAAGGAAAAAATTGCATCCCTGTAAAAGACGTTAGTATGCATTAAATAACAGTAAATAAAAAAAATTTCATGTATTATTTTATAGGTTTTACCATTTTCTAACATTTATATGTCATAGTCCATAAATAATATTGAAATAATTACAAAAAGAAAGTAAATAAAAGGAAAAAATTCATCCCTGTAAAAGACGTTAGTATACATTAAATAACAGCAAATAAAAAATTTTCATGTCTTATTTTATAGGTTTTACCATTTTCTAACATTTATATGTCATAGTCCATAAATAATAATGAAATAATTACAAAAAGAAAGAAAATAAAAGGAAAAAATTACATCCCTGTAAAAGAAGTTAGTATACAGTAAATAACAGCAAATAAAAAAATTTCATATATTATTTTATAGGTTTTACCATTTACTAACATTTATATGTCATAATCCATAGTTAATGATGAAATAATTAAAATAAAGAGTAAGTAAATGTAAAAAATGTTGTTGTAAATTTTGACATGTTAGTAACAGTAACTAAGAGCAAATGAAAATTTTTTATCTATTATTTTATAGGTATTATCATTTTCTAACTTTTTTTTTTCATTTATGCTATTTTATGTTGAAATAGTTAACAAAAAGGAATAAATAAATGGAAAAAAAAAGTAACTAACAAAGTACATAAAAAATAACTACAGATACATTCAGATGGAAAAAAATTATAATACCTATATAAAGCTTTTATTTACTACATATCTTATTTAACTTCAAGCATTTTTTAACTTTTTATAACACTTTTATGTCATTTTTGGCTAAAAAAATTAAAATAAAATACAGATAAATCGAAATAAATTACAAAACTTACAAGATCAGTAGATCTATAAATGAAGAAACCTTTGAACGGCCTGGATCGTTCGGTTTCAAATAAATCCGGGTCGTTTAGAACTTAGTTAAATCAAGTAATGAAGAGTGAATTTTTTTTTGGAAGATAAATAGTAAAATCCGGTTTTCTCCTTGAAAATAAGGTGTGAAATTTGAGATGTAGGTGAATGGTATTTATAGAAAAACATTGGACCGGGTCGATTTTTCAGATTTAAAAAAATAATAAAATATTCACGCATGCCGGACCAGCCGAATCCTGCAGTCCGCTGTACACAGAGATGTGACGGGGAGAAATTGGTTGACAGGTGAGATCTCTTCCGAGATCTCGCCCAATATATCGGATATGATATATCGCACGATATATCGGCAAAATATCGCAGGACCTGAGTTGGACCCAGACCCGAGTTTTACTGTTTTTTGGGGAAAAAACGGCCGTTCCGGCCCAGATTCGGCCGAGATTTGGACAGATATATCGGTCATCTCGGCCGCTATTTATTATAAAAAAAGCAAAAAACCAAAATTTTAAAATTCGGCCGATATGATGACCGGTAATTCGGTCAAAAAATCGGTCATATCGGCCGAATTTTTTTTTGTACGGCCAATACTATACGTATCGGTCGCTGAAAATCCGAATTATATCGGCCGATACGCACAGTATCGGCCGATATTTTGACTCCTGACTCTAACCTGAGCCCAACCTGAATTGTATTTCTTGGGCTCAGCCTGATTCAGGCTCAAAATATATATGGGGTTTCATTGCGCTTAAAATGGAATTTATTTTGTATTATTCCATAAAATAGTATATATTACATAAAAAATAGATTTATTTAATTAAATGTAATTAGATTTTATCAAATAAGCTCAAATTTAAGCTCATGGGCTTGGCTTCCATTTCCTCGGCCCGATAGATTCAAAATCTAATTCCGGCCTGATACTTTGGGCCGAAAATGACACTGATCTAAGCCCTGATCAACCAAACCTGGGCAAAAGTCCAAATGAACAATGGTTGTCCATCATCTAGAAATGGCCCAGCAAATCAACAATTTAGATCATCAATCAAGGGCCCCACTTGAGAAAGAAAGAAAAAAGTATGATCTTCTATGACAAAATCCAAATCATAATGCATTAGGAACTTATAAAGCCTCCCAACATATATAATCAAGGCAAGAGGATTTTGCACTTTAGAAGTTGGGTCTCCCAAGACATTCTTTTGTTGAGAATATCATGTGACAAAGGTGGTGGCATATGGGTTTTGTGCACTTTCTATATAATAGAGATATCTTTTTTGTTTTCAAATAAAAAGGGACAATCAAAGTAGTGGAAGGACAACAATTATACTCACTTTCTCCAAGTGCTGTTGATATTTTCAATTAAAAGTTCCAATGGAACACTGCCCTAGTGATTGGATTTTAGTTTAATATTTAGGGATGAGATTCTTAAAGATTTGGAACTCTCAAAACCAAATCTCACACTTTTCTTATGACATAAATCAATATTTTAAATTGCATTTGATACAAATCATATATTATGAATATGACTAATCCTAACGGGTTGGTCTCACACTCAAGAAATTTGTCTCATGTAGTGGGGTTTTGAGTTTGATTTATGCTCACCTCAATGGGTTATTTCTCGTAGACTTAATCAGTGTGTGTGGATTGAGAGATTTAAACATATTTATAGAATTAGTCTCATTTTTAATGTGGGGTGAGAATACCCATATTTTTCAAAAAAACCAATATATTGATTAGATTGTTTATAGGCTCAAACTCGGCTTGAAACCACCTCGAATCTATTGCAAATGTACCGATTTAGACATGAACACTTGGGCTTAGGATTTTATTGTCAAGCTTTTTAGCCAATGGTCCAACTATATATTTATAAATAAATATATAATAATTACATTTATTATTATATTGTGTTCCATATATAATGTAATGTCCTCTCTAACAGTATGAAATCATCTCATTGAAATTTGGAGTTCCGTCTTTATCTTAGTTTTATACTTTATTCAATTGAATAGTGAAATGGGATATTGAAGTAGACTTTGGATTAATTTTGTCTTAATATATTAATCTACAAATGGTCTTTAATGACTGACCTCAGAATTTTCATTTATTTAAATAGGGTCGAGTAAGATTTTAGCCTTAAAAAGTCTGATAGATTGCAGGAGACTCGAGCTTGAATAGAGAGAAGCTTGTTTTGAACTTGGCCTTGAGCAGCCTTATGTATCAGGCCGATATCCTGACAAATCTAAGTCGATATGCATTGGAGGAGTATTAAAGATTCGGCACCTAATTTTTCTTTTATTTTTTGAAAAATAAAACAACTTAACCAAAATAATTCGATACACATTTTCATGTGGGAGAATTTTTTCATCTCAGAATTCATTTTTTTTAAATTCCATTTTTTCCTTCTAACAAACACATAAAGTGGAAGGGTAAATGGATTTGGAAGGGTAAAATGGGTATTTAAAAAAAAAATGAATTTCGCGGTGAGATAAAAAGATTCTTCCGTGTGAGAATGTTTATCCAAATAATTATGCATTACTTTATGGACAAATATATTGAGAGAACTTGTCTCTATCTCAATAATTTTTTAAATTTCTGATTCTAAATCCATCAGTCCAAATTTGCCTCAGAAAGTGATTGAGATTTGGATACAACTACATCCCTAAAGAACATTCTTGCTGTCTTGTTTTTTTTTTTTTTTTTAATTTGGGTGGAGTTGAGAGTTGAGACCAGTCAGATCGACCCACAAAAGGAAATTTTAGATACCCACTTTTATTTTTCAAATATTTTTATAATAATATTGAGTTAGTGGGAAGAAACCATGTGCTCAATTTTTCTGCAATGATTGGGAGATGAGACCATGGGCCCCACAAAGCAAGCTTGAGTTTTCTTAATGGGCTTTTTTGGAGAGTCCAGGGCTTAAAAGCCTGGATTGTTTGACACTGCATGTAAAACGACGAGACTCACCTTATGAGTGTGTTTAAAAGGTACGCTACTCATAAAAATTAAAGTCCATGTGATTTGAAGAGCCATGATTTTCAAAGATCTAACGAGCAAAAGTTAAAAAGGGTCAATTTTAGATATATTTTTAATCTAACAGTGATTCAAGTTAGAATAGATTTAATGAGTAGAGATTCGATTCGTGAGTAGATGAGTACAAAGGAGAAAATATGTTTTGCAACTAAGGTAGATCTTACATTAGGATCTCAATCACATGAATTGGGACCATATAGAACTTGCCTTAGTCATGATTTTATTTATCTCCTCTTTTAATTCCATAAAGACAATCTTTAATATTGGATGCACCCCTTCATCATCCACCCCCCCTAAATACTTGATAAATGGCTATTACCTATGTAGAATTTTAGTATGCATTTGGATGCAGAGACATGAGATTGTAAAAATGGAAGTTTTCACATTTCAAATCATGAAAAACGCAATCATTGTATGGGAATTACTTATTCTACCGTGACAAGAAAATTATCTATTTCATCTGATCAAAATAATTTTGGGATAAGTCCATGGCAACCTTTATTGGCCGATATCTCGAATCTGGACTGACACGATACGTATCAGCCGAGATCTGTTTTCCTATTTATAGAGAAATGTAGATTTAAATTTGTCTCTTCTCATTCTCCTTTCTCCCATAAGCTTTCCATTTCAACGGATCCTGTACTTGTATA
The DNA here is from genome assembly GCA_022113865.1 of Chimonanthus praecox. Classification (NCBI taxonomy): domain Eukaryota; kingdom Viridiplantae; phylum Streptophyta; class Magnoliopsida; order Laurales; family Calycanthaceae; genus Chimonanthus; species Chimonanthus praecox. The sequence goes on along the minus strand of CM039091.1, from coordinate 61,929,719 downwards.
GACGTAAAGAATTCTCCAGTTGTGTATTCCCAACAACAATCTAATTTCTCTGAAACAAAGGTGTTTCACATCTAAATGCAGCCTACGGTTCTGATTACTTCACATGCAAATGCAGCCTAAGTTCAGTATGATTAGGCCCGTCCAATGTCCAAATGTTGGGTTGAGCCTGATAAAAGGCCTGGTCCATTTAATTCAAAATGGGCCAAACTTCAATACATGTGAGGCCATCACTGAGTGAAATTTCTCAATTTCAAGTGTCATGGCTTTTCACGAATGTAACAGAGCAAGTGAATTGATATCAAAGCATGGATATGAAAATGAAAAGGACCCTACTTTCATCATCATCATAAGCTAATTTCCATCTGTAATAATCTATCCCCTTGATTGTAACAAATCAAAATCTTAATTTTTTTTTCTTTTCCTTGTTGAGATGACGGCTTTCGGTAGAGAAATGCTTAGACTAATGGGTTCCAGGTATTCCTCTCAGTGGATCGCTTTTCAGGTGGTCATGAGCTATCTTCTGGGCCGGCCTTAATTTGTTGGGCCTGAATAAGCCAGACTGACATCTGTTGGTCAAAAAAATTGATGTGTAGCTAAAGCCCAAGAAAAGAATAATGCGCCAGACTAGGGTTTGGGTCAGTTGTTCAACAGGTGAACATACTTAAACTTGCATGACACAGAAGCCATCTACAATCAGACCCAAAGATCATGTGTAAGATGAATGAAAAAGCCATGTCAGCACAGGCCCAGCCCTATGTCTCGTTGCTATTTCAAACTTCAAACTTCAAAGAACTTTGTTATTAGGCCCGTAACTATTATTTATGAAAAATTACATCAATGTGTTTGCTTGCTCGAATCCTTTGAGGATTGCGTTTGAGAATCAATAATTCTTCACCAATTGCTTAAATTGGGTATGTTTGGTTTGAAGAATCTTTAAAAAACGTATTTTCTAAGTTGGTGATTTCTTTTTACCTCCCATATGCAGAAAGGCTTTCTTAAAGCTGTTTTCCATGTTGCAGTGCCGTCCATTACCACTGATAGATAAATGAGCCATTGGGCCTCAGATATAATAAACTAATTTCATTAGCTGTAAACACTTGGGCGAACACCATTATTTGTATACCATGGTGTGAAAATGACGAAAGTCCACTTCGATTAATTTGAGAAATCAATGACTTCATAAAACACTTGAGAAACTTCATTTTAATGGCTAGCTTTTGAGAGTGAGTTCTACCTAAATCATGTTATCAAATCATGTTTTTATATTATAGTAAACAGGGTCCACAAGTGCAGCTGCAAGTGAGCGTTTTTTAAAGTGAATTCTACTTCAAGAATATAGTACATGCTGAGATGGGTACAAAGTTCGCTTCTCAACAGTAGTACATGACAGGTTTAGATTAAGAAGAAGACCCAAAACCATACAACCTCATGACTAACCTACCCTCCAACAAACGACCACTAAAATCTGCATTGATTCGAAAAGAAATAGGTAACAAACAACCAGATGATGAAGATATCCAATGGTGGGAAATGGAGTTCCTCTGTCGACAACGCGCAAATTGTAGAACCTAATGTATGCTTGAGCTCTTTAATCTGGTGCCATGGAATAAACAGTCATCTGGTTTGATCGTGAACAGAACAACTTTCCTCTTCCAACAACTCCATGGCCTCCCATTCCTTCTCCACCCCCACCGGTCTCTTCTAATGGATACAACAAGACGGAAACTTCACCAACCTTAAATGGGTCTGATTGGGCTTCTCCTCTTGAGGTCTCCTTCACACACAACAGATCAAATGGGAGCCTCATTAGTGCTGGCACTGGGGTGGGGTACTTTTTTGTGCAGATTTTCTTGTGTGTAAGCCTCTGGCTATTATTTTAATGGTGGGCTTGATCTCCACTGGGTTAGGTTGATTTTCAAAGAACAGCAAAAGACATCCGAACTCCAGAATGTTTAAAATCATAGATGGAAGAATTATTTTCTGTACCCATTTGCCAATCTCTAATCAAATCATGGAAGAGCAAAAAAATGAAGTTAATAATTTGATAAGAGATGGTTGCTGTTAACCTTTCCAACGATCTTCAACGACGAATAGAAGACGGTGGACCAGCTACTTCTTGATGAAGAAGCGACATGGAGTGAGCATATGGATTCTAATGATCAGATAATGGCTCACAATCTTGAGAATAGAATGGAGGATTAATCTAATCTCTATTTTTAATTTATTGTTAAGCAGATTAATGAACAAACCCCATCTTTTTTTGCCAGCTCCGTAAAACAACGAACCACGTCGTCCTTAGTACAAAAGAAAAGATTCCTCCATACGACTGCATTATCATCTAATACACGTAGGATATCTTTTTCATATGCATATGTGTACAAAATTACTTTTACACGTGTCTCAAATGTTGTAAGATTATTATTGGCGAATGTAAAGGTATCCTTTATCTCCAATTGTCTATATAAAGAGCTTCTCGATCTTGTAAATGATATGAGAGCCTCGAGTGTCTTGTAGAAATTAGAGTCTTAAGTATGAGAAAAAGATCAGAGTTCGTAGTCTTGTAAGTGTTTGCTACGAGTTACTGTTGGTAAGTGAACCTTTCATGTTCTAATCATATATTGATATTTTCTTAGACTACTTAGGTATTACCGTTGTTGTCATTAGTTGACATTGTTAGGACCTCGACTTTTAGTCTAATAGGTGAAGTGATCCAGTCCTTTATAAACCTTTAAATCTCCCTCTACATTTTCAACGTGGGATTCGTTGAAAGCAGCTCCAACAATCTCTCCCTCGAATGAGGCCCTCCAGCGGAAAGATCGACGCCGGCCATCCCGTTCGCCTGAGGGATCTCCTGAGTCCACATGAGGTAATCTGAGACATGTCTTTAATACCACTTGTTAAAACGTGAGCTTTCAGTCTAAAAGACTAACTTTTTAGGTGGCAAGTCTTTTATAAACCTCTATATCTCCTTTTACACTTTCAATGTGAGACTCATTTAAAGCAACTCCAACTAGCATCATTGGTGCCCAAGAGGGTCTTAGGTACCACTTTTTAGCCTAGAATTATAGAAAATAAATCTATTCCTTGTATGAGAAAGGAAGAAGATATGGTCATATCATGCAGGTCGAAGATAGTAATTCTGACACTATATTTTTAGTAAGAATGTTAAATCAAACAACGGATAAAGAAGGCTTACTACTCTTGCCTACGAGAAAATAGGATCATATGAATTAACACATCATTTCATATAGTGACGCAGTACATATGATTGAATTGAGCTGCATTTGAGTAATCTGGGATTATATGTTTCAAGATCTACACTACAAGAATAGATCATGATCATCTTGTTCTTAGTACAGATAAAGAATTCCTTTCAAATCCAGTACACCATTTCCAAAGATTTTTTATAACTCAATGACAATGTAACATCAATTTTGTTGGCTTATTTGCGTTCAAAAGCAAGAAAGCTCTCTCATTTATCATCGTTTCTACTTAAACCCAACTTTGCTCCATCGTGCGAAGACCCCAAACAAGTCTGTTAGAGCAGCAGTAGTTCCCTCGAAATGGGAGGCAGGTAATAAGATAATGACGATCTTCAACGAGTTCTATTCCAAAACAAAGGCATTCCTGAAAAAGGTTGTAAATTAGAGATGTGAAGTAATAAGCTGCAACAATGATAGTGATTCAATACTTGGGCAGATTAAGAGTGGTATACAAATGCTTGAATCTTCAAAGGGTGAATGTGGCAGGCGCATCATATGGGAATGAATGGACCCTGCCTGCATGGATGGTCTAGTTGAGCCTCCTTAGTCCATGTATTCCACCATTTTGGAACATTAGTGCACCCAATTGCAACAAAGGTTGGGATGAAACAAATATACAAGTACAGTAATCAATGCATTACAGTCAATTCCAAATGGTGACAGCTCTCTCCACAACCATTTACGCACAGCCGTGCATGTGGATGTGATCTACAGCACAACTATCCCATCCAAACTATGCAACAAGAAGAACCAACCTGTCTCTAATAAAAAAATCGGTATGCTCCCTATCAACTTGGATCACGTGTAAATTGAATCTGGATCGCCGAAACAGTTTTATTTCAACCGTCCATCAACTCAATGCACCATTGACACTTGACAAACAGTAAAGCCCTGGTATTTAGCCAGTGCAGATGGAGAGGCAGCGAAAATTTTGAGACACAGCATATGCAAAGTTGGCTAACCTAGGGAATGTCCAGGTTCTCGGACATGGCATACATATTGAAGGACAATGGATTTTAATGACTGGTTTTGGTGGAGTTGAAATATGAACATGTCAATGATCAGTCAGACCTGAAATAACAGCAGCCCTTAATTCATACATAACTGGGCATCAGTCGGTCCTAAATCATACAGAACAGAGAACCACATATCCATATCTTTTCAAGGCACTGATCCACGAGGGTGGTGATCATTTGGCAACCCTTCTGACTTTGGAGGCATGTTGTACACATTCTTCAGTAAGTCCTCAATCTTGTGCAGCATCAGCATCTGCGAGGAGCCCCCAACACCGCTGCTTCCCTGTGAGACCCTTGAGCTCTCTTGAAGCTTTATCTTCTCAAACAAGTACTGCTTCTCGGCCTCAGCCTCGTTTAACCGAAGCTTAAGATACCTGCTGGCATATTCCTCTTCTGATTTCTCCGTCTTGGCAAGAGCAATCCTCTGAAGCCTGTCAGCCTCTCGCCTGGCTTCATTGGCCTTGAGCTGGAACATGTCAGCCTCAGCCTGCTTAAGCCTCACAATGCTCTCAAGCTCATCAATCTGTTTCTTCTTTCTCTGCCTCTCCCTCTGCAGCTCAGTCACCTCCCGGGTCTTATCTTCCAGTTCACGTTCACAGACCTCAAGCGAGAGCCGGGCTTTCTTAAACATGCGCAGCTTTTCTTCAGCCACCATCTCCATCTTTTTCATAGCCTCCTGCACTACTTCCACAATCCGGCCGCATGCTTCCCGTGGAGCTATCAACCGCCCACTTTCTTCAGATTCAGAGTTCTTTGTGGGTTCCAGCTCTAGCTCTGCATGAGTTTCGATGAAAGGCATCAGGAATTAACATAGCCAAGTGAAATGCTTATTTTTCTATTTGGTGATTAAGTATTCCCATTAAAAAAGAGTAGGACAAGGACAAACTCATGGTTAGATATTAAGTGAAATCTAGCCACCATAAAATGGCAATAATTCTTTGAAGGAGACAAGTAATTGCATATATAGATGCTACCTATTAAGATAAATGCATGATTTGATGCATCTCACATATAAGGAACATTTGAATGAGAAACAGACCCACCCAGCCATTCCTCTATGATTAGACTTGTCAGGGAAACCACCAAGCTACATTCAGTGCAAACACTAGTTTTTATTTTTTTCTTCCTATCCAATGCCTCCGCTTTTTACATGTATGGCACATCTAATTAGATGTAGAGACCAGTCCAATTTAAAATTAGCACTTCCAGATTAAACAAATATATGAGAAATTGTCATCATTGTCAAAGCCATTTTTGAAACATTGTTTTCTACGGACCAACTGCATGTTCACTGTCAAAATAACTCAAATTTGTAGCCTTCATGGTTGCAACAGTGACTCACCGAGCACTTGTACACACACACACACACACACACACACACATATATATATATATAGAGAGAGAGAGAGAGAGAGAGAGAGATTTGCTTTATACAATAGAAAAAACAGCACCATCTTGTAATACCCCTTTTATTTATTTATATCACAGATCCTTAGAAAGTTTTCTCAGGAAGACATCAATTATTTTCTTAAAAAAATTGGCCTCTTCTCAGAATATAATAGGGGTAATCTAAATAACGATATTGATACTAACGACAGATCTAATGTGTTGTATCATAACAATAATAGAAATACTTAGCCAGTAAATCTAATCAAGGAAAAGAGTCAACCTTGTTAAAATACTCCTTACTAACATGGACTCATAACTTAGAAATAACATTAATAAAATAATCAACTAATAAATTATGGCTGCAATCTCTTGATGAGTTTGCAAGTGGCCCACAACCAGAGATATGGCCTCATCACTTGGACAGGTCTTTTCAGATTTTTCTGATGGGTCCACTGAGCCTGAGTTCTTTTGGGTTTTAAATGGATTGCCCCTGCACCATTGACAGCATTTTGAAAAATCATGTGATAATATATTACTATCAGGATCAAGTTTGTCCATTTTCTTGAAAAACAATTGCTTTTTTTGGCTGGAAATGGTAACTTCAATTACAAAAGGAGGGCATACACAGAAATGCACAGACAGGTTATGAAAACTGAAAAAAGCTACACCCATAAGGAGAGAATACAATAGAACCACAAAGAATGACACCTTGATAACAGGCCTAGGCCAAAACTGGTGCAAGATTTTTAGAATATCTAAAATCAATTGCAAAGCCAATTTCTTTCCTTCATTACGATTCCCAGTAACAAAAAACATCAGCATAGTAACCTACTTTCACCGTGCGGATCCCATGAATTCAAGGAAGCAACTTTTAGCATCAACAGCAAGACAAAAAGAATGTCATTGTTATATAACAGATTAACAGTCGGTAATCGAACCTTCTAGCTTATGCTTGCCCTACCTCGTGTTTTCATTAGCAAAGTTTTGGAATGTTCTATAGCAATTGGCCATCCACACTTCTGGACATATTGAATACAGTTGACAGTATATTTTTACCTTGGAATAACAGCATCAATGCACTGCAAGCCGTAGACTCTTGAACTCCAGTCTTTAGTTTCTCCTTGAGATCCTCACACTTCCGATAAAGTTTTCTCCCCTTAGGATCCTCACTTCCATGGAATATTCTACTAACAAAATCGAGTTCTCTAATCAGTGCATCCCGGTCCCACCCTGGTGCACAGTGTTGAAACACATCCTTAACCCACCCCAACAACTCTGAAGTCCTGTTGCAAGCTTGGCACCTAAAAAGCATCTCAGCAGGACCAGTTCCATTCTTGGAACTCAGGCCCATTCCAATTTGCCCACCACGAATTGCACAGTCTGTGTGGGTCCAATGGGAACACAAATCACATCCTATCCAGCGGCATGTATTCACTTCAAAGTCAAACTTACTACAAATCACACACATGCAAAGGTTGCAGAAACCATTCCTATTAGTGCATACATCACAACTACAATCATCAGCGGGGAGAGGGTTTTGACATGCTATGTTTCTGCACCTCTTATACAGAAATATCTCAATGAGACAGGTCTGAGAGAGGCTAATATTGGGATGTAGGAATGCCTGAATGCCAGTATTTATGGCAACAAGAATTTCCAGCTGTACTCTATGAGCTCTAATTAATGATTTGTCTGTCAAATCATTCCTTCCCTTGACAAGATCCTGAAGAAGTAAAAACTCCTCCCTGTTTTGAGAGCCACCAGTTCCTTCAAGTATGATTCGAAGCTCACTCTTAAGCTCTTCAAGAAGCTCTTCTGGTTGAACATGCATCCGTTCAGAAATTAGATCAACTCTTTCTCTAGCTACATCTCGTAGAGATATTTTACCTGTACCGGAAACCCGGCGAATAACTGACTGCTCAGGTAAATCATTTTCTCCTTCTTTCTTCTTGTCCACCTTTACCATGAAAGGTTCAGGCTGGGTTTCAGTGGGCCAGGTTTCATGTGAGCTAGCACTCTCTGAGGGGGATTCTCGGATCTTTTCAGAATTTGAAAGAGGTTCTTGAAAATCAGGGGACCTTGCAGCATCTGAAGAAGCTAGGGATAAGGACGTATGCAGTCCTGTGGGCCTCAGTTGCTGAGACAAAGGTAGCAATTTCTGAGGTGGTTGCTGATGAAAGTTTGAGCCGGAAGAAGTTCCCATGAGAGAAGATCCTGAATCTCAATTAAATCAAGCACCTGCAACCAATTGTATACTTTTTTAGGAAAAAAACTACATCAAAAGAATTAGTGAAAAATAGACGGGCTGTATAACACTTGGAGGACAAAATACTAGAGAACAAAGGTGTATGTGATAGTGCCAAGACAAATGAACAGAGTTATCAACACAGAATTAGAGAAACAAGCTGTACTAATTAAATATTCAAGAAAGAGTAAATTGTAAACTACAATTTCGAGAAATACTTTCCTATGTGTTAAAAACTAGTAGAATAACGACAAAAAAAAAAAAAAATGAAAGGTAAGTTTACTGACCATGAGATTATAGTATGGCCCTATGATGCGAAGAAACTACAAAGTAGGCAATGTTCCCATATGGTATAGTGTTGGACAATTAATTTTCGTGCGTAATATCCCAAAGTAAGCAATGTTCCCATATGTTTTTAGTAGGAACAGACAGGCCTACATGGACATTCATCATCATCGCAGAATTTTTTAGTCGGTTGGAAAGGAGGTATTCTTGACATTCTAAATGGAAAAAATTAAAACCACTTTCTTTCATTCATAGAATGAACTACCAAACAGGTCAATTGTGTCCATGGAACACACTAATTTGGAGGCACAAGATAGGTCCAAGGAGAAATGCCCCACCAAGCAAGCGTAGGAGAATTCACGACACATGGGACATTAAGTTTTTTTTTTTTTAATTTCCCCCTCTCCCGGTCTCCGAGTCAGCCCACGCTTTTTCGAAGAATCCTGCACCCATGGGCATACGGCTTGGCAGGCCTTCCCTTTCCGCCAGAGCTTCATGGGCATTGCCCCATTTCTCAATCAGATGTTTGGATGTGAGCTATACTCTGCGAGGAGCCACACGGGCGTATGGCCTTGCCTTGCCATTTGACCTCTCTTCCCGTGTGACTAGGAATACTCAGTGACAACCTCAATTGTCACTGCCTGGCCCCTCTTGCTACCACAGTAGCACCTAGTGTGGTCAGCACCTATCGTGTTCTCTCTCTGATTGGCACATGGCAATAACCAATGATGCATCCCTCCATACATTTCTTCTAATATGTTCACCCTTCCTTACTTCCTACTAGGGGTCGAAGAATTGGTATATTGACCACAAAAAAGTTCAGTTTTTCTTCAAAAGATCCAAAAATAGGAAAAGAAAAAGGTAACCCATACCCAATTTTTACATGGGTGACTCAATGGGTTTCAGTGGCATATTAGAAACCAAAAAAAATTATATATCCAAAGCATGCTAAAAAATTGCGAGAGAACGTTGGAAAATTCATAAGAGTAGAAACCTATGTGAGTAAATATTTGACATGTATTTCATTGCATTTGACTGGTTTGGTCATCCATTAAATTTTATAAATATCAAATTAGTGAAAATCAAGAATTAGATAATTTTTTTAAAGGTTATAAATTTATTAAACTACAACCTGCTCACAGAACCAACACAAACAGATACAAAATAAAAAGCTCCCCCAAAAACCTGGCAAGGAATTAAAACAGGCCTAACTAATAACTAAATGATGGAGTCTAGCCTCCCAATTTCCTAAACTATCCACTTTATCATTGGCAGACCTGAGGATAGGGAAATAGAGAAACTAAAGATTTTTTATATAGAAATTAGTAAAAATTAGCAAAATAACTATATCACACATCCATTAAACTCCAAAAAATTTCCTAAATACTTGGCGCAACACAAAAATTGAAAAGAAAATACCTTAAAATGGGTCCACCTGGTCAGCTTGTTATGTATGGGCCGATACAAGCCGAGATCTAGGCAGAGATGTTTTGGTATCATCCAATATTAGACAGATAGGATAGGGCCTGTTGCATATTAGTCAATACATTGGCCAATCTTTAAACCAATACGTATTGTATTGGCCAATATCTCAACCTAGCTTCCTACATCCATTTTACCAATAGACCTTTGTTACATGTTCTTTAGCTTATCATCCTTTCTTTGCTACCACCAGAGTATGTCTAACAACTGTCTCTTAAATGTTCCTTTATTATAAGTAGTACTTGATGATAACAATTCACCACAGCAACATGTCTCCCGTTTGTCCACTCAGAACTAATTCCATTTACACATTAAAAACACTAGAAAATTCAAACTCCAAAAAAAAAAAAACAGAAACCAATGGACTACATGATATGTTTAAACATCAAGAAATCAATGATGTCAAAGCAAAACTGCACAATTTTAAATTATGATAGGGTAAAGAAGCTTTTCAGAAGATCCAGTTTACAAGAAGCGTGACTACTTCATCTCTTGCTTTGGTTTTTAATTCCATTCTTTACAACTTCATATTTTCATCATGCAAACTTCAACTTCACAATTTTAGGCATCATAGGATCCCGCATTTTGGCACAACAAATCCAAAGCAGTGGACCAATAAGAATATTTGTGGTAAGGAATAAGTAATTATTAATTGAATCAGCTAATCATGTTTCTAAATGTCCTAAAAATATCGTAATTGTGGTTCCGCTTATTCAGTCAACTTTATAATAATACTTACTGAAGTTCACACAACTCAAATGAGCTGCCTATAACCCAGTTGAGTGAACTTGCTTTTGGCAGAGACAGTTGAACGGTAAAACCAAGACTTAATTTGAATGTCAAAAAATTCATTTTTAGCCATCAGATTTAGATCCATCAATTTGAATGCATTTTGATCAGATGGCTAACAATCAATTTTTTTTTTTGTTTCAAATTTTTTATCTTAAATAGCAGATACCTATTTATTTGAAGGACCCACTGATCCATAACAAAAATCTGGCTTCTGTTACCCCAAGCCAGGGTGATAGATTCTGTCCCCTTAGCAGAGTCCGGTCATACCTGCTTGCCTTTAGTAAAGTACATGAACTAACATGTTTTATAGAAATATGGATCATGGGTTTGAGCAATGAATACAGCTCTTATTCCAACAAGGTACGAAATGGTTAGTGTCAGAACTCTGCCACCACCATATTTTTGAGTGAGCTAACTCCTATTTTTTTAGTTTTTTTGGTAAACTCCGATATAGTTTACCAGTATTATGAAACCTGTAATGTAATAGTAAGTGAATGAGATCCTTGCATATGCATGTTCTGTAACACCCTTGTATGCCCTTCTGCCAATTGCTAGACATTCTTCATGCCAACACTGGTCTCAATGATCTATTCCTTGCTAGAGATGGAGAAGATGAGAACAGAGTGAGATCCTTGCATATCCATGTTTGCAACTTTGTATGTCCTACTGCACTAGACATTATTCATATGCCAACACTCGTCTCAGTAATCTATTCTTTACTATGTACTTATCTTTTGGTGCGATGCTTATGCTCTTTAATAAAGGTACTGGTAAAAAAAATTCCTTACTAGAGATAGAGTAGACGAGAACCGAGTGACCACATTGGAGTTATGATGGACGACAATAAGCTATAACCTTAAACAGTCTAGGAAACAATGTAAAGATGGTGCAACCTCTCAGCAATTTAAATGCCTTAGTAGGGGTTCAGGTGGAAGGCCAACTAGTTATGTTATGATTTTGAAGAGGATCATGTCCAACCTTTTAATAAAAAATATGACATTTGAGAAGCCGTCAATGTGGGCATTTGCGGACAAATAACATACTTGCAAGGAAAAACGAAATCTATTCCCCATCCGGGGGAAACCTTTGTTTCGAAAAAATAGAAAAGAAAAGAAAATGAAATTGATATTGCAATAATGTAATGCGTAACAAGAGATCTGTTTAATGCATGATTGGACCGCGGGACTCATATGGACTATGGACTCTCAACTCAACTGAAACTCCTCTGGATTCTGGATTCTAAACTCATCCGGACTCTCCTAACATGAGATGATGGGCCCCATAGCCTGACCCACCGATGCACATAACACATTCAGGTTTTAAATGCATTGAAAATAAAATGCTTTCCTAGAAAATAGAAAAATGGTTAAACCCAATCTATTTTCAGCCAAAAATAGTTGATTTCTAAGAAAGCATTTTCTTTTTTTGCACATAATCAAGTAATTTCTTTTCCAACAGAAATCACCACTACCATCACCATCCTAGCCTATCTAAATGACGAAACCAAAACCCTAGAAACCTAATAACATGCTAAGGATCGATGCTGGAAGGAAAGTAATTCCTCCAAAATAAGCAAGAAATGGTTGATCCCACTTTCATTTTTAGTTAAAATGATTATTTTTTAATAAAGTAGATTCGTTTTCCACAGAAAAACCAAAAACAAAGCTACAGCTCCATTTAGACGTATGGAAAGGAACGTAATTTCCCACAAAATTACCAAGAGATGTCCAAACCCATTTTTATTTTTAGTAAAAAAAGGATATTTTAGAAGAATACACATGTACAATCGTTTTATTTTCCAGAGAGAAACCAAAACCCTAGGAAATCAAATAACATGCTGAGCCTCTTTTTGGATGAATAGAACGGAGAAAATTTCTAGAAAAATAACCAAAAAATGGTCAAAACATTTCTAATCTTAAGTAGAAAATTGGTAAAAAATGGTCAATTTTTCAAGAAAGTACTTTCTCTTTATGAATCCAAATAGAAGATATCGCATAAAGAAGGAGATATGTTTCAGCTACGCATGCGCGAATGATTTAGCAACAAGTGCAGAATCAAGAGAAATTCTTTCTACAGAGAATCAAAACCCTAGAAAACCCAATAACATGCTAAAGCTCTCTTTGGATGAATAGAAAGGAAGTGGTTTGCAGGAAAATAACCAAAAATGGTCAAACCCATTTCTAATCTTAGTTGACAAATGGTAAAAAATGCTCAATTTTCCAGGAATGTAGTTTCTGTTTCGTTGATCCAAACAGATCATATTGCATAAAGAAGGAGATATTTTTCAGCTACGCAAAGCGCGAATCACTTACCAAAGAGTGCAGGATCGATAGAAATCCCTACAGAGCTGCGAGGAAAAAGAAAGTGTCAATTTGAAATCCAATGAGAAGCGACGAAAGATGATAAAAAAAAATGTTCGAAGATGCGAAGCCGTCTCTTCGCAGCTACTGACGACTATGGTTTGGAGTTTGGACTCGAGAGTCAGATGGATTTCCAATGTTTTAATTTTAAACAAGCAATGAGGAAAACTAAAAAGCGGACTACTTAAAAAAAGTAGTCCTCGGTAACATGGTTGTTTGGTGCATTAAATAAAAGTCAGCCCGCCTTTGAAACAAATTATTTCAATGAAGTAACGAAATAAAAATTGATTTATTTCAAGAAATGTGCAATTTTTTTACATAAATTATCCCTTGACCTAATTCACGAAAAGGGTGTCATTTGTATGAACCTCAAGCTCGACCTAAATAAAGGGGTTTAAACAAAATTTTATCTGATAGGCTGAACTCAGGGCTTTTAATTAAAATGTGTCCAAGCTCTAAACTTTTAGTCCTATTTATTTTTTAATTTTTTTTCTTTATAAATTAAAAATATTACTGTGTTATTTGAAAGAAGACTTAAATAAATACCATTTGATAAAATTTTATTTCAAAATTTAATTTCTACATTCTCGATTTTAAGAGTCAAAATAACGAGGCACCTTCTTTTTAAAGATGTCTTTCAACAACATCAAGAGGCTAAAAGTTGGTTGTAGTTCAGCCGGTTATCTTCCACCATAGAAACCGGGAGGTCACGAGTTCGAGCCCCTATGACCTAACCTTAGTTGCCTTAGGGGTAGAGGTCCACCTATAGAGATTTTACGCTGGGTATCCCACAGTTTTCTACACGTAAATTAAAAAAAAAATTAATTATATTTTCAATATATATGGTTAATTTTTTAAATTACAAAGTAAATAAAAAAATAAAAAAATTGATGTCTAGTGCAAAATAAATAGTCTTTAAATGGCCAATCGAGCTTTGACTTTAAAAGTGCAACAGATTTCAGATAGACTCATACTTTTGTAGATATAAATGGGTTCAGCCTTTTTTAACAAAGCCCAACCCAAACTCAGTCCGTAATAAGCCTAATTCAGTGTGAATTTGATCACTAACTTTTGATAAAAACATATATTACACCATTTTTATCTCATACTAAGTGAAAGAGGATAAAAAATTATTGTATAATTGCATACATTATCTTCTATATATCTCACTGCAAATCATTATTAAAAATTGTTTTAAATTTAAGAACATTAGATATGCTATTCTTGTTTTCTTTAAGAATATTTTAGAACATAGAGTTACATTTATAAATATTGCTAAAAAATGTGCAAAAGTTATTTGAATTATTTGCTAACAAAGCTTGGAATCTATTTGATAATCTAAACCTTGATTTTAAAATTCAATGTTTCTATTATATTATCTTCACAAATTTAAGAGTAGGTTGAAATTGATAAATATATACTATTGATATAATTTTTACTTAGTTATTTATACTCATTGAAATTCACGACAATTTAAGCTAGAAACTTAAATGAATCCTCATATATAATATTACTTCCTCTGTCTCAATTTAATTATCTTATATGGATTTTATAATTGTCCTAAAATAGTTCTCATTTATATTAGAATAATATAAATTATGATGAAAATAGATAAAATTAAATGGAGTGCTAACCTTATATAAAATTTCTTAAAAAATATAAATATTTCAAATGAAACAACAAAAATAAAACGGAGGAATATTACATACTAAAAAAAGATGAAGATGGTTATTAATAAAATATTATTTTTGTTTATTTTTGTAATAATGATAAAGCCAATGGCTCTACAACTCAAACAAAATTAAATACGCTTTTAGATCTCTTTAAAGTCTAATGATAATTATCTAAGTGAAGAACAATATCTAATTATTGGGTCTTCTTGTCCCATCTCATGTGAGAAAATCTTCTTTAACTCATGGCATTCGACACTGTGGAGGCTCATTAAGTAATTTATCATCAACTCATACACAACATATATTTTATGTTATATATTTATCTCAAATAAAAGTTATCTTTAAACTCAATCTAATCCCTTGTATAACTTCATTCATATCGTCTCAAGTCTAGAAAAGACCCATAAGTGATATTGAAAATGTAATGTTAAGTACAGAAGGAAGAAAAGTAAATATAAACCGGAGGCCTAATTGAAAACCTGAGGTTAATTTAAAATAATTACAGCAAGCCAAACCTGATCTAAAGTTCAGACTTCAGACTCCATATTTGCAACGAGGCCCTAGCCTAGCCAACTTGCACCCTTATATGAGACCCAAATTGCTTATAGTACCCAAAATCTTAGATATCATTAGACCAACTATTTTTTGCATTTCATTGCATTCGTCATTTAAAATCCATACTCACAGAATTAGACCCTCATCTAGATAGAGAGAAACCAAAAAAAAAAATTCCTGTAGAGGAATCTCTACCTACCATCTCCTCTCTTTCAAGTTTCAACTACTAAAGATTGTGAAGAAAATTTTTCTTCACAATGCATCTTAAAGCTCTATTTTTGAGACTGGGCTTCTACAAACTCTGCTTCCATTGTATCTGGGTTTCCAGTTGTCCCATGTTGATCGGGTGCTGCTGGCTGCTGTACTTCAGCAACTGGAGTTCCCCACTTGCCAGAGATTGCCATACCCATCATCTCGTATATCTTTCCACCAAGTTCTGCTGGGTTTTCAGGCTGCAACCACAACAGAAAACACAAAACACAATTGGAAACTGTTGGCAATAAAATGTAATTAGGAGTGCAACTTCGGCCGTCCTAAACCGAAAAAATTGGGGTTTGAGTTGATCTAGGTTCGGGTCAAGCTCATTTTTTGGCCCAAAATACAAGGCCCATATTATAATTTGGAAGAGACCCAAGTCTAATAAATGAAAGCCCAAATTTGAGTCATATACCGCATAGATATAACTTTTATGTAACATATAACCTTTAATTTATACAATAATGCAAAACATTTTCATTTTAGACCAAGTCCAGGCACAAAAAAGCCTACATACAGATTTCAGAATTGAAATCTGGCTTAGTTCTGTTTTAAAATAGTTAAGGACAAAAATAATAAAGTTTCTGACCCAGGCAGAATCCCCGAATGAAATGATGACCTTTACAGCGTTTAGTAACTATATTGTATGAAACATATGATGATCTATTTCAATGTGGACAGAGAGATGGCAGCACCAGGCGCTATAAAATCCAACGCCATGTTGGCTTTCTGTTGTCTGCATAAAAAATGCTTATTTCCATTGGAAATGAAAATTTGTCTTGCCAAGCACCTAAAAACAGAAAGAAAAAACCCCTATTTTCCTCATAACATTTTCTATTCCTTGCAAATAGGAAATAAATTTCTTAAAGAAGAGGAAAAAATCTCATTTTTTGTGTTCTTGACAGAATGACCTTGTTCTGTAGAAGGATAGGAAAGAGTCTCATTTTATGTGATCTGCATTTTCTATTAGCTGAAAAAATTGCTAACAGACCTCAAGGGATTTTCGTTTCCTTTTCCATTTTTGTGACAAGCTCTCTCTAGTAACTTTTACCACGGAAAGCAATCCACTACAATCCTTTTCCTAATAGACAGTCATATGACCGCTTTAAGAATCTCAAAGTTTCTCCTACTTTCTCCACCGAGTACTCCAGTAGGCAATTTCCAATTTTCACTTCCTCCCATCAAAATACCCCGTTAATGAGAAACAACTCTACATATTAGAAAGCTGACAATTAAAATCAGAAACAATAGAGACTCAAGAAACAAGCTCCTTGAGGCATTGAACACTCACAGTGAAACCACTCGACATCAATGCTGTGTCATACAAAAGATCTATAGTCCTCTGCGCCTCAGGATCATCAGGGCAAGCCTTGTATGCAATCTGCAGTGAAACATCCAATAAAAAACAGGACAGTCAGAAGGAATCATCCAACATCATGTATACAATACAAGAGCAGTGGCAATCTAGCTTACATTCAAATCTTTGATTATTGGATGCTCTGGATTGATCTCAAAGACTCTCCTACTGCGCATGAATTCCAGGCTTGATGGGTCTCCCATTGACTGTGCCTTCATCAGCCTGCATCAAAATTGTTCCCGCATCAACAAGAGAACCCTCAGAGTACACCAATCCCATGTGTCACACCCCGGCCCAACCAGCCTCAGGATTCGGACATGCCAGTTAAAATCAAAATTCGGAGTTTGCTTGATACCCCCAAAACTGTGCCACAAATCAGCCCTACTACCAAACACGTGAGGAAACGAAAATTTTCCTCGATTGTACAGCGGGTAGGGTCATTGCAATATGCATGAAAATGGACATGGTCCAAGACACATCCATCTCAATCCACACCCATTCCAGTGAGTCCCATTGAAATAACGCGATATTAATTTTTTTTTTTAATTTTCAAATTTGGTCTAATTTTTTATAACAACAATGATGGTATTTAGAAATGAATTTATGTGACATTGGATAACATTCTATGATTCAAGAGAATGTTAGATAATGAATTATGTTTTGTTTTATTAGATAATTTCCAAAGTAAGTTACTTCTTAGTCTATTTGCACTTAAATCTTAAATTTATTAATGGTTATTTCAATTTTGAATTTCATTTTAACTATATATTTATTATTATATTTAAATATTATATTTTCTGTGAAATTTTTCTAACATTCCAATAAAATCCCCAATATCCCGAGATACTGTCAGTACCTGATAATATCCCAAGAATGGTATTTGTGACATTACTGTACGGATTGAAAAAGGATTTGATGATCACAAGTACACCCCTAATTTCAGCCCAGGAATCAATCTAGATCACTTGATCTTAGTGGTTAAAATTACCAAACATTATTGTTCCTTGAAAAAGCAAAGACAACCAATATTATAATCAATAAGATTAAGTGGGTAGAAATTGAATTTTGATATGAAATTTTGTCTAAATATAGATCATCGAATGCTTTCAATATGAATAGATCAAACTCTGTTACTTTATTATGTAAAATTGTAAATTTGAGAAGATGAATAAAAAACAAAAGAACTAAAACTAACAAAGTAATTAATTTGTTGTCACCATCAATTTACTAGCATAGATAACAAATCATAAAAGACAACTCAGAAATTCACACTAATATAAATATTTTAGAATTGATCAAAACTTATATTTTATTTCAATATAAGTCTTACTAATATAAATCTCATTAGTGTTTATTTTATATCAATTGTCAAATGAACAAATACATTAAATTTAAAGAAATAACAAATATAGAATACAAACTAATGTGTAAATCATAGTTCTAAATTAAGTCATGGTCAGAGAACCGGTCAATTTGAAAAACAAACTATCTCATCCTACCCCTAGCGAACCAGGATCTTTACAAAAGGTGCAATCCACAATCCACCTAATGCAAACTGCAAATCTTGATCTAGTGATCCGTAAAACCATGTGGAAGACTATGAACATTTCTACCTACTCACGAGTTAACTTGTAATCATCAAAATAAACAGTAGAAGCTAACAAGTGGATCCTCACCTCTCCATGTTTGCAGACCAGCCAAATTTCCCAGAAACAAGAACGCAGGGGGAAGTTTTTAAGCGATTAGAAATTTGAACACTTGCAACCTTGTCTCCCAATCGCTTCTTGATCCAATCACAAGCTTGGCCAAACTCCTGCTTCATTTCCCTCTCCTTCTCCTCATTTTTATTGCCTACCAAAAAAAATCAGGATGACGCTATTAGAAAACATGGCTACAAATCAGCAAAAGGCCATACATGTAAGGGTTTTGCCTTCTGCAAACTCTTTCAATATCTAAATCCTCAGTTCTGAATTCAGTAGTTTAATCTCTCTTTTAAGTGACGAGGAAGTCAATGTAGAGCCACAGCATTTCTTCTTAGATAGATGGACCAATCATTAAAGTATCACAAACATTAAGCTTGTCCTAATTATACCTCAACTACAGGCAGAAGATTAAGGAGAGTGATTCAACTAACCCAAATCCAGATCCTCCTTGCTGATATCAACAAAATTCTTCTCCTTGTATGACTTGAGGTTTTGGATAGCAACTTCATCAATTGGATCAACTAAGAACAGCACCTGCAGCATCACATTAAAGCAGGTCCATAAAAGGAGACAAACCACAACAAAGTTCCAAACCTTGAGCAGATTTATATTCAGTCTGGGTCAATAGCATAGGGACTCTAGCTCAATCACAGGGATGGTAAAAGCCCCACAAATTTTTAGAGACTGAATATCATCAGGAACTGTACAATCCTGAGATCAATCCTATGCATATTTCCATGGACCTCTTCAGCCTAGGGTTATTTACAAAAAAAAAACCATGGCCCAGTGATCTGGACCCCAGCAAAATATTGGCCCATGCCCAAACATTCAATGAATCAAGAATCCCCCCTTAGTATATGGCTGAAAGATGGATGACTGAAGAAGAAAAGCAAACACTAGAATAGCTCGGATCTTCAAGGTGGGTTACTTTTGGACAAGGGCCATTCACAGTGGCATCCATCATATCACCAAACAATGGAATTTGCATCCATAAACTCAAGAACAGAGGACCCACCACAACAAGAAACAACCAGACTTACTCCTTGAACACACTATTACTGATCTATATGGAAAAGGATTTGCATACTTCAAAGTCCTCCCCGAGAAGCTTTTCAAGAAAAGGTGTATTCTTTGCACTTTTGATGCTGTCTGATGCAATGAAGTAGATATCCTTCTGCTCTGGTTTCATGCTCTCAACATATTCGTCTAAGCTAATCAGCTCCTCCTCACTGTGTGAAGAAAAGAACCGAAGCAATGGAGCAATGCGCTTGTGGTTTTCACGATCTTCAATGCAACCCAATTTCAAGTTTTTGCCAAAGTTCTCCCAGAATTTATCATAGTCCTGCAGTTGAGAATAAAGTGAAACAGGGATACAGTCGCAAATTCAGAGCCATCAAATTCTAATTATTATTATCAAAATCTTGTAATTTAATATTTGGATAAATCTAATGATGAAACTTTTTTTCTAGAATCCCTTTCTTAATGATATTTACAAATTTCAGTGATTGAATTTTGCAAAACTCTGTGGTTTTACATAAAGCAGAAGCAATTGACATATGGGCCTTCTACTTCAATTTTTTTTCTAATTACCAAATGTTTTTCATCCTAAACTCAAATAATATCATCAATGATTATGGCACACTAGGCACAGAGATTCAAGGCCTTTACATATAAAGGGTGAGGTACTGGTCTAACTCCACCAATGAGGCAGGTGTACATAATTTAAAAATACTATAGGAAATAAATGATTTAAGTACATCTAGCAATGTCCCAAACTGAGCTAACCTTTTCCAGCCAATGGGCTGCATCAATGCTTGATACACTGGCCAGATAGTTAAATGGGACAGGCCATGATTATATGCACTAATATCCCAATATATGACCAGGATCAACGAATAATTTAACACAAATGTGCCAAATCAACTAAATGGCTGTGCTAGGCTAGACTCTTGGGCCTCTAGGTTGGACTTGGACCAGAATTTTGCCAAACTGCAAGGGTCGAAAAATCGGCCTGGCCGAGATTTCGGCCGATATGAAAAATCGACCGAGATTTTTTCTCTCCCCTCAATTTTTTTTTAAAATCTAGGTGGCTTTTTCTTTTGAAAAAATTCATTTAAAAAAATAAAGTCTTTTTTTTTAAATAAAAATAAAAATATATATATATATATATATATATCGGCCAATATCTAGGCCGACATTCGTCCAATATGGGCAAATATTGGCCGAGATGAGATATCAGCCGGCCCCACAACCGATATTTGGCCGATTTTTTTTATCTAGCCGATTCTTGCCGTATCGGCCGAGATATCTCGGGCGTTCCTCGGCCGAATTTTATACCCCTACCAAACTGGAAATGGTTATGGGAAAACTCAGCCCAGTCCATCTTGACCAATAGCTTTTGAGACTGATATTGGGTAAAAATGAAGAAAACATATACAAATGAAGTGACTGTGATGAAGAAGTTCAGATAAATATGAATATGTGGAGGGCTGAAAAGATATTCAAATTACCCAAATAGAAGAAAAGATCAATGATGTCATTTAAGATGGAGAACACTAGCCATAGTAGAGTTAAGTGGGAAGTAAAAATAAAAAATGCAAAAAGGATAGTGGCTTCAAGACAGTGACAATTACAACAATGTCAATGTTTTAAATTAAGTTGATAAGGTGAAAATAAAGAATATATGAAAAAGTAAAAAAAAAAAAAATGGATGAACCATATCACAATTCATGATGGTAGATCTAGAGATTTTGTGATTCAAAATTATATGAAATATGGCGAATCACACTTCATAATGGTAGATCTATAGATTATGTGATTTAAAACTATGGCTATCACACTTCTTCCAAACATGGATTTAACCACGATGCCCCTAATGAAGGTGAAGATTTAACATTCAAGTGAGACCGGACCCTAGAACCACTTCTATATCCAACAAGAATAGGTTGTTGATGTAGGAGTAGGGATACATGAACATAAATGAAGATACTTACATCCTTGTTCTCACTTAGAGATATGCCCAAGATCATATCAAATGCCTTGCGAACTAGACGTTTTCTCATGATTCTTACCTGCCAAGATAAGAGTGAGAAATTATAACCCTTACAGTATCAAGAATCCAGGAAATACAGGATTGCTCAAAATCACAAAATCATTTATAGATAAGATGATCTGGTTGATGGACTTACAATACGGCTTTCCTGAAGGATCTCACGTGAAACATTGAGTGGCAGATCGTTTGAATCCACAACACCTTTCACAAAGCTCAGATATCTCGGGAACTAATCAAATCAACACCAACAACTCAGTAAAACTCATTTCAAATAACCAAATTTAAATTGATCAAGGCGTGTACAGAAAATGAAAGGAACTGTTGGTTTGATGCAATCATCAATGACTGTTCTTACCAGTTCCCCATCAAAATCATCTGAAATGAATACACGTTTAACATAGAGTCTGATGTTCTTGGTCTTCTGATTAAGAAAATCATCTTTCCCAGAAGGGTTCAATGCAGGCACAAAAAGCACGGATCTGAACTCTACTTCACCCTGCAACAAACAAGCTCCATATCTCAAATTAGTAAATTACATATCAACTAAAAAGGTCCTTACTTCCATTTCACATGACTGTAACTCTGTGAGATCCTTAATAGATGTTCCTGAATGTCACTTCCCAAAAGTAAAAGGTTTACTTGTAAATTGAATTTGTAACTACCCACATGATGGTCAGGAACACTTATGAAGCACACATTTGCCACCGTAACACGCACATGGATCTATCTCAGTGTCCACGTACAAAGACAGTTAAGAGGGATCTCCACTAGGCATGTCCAACAAGTAGACACCTGATTATTGATCATTTACCTCTGTTGTGAAGTGTGAAGATGCCAAAGGCTCCAAGTATTCATTGAAAGTCTTCTTGTAAAATTCATTGTATTCTTCTGTGGTAACATCTTTAGGGTTTCGAAGCTGCAAATGATAAAATTCATCATTTAAAAAAAAGAAAAAAACATTTGAAGAATATTTCAAGATACTCAAAGAGGAAACAATAATTTAATGCTTACCCATATGGGTTTGGTTTCATTAGTAAGCTCCCAGTCCCAATATCTCTCAACTACAGTCTTGGTTTTCTTCTTCTGCTCAAAACAAAACAAATAAACATCAATTACTGCATATCATCAAAATGAACGTCGTCACAAAGAACATAGTGCACATATAGCAATAAGGCAGAGACTTGCCAGACCCATACAAACCTACAGAGGACTCCATCCTAAACTTGGTGATCTATACCAGTTATGAAGTGGATTTCTCCTTGGCAAGCCATTTCTCCTCAAGTAGGAAGGCAACAGTTTTTTCTGGTGAATCTGGCATGTGGTTGGCAACAGGTAGATTCTAATATTGGAGATTCTGAATTTAAGAGATTAGAGAAAAAATCAACTCAAATTGAAATCTTGTGGTTCGGTTGTCACTAGAGGATGGAGAGATTAGTTGTTGCTAGAGTGGAAAAAGGTCTGAGGGGCCTTTAACTAAATATTCAGGACTCGGAAGGTGGAGATCCACTAAAATCCTATTTTTCTACATATTTGCTTCTAATCCAGTGTCTACCAGATTCGTAGATTGAAATATCTGATTTTCTGGAGATGGAAGTTCTAATCTCTGGATATTCAGAGTTGTGAAGCACACACCAAGTCAGATTCAACCACTCAGAAAGATTCACTCCTGCAGTCCTGTGTAGGCTTTCTCCAGCCAAAGACAACGTGAGTAAAGTGAATGTGGAGAATAACATGAAGAGATTCTCCAGTTTCAGTTTTCTACTTTCTCTACCTAGTACGAAATCATCCTTCTTTCACTTTCATCATATCCAAATGGAGCCCTGGAGTTCAAATGACAAATTGCAATTCCGTTTTGATGGGCTCACTTTGAAATCAGATCCATATTCAAGCCAAATTTTGGAGTATAATTTGGATACCAATCTTAAATATGCAACTCGAGTTCACTTTATTTATTTATATATTTTCTTTTTATTAGGCAGGCTTGGAGTCCATTTCAAAGTGGGATCAGATACAACTTTGGACCCAGCAATATAAAAGAATCCCTATCTACATGCAAATGGACCTGATCTATTTAAGGCGCTTAGAATATCATCTTACCTCAGTTTTGGCATCCTCCTCTCCGTCCTTTTTAGTTTTTGCTGGATCCTCATCAACCTCAACCTAAAGAAAAGATTCCCATGTATCAGCAACAATATGTTATCAGGCATACAAGCAGTAATTTCACCAACAGCAGCACCAGCTAAATCAGATCAGGCCTTGATCAATGTTATAGACATCTTGAAAGATGTCAACATTAGAAATGTGTCTGCCACAAAGGAAGACACAGAGTCTATAATGCCACAGTACTTAACATACAGTAATGAAACCCATAGGTTGTCATGGCTAAAAGCATACTAAGATGTACACCAAATTGCAATTAACTTGAATCTCTTCACAGGAAATTAGGGGCAGAACAGGAATCTGAAATCTGTTAGGTAGATATAGTATTTCTGCTGTTTTATCACAAATCGATATCTATATGATATGATTCTACAGTGGAATATTGGATAGGAATAACCCCCCAATTTAAAATTGTTTCTAATAATAGCTGCTTGCCCACAACAAATGCACAAAGGACATCTACCAACTAATTCTGTCAAAATATTCACACAGACTGATTTGTTATTCATCCAAACACACCAAAAGAGTCAGCCCACCAGATTAAATCTGCAAAGAATGCAACCCAAAGATTAAGATTTACCTCCTTGGTAAACCCTTTCTCTTGCCAGGTATATATAGGGAAAGAAACAAACTGTGAGTAATTCTTCACAAGATTCTGAACCCTTTCTGGATGCGCAAAACCTTTATCATCACGCTGTGCAATGGAAAAACCACAAACTGATGTTAGCTAGCAACTTCAAACACGCAATACTAAAGAAATAAATTCAGTTATGAACCTTAAGATATAGTGTAAGGCGTGTTCCCCTTGGAATCAGTTTTTCTGGATCAGTCTCCTCACAAATTGTATAGGAGCTAGCATTGGCCTCTCCTTCCCAAACATACTGCTTGTCAGATTTTGGGCTCTTCGTTGAAACAACTACCTGCAAATGACAAGAAGCATTCTCAGTTGAAAATACCTAACCTCACTATTAGGAAGTAATGTGACACAATTGAGCTAAGCTAGAATAAATCATGAAAACACTTCTACTGGATAAAACACATTTTAGAATACGTAATTTTTTTATATAATTCAAAGCTCTTGGTTTAGTAAATTAAGCATCAATCATGTTTTGGACACATCATACATTTATCTAACTTACCAGTCACTTATCTTTGTTGTCCTATTGGAGAAAAAACGTCATAGAAGTCATTTCTTTTATATAATTCTAACTCTTATGTTAGAAAAGTAAAGATCAATTTTTTGAAGATTATGAAGACATTATATATTTTTCTAAGGTACCAGTCACTAATTGTTGTTGCTATCGTTTTTTCTGAAATGATACTAAGATAACACTAAAGGCACCAGACGTGCAAAAAAGTACAAAGTACAAAGAAAAAGAAAGAGATCCAGGCCCCCTTACACCCTCAAAAAACAAGCCCCCGAAGAAGGAAAAAACAAAAAGGAGAGAACCTAGGAAAGCTCAATACACTCTTTCCAGGCTTGCATAATGTCAGACATGGATAGGTGCTGGAATTCCAATAAGGAGGCCCAAGTTGCACATTTGGCTAGGATTCGGTTGTTGACACTTTGTGGACTTACGGTGCAATTTCTAAAACACCTGTTGTTTCACTCATATCATAAGCTCCAAAGGGTGGCAAACAGGACAAGACGCCACAAGACTGAGCACCTAGAAGAGACACTAAAAACCTTCCATGAAAAGGAAAGCTGGACACACTGTTTTCTTGTTTTAGTTAACAGAAAACACACTTGATGTTGTTGTTATTACTATAGGTTAGAAATATCGTATAGTTGTTTTCACCTTCTAAATGTATCACTTAGTTGACAGAATATTCCCTTTCACCATCCATGGTAGCGTAGGTGCTGCTGCAACGGCCTACTACTACTACTACCCACACACCACCACCATTAGGTAGTGTCACCACAACTACTGCAATCTGCTGCCACTACCACCGCCACTACTACCACCACCATTGCTACAACCATCACTATCATCTTGTAGAGACAAACTATAATATAACTATTACTCAGAGAAACAAAGTATGTTTCAATTCATAGAAGAAACGATACTTCCCTAGTTCACTTCTCATTCAAAAAAAAAAAAACCTTCACTACTTCACTTAGAGGGAAGTTTGGAAAAATATGATAAGATCTAAACATAGTTGGTTGATGGGATATGCTTATTATAGAAGCCGTCTCTTGGGCCCCACTTATCTAATTCTAACCTTAAAATTTTCAGGATGGTTTTCTATACACAGAGAATTGTGACATTTAAAATAAAATATTTTTTTTGTTCTTTGAAGGTACACTGCAACACAAATACCATGAGGACATACACAAATGCGATGCTACCAGCCCAAACAATTTGTTTCTTCTCTCTAAATTCATGGCTTCTAGTAAATCCATGTTAGGGCTCTTTCAACTTCTATACAGTACTTCTGGTACTATGGCTTCTTGTATACTAAGATACTTTTTGAATTATGGCAAATTAATAATTTTTTATTATTCAACCGGAAAAAGGAAAAAAATCAAATCAAATTGCTGACATGGTTGCAGGCCATCAGATTGCAATGGTGAACACTTGAAAATTGTACCATAAGCGCTTGTAAAAACCAGAGGGATCTGGTTTACATTCCAAAAAAAATTCATCACGGAAATAACAGAATACGCAAACAGAAGGCTGTTCCTTTTTCCACAATCAAGAGTCATCTAACATCCCCTTACAAGACAGAATGCTGCAAAGCCATATAATTTAACAGGATCCAAGAGATACCTTGTCGGAAACAAGGAATGCTGAATAGAACCCAACACCAAATTGACCAATCAAATTGCTGTCGGCACCGGCATCTTTACTTTCCTGCGGATAAGAGATCTAGATTACTGAAGAGTACATTTATATTAGAAAAATTCCAAAGGTTGATAAAATAAGCACATGTAGCACACCTTCACTGCCTTCAAGAACTTTGCTGTTCCACTTTGTGCAATGGTTCCAAGACAGTCAACAAGTTCTTGTCTAGTCATGCCAATTCCTGTATCGCTGCATGCAATACCAGAAATAGCTCGTCATGCAGGGGTTCTCCCAATCATGTTGGAGGATATTAACATTCAAAATTTGCGAAATGTTGCCCAAATGTCATGTCTTATGATCAATCTGAGACATATAATAGGTCATTAACCAGCATCCTATGCAAGCTGCCTTTCAACCAGACCAACATCAAGTGGTCCCAGTTATGATTTGAATCTTGAGAATCAATATCATTTTCATAGAACATGATTTGAATCTTATGCTTAAATCCCAGTTATTAAAAGCCTTGTATTTAAGTAAACTTTTCAAGTCAAATATGAATCCTAGTAAGTCTTTATCTCTCCTTTATTATTCATCTAATTGAATGTTCAAAAGATCGTTTTATAAGCTATAAATGATTCATGCATGCAGACGAGTTCCTTTTTGTAACGTCAGATATTGTTAAAATTTAAAATCCATCGATAACCAAAACTAATGTTAATTTCAAAATTCAGGTTCAAAATTTGAGAAAACCCAAAATTCAAAATTCACCTGGGATTTATAAATGAGATCCTCAAATCAACAATTATTAGACCTTGGCCCATTATTTCATCAATTTTAGCTCAAAAACTCACTAAATCAACAATTATTTAAGCAAATGATTTTTTCATAAAATCCAAAATTTTGTTAACACATGTACCCCATCTTTTATAGATGAACCTGCATTAGACTCCTCAGGTTGGAGAAAACTCGCCCTCAAGTTTGATTCTTCCTAGGACCTCTTACACTTTCTTTTTTGTTTTTTCTTCTGCAAATGTAGTTGTTCATGGCAGATCCTTGGCAATCACCAGTAGGTCATCAATCATAGATCCTAAAAAAAATAACAATTGTGTTTGGAAAGCGTAACATTTTTTCACAAACTGTCTATTTCTGAAAATTGCTATTTTTGAAAAGTTATTAATTTAAAAAGTTATTTTTTAAAATTTGTTATTTGAGAAAAAAAATTAAGATGATTTTTCAAAGTGTTAAAAGAAATTTCCTATTCGTTTTCATTACAGGCACGTGAACAAGAAGTCTACGTAGATTGGTCAAAGCCACCAATCTACGATGAAGAGGCAATCTATGAAAGGTTCAAAATGAACAACAACAGATGTGGTAGATTCTATGCCTAATATGGAAAAGAAGATTGTACAGGTACGTTAAACCTTCAAGGAAGCAGAATTGATTAAGATATGGAGATAGTTTTAATTGATATTGATTAGTATTCTTTGCTTGTTTGGGAGATTGTATTTTGGAAAAAACCCGATGGCCTAGAAGTATTATATGCAAATCCATTCTATGCCTAATATGGAAAAAGGAAAAGAAGATTGTTCAAGTAAGTTAAATCTTCAAGGAAGCAGAATTGATTAAGATATGGAAAGAGTTTTAATTGATATTGACTAGTATTCTTTGTTTGTTTGGGAGATTGTATTTTGGAAGAACGTGACGGTGCAAATCCAATTTGGAAAGAGTTTCTTCAAAAGTCATTAAATTCTTATAAGTTTCAACAATCTTTTAGATTCAAAGAAGACTCAAGTTACTTCAAGCAATCTTTACATTTTGCATCAACTACCTCCATGTTTTCAACAAAGTTCCATTGGCTAGTTTTCACAAACTTCAGCCTAAAGCCCTTAATTATATGCAAATCCATTCTATGCCTAATATGGAAAAAGGAAAAGAAGATTGTATGGGTACGTAAAATTCCATGAGTCTACATGCTAGAAAATGTTATGTAGATGTCTTGGGTATTTATTGTGACACAACATTTATGAATCGTTATACATTTAATGAAACTTGTGAAACTCCAAGCAACAAGATTGGGTTCCAGTGAAGAACTATGACAAGGAACACCTTAATTGCCACATGCATGGTTCATGAGACTTACGTAATAGTGATTATCCCATTATCCTTGTCTGTCTGGATACGGATATCAAGATCAACAGCATGCTTCAGAAGTTCAGGCTCTGTAACGCTCAAAAATCGTAATTTGTCAAGTGCATCACTTGCATTACTGAAAATTAAAATAGCAATTTGTCAGTGCTCATTGATACATCAAACATATATAGTTAGTTCCTCATAAAATGATTTCATCAGCGAAACTCTATTGCCTTTCAATAAATGAAACATAAATTCATTACCATAGAAAACCTACTAACAAATGTATATCCTTCATGGAGCCAGTTAAAATGGGGCTAAGCATGTAGATTTGAATCTATGACATGCAACAGCCTAGAAGTAGACCATACTTTATCCTGCATGGTTATCTTATCTGGCCCAGAAATCATGTAAGACAGTCCATCATGCAGGGCAGGCACTGTCTCATGTAGAAACCAGGAGATGTCCATTCATTTAATATAAGTTCCACCAACGTGATGAGTTACCAGGCCCCCTGGTCAGGGCAGACATAATCAGGTAGACCACGTAGAAATCTTGGGTTTCTTGCAGATGACAGCATTTGCAATAGACTATGAGGATAATATGGAGGAATGTTGTTTGGTCACACTCAAAATATGAGGAAAGATAATAGAAAGAAGCAATTATCAATTGGTACTTGATCTATGGTTGTGCATTTATGCTCTTTCATAAATAAGATGTAACGATAAATAAGAGAAAATTCCTTTTGTCTATGACGCAACTTTTCAAAGGTTGTTGACAAGCAATTAGCGCGAGTTAATGAGACTTCATTACCATGACGTACAAGAGTAGTATATTTGCCATTACCGACATTGTCAACTTGACTTTAATTTGCGAATCTAGATTATTCATCTAGTGATAACTAAATGCCCTATGCAAGTGAGCCATTTGCGGAAAATCCCAACTTCATGGGATCCTCTCAGCCTCAACCATCCATATGGTCAAGCAATGAACATACAAATGGCAATGCTCAAAGGACAGGCATTGTGATATTCTAGATGAGATCATTTACTGAAAACGATGCACAGTTAAAACATTAGATACATGTGTCTATAGTTTATAGTCTGTATATACACACATAAGATTGTGGAGACAGATATGATTGATAAAATAGTAATACCTAATCAACTCACGGAGGAATACTTCTTTGTTGCTATATAAGCTGTGAACTATAAGGTCCATGAGGCGACTCACCTGTCATCCAAACAAATAAACAGATAATCCTTGAAAATTATAACACAAACACAAATGACAGAGAGAGAGACCCGGGGGGGGGGGGGGGGGGGGGAGAGGGGAACCTCCGCTTGATACTCAAACTTCTCAACTGGTGAATCTGATGTATCAGTTGCAGCTGCTGTTGACTCATATCTGTTCCCAACAGTGTTCATTTTTCTCAAGTGTAAGGTGGAATCTGAGGTATTCTGTTTTATGGCAGCTAGTGCTGAATACCATCTGCCTGTGAACTGAGGATGTTTGGAATCATCATCTGGAACCTGTTAAAAAAATATATAAATTACAAAATTGTTAGGCCATGAGACCCAATAAGGCAACTAGAAAACACAATTCTTACTTTAGAATCAGAGTGATTAAAATACAAATTGTGCTGGGCAAACCCCACATATCCCGCCAAAGGGGACTTGCTATAGAAGAGAGTAGTGGACTAGTGGCAAATGGTGAGGGTCCAATTACTGAAAAAATGGTTTTAAAGTGGTTGATTTCGCTACCATTTTTAATAAAAGACAGACACATGTTTAAGGATTGAAAATTGTCATTGTCCAAGATGGTGTTTTCCTTTCCATGATGTCAGATGGAACCATGATGTAAATAATCAAATTTCATGCCTTCTTTCAACGCATTTTAAATATCAGAGCAATTGAAGAAAAACAACGTCAGAAATGGAAGAAATTTCCATCCAATTGTCTCAGACAGAGCCAGCAACAGCGAACAGAAATCAAATGACAGCCGAATAGATTGTAAATGCGAAGAGTCTCTCTGTGGTAAGGAGCTAGGATTTCTCTAATGACGAAAGCATCTCAAATGCTCCACTTGGATGCATGGAAATGAAAGAACTTAACTGTAACTAACCTATTTTCAAAAAAAAAGAAGATTAAACCAAATTCTATTTTACTTAAAATGGTTATAATCCACGAAATCATTTCCGTTCCGATGAATTACAAACGGATAAAAAACAATATCTTTTTTAACAGAGATAAAAGGAAATTGGATTTCTTCGTACAATTACTTTCCATTAAAGTACTCTAATTTCCATCCTCCAAAAGGTCGAACAGCAGGCCATGTCTGGAGAAGAATGAAATTCGTACGAAAATAACCATTTTATAACTCAATAGCAGAAATCGGTTTAATCATTTTAGTAATTATCGATAAAAAAAGTACTTCCTTTTCCAGTTTCCGTACATCCAGATGGAGAAAAGATATTTGAAGGGATAGGAGAATATTTACCGAGCTATGGAAGGTAGACACTGAGGGAGCTGCGCTCCGGTAACGTGAGCCACCGGAGCGCAGGACAGCAGCGACGGAACGCCTAGATAGCCTGTGCATTTCCGCTACTGAGGAGTGCTGTCGACCAACAAGAAAAGAAGAGGAATGGTAGAGATTAAGGGTTTATCGGGGTTTTATACTGTCACTATGGTTGGATTGAAGTGGTGGAGTTAGGGTTTTTGAAGGGTTTTGGGAAGGGAAAGATGGAAGCTTCTGGATAGTTAGTATGTACGAAGATTTTGGACTCGGGTGATGCGAAAATGCTGGGTCAGATAGTGTAGCACGTACTACACGATCCTTGACGTTATCATCATTGGCAGGGCCAGAGGGAGAAGACAATGGGCCCAAGCCCAATTTCTAGACAGAGACATGTATAATTATATATGGAAGCTAATCTAAGACAAGCTCGAGTTTCTTTAGTCCTAAAATGAAATTTCTTTTGTATAATTATCAAAATATAGATTATGTACTACATAAATTATATCAAGAAAAATATTTAAAAAACCAATCAAAGGAAAATAATTATAAAATATTACTCAAATTCAAGCGTTCAATTACAACTTGAGCTCTCATAAGCTAAACTCGATTTGACCTAAATTTGAACATGAGTATGATACAGGGGTAAAAAAAATTGTTGATACCGAGATATCGGCATCTCGGTCGATATCTCTCTCTCCTAACTTTTTTCTAACAAATCTCGAATGTAGTGTATCGGTCGCTATCTCACCAGTACAACTGATACGCACAGTTTCGACTGAGATTTGTAACCTTGATCTGATATTTTTTAGTCAGAAAATGAGCTTGGGCTATCTAAGTCAACTTGAATTCAATTTTTTTTCAGATTTTCCATGTCGACTGCGACTGGGCCTCACTCAACTTGCACTCATATACAATAAATGTATTTCCTGTAGGAAAATGGGTATACAACAAATTCACCATCAAAATTATTTCAGGAAAATGGTTAGAAGTTGTTTGTATGTTTGAATTATATTTAATGAAAAAAGTGATTAGATGAGGTTGACTATGGTAAGGCATAGTAAATTTGATAGGCTCATTTTTACCAAAGAAAATTACTAAGTCTCACCATCATGTCATGATGGATAATGAACCACAAAATCAACTACTCATAAGAACCGATTTTAATGGATTAAGTCAATGAGATATATTGTGGGGTCTCTTAAATCATCACAAATCATGCGGTATTTCAATCAAGGCAGGGTATACATATCAGTTGATATTGTTAGCTTTGGGCCTTGGCCAACATGGCCAGGCCTAAAGGTCTCACATGGGAAGAAGAGACTTTCCATCAAATAAATCTCTCCACACCCAACCCAATTGCTGATGTCTGACAAATCCCACACCTAGTTGGGTGGTAGGGCTGCAACACGGGTCAGATTTTGACCTGACCCGAGAAATCATGCAGGTTGGGTCGAGAATTTTGAGTCAACAGGTCGGGTCGGGTCGGGTTGAGAAGATAAAACCCGCATGAAATCCAGGTAAGGTCGGTTGAGGATTTTACAATTAAACTCGCCCCGACTCGACTCGACCCGGCTAAAATTAGGCGAAAATGGGTTCAAAATGCGGGTCGGGTCAGAATTCGGGTTTATTCGGGTCAGTCGGGTTGTGAAGTTCGAGTTGAAAATTCGAGTCAGATTTCATATATATATATATATGGTCAGTCGGGTTGTGAAGTTCGAGTTGAAAATTTGAGTCAGGTTCTATATATATATATATATATATATATATCAACTAGGGTCAGATTAGGTTTTAAGAAACCCGACCCACCTGACCCGAGTTGTAGCCCTATTGGGTGGTGTTGGGGTATCACAGGTTTAGAAGGAGGTTATTCAATGTAAAAGGTATTTGTCATTTTCAATATTTTTTCTCCACTAGATTTGTCTATTATGAGTTGTTTATCAATTTTTTCTATTTAAATTTTACTCTAAGATAATCCCCTTTTGAAGTCTCGTATGACAATAATTTAGTGAAAAGATATTAAGTGTTCATGAATTGAATAGAGATGAATTAATGTGATTGATATAGTTTTATATGATGTTCGTAGGAATTTTCAAGTTTTTTTTTTTAAATTTCATAAATCTAAGTTTCTAAGATAATTAATATTTTGGAGTTTCTCACAGACGAACTAATGAAATGATATACAAACTTTCATGGAATTAAATGAAAAACCTATTGTTTGTAGAATTCTTATGTGATTTTTTTATTTTCTAATATTTTCATAAAATTTAGATTTTTATACAAAAAATTAATAAATTATAATAGAAGATAAATGTCATCACGAGACACTAAAGAACATGAATTCGTATAAGGTGTTTCCTCATGTTAGTTTTCTATGTTTTAAAATTGTTAGGACAATTTTCAATTATTTAGGATAATATCTGATTCATATCAAAATTTTGACTCTTAAGGTCTATTAATCTATAAAAAGAAAACTTTTTTAAACCAAAAAAAAATTACAATAGGTTTTTCATTTTTCTTTACTTTTTATATTTTCTTATTTAAAAAAAAAAGAATAAAAGAAATAGAGAATAGACAGTGCATACTGATCGAGAAAAGGCTATACTGTTACATCGATTGCCGTTTTTTAACCCCTAATTGACATCGACTCATTGAGGCTTATTGCAATCACAAGAGACGTCAAATTTAAGATTTTTCTTCAATTAAAAGTGGACCCGACGTGTAAAATTAACTAGCTTTTTATCATAGTTTAATATGTGATCAACCCTATTTATTTTTTTATCTTTTATCAAAATGCTAAAAATTTGTTGGGATAAAACTTTTTAAACTATATAAAAACTTACTAAATACTCCCTCCTCCAATTTTAGTTGTATCATTTTTAAACGTTTGTTATTTTTAAGGAATTTGAATTTGACTTTAAATCACTATCCACTTGAGAGGTGATTCTCATACATTTCAACACGCTTTATGCTACTCTAATATAAATGGGACAACTATTTTGAGACAATTTCAAAATCCATATAAGATAACTAAATTGAGACAGGAGAGTGGTAACATATTTACATTTTTAAATACTTTAATCTTAAACTCATGTACTTGTTCAAAATATATCAATAAAATAAAAATAAATGGGTCATCAATATGCTATCTCAATTGTATATAAAAACAAGAGATTTCCCTCCATTTCATATCCCCTTCTTTCAGTGACTTGACAAAACAATTTTAGATAAATTAGTACGGACATAAAATAAGCAACAATTCTCTAATTTAGTGAAGAAAGAGTTGAATTTCATTTTCATTTGTTTTTTTAATTTTATTTCTTGAATTTTATCTACAATTTAGACTTTGTTTGCAAAAATAAGAGAGTTTACTTTGCAATTTATTTTTTGAATTTACATGTGGGAAACCGCGGGATATCCAGCGTAAAACTCCTATGGGTGAGTCCACTACCCCTAAAGTATGCCAAGGTTAGGCCATAGGGGTTCCAATCCGCAACTTCCTGCTTCCTAAGGCAGGAGGCAACCAGTTGAACTACACCCATATGGGTCAAATATTTTATTTTTGAAAAATGCTAAACTTACATTGAGATTATATCTTTTGATACATTCGGCTAAAGTGGCAAGTCTTTTGATTAGTATTTTAATTAACTCTTGAAAGATTAATTAATTGTGATTTGTCATATGATAATATAAAATGGAATAATTTGAGGATAAGTATAGTATCTCCTTTTATCTTTGATTCAATTTCAAAGATATTTCGAGTGAAAATAGATCTTGCACTACAAGAAAGCAAAAAATGAGCACCATTTTTTGTATTAAATTTCCAACCACCTCCAATGGGAAATTAATAAATATGAGTTCATGCCAAGCCCATTGCATTCACTGGCCCACTGTAACATAAGAAGAACAAGAAGAAGAGAGAGAGAGAGACTGGGTTGGGCTTAGCCTCCACAGAGAATATGTTGAAAATATGGCCCATGGTGATGGACCAGTGTAGAAAGACCGTCGAGCCAGCTTGACCCATTAATGTATTTGAATTTTTTTTAATAATAATTGTAATTTGCATACATGTGGATGATCAGATCATATAGTATTAGATCAGATAGACAGTAGTTACACTACTTTTGCTCTTCCATTTTCTTTGTACACAAATTGAAAAAAGAAGAAGGGAAGGCTGAAAGAGGGAGAAAATTGTGGACGATTATTTCTTTCTACAGATGAAGAGAAGTATCGATGACATCTTCACCGTCGATATGATTCAAGGTGCATGTGGCTGCTCTTTCAGTGGGCCATAAGCCAATTGAGACTTGGGCCTCACCCCATTTTATGTGCGAATTGGATTGGATTGTTTTCACATGTCTCGAGGGAAGGATCAAATCTGGATGGAAGATTATCGTGGACGAGTTGTAAGGGGCTGCTGGGCCATCTTGCTGGGCCTTGGCAAAAGGCATCAAGAGCTCCCTTTCCTCCCTCATTTCCTTAACTCTTTGCAGTTGTTTGAATCTCTCCTGGAGGAGAGCAATGGAGGATGAATGGAGAAGAGTGGTAGAATCGGCACTTTGACTACCCATAGAAGCAAAAGACTCCAATGCAGATTGAGAACTTTGAGAGGAATTGAATTTCTGATATCTAAGAGCTTTGAAAGGGCAGGAGTAAGTATATATAGGAATGGACTCTTGTCTTCTTCTTACTTTAATTTGAATGCCTTCTTCAGTGGTCCACAGGACCAATGAATCATTTCAAGGTCCATGGGTAGAAAAACATACCCTAATGATCAAAATGGTAACAATCTAATTTTATTGTCGAATAAAATCAATAAACTTTTATGATTGAATTAGAGGTCTTGAGTTTGACTCTCTTGAACTTACCTGATAAAGAAGGTTTGTAGGTGATTTCATATATTCGTGAGATTAGTCTCACTTCTCAACATGAGGTGGGAATATTCACATTTAACTAAACATGATTAGAATTCAATATGCTTTTACAGATTTTACTTAAAAGCTCAAATCTACTTATTTGTTAAATGGATAAAAAATGAAATCGAGCCCGCTTCTCAATTAGAAACCTAACATATAGGAATACCCACATTATCTAATATATAGTTGGCTATACATGATTAGAAACCTAACATAGCTTAAACCCACCTATTTGTTAAATGGGTAAAAAATGAAGCCGAGCCTACTTATCAATTAATTCACATGTTCAAACCTGTTCATTTAAAATGAGTTTAAATCGGGTTCAATTCTCGTAGTGTTCACAAATGGACTGTGGTCGTGCAAGCTAGTAAGCTACCATCATTATTTTTCCATTTAAAATATAGGTTCTTGACATCCTTTGATTGATTTGGTATGATGTAAATGAGAGAGAAGAATATGTAGAGGAGCTGCAAAAGTCCAAGAAGGAAAAGCTAAGGGTTTGGGTAGGTTGATGTGAAGTCGAGAAGATTAGGGGCAAAGGGTGTGTAAGGAGAAAAGGGTAGGGGAAAGAGTCCAAGGGGGTGTGGATTCTAGTGTTTGGATGGGCCTTTTGGAAGGGAATCAAAGGTTTTGGGTGGTGGCTATGGTGGCTTGTTTCCATTGTCTTTCACATTGGAGAATACGTGCATGCATTTGGACTTTGGGAGAACCATAATAAGTTTGAAATATGCAGGAAGGTTCTGCCCTCTAATCTAGAACCCTCTAATCACCGAGTGGGTCCCACCACTCTCCAATGATCTCATATTCTAAACTGCAACAGAGTCCTACCTTGAAAACAAAAAATTCATAATGCAGCAAAGATATGAATCTCATATTATAATATTGGATATAAAATTATAAAAAACAAATTTATATAGTAAAATTTTTGTATTAGGAGTAGATCCTCTGAACTGCTAAGTCTCAAATAATATATAATATCTATTATAATCTAAATTTCTATATGATACAAAACATCTTCACAACAATTTATATCTAGTTCAAATATTTGAAGCTCAAACCCAAGGGTCTTGCAAGCCAAATGGCGCTTTGTTGGATCGAGTTTAATCAAGTTTTTAAACTACTCTGACATCTATTTTAGTTGTCTAACTATTGTTGTTTGATTTGTATTGAGACACTTAGACACTTAAAACTAACAGGTGTAGTTCAACTAGTTGACTCCCGCCTCAGGAAGTGGGAGGTTGCGGGTTCGAGCTCCATGGCCTAACCTTTGTGTGTCTTAAGGGTAGTAGGCTCATCCGTAAGGGTTTCAGTAGGACTGTGTCTGAGTTTCACACGCATTAATCTAAAAAAAAAAAAGGAGTGTTCATTGGATATATAAATGATGATTCCATCAAATTAGATATGTCACTTCTTACTTTTGAGCATATCATTATACAAATCACAATATTCTACAATATTTGCATATTATATTCTTTGAGTTTGAACTCCATGTTCTCACCCGATGTGCTCCAAGGGAAGTGAGTATCATTTGTGGGAGTTTTACTTTGAATTTCTTACTATCACGTAAATTCGAAAAGAAAATTAATAATTTTGTTAAATATTTTAATTTTTAGTCTACATATGAAACCCAAAGCCTCTCTCGCATTGTAAGCCCATCATTTTCTTTATGGATTCAACTCAAAATAGTAATCAAGCATACGGCTCAAAAAAAAAAAATTGTAATAAAACATATTGCCACCTGAAAACTAAATACCTCTTTCTGTCTCATTTCTTGGTTTGAGGTGCGAAGAGGTTGAAAGGAAAGACAAGACCAAGGGATGCCAAGACAGAAAGTGATTAGAGCTTGATGAGGTTTTGATGAGAAAGTGAAGTTTCCTTTCTTCACTCTGCCGTCTCTCTCTTGTCTTCTAGTAGTTTGGATGGAAATGGATGGAACTAAGACAGAGAGATCATGGATGATGCTTCTGTGGTTGCCGTACACGTTTATCTATTTATTTTTTACTCTACAAATGAGTCGAATGCTACGTAATTCGTTGTGATGTAAAAAAAATTATATGATAAAGAGTATATAAAAGTTTATCTTCATCTTATCATGATTTATATATATTAAAAATTAAAAGATTAAAGTGATATTTAGATAGTCAATTGATGGTAAAATATTATATACTTTGATATTGATTGGTGCACCAATACTTTTACCTTTAGTGTATAAAAACTTAGTGAAATACCTATTTTGTCCAAACAAATTAGAATAGAAAAAAAGAGGGATTGAAAAGAATTTGAACAAAATATGATTATTATAATTTTTAATTAACAAATAATACTTTATACACTTAATATATTAAAAGAGATGTTTACATTTAAATGTAAAAGATAAAGGTAACTTTTACAATTACTGAAATAACATAGATAACTTTTACAATCCTAGACGCCGCTAAAAAAAACAAAAATAAAGGCATCTTTGCAAATTACCCTTTTCAAGACAGTACTTTTCTTTCTCTACATAAAAATGGAACATCTTCCAACTCTCTCAGAAAATGAACAATTTTCCAAAGAAAACATTCAGTCCACTTTCAAACGGAATCGGTGTAGGAATTAGAAAACGAGATCAACAGGGCCATTGATAGAGATCTAGAGGGCCCAAAGGGGAATATATTTGCTGCAATTGTTGCACTCAGGGTTACAAATCTCAGTCGATATGTACAGTATCAGCTGTACTTGTGAGATATTGGCCAATATAGCCGAGATCTTAAACAACCGATATTTAAAAAGAAAAATTAGGAGAGAGATATCAGCCGAGATTCGAGATCCCAAGATATCGGACGACACGCCGATATCTCGGTATTAGTGATTTTTGGACACCTGGTTGCACTCCTTCCTTCATAAATGCTTTCAAGGTAGAACATGCATCTCACTTGTATGGGCCATTGGTTTGCTCGAGAACTTTAGATGCCCTTGCTCATGGCCTAAGGGTACAACAGTATTTACTTATTTAATGATTATTGAATACGAACATTCATCTATGTAGCATTTCACTCATTTAACAATTAAGCTCTATATCCAACAACGCAACATAATGGAATTGAGACATTCATCTAGAAAGACCCTAATACAGGCAAGAATCTCCGACTGAAACCAACTCAACACAGGCAAGTACAGATCAACTCATTAAAACGAAGCACCACCTCTGTATAGCCATCCCCAACTTGAAAACTCAAAGATTTCGTCGACTCAATTGCCACACAAACTGGTCCACAGCCGCCATTGCCCGAGAAGCAGAACCTATCGAGCCCTCATACCTGTAAGTGGATCAACACAAGTACATATATGCATCAAGTCATAAATGATTTTCAATGGTTAACCATATTTCATCCAACTGTTAGTATTCCGATACTTACATTGCAACCAAAAGAAAAGCTGTTGTCTGCATAACAATGACACCTTCACCAGCAGGTTTTGATGTATTCACACACCTTGCACAAAACCAGTGCTCGTGTATTGTTGTGATCAAATCTGTTATCAAGATACCAATTAGCAAGTTTGGAGATCAATCGAATAGTAAAAATTGTGTGAGGTACTAGATCAGAAATCACTTTACAACATTAATACTATGCATGAAGCAGACCTAGAGAAAACTAAGAAAATTCAATTTAAAAGGGATGCAAGTCCGCAAACAACAGGTTACCATCGACAAAACGCAAACTTGACTTCCTACAATGCACTTGGGAGGAAAAATGATGGCTCAGAGAAGTAGACAAGAAGGTCAATCTATTGCAGCCAACAGCAACCAACATAAGCTAAATGGAGAACTGAAATGCCTTCCATCAAAAGGATTTAACCAAAATTGACAGCGTGGGAGAACAAAGGGATGCATAATTTGACTCATATCATGTCAAAGGGAGTCTCACTTAGCTAAAAATAGATCCCTGACATCAGGCATACCTCTTACGAATCCGAAATTTCACATGCCTATAACCCTGGCACCATGAATTGGTATAATATTATATTCCAAATTGACACCCATTCCCTTCATATAGTAGATTCTTCACAAAGGAACTGTACTTTATGGAAATTTGGAACTCAACCAGAGAGACTGATTGACCTCTTTAATAGCATGGGTATATAGGTATAATGTTTCAATTGGAAATCATGAACTACACTTAATTGTATTTAACTATGTTATGAAAGGCATACCAATATTGGTTACAATGTCCTAGTCTGGGTCATTCCATATCTGCATGCTGGATACCCATGTCAACATCATTAACCATATGTATATATGGTAAACAATTTTACATAGTAAACTGAGTTTCTGAGTGCCTTAAAAGTGTCTATATCTTGGCGGTAGTTACATCTCGTAATGCACCACCCCATTGATTGGACCCGGATTTCCTCTTCATACAACCCTTACCATTACATTCCAAAAACCAGTGCGAAGAGTATACAGTCAATGAATTAATCACCATTTTTAAAGCATGGAGAATCGTTACACATGATTTGAGCAATCACAGTTTTAACATTTACCACTGTTGTTTCTAGATCATAGAATTGAACAAAACTTGAAGCACTAAGGGGGCAATTGCAACATGAGCATCCCAAAAGGGGCATGACTCACATTCATTTGATCCGATGAAGAAGCACTCCATCTGGAGGTTGTTCCGTTTGACAAAGTCTAGAAAAGGGCACAACTCCATGGGTT
The DNA here is from genome assembly GCA_022113865.1 of Chimonanthus praecox. NCBI lineage: Eukaryota > Viridiplantae > Streptophyta > Magnoliopsida > Laurales > Calycanthaceae > Chimonanthus > Chimonanthus praecox. The sequence goes on along the minus strand of CM039091.1, from coordinate 61,889,087 downwards.
GCAACTTTATCCCCTGTTGCTCTGCTCTGCCAAAAACAGTGACTGAGTTTGAGTTTCTCTTTCCACAATTGCACAAAATCCCACTTGCAGAAAATGAAAGCATGAAATGTAAATGAGAACTGATTAGGTGCAGTACTCATCATGTGGACTATACAATATGGCTGATACAAAAGCCAGATACAAATAGAATTTATATGTGTGTGACCACACAAAGTGTCAAATCTTACATGACTGAAATGAGACGAGAGGGCCCATTTGGGTCGTAGTTAAGTAGCAAAGCCGCCTTCAGTGGTTCCCCTACAAGTTTGAATTCATTATTCATTGTTCATAAAAGAAGAAAAACTAACACTGGATGAAGGCTAAACTTTCTAACCAGAAGAACCAATGGAACTAGAAGCCCACTTTTCCCAGATTCTGTGTACCCAAGGCCAATCCACCATAGCTGCCGAGAAGTTGCACAAGTTCAATTAGTAGAAGACAATAAAAATCTGAGAGTTCAGATAATTCAACAAATCAAATACAAATCCCAGAGTATATAGAGTAAAGAAACCTTTTTGATGTAACACTTCTACTTACTGACGGTAGTTTTTTAATTTTGTACAAAAAAATTCTTGTTGCAACTTTACTATCATAGGAATCAATTTTGGGAGTGTGTTTAGGAAGGTCTGACTTAATGGAAGTAGGATTAGTATTTGGAAACTTAGCTTTTGAAGTTGGATTTACATGCTCTAAAAGATAATTATATATTTTTTTTCTAGAAGATTGAAAAACTTGTTCAAAATTTCCAAAGGAATGAGGCCATCACCAAATCTTTCAAGCACTTGGGACATTGCCTTAATTAATTTGTTGAAGCTAAAATTTAACAGGAGTGGCCACACTAAAATCTAGGGACCATATATTACTCGGCATTCATGGTTTGGTGCAGCAATGGTCCACACCTAATTCATAATAAGGCTATGTCAACTAACTTGACAAAAGCACCTGTCTTTAAACAAACAAATGAACAATATATTAAAAAAAAACTCGGCATTTTCCCCTGAAGAAATGAATTCAAGTGGCCTTGTCATTCTACTTTATAGATCATCTACTCATGCAACAATCTTTGTTAGGCATCATTGGCTTCACCCACATTACAATATCTTCAATATCTCACACATGGCACAAAAGTCCATATACAATACTCGGTTGCAGACATGAGCTATATGTTAGAAGGCCTCTTTTGTGACATGGAAACAATGACTGCTTCTCAAGAGAACCATTAGAAAGGGGTTCTAACCAGCTGGGTTTGTGCAAAAGAAACATGGTTGTGACCATAGAAACTGTAAACTTGTATCTCCTCTCAAATGCACTACATTTTGAATTACATGTATCCCCTGTCAAATGGTTACCTTACTAGTTTCTTATTTTTCAAATTTGATTCACACTTCCAAATCTTAAAATTTTACAACATGGAGCACTTCACACATTTCGGGCTGCTTCTGGCATCCATTTCCCATCTGGGTAACTCTGGTTATAACAGTAAACGAATATTGACAGCGGGATCAGAGCCAAATTGTAGGAATTTAAGGGCAAATAGCTCTAGTAGAAGTAGATTAGAGATGACGGTTCTTTTTTTCTTTTCTTTTTTGAAAAAAAAAAATGAAGAGGCCATTTCCATAAACAGCTCCAAACAACGGGTGTGACCATGGTTTAAATAAATAAATAAGCTTCGTATTCCACCAAAACACAAAAACCCAGAGGCAAAATTAGAAAAAGAATTCAAACATAGTTTTTTCTTGAAAAAAAAAGAGAGCCAACGATTTATATTTATCAACAAAATCAGTTGGTTGCTAGAGCTACTAGTGCATTTCGTAAATCATAATATTTTTGGATTAGAACAAAATGCCTATTTGGAATCAAGTAAATGGATCGTGATCTCCTTCTTTTTTAAAAAATACTTTCTTAATTTTCAAAAAAAAAAATACTTTCTTATTCTGAAGTCAGTTCATTGCCCAAATGAGTAATAGCATCGAGTACAAGTCTTAGAAGTCAGCGATTCCAACTTCAATACTTCCCTTCATCGAAAGGAAAAATAAATAAATAAACCTATTCTTCAGTTCTCAGAGAGAGAGAGAGAGAGAGAGAGAGAGAGGATCGTACCTACGAGGATAGAGAGAAGAGGCGCCGGTTTCAAGCAGGAAGAAAAGGAGAAGATTTGATCAGGGAAGATAGCAGTAGCGAAAACTCTAGCGTGAAATAACCGAGAACCGAATTTTCATTCTAATAACGTTTAATATTTTATTAGGCGGCATTATAAACATTCTGATTATAAAATATAAATTTCATTTAAATATTTTATTTATTGGATTTAGAAATATATTAAATATTTATAAAAATCTATATTTTTTCTTTCTATTTTAATTAATTTCAATCAAGTGAATATACATTATTTAACAATAACAATTTATTTTAAATTCTCATAAAAAATGTTTTTATTTTTATAGGACAATTAGACCCATTATTAAATGTCACTTAATTTAAATTGAATCACAAAAATTGAGTGATATTCAATGATAATACATAATTTAAAAATTCTACATACCTTAGTTAAATATTGATGTCCTATTTAATGTATTTTTTATTATTGAATTGTATATCATCTTTATAAATATTTATTCAATAATTAAATTTTAATCTTAAAAAAAAATTAAGATAATTCAATTCATCCCATTTGAAAATTTAATAGTAGCTATGATTGCCTATCTAACCCTTTATTCATTTTCACCATCAAGTGGTGGAATTGACCTAACATGCCATGCCATGTCAAACTACTGAGTCTTTCAACATGGGTTTACATTAGACACTCTGAAAAAACTTTGATCTTTTGTTTAATTTGAAAATTATAATGTTATTTTTCTATGTCATGAAAGACTAAATTTGAGAAAACTCTTTATTCCACTTCAGCACAGTGCTATCATTTTTATAATGGAAGTTGAACATGATCTTTTATCTTTCATATATAAGAAATTAAAATGGATTTCTATTTTCTAAATCAACAAAAATGTTAAACTTTTTCTTTTGAATTTACGTGTGGGAAATCGCGGGATACCCACAAGTAAATTTTAAACTTTATCTGCAAATAAATCTTTTTCTCATTTAATCTAAAATTTTAAAACTAATGAATGAAGTTGAAAAATCAAATGACTACAAAAACTTTATACACTTTTGAACTTTTGTATTTTAGTAAAATTACAGTTCTACTTTTATTTTGTATGAAAAATTTAAGTCTACAACTATGTCAATCAAATCACTTCTGTAAGTTCGATTTATTTGAGCAATAATGTTTTTGAATATCTAAACTTTATAACTTTTAAAATTATATTCCATTAACTAATCTAATCAAAATTATTTCTTCTGAACTACGTATTTAAACATCATCCTTTCTTATACACCCATTACAGATCTAGTTACCATCGTCCTTCCGGTGTTCATCTCACCATATAATATAATTCTTTCATCTAGACAATTACTCTAAAAATATGGACAGAAACTTTAAAAATTAATTTATGTTGGATGATTAGAAACTTTAGCAACTTTGTTTTTATTTAATAAGTTCATTTAAAAACTCCAAATTCATTGATTTAAGCAATAAGGCACACCATTTTTACTCAAATTGTTAACCAAGATTGTTTGATTCATATTAAAAAGGTTGTAATGACCAAAATCAGTGCCAAATTCTCACTTTACATATTCCTATTTTTTTGGCAAGGGCTTTTTCCCTTCAATCAATCATAATCACTGCTATCAAATTCAATAATTTTATCCATTAGTGTTGACTGTTTAACTACTTCTCTTTCATTAGATCTTATAAAAACCATACCTTACATTAATCTATTATTGTTTTATTATTGTTGGGGTTTTATATGTTCTAGATAAGAATTGAGCCAAAATATGGTTGCCTGTAACAACTAACAAGAAGGATTCTAATTTAAAATAATATTGCAACTTTTATTTCATGTGTATTAAAAAACTCTCAAATGTTATATTGAGTAATAAAGCATACTATTTTTTATCCACTTCTTAATGAAGTAAGTATTTTTTGTAACATCGGTATCTCTGCTCATTCGAGGTGAGACTAATCTTATAAGCATGTGTAAACCTCTTAATCCACATACACTGGTTAAATCGATGAGGAGTAACTATATGGGGAGTGGTCCGAAAGGGTTGAGTATGAATTGAACTCAAGATCTCACTTCATAAAGCGGACAGGTAAGTGGATCACTCCTTAATTGTTCATGATAAAAAAACATCCAAGTTTATCAATTGTTGTACATAGACACTGTTAAAAAGCTTTAGACTTTTGAATGAAAATTACTTGACCACGTATTGCTTTGACAAGAAGATTAAGACTGCAACTTGGAAATTTGGTCACTTTCATGTACAATGGTGTGTGGATTATTGATATCTGGCCGGCATCAGCATTGCCAACCCTAAACCCTAAACCAATTCCTTATTGGGTGCGAACAAACATGCACAGCTAAACAATCATCATATGGTTTTCTTCGACATCATGCACATCAGATGCAGAGCGAAACATATCCAACAAATGTTAGTGCAACCATGCACCTATAATTTGAACAAGATGCTACCCTTTCTATTGAAATGATTATTTTTAGACTATTTCTCAATGTTGCAGAGATTCAAGAACCCCTTTTTTACTCTGAACCCTGCAACTTTGTAGACCTTGATTCCACTAAAGCAGACTATATTACAGGTCCTCACTCTTCTAAACAGTCACAGACCTCTTGCTTCTGTGTGTGGAAACAAGTTACATGTACTAATATCATCTTCTTTGCACCCTTCTCTCTAACCCCCCAAAACTTGAGAGCTTCTGCTACTGTCTCGTATCTACTTGCAGACGAGCTTGATCAATAAAGATGAGTTAGGAAAAAAATGTGCAGTGTCAACTGTCAACGTCCGGAGAAATGAAATGAAGGCATTGCTGTCTAGTTCTATGATTTTTGCTGTTAAGAAGCTTCTCTATATTACTGTGGAAATGCTGCTCGGTATTGGAGATGCAAATGGGCTCTCGGGGAGATTGATAACTTGGCTGCTAAAAATAAAGAACATGATAAACAATTTCAACAGAACAAGAAGAAGAACATACTATAATCAGGATAACAAAAATAAGTAGTTTTACTAGACTAATGAACATTTTGATTATATTGACAGATCGATGATAATCCATTCTTATATGCATTTGGATAGCAACACAAAGAATAATTTTTTTCCAACTTCTTATGGATGCCACCCAGATATGGCTTCCAATTTCTATGCTAAACCAAACAAATAGAAGAGCAGAGAAACATCATTCCACAGAAATAGGAAAACCCATATCCTCAAAAAAATGTTCTAAAAAAGAATGACAGTAAGAGGAATGGGATTTATTCTTAGATTGAAATAGTAATTAGAAATTTTAAGACAAGGGTATTGTTTCTTTCTTTACCTGTCCTGGTCATTGTAATTGCTGTTCACATGCCTGGCCTTGTCATCACTTGTGGAACCATTGTTCATAACATCCAAGAGATAATTGAAACGATCTGCTGATGTGAAGTCACGATCTGCAAAAGCTTTGAATCAAGGTAAAACATCAAGATCAATAGATAATAGTGTGGCTAAAAGGTGTTCACTTTTTACAGTTCTCTAATTTAATGGAAAGACTAGGAGTTGAAATCTTGGGTTGAAAGAGGTAAGCCAGGTCCAGCTGGGATTGGAGGCATTCTTAGGGATCATCTGGGCTCCATTAGTATTGTTTTCACGGAATTTGTGGGGTCCATGGAATCGAATGAGGCAGAACTTCTTAGCATTCGGAGAGCCTTGATCTTAGGTTCTGGTTTAGGAGAGATAAATTAGTAATTGAGAGCAATGTTATCAAAACCGGACCGAACGCGGTCACACCGGCGGTTCAACCGGAACCGCGGTCACACCGGTTCAATCCTGACAAAAAACCAGCTAGAAGTCAAAACCACAAAAAATCGGTCAGAATCGCTGTTTTCTGCTGTTTTGAACCATAAACCGTGAACAACAGCTCACAAAATTTGGATTTTTTTTAAAACTTTTCCCATTCAAAAAATAAAAAATTAATATTAAAAAATATGTATATTTGAAATATAAATGTTTATTACTATTTCTATCACATATCATTCACCGTTTTGGTATATTACTCAAAGTTTGAATATTATTTTTAATATTTATATTAATTTTATTGGTAAAAGGTGTCTTATTTAATGTTATATAATATTTATATAATATTACTACTTGACCGGCTTTGACCGCTGCTGAACCCGGTTGAACCTAAAATGTCTCGAAGACGGTTCGGTTCTGATAACATTGATTGAGAGTGATTTATCCAATGCTATTAAATGGGCTAGCGGGGTTAAGCGCCCCCTTGGAGGCTTACCACTTTGGTGAGGGAGATTAAGGTGCTAATTGCAAGCATGGAGGTGTCTTTCTCACTCATCAGTCGTTCAACCAACGGAGTGGCGGACTTTTTTGTAAAAAATGGCATTGATGGAGCTATTCTTGGCACTTTTCATTTATCGGGAGCATAGCTGTTTTTGTTGGATTGCTTCTTGTAGTTTTGTTGGTTTTTTTGCTTTTTGTTTGTCTTTTCTTATGTGGCCTATCCCTCTCAGTCCTTTTGTTTCTTTGGTTTCTTTGTTTTTTGTGTCATTTTTCTCTTAATGAAATTTTTATTGTCATCACTCAAAAAAAAAATCAGAACAACTGTATAAGGAGTATTTTTCTTGATTTCAAACCCTTTGATTTGTCAGTTGAAGAACATACCTTCTGCAGCTTTCAACTCTTCCATTGGATAGATGGAATAAGGTTGAGAAAGAGTCTTTGGAACCAACTGCAATTCAGATAGTCGCCTTCTCTCAAGCTCAAACATATGTTCATGTGCTTCAATAAGTTGCTTTCTGAGTAGCCTGGAGTTGTCACAGACTGTTGGCACTATAGAAAAGAAAAACGGAAATTAGTGAAGACTGTATAATTCCACAAGAGCTAATGTTTTATACAACATTTGGCTCATAGCAATGCCATTTCCATCCGGGTCAAGCATCCTATGAAGATCATCATATGGTAAGATATACCACGGGGAGCTTTTATTTGCTTGTTTTTATCAGCATCTAGTTCGGACATTTTGATGAGGCCATCAAATCGGAAGGACATGAGAGAGAAGATAACTTCATTTTTTACCTTGGCAAGTGTAGGGTGAAACTAGACAGTTTGAGCTTTCCAATGGTGGGCTTGGTACATGTGGACCCCACACATTGGCCCATGGCCCACTCAAGTGTTTAAATGGACCCCACTTGGAGGAGGAGACACAGACAAACCCTAACTTAGAAGTGAAAGTCGATGAAGTAAGGGAGGAGGCACAACTCAGATAAAATTTAGCCAATTTGGCTAAATTCTCTTATTGATAGAAAATGAATAGCAACTTTGCAGGACATTAGACGATAACATTTTTTTACAAAATTAAATTTGTTGGAAAACTTATTCAATAATCTTTCCAATAGGTTCTTGTTTGCATGATTCCGATTTATATAGGGCATGTTATGACTGGTTTTGTAAGCAGGTGTCAAGAGATGCCAAATCTTAGCCATGGTCGATTTCTCTCCTACTTTCATTCTCTTTAAATGTGTGCAACTCCTCATGGCTGAATTCTGTCTTAAACTGTCTCTCCATTGGTGCACAATGAAGCACTCCGACGAGTAAAAGGTCTTCCAATCTCTTTTGGACTTTCAATAGGCACATGATGCAAGCTCTCTCCTCATTGGCTGGTGCCAACATGGCAAGCTCCCATTGGTTGTTTGCATCTCTCCTTGGTTGAGTGTAGCTCTCTCTCCCTCTCCAACATGAACAGGATCACTTTGGGCAGGATTATTAGTCTTATGTGGAATTTTTATCATTGGTTGTATACTTAATTCCTTTTTTTTATCATTGGTCCTCAATGTAAGCTAGAAAGGGTCGAATTGGGCTTGTCCACACCAACCATGGTTGGTTATCCCATGGTTGGTTATCCGATGGTTAAGTCCTCTCTCTCAAGCCTATAAATAAAGGCGAGAGCATGCTTGTGGAGGGTCGAGTTTGGAGCACAAGTCAAGAGACTCAGAGTCGAGTCAAGTCCCAAGTGTGGGAAGGGACGAGTTTATTCAAGTTGCCGATTGAAGCCAGTTTCTTTGTAATTTTGATTGAGTTAAATAAAGTTTCTGCTTGTTTTCATTACTTAGTTCAATTGGATTGCCAAGTGGATTGCATTTTATTTTATTTTAATTCAATCGAGCAAAGGCTAGTTCTCCGGGACTTCTTTTATCTTAAGATTGCCGGTTCATATTCCTTTTGGATTGAAATCACTTTTGGTTGACACCGAATTGATTTCCTTTGACTATGTGGACTAAAGACGGCTCTTAACACTACCTTAGACAACATCACATTTTGCATTAAGATGTGGAGCATTGCCCTCACTTTTCTTTTAATCATCCAATTGAAAAGCAGTTATCGGATGGCCACATTTGTCGTGTGAGCAGTATGTAAAAGAAATACTCGGCCAATGTGGAAGGGCAATAAGATATGAACTGAATGTTGTATGCTAATACTTTCTGCACCTTCAGGAGATTAACAAGACTTCAGCAATAAATCTTGTTTGATTCCTACTCACTTGAATGAAGCTCAGGATCCATGTCTAGAAAGTGACAGGGATAACATACTGGGGGCTCGAATTTCTCCGTATACTTTCTGCATTGTAAGAGAACTTTCAGAAGAAAAAAAGCTATGAAGTTAAAAGAATCAGAAACAGAAACAGAAACCAAATGAAGCCAAATTGATTACGTGGGCCCTTTGCTGCCCATGTAAAGATATGGTCTGCAAAGATAACGGATCTTAAGCCAAATTTATTGTTAATGCAGTATCATGTCTTAATAGAATTTTTTTATGTAGAGCTAATACATTTTGGAAAATACAGAAAAACAAAAATGTGTTTCAATTGAAACCAGCAATACAAGTGGACCCAGATCACACAATTATAAGCTAATTAACTCGAAAACCCCATTATACAATGCAAACCATTCACCCAATTACCCATTTCTGAAGTCTCTGATTAATTGAAAATATCAAAAGAATTGTTTTATGAGGGTAACTGGGAAGTCCGTCTTGAAAAACTAACCTGAAAATTCTTTTTTTTTTCTCATTGATTTGTAATTCGTCACCCTTATCAATGTGGAGGCTCACTTCTTGATGGCTTTGAGGTTGAGGTTTTTAAGACACTTCTGAATTTTTAACAAGGTCTCTGTCCCTTTGAAGCTTGGTGACTTCATTGTATCCAGATGGTTTCCTTATGAAGCAAATTCATATGATCAAGTCGTATGTTGCTGCTGGGGGTTCAGTCTTCTAATTGGGTTTTGATAGCCAACAATATCCTCCCATCGGATCACCAAAAAAAAACATTATTTCGAAAACTGCACCAACAGGAAGATTCAGGGTTCCCTCTTCAAGCATTTTATTTTCCAGCATCCTCTCCATTGCTCAATCTTTCTCTTAACTCTTATGGATGATGTATTTGAAATTTAATTTAACTGTTAGGATTAATCTGTTTGTCTTCTTATTCAAGTCACATGAAATTTATTTGATCTTTTTAGGAAAATATGTATTTTTACTTCTTTTACATATTTCTATGCTGTAATCAGTGCAAACTTACATTTCACCTCTCAGATCAGGTCTCTGTTACGACTTACAACAGATTCCTACCAGTAACTATAGTATTATAAAAGCCATCAGAGTTCAATTTCTATGTATAAAAGGTACTGTGCATATCAAGAAAACATAGCCATATTTACCATTTACATGTATGACATTGAGATTGAATATAAAAGTAATGCACTCAATCCTTTGAATCCCTTCCAAGTTATTTCTTTGATGCAGTTACAAGCTACAATTGCCAACAAGCATCAATGATTGATCTCATAATCGAAGGAAGCAATTCAATATCATTGATTTCATTGAAGTAACAAAAGTGACATGAAAAAGAATCAAATTTAGCAGCTCATGTCAATTTGGGGTAGAGAGAGTTACCTGTCTACAAGCCGTGATTTCTCCCTATACGGCTTGACCAGAACACGGGCACCACAAACAAAATGAGGGTTCCCCTTAGTTAGAATTAGCTTCACTGTCTCTGGATACATGAAAGTTACAAATCCAAACATACGCTTCTGTTGGCAGGGAATTCTTACATCCTGAACGGGGCCGAAGCTCCTGACAATTAACAAAAAACAGTCCAGAAAAATAATTAGAAACCAATCATCACAAGATTTTTTTTTCAACACGACATTATCAACAAAAAATTACTTGAAGTAGTTGGAAACATCTTCCTCAGTGAATGTGCTTTCAGCTGGAAAAGTCAGATATATCTGCCGAGAGCCCGCGACAACTCCACCAGGATCACTCCTCTCAGTCTTGAATTCCATGTACCGGGGAGCATCTTCAGCCAAAACTACACAATGCTGTCCATGTGGTCTATGATCCAAACACAGAAAAGAGACATTACATGATGAACGGTCAAAACAGACATGTAACCTAACAATTCATCTAGTGGGTCTGGTCGATGGAATCAGACAATTAATATATAGTCTCACATTTCAGCTGAATGAGTATTAAGATTGAACATTTTATAATTTGCCTTGCCAAAACCCTCCCATTAAGGAATCCATAGAAATATCAAAGAATAACAAGTCCAAGGAACTATTATGTAAAGAATTAGATGCATTCTAACCTGTCAATGAGCCGAATACTATTCTTCAACCGAGCAAGCAGCTTAGTCAGACTATAACCAGCCTTTCCATGCCTCTGACTCTCTGTTAAATACCCCTCTGCCTGCAAAGTCCTCCCATACTTCTCATAATACATCATTGGAAGGGATGCAATTGAGACGGGCATCCCTCTTCTTGATTTAAGGAGCTCAGTAAGCTCCAATTCCAACTTTTCAAGTGACCCAGGTGAGAAGACATTGTCTTTGTTAGCCATTTCATTCTGGTTTGGATTGAATATCTGAGAGAAGCTCTCTGGCATTGCCTGGCCATGGAAGTACCTACAATTTGTCCCATGCTTGCAGTACCCCTTGTTAAAGTAATGACAGATTTTGACAGGAAATTCAGGCAAGCTCGGTGACCGCCTACTGGTTCTTACACTCAGACCCGCTGCCAATGCAGATTCTGAGTAGTAGTAATTACTTGATAGCTCAGCTCCGACAGGGTTGACATGATCCAATTGATCATCTAAGCTCAGGAACTGGGTTTGATTATGAAGGCGGTATTCACCTCCAACTATATCTGTATACAAGGGCGGAACTAAATCTAAGCTATGAATTGGTTGCTGATCGGTCACAACCTGAGGCTCCCAATAGGGGGCAGCACGAAAGGTTGCAGGGGAAGAGAAGGGACGGGATGCCACCGGAGAGAACGGTGTTAATTGTAGGGGCTGATCAGAAATGGGCATAGCTGTGTTGATAGAAGTAGCTGGAATAGGAGATGAAACGGGCACTTTGAGAGATAACCCGAGCTCAGCTTTTGCTTTGTTAATGAGGGAATGGAGCACATTGTCAGGGCTAAAGGCTAACCGGATCATCTCGTGCCCACCTTCATCTTGTAAAAGGAGATAGCCAATGATCTTGGAAACATTCTCAGGCTCCAATTTCTGGATTCTATCCAGAACAATCCTTGTAGAATCAGACAAATCCATTTCATTTCCAATCTCTGCAGAAACCAAATGAAAAAGAAATGCACTAAGACAAGAAGAAAGCATGAATAACCTGAACATAGCATCCAAATTTCAGAACGGGAAAAGACGATAGGATCCATGAAAATTCTGACATAAACCTCACATCATTTCAAGTTTTCTACAAAACCATTTCAGAAGAAGAAAGTTAATAGAATGAAGGCCAACACCGAGAAAAAGAAAGCACCTGAGAAACTCCTAAGATACATACCACTCGCCCTCATCTTTAATACAAACATGTCTAATAGAAATTTTAATTTATATGAATAGATTAGACTGATGTAATCATAGGTTGAATGAAGAAACCCAAGTAAAGTAATTCAAGAAATAAAAAAATGAAGAAAAAAGTACCTCCAATGCACCATTTTTTCATCTTTAATCCAAATATTTCAATCTACATGTCAAACACTTAAAGCCCAAAAGTGCATATATTACCCTTCAAAGAGCTAGCGTTGTTCCTCCAGCTCTTTGAAAAAGGGAATTCTTCATTTCACCAAGAAGAATTCTAACAAATTCAAGGGCCTTTAAAATTCTAACAAAACTGCTGGAGAGGTATTGTCAGTAAGAGACAACACCCAACACCAAAAATAGGCAATTGTTTTACTTAAATTCGAACAAAAAAAACTGCTCTTTGATGATATTGAGAATATATACTGTCATACAAAGGTATTGCCAGTAAGAGACAACACCCAACACCAAAAATAGCCAATTGTTTTACTTAAATTCGAACAAAAAAAACTGCTCTTTGATGATATTGAGAATATATACTGTCATACAAAGGTATTGCCAGTAAGAGACAACACCCAACACCAAAAATAGCCAAATTTTTTACTTAAATTCGAAGAAAAAAAACTGCTCTTTGATGATATTGAGAATATATACTGTCAAAAATTGAAAGAAAATGAAACTAAAATAGTAAGTAAAATACTTGTAACTAAGAATAAGTTTTATCATCCATCTGTATGAAGCAGAGGAGAGAGAGGGGAAGGTACAACATCATTCAAGATATGAGCACTAATACAAATTCAAAAAAAAAAGCTGCTGAATTTTCACCACATTGAAGAAAATTACAGAAGTTAGATTTTATAGAAGAATTGAAAACAACTTCACATGAACAAAAATATTCATGAAAGAAAAGAAGAAGAAAACAACAATAAAGAGTTAATAAACACCACTTTTGCAGATATGGAAAGGAGCCCATGTCCAAAATCTGATCTTTCCATAAAATTTAAAAGAAGTAAAAAAAAAAAAAAAACTGATTTTGATGCATCTTTGTTGCAAACAAACATAAAACGAAGGCAACTTTGATGATTCTAAAAGAAACCCATTTGTGGAATTACTTTCACTACCAACTGATCTAGAAAAAAAAAGTCAAATAAAAATCAAAATGGACACAGTTTCTGCCTTTCTATTCATGGATATATCAAATGATAATAAACACCAAATCTTACTGTTTCTTTCAGTTGGAACCATGCAACATATACCAAATCATATCTTCGAATTTTCGAATTTCTTCATAACTATCTTTCTCTTTCTCTCTCTTCCTCTCTCCTCTCTGCAACTAAAAAAGTAATATGACAGAGAATAGATATAAATGGCACTCTGTCTTGACTCTTGAGTTCAAACAAAAAATTAAACTAAAAAATAAAATGGTGATAAAGAAATAGATTTTAAATAAAAGGGAGAGTGATTATAGCGAGACCCAAATGTCCATTTCTAAAAAAAAAATCGGATTTCACAATTCTTATTTGTAGAATTACAAGGTGGACAATGGATTTGTCGTTACAGAGAAATACGGAATTCAATGGAAAATTGCTTCTGAATCGCCGAAGATAGATAGGAACGTTTCTAATCAATCGAATTACCAAGAAACCCCTATCACTTTCTAAAACGAAAAGTTTATTTTTTATTTTATTATTAAAAATTAATTAGTTTATAAAGAAAATAGTGTTTTCATTTTGAAATAATTGCCACTATAAGAAACTTAATGAACAAATTTTCTATGGATTCAATTCAACTATTGAAGTACACCAAAGAGCTAGCATATACATTTAAAGCTAGAATCAAACAATTATCTAATACACTAAAAATACCCTTCTCACTCTAAGAGGCTTCTTGATTAAATTCAGTTAAGGTTATACTAATGGTTTACACTGTAGTGATTATACTTTTATTTGAAAAAAGTAATTTAATCTAAATAATAGATTTTTTATACAGAAAAATAAAAAATTTTACTCTTATGACAATTTAATTCAAAATATTCAATCAACTAAAAAAAGATTAGTTATTCAATAATTGATATGGGCCTTGTGTCGATACTTAGTTCAACTATGATAATTTTCCTGACAAAGAAAATGTGAGAAGAAGAGCTGTTATTATAAATGTATTGAATGGATAATTCTAATTTAATTTGTCAATTGCTTAAAGTTAATGAACATATTACAGAAAAGTTCAATTGATTAAATGATATTTTTTTTAAATCAATCTAAAACAATTAATTATTATCCTTTTGTAATGAGGTCAAGATATTGTATTGTCATTCGAAACCTTTACTATTATTATTTATTTCATGATCCTATATATATATATATCACTAAATTTCAAATAAAATAACTTGTTGATATGTGACTAATCAAATTCTTAAAAACTAATTTTTATTTGATGGGATAGACTTGTTTTGATATAATACAGTTTTAGTGTACTTCCTTTTAGGGCCGGTCTATTCTTTTCTTTTTTTAAATATTTTACTCTTAAAAGCCTAGATGGCAAATAATCTTCGAGGATGGGACTTTTCACATTGAAAAAAAAAATATTGATAAATAGATCTTCATGAGATTTATTAAATTATCTAAAATGAAGCTTATTGAATTAAGTTAACCCTTCAACATTAAAAAAATCAAATTCATTGATGAAATACTTTTTCTTATAATAATGGATTTATTTGTAAAGATTTATTATATAGGCATAAATAAAGTTGGATCTAAATTTAAATGAAAAAAAAATCAAATTTTATATAATTAGATTTACCCAGAAATGGAACCCATGGATTGTCTAGGCATATTGTAAATTTCCTTCCTGTGTATCCAACTGTAGAAGCATTATTATTATTAAATAAGTTCCACTTCTCTTGAGGGAGGACAGGTAAGGTAAAATACTGATTAAGAGGGCAATTCAGTCATTATAGCGGCGGTTCCAGTCAAAAGTTATGACCGGTTCAAGGAGAGAAGACCGTTAAGGATATGATCAAAGGAGACATATTCAACCTAAAAACAATTTCTTTGTCAAAATTTGGTATCAAAATTACATTAGTTGGATGATAAATGTTGAATAAATCAGTTTATTCTAAATATAATCATATTGATGTATGATATATGAATTTTTTAGGCAAAAAGTTATATGGAATATCCGATCTTAGTATTTTATATTTTAACGAATGTAATTTATTTATTTACAATTATTAAAATAAAAATTGAAATGATAAAATGAGATATAAAATTTATTTATAAAATTGTTACTAATATGATATTTTTAAAATTATATCTGAATATTTGGGCCCAAGGTGCATATTAATTGGAATTATCAGTAGAAAAATTATTAATAAAGTATTTTATGATGGTATAACTGAAATCCCATAAGAGAGAAAGATTCAAATGATGAGTCTTGGATCTACTTTAGAACCGGCCTTTTCCGTTTTTGTCACTGTTTTTAAGGTTATAAGGTTACACAATTTCTGTTTTTAACATGTAATGTATAATGATTATTTGTCATAAGTTAATTTAAAATGACACCTGGCAACTATATAAGACAAATATGAACTTCTCTATACAAATCATTGTGAAATAGTAATTGACCAGACTTCACTTAATTTAATATTGATATGAAAACAACTAAAGTTTTTAATAGTCTTTAAATCTCATTATAAAATTATTTATTAATATTTAAAGTGAGATACAAGAGAAAGTTTTATATATTTTAAGATATATTATCACTAATATAAAATTTATATTGTCTTTTTTTAATAATACTTAATATGATTATATAATAAGTTTCAAAAAGTTTAGATTTTTTAACTAGTTTGACAATGTTTTATAAGTATAATCTAATATTATCATAATCGGACCGTCTAATGAACCATCCTCGAAGCATTTTAGATTTCAACTGGATTTATCCACTTTCAAAGCCGGTCAAAACCGGTCAAGTAATAATATAATAGAAATATTACAAATAATATTAAGTAATACACTTTTACAAATAAGATTAATATAAATATTACAAATAACATTTAAACTTTAAGTAATATACCAAGATGGTGAAGGATGTGGGATAGAATAAGACCACATTTATATTTCAAGTGTATCCATTATTTAATATAAAATTTTAACAATAATCTCATATTGATATTAAATAAATGAAGTTGATATATCTCGTGATTCAGTTTAGTAATACGAGAGTGTTGAAAAAAATAATCTCATTAGATATTTATATGCAAGTGAAGTAAAATAGATAATTTATCGGAGCTTTCCCTAAATTGTTAATTTCATTTGTTTAAATCAAATAGATAAATATATTTAAAAGAACTTATTTTGTATAATTAGTATATCAATAATTTTTTAATATAGTTTGATAAGATTGATGTGTTTAATAAGATGACATATGTCATAGAATCAAAATTGAGCTACGGCACTAATCTGACATAATTGAGTCCTTAATTCTTTTGACTCAATTTTAATTTTAAATATATATAACATTTTATTAGAGATATTAAATTTATCAAACAAAAGTGGAGATGTTAATATATCAATTATAAGAATATGAATTTTATTTAAATATTTTTATCCATTTAAAATTTATAAATAAAAGGTGCATTTTAGTGGAATTATTAGTTGAAATTTCGATGATAGTATCACTAAAATCCCGTACAATCCGAGCGGACAAAGAGAGATCTTCGTCGGAACCGGTCTTTTCTGTTGTTGTCTATTTTCTAGATTATGACTTTTGACAAGGTTAAAGAGTTTCTTTCCTCATCAACTTGTACTCTACAATGATTGTTTGTAATTAATTTATTTACATTCATTAAAATAAAAAAATGAAATGATAAAATGATATATAAAATTTATTTATAAAATTCTTACTAATATGATATTTTTTAAATTATATCTGAATATTTGAGCCTAAGGTGCATATTAATTGGAATTATCAGTAGAAAATTTATTGGTAGAGTATTTTATGAGAGAGTCAAATGATGCGTCTCGGATCGGCCTTAGAACCGGCATTTTCCGTTGTTATCACTGTTTTTAAGGTTATGACTTTTTAGAAGGTTACGCAATTTCTCTTTTTAACATATAATATATAATGATTATTTGTCATAACTTAATTTGGAATGAACATGCCAAATAAGACAAGATATGAACTTCACTGTACAAATCATTGTGAAATAGTAATTGACCATAGTTATTGTAGACTTGGCTTAATTTAATATTGATACCAAAACAACTAAAGTTTTTACCAGTCTCTAAATCTCATTATAAAGTTATTTATTAATATTTAAAGTGAGATAAAAGAGAAAGTTTTATATATTTCAAGATATATTATGACTAATATAAAATTTATATTGTCTTTTTTAATAATACTTAATGTGATTCTATAATAAGTTTCTAACAGTCCCAAAAGTTAATTTTTTTACTAGTGTCACAATGTTGTATAAGTATAATCCAATATTATCATAATCGGGTCGTCTAACGAACTGTTTTCGAGGCATTTTAGATTTCAACTGGATTTAACTGCGGTTAAAGCTGGTCAAAACCGGTCAACTAATTATATAATATAAATATTAGAAATAACATTAAGTAAGACACTTTTACAAATAACATTAATATAAATATTACAAATAACATTTAAACTCTAAGTAACATACCAAGATGGAGAAGGATGTAGAAAGAAATGGTAAGACACACTTATATTTCAAGTTTATCTATTTTTTAATATTAAATTTTGAAAGGAAACAAAATTTAAATTTTCTTTTTCAAATTCGATGAACCGCGGTTCGCAACCTGCGGTTTTATCAGGAACACCGCATAAAACCGCAGTTCACACAGGTTTTCTGCGGTCTAATTGGAAAACGGTTCTTCAAGTGGACTGAGCCATAGTCATGCTGGTTTGATTCAACCACGGTTCCGTCCGACTTTGATAACACTAGTATAATCTAATATATTTAGAGGATTTGAATATACAGTGTTTAATGAAATATATAGAATAACGTAATATGAAAGAGAACAGATATAAAGGTCACTCTGTCTTGACTCTTGAGTTCAAACAAAAAATTAATATAGAAATAGATTTTATAGTAGTATATGATGATATGAAAATGGATTTTAGAAATTATACTAGGGAGAGTGATTATAGAGAGACCCAAATGTCCATTTCTAAAAAAAAATTCGGATTTTACAATCATTATTTGTAGAATTAAAGGGTGGATTTGTCGTTACAAAGAAATACGGAATTCAAAGGAAAATTGCTTCTGAATCGCGGAAGACCGATTAGGACATTTCTAATAAATCGAATTACAAAGAAATACGGAATTCGACGACAGTTCTGTCCGGCTTTGATAACAGTGGTATAATCTATTATATTTAGAGGATTTTTTAATATGAATTGTTTAATGAAATATATAGAATAAGAAAGACAACAAGTAAAAAAACTAAAGTACATTTAATCATTCTAGATATGTTATTTGAACAATAATCTCATATTGATATTAAATAAATTAAGTTGATATATCTCGTGATTCAGTTTAGTGATAGGAGAGTGTTGAAAAAAAATAATCTCATTAGATATTTATACGAAGTGAAGTAAAATAGAGAATTTATCGAAGCTTTCACTCAATTGTTAATTTTATTGGTTTAAATCAAATAGATAAATATATTTAAATGAACTTATTTTGTATAATCAGTATATCGATATTTTTTAATTTAGATAAGATTGATGTGTTTAATAAGATGACATATGTCGTAGTTTGACATAATTGAGTCATGAATTCTTTTTACTCAATTTTAATTTTAAATATATACAACATTTTATTGGAGATATTAAATTTATCAAACAAAAGTGGAGATGTTAATATATCAATTATAAAAATATTAATTTTATTTAAATATTTTTATCCATTTAAAATTTATAAATATAAGGTGTAGTGGAATTATCAGTAGAAAGTTTCTTGATAGATTTTTTAGATGATAGTATCACTGAAATCCCGTACATGAACAAAGAGAGAAAGAGTCTATAGTGCATCTCGGATCTTAGTTGGAAACGGCCTTTTCTGTTGTTATCACTATTTTCTAGATTATGACTTTTGACAAGGTTTACATAGTTTCTTTTATCATCGGCATGTACTGTACAATGATTATTTGTAATAACTTGATTTGGAAAGACAGTGGAACACAAGATACGAACTTAATAATACAAATTATATTGAAGTAGTAGTTGACCAAATTAGTAGAGCTTAATTTAGTTTGATAAAAAAAGAAGAAGAAGGTTTCAGCAGTTCTTAAGTCTCTAACCGAATTTTTATGGCCCCTATTATAATATTTTGATGATCAAATTTTCTTAAATTATATAATAAAAAATTATATTCATTGCATCTAATTATATTGGAGTCTTAGTCCATCATAAATATATGACCTCTCTCCTAAAATAAAGATCTCAATAATTTTATATTGATATTAAGTAGATTAAGTTGACATAACTCGTGATTCAATTTGAATTATATGATATTTAACAATAAAATAAGATATAGAAACCTACAAAATTAAACAAATGTTTAGTGTAATAAAATGATATAAAATAGATAGTTTATCAGAGCTTTCAATCAATTGTTAATTTTATTTGTTTAAATTAAATAGATGAATATATTTAAATGAACTTATTTTGTATAATTAATTTATTGATAATTCTTAATTTAGTTTGATAAATTTAATGTCTTCAATAAGACGATACATGTGATAGAATCAAAATTAATTCGTGGCACTAATCTGACATAATTGAATTATAAATTCTTTTGACTCGATTTTAATTTTAAATATATACCATATTTTATTTGAGATACTAAATTTATCAAATAAAATGGAGAATGCCTATATGTCAATTATAAAAATACAAATTTTATTTAAATATTTTTATCCATTTAATTTATAGAAAGAAACTTGACAATTGACAAAAATAAAACTCCTCTACCAAGTTGGGTTGAGTCTCACGCCAACGGCACCTGTTTGATTAGATGGACAACTGAAAAAACGTCAATGTAACTGATCCAACCCGCGACCTCACTGGACCCAACATGAGATACTATTTTCTAAGCCTTAGTTGGGTTAGGTCTAACCGAGTTACCGTCTAAGTAGATTGGATTTTGCCATGTCCTGGATTGCATTTCGGGTCCTATGGGTCCAATTTTGATAAAAGCCCAACCCAAGCCTTATCATTGGAGAGGTTATACTTGAGTTGGGTTCTATCCTGGATAGGGAATGTCCATTTCAATTAAAAAAAAACTCACATTTAGTCTTCTTTTTTCCCTCCCCCTGTTACTCTTTTGAACTAGCACCCTATAATACATTCAATTTTCATATATTTGAAAATTGAGCACATTTTATATAAAAATATCTGTATTTTTATTTTCTAAACTGGTGAGACAACTGTAACAAATTGAAATCTCAGAAATTCAATCTATTTTAGAAGGGCTCAACATAAATATTTTGAATTATGAGAAGGTTAAAATATCATTATTAGTCATTTTTTTTTTATATTGAAAGTCAAATCTTCAATGTGCAAATATAGATGGACTATTTATATGATGGACAGATGATAGGAACATATACTGATTTAATACTGAAAATACACATTGTTAATTGTGTTGATTGGACACTATAATTTCATATCTTAAATGTTGCTTTAAATAGTCACCTGTCACCCAAACAAAATCTTAAACAAGATTAGGTTGTCTTGGGCCTGCTTGTTGGGCTATTGGTGGGTTGAATAGCCCATGGGTTTTCTTTCTTGACCTGCTTTTGAGTCATATTTATATAAATATAGAGAGAACTATAAAATATCTGGGGGCTTTTCATATGTAGGGACATAGGCTCCATTTGTGAGGCCTACTTTGTGGTAAATTTTAGATTTTTGAAATTGTTAGTTTTACTTTAAAATTTAAATTAACTTTGATGCATCTTCATCATCGAATTAATCATGATAAATAAAAGCATTTTTTTAATATTTTACTTTTAATTTTAAAATATAAGGACCATTATTATATAATATGCTTCATTTCTTACATTTTTTTTTTTTATGAGTAAGGTGTCCAACTCTCATAGAACACACACTTAATCTTCAGGAAATGTATAAGTCTTTCTATTCACGTACACTGAATAATTCTACAGTGAATAGCTCCTTGGAGTGAAGTGAGAATTAAACTCAAGACTCCTGTTGTCGGACAATCACTTCAACCTCTTTAAATTTTATTTTTGATAATTTTATAACTCATCTCACAATTTATCCATCAATGTAATCTTTTAATTATAGGGTGGGACTGAACCCTCTGGGATTTTTCAGGTCAGAATCTACACTCTTTATGTTTAGAGATGTGAATCCAAATGGGCATGGCCCGGTTTTTGAGTGAAGACTTGAATGCCACATGTGCTCTAGTTGGTACTCATTATAGGAAAATAATGTTTCAACAAACTTTTTGATCCAGTGGAAGATATATAAATTTTGTGAAACTTATGGATTTTTTTTTCAAAAACTAAAAATGAGTACATTTTAGGATTTTGGCCGATATTTATTTAGAAATGAAAAAGTGAATAACATTGAACAAAGATGACTGATATTTTGATTAAAATTATTTAGTCCATTGAGACATATTATATAAATCATTTATCCTATTAATTTAAAATTGACATTTTAATTTGGACTTGATAAATTATTTTTCACATAAACTGCCTATATGACGCCCCATTGAACTCAGGGGTCCAAATATTGGCCGATATGCCGATATCTCGGCCGTCTTATATCTGTCGATATCGGCCATTTTTTTTTTCAAAAACAAAAGGAGAGAGAAAAATATCGGTATATTGACCGATATATTGGATGATACCGAATTTTGAACCCCTGATTGAACTCATACCCATAATCTTTAAATTATAATAATAAACATGAAAATTATATCCAATATAACATGATATTATTAAATACATGTTACTGCGTTATGATCCCGATTCCCGACCCCAAATCATACCAATTAGAGATTTCTAGAATTTGAGAAATATTTTCTATCATGTTCATGATCCCATATCACAAACGTATACTCCTTCTAGACTTAATTGTCGACAACCCGACTCTCAAATTTTTGGCCCGTTTGGGTCCATAATTTTAATTTTTCCATTTGGGCCCGTTTTGATACGTTGCGATTGGAGCGATCTTGATCAACATTCTAATATTTTCACTGAGTAAATTCCTAGTCAACTCAACCAATAGCCCGACACAACTTGAACTCGACAATTATTAAGGAGGAGAGTGAGTATGATATTTAAAACTATTTTTAGTAGAGTCACTGTATCCAACTCAACTCATACAATTTAAACTCGACTTTCGTTGAGTTCAAGAGCAATTACAATATTGAAAATCATGATTTAAAGGGAATATAAAGATTTCTAGTGGCGTGATCATAATGTTTCATCATCCATTATTGACAATAGTGTTAGTTACGAATGATGAAAACATTTAAAATTCTTAGATATTTTTCTTCTAAGATAATGATTTGTTTGTTAAGATTAAGATGTTCAGATATCTTAGAGTACTTAATTAATTTTGAATTTTTAATAGTCAAACCAACTCTCACGATTTCAATGATATTGATTATAGGAATGGAACACTCAAATCCATAAAAAAAGTAAGAAAATAGTGTGTATGCTCATTTTCTTTTGCTTCCAGGACAAAAAATGGGGAAGGAAGGTCCCTCTTTATCCATTCTTACGAAGTATATAGGCACCTTAAGTGATATGCCCTAATTAAATTTGGCAATGGGTTAGGCCATTCCAGTCTATTTTGGATTTGGGTCTAGCCTTTCGTCGAGTAGGCTTTAGAGTTTAGAGATAAAAGGTTGGATTTGCTTGGAGTTGAGCTCATTCCATTGTGCAAAAGCTAGAGTTAACACTTATTTAAAGAATTGGAAGGATAAAATTAGAAGTTAAAATGATAGAGTGATATTAAAAGCCTGAAGGTAAGGAATAATAATAAAAAAAAGAATATGATTAATTGTAAGAGTTATAGTGATACAGATTAGAATTAAAAGCTGACCCTAAAAAAGTTCGTCTATTTTTTCAAAAACTGACCCAAATAGTCTATCTTAGATCATTCCTCTATTAGTTAATAAAGAGGGTATAAATAGGATATCACAGACATATCTTAGAACCTCAATTATTAAAATTCTAATTAAAAATATTATATATTAAGATGCTGGCGTATCCAACTTCTGAAGGGAAGAAAGTCCTAATACAATTATTAATGGGCTTTTTGTGGTCGAAACCTCAGTCCAAGCCATTTTAAATGGTTCTATTACCGTCTGCATCAAAAGCCCAAACAGTCATATGTGAGGCTGAGAGCTACTAGCCCACAAATCTTCTTATGGCCTTTCCCCATTGTATGAATCTAGGGGTTGAACTTGGGTCGGATTTTAATCTGAGCTGCATGATTCGATCTGAGAAATCAGTGAATTTAGGTTATATATTTATATATATCAGTCGAGTCAAATTATCTCTTTTTGGTTGAGTTGATTTTAAATTTATTAACTCAATCAGACCTAAATTTTGTATGAATTTAATATTTAAGTTAATTGATCTGACAAATTAATGAATCATAACCACCTTATTTGATGAGCTATACGTCAAAAGTTTATAGAATAAACAATGCGTACATATTTACATATAATCATCATTTTTATACTTAATCAATTTATGTCATACTACTCTAAGTCTCTAACCAAAAGGTTGGCTGGTCGATTAGACTTGTTCGTTATTGAACTTTAATTAATAAAGTTTATACATAATTTTCCATCATCATCCAACCATTACAATAACAAAAATTAGCAAAATCTCACTTTAGTGGTTAGTCCATGATTCCATGAATGTGACTTAAATATGGCATTTGGTGTTTGGATAACTGAAAAGGGGCCAAAGAAGATATCAAATCATTACTAGCTCTTAAATACAATCAACAAAGAGACAAGGACAAATAAACCAATTTTCAGCCATTAAAAACTAGGTTGGCTTAAACTTGTCCCATACACTGTTATGGTTATCACTCTGTTGTGTCGTTTTCATGAGGAGCTTTAAAACTTTTTTGAAATATTGATTTATATTTTTTTAGATATTTTTAAATTTATTTATGTAACATAAGGTAATTTTTTATCTTTTATAATTGAAAATTTCTACTCTGAACATTTAAGATAGTCCGAGTGTTGATCTTGTCGATCATGTGGGTAATTGGATTTGTTGCTAGTTTAATTATGTGTCAAATTGTTATATAATTGTTTACTCTTGACTTACTTTACTTTTATAATTCTATATTTAAGCAAAAGATTTTTCCCCTATAATACTAAATTAATTGCAATGATCAAATCATTTTAAAGTTATCAAGACACAAGAAAAAAGAAGAAGAAGAGGAGCAAGAGAAATAACATACGTGGAGGATATAATTTTTTTTTTTAAATTTTCTAAAATGAAATAAAGAACTCTAACCACATACATTAGAATGGTACCATTTAAGGGTTGACTATTTTGGGAGTGAGCATATTAGGTGTAAAATATAAACATGGTGAGTTTACTTTTCATGATGAGCCCCATTTTCTCACTTCAAATTGACTTTCTAGAGGTGAAATTTGGGTCGGATTTTAACTCGATCCCAATGACCTAACCTGTGCAATTAGTGGGTTGAGTTATGTATTTGTAAATTTAGAGTCGATTCAAAAAAAAAATCAACTTGATCTGACTCCACTTTTAAGAAATATAAAAATATGTTGATTTTCTTCTCCTTAAATTTGAACTAAAAAGTAGGTCAAGTTGTCAGGCTACTCATTGAAGTTGGGTTAGGCCAACAGTTTGAATTGAGTCGAGTTGAATAATTCGAGCCAAGAACTTAGGGTGGATCTGGTCGATCTTAATAAGTAAGTTGAATTAAGTTTATTAAAATCTGGTCTAATCCGTTCGACTTTTAATATTATCACCTTATTCCAACATAGATAACTTCATTCTGGATGAAAAAAAAAATGTCAAACCCATCATCATATAAAAATCATCACTTATCAGAAACTTAATTCATTATAATTTTTTCTTTCCTCAAGTCATTGAAAATTTAGTTAAACATCTACATCTCCATCAATCAGTGGTTGATAACTCATCAAACTCACAAGCTTAAATTTATACTCGAATTAAATAAACATTATTCAGATAAAGTAAATTAGCCTCATAATATTATATATTTTGAGTCCATTGAATCTATTAATAAAAATCTGAATTTAATTAAAGAATTAAAACAATCAATCTAATAATTTTACTTAAATCAATAGTTTTCAATCAACTTCCAAATTGAAGACATTTTAATTCAATCAATATTTTATAAGTTAGTTGTTAATAATTTAATGTGGAGTGAGCTTAAATCGAATTCAAATTACTTTCATCAAATTACACAAGAATTAAAGGTGAGTGAAAATTAATAAAAAATGTAGATTTTGAGCTGAATTCGAGTTGCATCGACATTAATCGAGTTTAGACATGAACAAAAGGAAAAGGACACGTGGACAGTGCCATCGCCAAAAGCTGTAGTGGGCCCGCGGCTGCTGGTGGTACCCCACGTGTCCCTTCGTTCAAATACCAAGGAGACTGAAAGAGAGACAGAGAGCGTGTGTATTTTTTTTCCCAAATCCTTGAAGTTCGATTAAATTTGATTCCATTCAATTCCTTGCATTTCCTTTCCAATCTAATGAAATCTTGTTCGAAATCCGTACGTGATAGTTCCTTTCCATCCAATTTCTAGGGTTTTCGGACCCGATATCCGAGATGAACAATGAAAAGCCTCCGGAACCTCTGGATTTCTTTATTTGGACTGTCGAGGTAAGTTCTTCCTCTGATCATCTCTTTTCCTCTCGATTTAGCTTCAGATCTTTTGAAATCCTTCAGTAGAGTAGGAGTTTTGAGTCTGTCAATGGAAAAATGCTATTTTGGATGTGTGGTTATCTTCTGGTAGTGAGATCTCAAATTTCTGTTTCATAAAACTATGATCTTGGTGCAAAATTTTATCCCCTCTGTTTAAATACAAGCTTATGTTTCATTTTATAATGATCTTGGTGCAAAATTTGGACTTTTATGTTGAAAATTTGGGTTAGAAAGCGAGAAAACTGAAGCTGTTACTGAAACTAAGGGAGACATGTGGATTGCTATGCCTTTGCTATTGATGGTTTGGTGTCTGGGGAATTCTAATGGATTTTGAGTTTCTTGGAGTGGCAATGGAGAGATTAACATGTTTACCTGATTGGCACTGTTGATTTGGCAATCCAGCGAAATGGGTGGGGGTTATACTGAAAACTGAGCTGAGTGAACTGTCTTAGCTGGTAGCTATTTGTTCAGTGGCGGACAGTCAATTGGATCAATATGGAAATGACCCAAACTCTTCGTTTGATTGGATATAATCAGAAGTTGTCTTTTTAAGGAATTGATGATAAATTGATAATGAATATGACAACGGCGACTATAATGAGAATAGTGTGTAATCTGTGTCACACATTGCAGAGCCAGTGTGAGGAAAAATTCACTAACCAATCAATATTTGTTAAGTGCTCGTATCTGTAACCTCAAAGTTGTGGATTCAAGTTCTATGAGTATCAAGTAGGCTTTCAGCTCACAGAAACAAATTGTCAAATCCAATCTTTACTGCCAACTCTAGGTTGATGGGATAAATGACTCCAATGATGATGATATGAATCAAAATATGATAAAGAACCCTCATGTGAAAGCTAATTAGAAATCACAGCTTTTCATTCCCTACCTAGATTGGGATTAGACAGACTTTATCTCCTTTGGCGCCATCCTCCACTGAATGAGAGAGATGATATTTTTGAAGGTGACACTGAAACATATGAAGCATTTGAATGGGTTTAATGGAAGGCTCAAAAACAGATTCCTTATTCCAAAGCATCCAAACAGTCCTTTTCGACTAAGTGATTACTTCATTGATCCTGCTAAGTGATGATTCCTGCTGATCCATTTCATTCTCTATTCTTTTTTTGCTCTAGAAGTCAATGTCTAAACAGTTCTTCTCCTTGGATACTCAATGTAATATTTTATTTATTTATTTATTTTGAAAGGTAACTATATTATTCATAAAAAGAGATAAACTTTACAAAAAGGCATCCTTTTTTATCTGATATTGAATTTATGCTTCAGTGAAGAGTTTTCAGAGGCATATCTCTCTCCTAAATGACCTCCCAAAACTTGTGATACATCCCCCTTATTCATACCTCTCTCTTGTTAACATCATTTATGCTCTTTTGGACCTTTTACTTAATGTTTGTTGGTCCTACCCGGCTAGACTACTTTGAGTGTATGCATTTTTCACTTGTTTTAAGGGATGATTCCGGATGTCAAATCTTCTATCCTGCCAATGTCAATGTGAAGTTTTCAGCATATGAGGTACCTGGTCTTGAGAGTGCTTACGTAAGAGTAAATCTTTTCTTTTTAAATTCAAGTATCTGTCACATACTTCACTGGTGCTTATGGATGGTAATATTGTTGATGTTCTATCTCAGTTGAATGTCAATCTCCACTCTACCAATGGTGTTCCCAGGTCTAGTCCAACACACAGTTGATTGCTATGATGCTTATTTATGTAATACGTGGCATGGAATTTCCTTTGTAATTGATATAAGTTTTTAAGTTTCAGTTTGTTCATGATACTAGGAGAAACATTGGGTTGCCTTTTTATGTGCTGTACTATTGTTTGATGTCCAGTCATATAGTTCTTCTCTTGCTTTCTACATCTAACTTGATCTTAATTGCATGTTCCTATGTAGCTTGGGCAGCTGAAATGACAATTAATCTCATTTTACTGTTTTAGTACTGGGCGTTGTATATTTCTTAAATACACTGATATTTAAAAAGCAATAAAAGATACAGCCAAATAGTTTCAAGCAGAACATCTGAGTGGCTCATACTTCCTGTGAAATACTCTTGCTGTATTGAATTCTACATGACTTGAGTGTATCTTTTATTATTCTGACTTCTTTAATTGTGATGTAAGTGAGGGATTGCTTATAATTAATCTTTTTATGAAAGCATAAACAATTTGATTGGCAATTTGTATGAAATAGTTTATGGCCTGGATCCATAAACTATTGTCCATAATCATATTCAAATGGCTGATGTTATGAAGGCCAATAATACTTCCAGATTTTAGCATAGGAAACTCTTGATGGTTGATCCAACACAGTTTTGACATTTTGTGCTTAATCAGTGTTGTCTTTCTTAGATTTCATTGAGAGGATGATTTAGGCACTTGCATATAATTGTTAATAAATTTTCAAAAATATGATGAATATTTTATTAGAATACAAGTAAAGATGTACAAAAAAGGACATTTTGGAAAAAAGGGTGCAACAAGGGATCCAAAGGCCTAAAAACTAATATATAACTACAAACAGAAGCAGGAATAAGAAAAATGCTAAGATAAACACGAACCGATATCTGCCATCCATAGTAATGGCCTTCTGATTTCTGTTTTGCAAGTGCATTGACTTCTGAGTTGGTCTGCCTAAACACATAATGGAAAGAAGCATTCATTGTTAGCAAGATGAAAATTTTCCTCCGTTTCATTTGCAAGCCTTCTTGAACACTAGCTGCTTCTCCATGGATCTGTATTATTGTTAATAATTTTTACTATTGTTTGTTAAGTCTGTATTCTCTCTTAATTATAATCATCGTCATTAAAGCCGTTGTCCCATCATCTAGGGTCAGCATTCCAAGTTCTACTTCTCCACATCTCTATCAACAATCATATTCTCCATCACCCTACATTCTATCATGTCTTATCTCACATATCTCTTAATTTTAATGTTATAGAAAATTTTCAATGTTCAGATTCTTCTTCCTTTACATCTTCCTCATCGACTGCAGTTCTCTTCATGATCAAGCATGATTTTTAGCATTTGTTGTTATTGTTTCTTTTACATGTTCTTGTTGGTGGAATGTTGCAATGATGCAAGTTTTTCTGTGCCCCTCATCCATTGTTGAGCCTGTTTTGGTTTATGACTATTTGATATATGTATGTGGTTGTTAAGCTTCCGAAAATAACAATTTTCTGTGAGGCCCATGTTCCAACAACACCACGTAGTGTGTTGATTGACTATCATTTTTCCTTTGCTGGTTCTCCACCACCTTCATTGTCATACGCCATGCCCAAGCAATATAGAATTAGACTCTTCTGTGCTTTGCGATGAACGTATATCAGACTGGTTTCGGACAGTTTCTTAACAATGAATAGCTAAAGCAGGAGCATGTCTGTATAAGACTTGGACCTTATGCCAACATGGTCTCTTGCAAAAAATTGAAAGTAATCAGGAATAATAGTGCTTAACTTATTGAAAATTTAGTCACCTTTATGTTCATTTTGAGAGGAAAAGAAGCTTCCTTTTTTTTTTAAGTGTCCATATATAAATGTTAAGAAATGGGTCTTTGATTATATAATGCGATCCCCTTCCTTATGTGTTTCTAGGACGTCGGATTGTGGCTGGAAGAAATAAATCTTGGTAGCTATCGCCAAGTTTTCAAAGAAACTGGTGTCAATGGAGAATACCTGGAGAGCTTATCCATGTTCACAACAGAACAGATTCTGCGGTTTATTAGGCGGTGCCACATGAAATGGGGAGATTTCATAACACTATGCAAGGAGCTCCGGCGCATTAAAGGTTTCATTTCTCTCAACTTATCATGGGCTTTTCCAAGCTTATGTGCTGCAGATGCAGCCATGTATGGTTGTATTTGTGGCCACACATGTCAATCTTTGCATGATCCAAACTGCTTATTTTGTGTTTCACCTGTCTCAAAAATAGGCCACTCTACACATCTGGGGTGTGCGAGCCGATTATGCATCTGTAGCCCTTCTTTCTTTCCTTTTTTTTTTTTGTTCTTGAGAGAAGAAATGGTGGTTTTTTTTGGTGGGGGTGGGTTGTATTGCTCATAATCTCTGGGGTACATGTGGACAGCTTGGATGTTACCCACTTGGTAGTTGGTAGATATTGGCTCAAAAGGTCATTATATATAAAAAAAGTAAAAGATTTGCATGTGTCAACTCGACTTCTCGTGAATTTATGCATTGTATGTGTTTTGTGCTGTTGTTTCACACAGTTGGTAGGTGTTTACTTGCACAGTTTATGCTCACAAATAAATCCAACTTGCATGGTTGATGTTCATAAATGAATCCCATTCGGAGCTTTATTTATTTTTCAGAGAATTTGCTCTCTTGCTTATCTCGTTATCTCTTTTTTTTTTTAAAAAAAAAAAAAGAGAGAAGAAAAGAAAATCGGCAGGAAAAAGAAAAAAAATGTAGAAAGTTGAAGCAGCTCACTTTGAATGTCATGACCATCTCATTTATGTTTGACCGGTAGAATGGTAGGTAATAGTTTGGCAGGACATCTAACGAAAGCATGAATGATATGAGGGATATGTCAATCTAGAACTTCAGACAATTATATCCTGGTTTTCCTGCTATTCCATCCTTTAAATTTCACAAGTACCAACATGAGTTGGAGTTTCTTACAAATTCTTAGTTTGAAGGACTATAACCCTAGAGCCTGGGAGTTGTTGGGTGAAAATTAGCACAGCTACATCTCATATTGTTTTGGTGCCTCCTCAATTCAGATTTACAGACCTTTCACTACTAACACTGCAAGAGAATTGATTTTCCCCTGTCCTTTGGAAACATTGGTTCACATGGACCCAAACGTTACATCATCATCATAATCATCGAAATTATTTTATCCCATCAATCTGGGTTGGCATTTCTCTATTTGGAAGGACCTGCAAATTATATGTATGATATTATTCTAGGCTCTCTAATAAAAGAGAACTGTGCAATTCTTGGGGCTCAAGAATCTGTAGTTTCTTGAAGTGAGACGCATTTAGTCCCTTCTTTTTGCATATGTGTAAGCTTTGCACTAATGTATTGTCATTTTTAGTTCTGTTGTAGGTTTGCCTGTCTGCTAGGAACTCTATTGGCTTTTCTTCATAAGTCACCAAAGAATGGCATCTTTAGACATATAACTAAACTTGTGACTTGTGGATAGGCACACTGACCCACCACAGGGGATGTTTAGAGATTAGCTCCCTGTAAAAAATCAGCCGTAGAGGCCATTTGTGGTCATCTGATCCTTAGATTTTATCATGATTGTCAATGTTGGTGCCTTGGACCGTACATTAAGAATGGTCATTGGAAATAGTTTTTATATATATTTTCTATGTGGCCTGCATATGTCATGTATTGATGCATTAATCTGAATTGCTGTTCTTTGGTAACTCCATAAAGTTAACCAGCGGGAATCTAAGCTAATGGACTATTTTTAATGACTGAAAATTATCAATTATAAAATACAAAAGCATAGGGCTATGTTTACAAATAAGCAAAATGATTGGTGTATATATAAATATCATTTTCTCAAAATATAAGCCAAGGATACCTGAAGACAGGGATATATTTAACATCATTACAGGATGATCCTTGCTTAACTTTTCTTGAGATCATGAATGTATCAACCAAGATAGTAAGCAGATTCCCTATTTGGTACCTCTTGCATAGCATAAACAATGTATTTGGCCTTTGAATGCATCTCTTTCATTTGTCCTTTATTTGAATTCAATTATTGTTGCATATCTTTAATGTATTTGTGTAGGTTCTGGTTGAAGTTTCAATCAACTTATGCATGAATTGAGTCTTGGTAAAGGGGTGTCCTGGAAACTCTAGGAAAACCTAATGGATTCTCCATTGTCCTTGAATGTGGTTATCCCTCTTAAGATTGATTTTGTGATACTAGAATTACATGAATCATATTATTTCCAGCAATAGAGAATAAGATCCCATTTGGTGTATACTGATATTGGAAATATCTGCAGTTGCTTGCCTGAAAGGTGCTCAAGAAGTACGGCGGCCATGGTGGGCTCCCCCCTGCTTGTCAGCAGTCTTTGTAAAGGTGGCAAAGCGCAACAGGCAGTCGCGAGTTGTATCATTGAAGCTGGAACCATAATGCTGTACTTCCACAAGTTACTATGCGTTTATGTATGTATGCCTGCACACCTGATATCAGTATCTGTTACACGCCTATGAAAGCAGCTCGTTTCTACATTTCAAGTTCCATTATCTGTTGTTCTTGTAATCTTGTTAATCAAATTGGCTTTTCATTTGTGTTAGTGACACCCAACTAATAGTGATAGGAAATGCTGTCAATATAAATTGATTTTGAAGCTCTCTGAAATACTTCCTTTGGACAACCATTATGATAATTTTATGTTCTATGAAAATCTTCAAAATGTCCTATGAATCTCTTATTATTGTGTCTTGGTTTATCGATCTCTACTTCATCTGTCTTGTAATAAATGAAACTGGTAAAAATGTTACATGTCATGTCTGGTAATGTCAAAACGATTATCATTTGCATGTTTTAGATAACTAGGTCTCAATTAACTCGCTCTGCCTCCCTCCCTACCACCCCTACCCCCCAACCTCAATCTGATCAAAGATTCCAATTTCCGATTTCCGATCTCTTTTAAGTATCAACTGTGACCCAGTTTGCCACAGTTACCACAAACCTTTGAGAGCTTTAAGCAGCTACTGGGTAATCTTTTTGCTCATGCGACTCACACAACACTACCATGCATGTAGATGTCGAGAATTTATGATATTGATATCCAAATTGTATTATATGAGATTATCTGACAGGGAAATAAGTTTACATAGTAAATACTAGAAATACCAATTAAAAGAACTTAGAAAAATAACGTCCTCATCACGAAGAACAAAAGAAAAAGGAAAAACTTGGGGTGTGAATTGTAAGTTATGGTTCATTTGTCCTAGACTGGTCTAAATCCAGTATTATACTCCCTCCATCCCATTTTAGTTGTCTGATTTTTAACATTTGTATTTTTTAAAGAACTTGAATTTGACTTTAAATCATCATGCAGCTTAGAGGTGATTCTTATCCATTTCAACATACTTTATGCTACTTCAATATGAATGAGACAATTATTTTGAGATAATTTCAAAATTCATATCAAACAACTAAATTGAGATAGAGGGAGTATAATTGAAAGGGATTGAAGGATAGTTTATGAGAAGGCTTAGCAGTGATTTAAGGTATATATCCATGAGCATTTCCAAAAAAAAAATAATCGAAATGCTTTACTTTTTAGATAAGTCAGAATTTTTTGTCGTCACCATTTTATTATCTACGAATGGATGCCAAGAGTCTTACCACAACGTCTTACACCTAATTAAGTTCATTACCTATGCTCATGAAGAGTAATTTTAAATAGAACAGTCCAAATAATTTGTTCCATGGCCAAAAAATAATGGTGTAAGTTGCAGTAGCTTCAATCCATTAATTCACAACTTCCATCTTATAAACCCCATCCTTGGAATACTTATTATTATGTTACCCAACTACAATAAGAATTGGTTTCAGTTGGGCAACACCATCCATGAGCAGTGGTCTGTCTTGGGTTGTGGACTCTATAGGAATGGAGTCCATTTGAAAGGTATTTTTAAGATGATCTTTCTCATAAGAAATCAGATCTATTGAATTTGAGAAGTCATGATTTTTAAGAGTCTAAAGGTCAATTGAAATGGAGTCACTTTTTTATGATTTTTTTATCAAACGGTGAGATCAATTTGAGGTGGGTTCAAATTGGGTATAGATATATTTACAAGGGGTAGTGATTCTATTACGAGTATTTTGTGTAACCCGATATGAGTTTTATTGTATTCTATATTTTGCCCTTCGAATCGGCTTGTTGGATTACTGACCGGATCACTGATCTTTCCATTGCGGTATGAATTGACTCACTGATCGAATCACTGATCGACTCATTAAATTTATCTAAGTGAGATTATTTTTTTCATATAGAATAGCAAATTAGATCACTGATCGAATCACTGATTTTTTTTTTTAAATGCTTTCGTACAGCAGTGGAAGGGTAAAATGGACAATACTCTAAATTCTGTGTCTCGTTACACAAAATACACATAGGAGGATCGCTCCTCTTTTACAAGAGGCAGATAGATGTGAAGAGAGAGTATGAGTTCAGACGTGACCGTCTTAAATGAGAACCAAGTGGCGATGTCGCTAATGGGCAACGCCATCCAGCTGAAAATATTTCACCAGAATAAACCCAGCTACGGATATCGAAATACTGGCAACCATGGACTCTAATACTGTACCTAACTTGACCCTCATCTTAATTGATTTGGCAAAGATAACATTGTCAAAGTTAGTTTGGTGATTTATAGATGTTGATCTTGGAGATTTTAAATTTAGGAGATCATGATTATGCTCAAGTCCATGAAGATTAGAGTAGATTCTTAACTGAATATACAAGATTCCAAAGTAGATCTCCTTCCCCCAAGTAGTTGGGTTTCAATGGGTCGGGAGACGTTTGTCTGTGTTGAACAACGCTGCGTATCATTGATAAATCACCCTCATCCATTTTCTTCTCAAATTACAGAAAAAATAAATAAATCTGTGCTTCATTTCTATTTAGTTCTTTAGATATTAAAATGAGATTTTCAAATTACGAAATCGAGATTTCAATAATTTTGTATTTCTTTTTAAAAAATAGCCAAAAATATCATGGAATGGAAAATATTTTTTAGTAATCTTCTAAAAAAATATTGATCTAGTTAATTAGTATGAAATGATTATGTTTAAAAAATCAACTTGTCTGAGGAAAAAGGGATTTATATGAAAATAAAGAATGAAATGAATGTATAAAAATAATTACAAATCAAGAATGAGATATATAACAATGAATAGTAAATGAAAAATTACATTTCTATAACATGTATTTGTATAGGTGTATACGTATCGAAATTATCTCTTTTTTAAAACTTTTATAATGTATGAAGAGGTGTATACCATGAATGTTCAAGTCAATCTTGATATAATAAGATAAAAATTATGATTAATATGAATTAAGTTAAGTAAATTACACATTGCTTAAGAAATTATACAAGAGATGTAATGGGGTGGCAATATAGACACCGCTGAAATCTGTCTGTAGACACCGATTTCCGAAAATTGAGTGGAAATTACCATTCTGCCCTTTCCGCGCGAAATCGTGCGATCGGTGCTGCAACTCCATTTCGCGTCGATCGATCGATCTGAGGCGTATACGCTCGATCTGAGGCGTATACGATCGATCGATCGATCCGACAGTTCATTTTCTAATCGATCGATCGATCATAACACGGGTTTCAGTCGATCGCACGGTTCCATGGGATCGTGCGATCGATTTTAACTGAGAGGTCGACGGTTTGACAGTCGACCTCTCCCACCAAGATCGATCGCACGATCCCACGTGATCGTGCGATCGACTGTGACCCATTCAAATATCGATCGCACGATCCCATGTGATCGTGCGATCGATCTTAACTGAGAGGTCGACTGTCAAACCGTCGGCCACTCATCTCAAGATCGATCGCACGATTCTATCTGATCGATCGATCGATTATCTGTTTAGGCCAAGATCATTCGATCGATCACTGTGATCGTGCGATCGATCTTAACTGAGAGCTCGACTGTCAGACAGTCGACCTCTCATCTCAAGATCGATCGCACGATAACATATGATCGATCGATCGATCTTCTGTTTAGGGCAAGATCGATCGATCGATCACTGTGATCGTGCGATCGATCGATCAGCTATATATATATAACCGATCGATCCTTTTGCCCTTCCTGCGATTGAACCCTCGAAACCGAAGACCCTTTCTCTTCTTCTTCTCGAACGATCGATCGACCCTTCCCTCTGAGCGCACGATTCTCCAAATCGTGCGATTTGCCCTCTCCGGAAGCCCTTTCTTTCTCCGATTTCATCTTCGGATCTCCGATTTGCCCTCTCCGGAAGCCCTCTTAATTCGTCTTCCTCGCCGGATTTCCGGAAACCTTTTCTTGCCTTTCTCGGATTTTGTCTTCCTCGCCGGATTTCCTTCACAGCCGTCATTCACATGGCATCCAAAGCGTCTACATCGAGAGGGAGAAAGATAAAGGTACCGGCTTCATCTAGAAGGAAGAGAGCGAGATTGACGGAGACACCACCTAGGGAGACAGAGACCTTCGACCCGAACCACTTCAGGTCTTTGGAAGCCGCCACACTATACCGAGAGGATTTGTACTCTCGGCCGATGATTTATGGTAAAATCATGGACCTAAGCTTTTTTCCTGCATTTGAATTAAGAATCGATGAGTATATTTACAGACTTGGATGGGGAGGTTTTTTGGGAATAAAAGAAGATTTTTACCCAAAATTGGTGAAGGAATTTTATGCAAATATGTCGGAGGACCGGGCGAGACACTCTATAAAATCCAAAGTTAGGGGACAGAAATTGATATTTCAACTGAGGCACTGGACAGTATGTTTGGGTTTCCTAGTGCCACTATTTCGAAATATGAGCCAAATTCATGGCCACCGATGTTGACGGATTCGTTCCCTCGGAGGCCATGACCCAATTGTGTGGGCGAAGTGATGGTGCCAGAGGAGATAAGATCGGGCTTATGGAGCTAACCTAGAGGCCCGAATTGTATATTACATTATTAGGAAGAATATTTTACCTAGAAAAGGGCTCAGTAATCAAGTGCCGTATTTTGATAGTTTCTTGATATGGTGCATCTTGAATGGGAAACAAATTGATATATCCTTCATCATAATAAAACACATGGTTGCATCTCGTAAGATTAGAAAATGTAGCCTTCCATATGGTTTATTTCTGTCTTACTTGTTTCGATTTTGCGGAGTCACCCTCCCCCCTGATGAGAAAATAGAAATGAAGAAAACCGATATATTCGATGCGTCTACTTTGGGCAAGATGGGATTCAAACTCGACAATGCACGTTGGGTTCCCAAAGTAGAACATCGTCCTATTGAGGTTGAGGCACTGAGGAGGGTGACATACCTGAAGTTGGGGGGACTGAGGCACCTGGAGTTCAGGGTGACATACCTGAAGTTGGGAGTAGTGAGGCACATGATACAGGAGTCAGTACTATGCTGATTCTTGACAGCATAGAAAAATTGAATGAAAAAATTGATGTAAAATTTGCCGAGGCTGAAGAAAGGCTAATAGGCAGGCTTGAAGGGATGGTTGATGAAAAATTAGGTGAGATGGAAGGAAGACTGATTGGAAGGCTTGAGGGATTGGTTGACGATAAATTGGCTCAGATGGAAGGGAGGATGAATGCCACAATGATAAGAAAAATAGTGAGTTGGTCGGAATGACGATGAGAAGGCTGAATAATTTGGAGACTCAGATGGTAGACTTAATGAGAAACTCTGTTCTTTTATTGCAAAAAGGAGGAGTAAATACACAACTTGGACGCGATTCGGGAACCGGGACCATCAGATGTATGCTAACTGAGAAGAATATAAAGAAATCATGGGGGTTAGCCTCTTCGTCCACTGACACGAGTCAGGCTCTCTCGACTGACATCCCACAGTCTCGTCCGACTGGCGCCACTCAGCCTCTTCCGTCTGGCCCCATTCATCCTCGTCCGACAGGCCCCACTCGTCAGGTGCGTTCGACTGTCCCCAAGCATAGTGCGACTGGACGTCGTCCATTGGCACCAACACCTCCTGATCCTGCACCAGTACCTTCTTCATCGACACCAGCACCTCCTCATACTGCATCTGCCCCAGCTTCTACATCTGCACCTGCTTCTACATCTGCTCCAGCTCCTGCTCATACACTCTTTTGATATTCATATGTAACATCGTTTGTCAATATAGTGAATGTTTTCTTTTATTACATCGTTTGTGAATCTCGAATGAACATAGTGAATGATTTCTTTTTATGAACTATTTCATCTATTTGAATGAACATGGTGAATAGAATGGTTTGTTTATAAACAACTGAATGAACATGAGACCCTTTGAATGTCAGTAAATATGGGAGCAATGAATGGTTTGTCACTAAATATGGGACCCTTGAGTGGTCTGACACTAAATATGGGTTTCATGTATTGTCGCTAAACATGGCACCTTTGAGTTGTGGTCTCTCACTTAATATGGGACCTTAGAGGGGTCAGTCAACAAGTATGGGACCTTAGAAATCAGATGGCCTTATTACAGAAGAGTTTTAACTATTAGTGAGAAAGTTTGTCAAGGATTCCTTGACAAACTTCCTCACTAATGGTTAAAACTCTTCTTTAACCAGGCCATCTGATTTCTAAGGTCCCATACTTGTTGACTGACCCCTGTCTGAAAGGTCTCGTGTTTAGCGACAATCCACTCTAAGGTCCCATATTAAGTGAGAAACCACTCAAAGGACCCATGTTTAGCGACAAACCATAAAACACATATTTAGTGAAAGGCCCACGCAAGGGTCCCATATTTCGTAACAAACCACTCAGTGCTGGATTCATTTAAAAAACAATTGTTGCTTGAATACATACATCGGAATTAAAATTAATACAATTTTTTGGAAAAGAAATACATTCTTGCAACTGAATACACGAAAAATGATAGACATCCATCACTGATTCCACCAATGCTGTAATTCGTCAGGATCTCTAACATCACCAGAGGTATATGTCGAATCGTCATAGAAGCCATAAGAACCAGTCGGCTGTGGAAAAAGGAGTACGTGTTAGTATTATTCACCTTACTCTATATGAATGAAAATGTAAATATGTATCTTATGTAAATGAAACTTACTTCGGAAAATTGAGACAAACTCGTTGCTTGCGATTCAGGGTAATAATCATTAAATGGTTGAGGCAAAGCATTTAAATCTACACTGCAGGATGACTGTGCAGCACTATTCGGACATGTTCTCTTCGTATGACCAATATTTTTGCATAACCCACATTTCTTCCAGTCAATTGATTCTCTACAATCTCAAACGCAGAAGGATCTCGTCTTGTAGATGTTTGACCCTTTGAGGTGTTTGAACCTGGATGACGTCCTCTGTTGTACTGCATAATAGGTTGGCTGATATGCATCTCATCACTGGCAAGATCTTGGATATGATCTCGGAGCTCCTCTTGATCAAATGTAGACAACTTTCCATATTTTTTCTTAATGCTTTCCCAGTGTACATCTAATTCATCTCCGGGTCGATTCATTTCAATGTTCAAGTCGTCAAATGAAATCAAATCGATTCTCCATTGTAGATGGATTTGATCCAAATCTAACTTGTTCATAAATTGCATTCTGTGAGCACAAGGTAAACCCATGGAAGCTGTAAACTGATGTGTACAATTGGGTAAAAATGACATGTTCATGAGCATAACATATTGCTTGTAAACCTCAGATAATGCAAATTGTGATACTCTGCCGTTCACTTCATCAAAGAAAGGAATCGAAACAGTAAGAGCAAACCGGATTTTCTCATCCTCCGTTTGAATCTTGAACTCTTGAAACTGATTTTCAATTGCATGGGATATCTTCATTCGGACAACATATAGATCGCTAGTGGAGTTAGCTATATATCGTTTTAACACTGAATGTGCACTTTCAACCCTTGAAGTTGCTGCATTTTGAAAATGTAAACTCCAACCGATCCATGCCTTGACGAATTGCTTCTTATGTGGGATCCATGTGCGTCTTATATAATTCACTGCATCTGAATAATGTCGAAAATCTTGTTTGAATGCCTCAAACCCTTCATTAAATGCAACTTCGGATGGAGACTCGACGCATTCATTCCATTGAGTCAAAAATGCATTCCATTCTTCCACTTTATTGAAAAGAGGCTTACAATGAGCAAGAATTCTTGTTGATGTGCCAAATACAAAAGATATGTACAGCATTAGGGAACTCTGAATCAATGGCATTCTTCAACGCCAAATCTCTATCTGTCAAAAAAACTTGTCGATCATGATTTACTCCTAATACCTTCTTGAACATCTGTAACGCCCATACGTAATCTTCAAATTTTTCATTCCTCATAAATGCAAGCATGAGTAGAAAGTCTTGTTGAAACTCGTGATACCAACGATATTAAGCAATGGCATATGATATCTGTTGGTTTTGTAAGTGCAATCCATGAGAAATACATTATTATAGGTCTTCGTAAGTACAACTGACAGTGGATGTGCAAAGAGTAGATGAGATAAATGACCTTGACTGTCATAGTTGAGAAAATATTGGTAACCACCTACTTGAAAATCTTCTAACAAGGCTTCAATTGAAGTACGACCTCTAAGTTGCTTTTCGAACCGATGACAAAAAATTGTACAAATCAGTAGATGATACTCCAATCTCTGGATTCTCGTTTCGAAGGGTCGTCATAATTTGCCGGGGTGGTACATTGCTGTTATACATTTCAATGATCATTCTCTTCTCCTCATCTGAAAAAACTTGTACTTGGATGACCTACTAATACGCTCGTCAGATCATGATTGTGCTCCACATCTTTTATAGTCAACTTCCATGACCCATCAACAATTTGTTTCCCTCTCACTTCAAATGGACAATTAACAAGGCGAGAATATGCTTTCTTCTTCCTCTCATCATCTTTCAAATTAACTGTGCTACGATATGTACCCCCTCTATCGCAACCAAAATAACTACATTGCTTCTATTGCATGACCTCTTAATGGTAGCTACAAATCCTTGCGCAATGGAAACCTCCTTAACATGCTTCACTAAATCGCCACGACTTGAAAAACACCTCTCAACAAACTCATTGTCAACAATATCATTCTCAACAATCTCATCATTTTCACAATCCATAGTACTAATTTCAAAGAAATTTTGAGAGTCTTGGGTTTGAGAAAGAGTTACCTTTGATTCCGGTTCGGAGATTGAGAGAGTAACTTCTGAGATACTTTCGAATCAATATAGGCGATTTGAGAGAGTATCTTCAAATAGTGGAGTGGTTCGTTTCTTAAAGCGGGTTTGGGGTTTCAGGGAACATAGTTTGGAAAGGAGTTTGAGAGAGAGGGGTTTGAGTGAGAGGGGTGTAGAAAAGGCTTTGAGGAAGAAGATTTCGAAATCGGGGAGGTTTTGAAGGAGAAGATTTCGAAATCGGGGTTCTGAGGGACTAGGGTTTCGAAAGGGGCGAGATGAAAACGAAAAATGAGAGTGAAGAGAGGAGCGATTGAACTTATACTTAGTTTCGAGTGATCGATCGATCGCACGATCACAGTGATCGATCGATCGATCTTGCCTAAACAGAAGATCGATCGATCGATCATATGTTATCGTGCGATCGATCTTGAGATGAGAGGTCGACTGTCTGACAGTCGAGCTCTCAGTTAAGATCGATCGCACGATCACAGTGATCGATCGAATGATCTTGGCCTAAACAGATAATCGATCGATCGATCAGATAGAATCGTGCGATCGATCTTGAGATGAGTGGCCGACGGTTTGACAGTCGACCTCTCAGTTAAGATCGATCGCACGATCACATGGGATCGTGCGATCGATATTTGAATGGGTCACAGTCGATCGCACGATCACGTGGGATCGTGCGATCGATCTTGGTGGGAGAGGTCGACTGTCAAACCGTCGACCTCTCAGTTAAAATCGATCGCACGATCCCATGGAACCGTGCGATCGACTGAAACCCGTGTTATGATCGATCGATCGATTAGAAAATGAACTGTCGGATCGATCGATCGATCGTATACGCCTCAGATCGATCGATCGACGCGAAATGGAGTTGCAGCACCGATCGCACGATTTCGCGCGGAAAGGGCAGAATGGTAATTTCCACTCAATTTTCGGAAATCGGTGTCTACAGACAGATTTCAGCGGTGTCTATATTGCCACCCGATGTAATGTTGCAATAAATAAGTCCAATGGATTAGATCTTATATCACGAGGAGATGTGTTTCGGGGATTGCAAATGAGTGAAAATCGAAGTTGAAATCATTGAAATGGTGAGTTGGAAGATGAAAAATGGCTAAGGAAGGGTCCAACTCAGGGGTGAAAAAAACGGGCCGGCCGATAATTCGGCTGATATACAAATATCGGTCAATATGATTTTCTCTCCTCTTTTTGATATTTTTTAAAATATCGGTATATTTTTTTCTGAATTAAAAAAATATAAAAAAACCTAAAAAGAAACTGTTTTTTTTTTTTAAATTGAAAATGTAAATATCGGCCGATATTTTGACTCAGGCCCATCACTGTTTTGATTTTTTTTTTTTTAAATACCGATATTAATCATATCGGCCGATATCGGACCGATATGATTCGGCGAGATATCGGCCATATCGGCCGATATGATTGTTGTACGGTTGATACAATATGTATAGGCCGATATTATACGGGACTTAAAACGTGTATGATATTGGCCAATACGTTACGTATCGGCCGATATCTCGACCCTGGTCTGACTGTTTAGGCGAGAGTAGTGGAATTTGGAAACGATGAAGGGAAGGAGAGAACTCAGCAGATACTGTGTCCATGGCACCTGTTTCACGGTGCAAGAGACGCCATATGACACAATGTTGTACCTATTCAAATTCTACAATTAGGGAAATAAATCTCGGCCGATGAGATATCTTGGCTTTAATAAATCGGCCGATATCTGATATATATAGGCAATATATTATCGCCAATATCGGTCAATGAATGTGGTTTTAAAAAAAAAAAAAAACTACAAGAGAATTTTTTTCAGCCGATATCACAGTCGATACTGAGATTTAAATCCCTGCCCATATTGTATTGGCCGGTACTTTAACGTCTCTTGGTAGATCACCACATTCAATTTTGCATCAAATTTAGTTTTGACCCTTTGTTGGGTCGATTGCCTTTGCATCTTATCCACTGCCAAATGATAAAGTCTGGTTCTTCATTGCGATGATAGAAACAATTTTCTTCAGTTGTTGCTGAAAAAAAAAAGAGTCCACAAATAAATAAGTCAATTTAGAAAGCACTCAAACTTATAATTAATTCAATTTAATTACAGAAGCCTTGTGCTTGTGTCAATGACAATGATTTATTAGGACAAGTAAAGTGTTCCCCACTTTCTCGTGCTGAATCAAATGCGTGTGGGGATTACAACAGAGATAAAAAGTACTTGTGAAAGAGACAAGTCTATACAATGGAGGGAATCAGCTGTCGGCAAAACTACAAAACTCGCTGGTACCAAGGATTCATACGGGACTCACTTTACAGTAAATTTAGACATTACAAATTGTTATTTTTAGACAAAGCTCTCGGAAGCGGGGAAAAGTTTCTGAAAATTCAGACAGTTTTATTAAAACTCTAAGGTTAAACTAACCGGATTCGAATTTGCAACTCAAGTAAGAGGCAACTAGTTGAGCTGCACTCATGTAGATGATTTTGTAATTTTTTTTTTTTTTTGAATTAAAGTGGGGTTAAGCCATGGGATTCGAACTCGTAATCCCTCACTTCTTGAGGTGAGACAACTAGTTGAGCTACATCCATATAGGTGATTTTGTAGAATTTTTTTAAAATTAAAGTGTAGGAAATTCAGAGACAGTTTTATTAAAATTCTCAGGGATGAGTCCACTACTCTAAGGCGAATAAAAATTAGACTATGGGAACTTAAACTCGCAACCTGCCACTTCGAGAATGGGAGGCAACCAATTGAGATTGATCTAGTGCCATTATAATAATGGACCGGTGATAATATTTGAGTCACTTGTCATCTTTGTAAAAAGATAAACTTTTTACTATTTTTTCTATAAAGACCAACTTCTTTTTAAGAAAATAATGAAAATTTCCTTGATGTGTTATTATTTTTAAGAACATTTATATAATTTTAGACTAGAAAATATAAGAGTTGTCCCGTCCCATTCATAAAATAAGGGCCCCAATAATTTCCGCACACTTTTTAAAACTTTTTTTAGTTTCTTTTTAAATAAATGTAGACATTACCTTACCCATTCGGACAAGGTTGAATTGTTACAATTTTTATCAACTACTATTGAGAGAGACAGAAGCAAGACCATCTTCAAACAGACAAACGAAACGATCCATTTCAGGTTTAGGCAGGGCCAGGCCCACCTCGAGTCCATCATCTCCATCCCTTCTCTCTGCAAGCGACATTGCTCCCGTTCGCTCGATCGAGATCATCTCAACCTTCATGGGCCGCCCCCATCCGAAATCGACATCATACACACGAAGCTTTGGTGACCCCTGAGTGGTCAGAATGCCCGAATTCTTTGCTAAAGAAGCAAGTTGGGGAATGATGGACTCAGCACCTTTCAACCGACCTTCTTGCAGCCGTTGGATCTCCAGTGCGATCGCCTCGAACGCCGCCACAAAATCACCGCTCTCTGCCTCCACCATATTGAGCCAGATACAGTTACCAAAATAAGTGTCGGGTATTGGTGGAGTCAACCGGGCTTTCCAGCCTGATCGGAACCCAAACCACTCGGTCTTAGGCGCAGACCCAGACCCACCTTTGTCGCGAGCTTGGACCTTGCAGGCCCAGACGAAAGCACAAACTAGTGTATAGCTTGACAAGTTGGTGGGTTAATCCGGCTGTTCACTCGGTGGGCCAGCACTCGTTTTTTAAGCGCA
This sequence comes from Chimonanthus praecox, assembly GCA_022113865.1. NCBI lineage: Eukaryota > Viridiplantae > Streptophyta > Magnoliopsida > Laurales > Calycanthaceae > Chimonanthus > Chimonanthus praecox. The sequence continues at coordinate 61,844,487 of CM039091.1, read as the reverse complement.
TCAATTTGAGCTTGGCCCAAAGTGAATGTCGCACGGACTGCATCAACTTGGTCAAGGGATCCAAGATAGGTTGCATCGAGGCCTTTGTAATTCTCCAACTGGTCCAAGAAGAGATTCTTGAGGCCGTTGGGATCTGGAATTAAGGCCCGGTTATGGACAGGAAGTGGAGCAAGCGAGGCCCAGTTGGCTCCTCTGGCCCTGAAAATAGAGGCCCATGATTTCATGAACTGGGTCGAACTGCTCCCGTCTCCGACAACATGCCGAATACAGAATCCTATACAGATGCCGCCAGAATTGGGGAAGAAGGTGACCTGAAGGGAGAAAAGGTCAGATGGGTCAGCCCCAAAAAGGTCAGGGACCAGAGGATGCAAGTCTGTGATGGGTTTTGGGTCGTCTGAGGCAAGGTGGTGGAAGTCCGAGTAGGACTCGGCGACGGTGAATGGGACTGAGTCACCATTGTTGTAGCGGATCTCGGGCTCTCCCGTTTCTAAGGAGGAAGAGATGGATCCAGCGAGAGGGAAGAAGAGCTGCAGAGCAAGTGAGAGGGAGTGTTTGAGGTTGGGTAGGAGGGAGCAATGGGGATGAGAGGGAAAGGAGGAGAGAGTGTAGAAGAAGAGGCGTTGGATTGGGACCATTGGGAGCCAGAAAACGTCGAAGAAGGAGAGAGGGAGAGAGGTGTTGGGTACTGAAGAAGGCGGAGGAGACACCCGCCTCTGTTCCAACACTTTCACCTTTATTCTTGTGTAATTGTCATCTTCGTCGTCTTCGTCATGATGATGATGAAAAAGAAGAAATAAACATAGGAAGACGAAGACGAAGATGAAGAAAGACTGAGAGAGAGAGAGAGAGAGAGAGAATTGGGGGCGGGTGGTTTGGGAGGGAAAGATGCAGAGAAATAGGAAGAGGAAGAAAACAATAGTTGAATGAGAGAGAGAGAGGTGGAGAGCCCACGTTGGCTGTTGTAGACCCCTCGAAATAGATCTTTTATTTAAATTTAAATCTGATTTAATACGCATCATCATAAATAAAAATATTTAGTTAATAAATTTAAGACAAAGATTAATGAAAGGGAGTGAAGCTGAATGTAACTAAGGACAGTCCCACATAAAAAATGACCGAGAATGATCTTAGGTCTATAAGCCAAGGAGAACTTTAAATTTTGAGTGTGAAACCGACCACTGACACTGAGTTTTGAGTGAATTTGAGCCTAGTGTAAGAGATTTTTATACAACAATGCAAGCCCAGACCTTATCAAGAGGCAAACTCTATTTAGGCTAAGTTGGTTCGAAACTCACACTAAAGCCTGATATTGTTTTCTTTGGTTGCAATTCTTTTAATCCATCATTTTTTTTCTTAAGATTTACATGTTAGGAACAACGGGATATCAGGATAAATTTTTTACGGGTGAGCCCACTACCCCTAAGATACACTAAGGTTAGGTCAAAAGGGTTCAAACTAGTAATCTCCTGCTTCTTGAGACGGGAGACAACCAATTAAATTATATCCGTCATTCTATTTCACCAGCCTACCTTATGAGTTAGAGATAGAAACTTAGGTAGCTGAGTCAAATTTAGAGCCTACCTCTTGAGCACTCATCCACTACTTGTTAGTCCAACCTTAATTACAAATACTAGTAAAAATAAGTGCTTGGCATGTGGCTAATAAGTAATTGATCAAAGGAAATGTGCCCAAATAAATAGTATCAAAAGGCAAGGCTTGTGTAAAGTTAAAAAAAAAGTTTTAAACTTGTGAGGGTTTAATTTGACGATAAAAAATCCACTTAAAATGCGGAAAGTTTTTATAATAATGTTTATTATGTTGCCTTGCTTCAAATAGAGAGGCATATGCGAAAATAAGTGTCCACCAAAAAATCATTAAATAAACATAGATAAAATGAGGTATGTAAGTATAAGTTCGGCAAGCCGATTCATGCAAAGCTTGACCCCAACTTGGTCTAAATTGAAAGTGGGTCAGATTTTTTTGGCCCAAAGGAACTTATATTTTAAATGATTTGAGTTAGCCCCGCTATATTTTTGGTGTGGTAAATTGAGTTTGGATTGGCCATAATTAGGTTATGCAACTTGCTGTAACGAGTGGATCATCTTCCTAGTGCTCAGAGTTAGCCCCACTATATTTCAGATAAAGGTGAATTGAGTTTGGATGGGCGATAAATGCTTTATGAATCTTGCCACCCCTCTAAGGAGTGGATCATCTTCAGGGCCGGCCCTGAGATCTCCTAAAATCTCAGGGGCTTTAGGCGGAATGAGATTTTAGGGGCTCTTTGTGACTTATATATTAAAGAGTATAAGTGTGTGGGGTCTTAGGAGGGGGCTGATATTTGTCTGGTCGATATCTCAGCCGATATTCGTGGGTCCAGTCAATATATCGGCCGATATTTATATTTTGATTTTTTTTAAAAAAAAAACAGCCTTTTTTATTTTTCAAAAAATAGCCACCGAGATTTAAAAAAAAAAAATTGAGGAGAGAAAAATCTCGGCCAAGATGAAATATCGGCCGAAAATTCAGATGAGCTGAATTTTCGACCCCTGGTGGGAAAGAGTGAGAGAGAAGGTAAATTGAGGTTGGGCTCAAAAGTCCAAGAGCCCATTTGTGTCAATTACTTTTAGGATCCGAGCTTGTTTTAAAATAATCAGGGCCCATATGACCTGATCCGAGTTTCGGCTCAATAATTATAATACAGGCCCTAACGCAAATTAAGTCAAAGCCTAACCGGACCCAACTGACGTGCACCTATAGTAACAGGCGAATAGGATTGGTAACAAAGCCATTAACTCATAAATATGGATTGTTGACAATCTCAATTATGTTTTTTTTTTATAAAAAGGGAAATTATTTTTATTTTTCCATTGCTGTAATGATAAGAAATGGTAGGGCCAAAATCGGGCAGGGTCGGTTCGGGTTTTTTAAAAACCCAACTCGTCCCGAGTTACTAATGTATGGAACCCGACCCGATCTGAATTTTTGACCCAGATGTCTTGACCCGACCCGCATTTTGAACGGACTTTAGTCTACTTTTTATCGGGTCGGGTTGGGTTAACTTAAAAATGTCTCAACCCAATCTAACTCGAATTTAATGCTGGTTTTTGACTTCTCAACCCGACTTGACCCGTTGACCTGACTTTTATAACCCGACCCGCATGATTTTCGGGTCGGATCATGAGGGTTCGGGCCAAAACCCGACCCGAGTTTCACCCCTAAGAAATGGTCAAAAAAGAGAAAGAATGATATATATTTTTTAAAAATTATATTGCTACTTTGTTAAACCTATATCATTCAACATTTTAATTTCACTTCAAATTATGCCTCTTTTCTAATATATTACCTCATTTTAGAAAAAGAAAAAGAATGGAAAAAATTATATATGATAGGAGAGAGAGAGAGAGCACAAAGGGAGAAGCTTTTTCATCTTCTCCATTTGCGAGATGGGTTAGAGTTAATTTTATCTTTATTTTAAGTGTTTCTCTCATTTTCAATAAAGTACCATATTTTTTAAATTGGACATTTCAAACCTATAGCGACTGCATGTCTTATCGGGCATTAATTTCCATTTATTTGAATGATTCTAACATCTTCTGTAATCGGTGTCATGATGTTGATGATATAACAACTATATTGTCTCTTTTAGGTTTAAATTTATGATCAGCACGACTTTTACTTTGAGATGTGCACTCTTACGAAATTTTAAAAGGTCTTATATTAAAAGAAAGAAGACATTAACTTATAAACTGCCTTCATCTCTAATCAATAAATGATATGCCATTTTAGAATTTACACCACTTTTACCGACTTTCTCTCCTTGCCACAATAGTGGATGCAGGAGTTGAAAATTCAGCCAATAAATTTCTCTTTACTTTGTTGTTTTTTTATTTTAAATATTGGTAATTTTTTCTTGAATTAAAAAATAAATAAAAATTCAAAAGGAAGTTGATTTTTTTTTAAAAAAAAAAATTGAAAACAAAAATATCGGCCGATATCTGCTGAGATATCAACACTGTCTACCACTACTATGATTTTTTTTTTAAAAAAGAAAACCGATATTATAAATATTGAACAATAGTGAACTAATATATATCTCCGAAAAATACTGTATACAAGAGATACAATCTTCACCCCTCACTGGATGTATGGTCCACTCATATAAATAATGTGGCCTGGCATATGGCAGTATCTACCGGCAAATGAAATGGCATCTATGCAACCGACATTTATGACTGAGAATCGAGATGAATAATGAAGGAGTGGTGGACCAATTTTCTAAAGTTGTACGAAATATGCCAATGTACATTCATTATAAAAGAGGGGATGGCCCACCCTACTTCTGATCACCGACTTTTCTTAAGATGAAAATAGGCACGTGATTGTTAGGTTTGCAAGAAATCAAAGCCATCTTATTCATTCATTCATGTTATTTGGTACATAAGTAAAAAAAGAATATATACTCATGTAACTATGTATATTTAAGCATGAAGTTATTAATAAAATGATAGATTTATTAGAATTTTTTTAATATATATATATGATTTATCAAATATTATTTTGATTGAATTAACTTTTTCAATTTTTAAAATTAAATTATTTAAATTTTATAAAGTGATCTATTATATTTATAATCCTTGAAAGTGGGCTTGACAGTTAAGAATCTGTCTGATATGTATGAGGTCTTCGGTTCACAATACAAAAAGGCCACTCTTCATAGTGTTATCTAATGTGTGTACATAGGAAAATTTATAAATACCCTAAAGATTAATCAGATATTATAAGAGGTCCGAATATAAGAGGTCCGAATACCTTAATCTTTTTATTACCTTTGAAATGTACACATGACATAAAATTGTGTCCACGTTAATGGACCCCACATAGTCCACCGCACACTTACACCCAAGTTAAAAGAATTAGCTACAATGTATTCTACATTTGAGTCCTAACCTCAATTTTAAAGGTATCCAGCCAAGTATAAATAATTGGATATTACTATTAAATCATCAAAGTACTTTGTCTTACTTCTTTAAATTAAACTCTTTATTAAGCTTGACTGAAAATGCATATAGAGCTATATAAACTTGTATAAGGATAGTTTTTTTAAAATCAACACATTAACCAGACAAGTTTAGATTGCAACTCAAGACAACCTAAAATAGAGTTTTCCTTAATGACATGCTGCTGTATCAATTACTAATTTATATTTTTGAGATTGACGATGGCATGCAATAATTTTTTTTTTTTTAATTTACGTATAGGAAATCACGGGATATCTAGCGTAAAACTCTCATAGGTGAGTCCACTGTCCTTAGGATACACCAAGGTTAGACTATGGAGGTTTGAACCCACAACCTTCTACTTCCTAAGGTGGGAGGCAACTAATTGAACTACGCCCACGTGGGTTGATATACAACATTTGCTATTGAATAAATATTACATTTTTTTTTTCATGGCAACCATTAGAAAAATGGTTTCTAATCTCATTTTGTACACTTGTTTTTCACACTGTAATTTGAATTGTTGGACTGTTTGGATGCTAATAAGCAACTAATACAAACCTCAAGCTTCAAAAATCAAAAGCAATTTAGTATAATAAGATGAGCTCATTAATGCAATTCACTATTATATTAGGTGTGTTGTTGCACCAAATTTATTATGTTTATTTATTTTTTGAATGAAGATTGTCAATACATTTTACTATTTTTAATGAGTTCTTTTACAATTAAAAGATGATTTTTGCAGTTAAATACATATAGTATGCAGGCGAGTAGTGATTGAGGGCCAATCGACGAAATGTCAAAATATTATATTTTTATTTGAATTCAAATTAAAACTGAATTTATATTCATTCTTAATGTTTGACTGAACATCAAAAGTAAAAATATTTATCAAATATTTTTATTTTAATTTTAAAAATAAACAATTAAAAAGAAGAGTGGACATCATTTTTATAGTTTGGTACAAACCAAGTTATATTTCATAAGTGACATGAGCCAAATATTTGTTCCGTGACCAGATCTCACATCTAAAGGATATGAGGACAGATTGAGATTTTGAGGCCCTTTGCGAGTCCGTATGCCATACTTTCAAAGGAGTGGGCCCCACCAATGTGTGGTCCTCTGCAACCATGTGATTCCTCACCTAAATATTCCCTTTAAATCTTCCATCGTTTGTTTCATTTTAGTACACAAGATCTCAACCGTCTATTGGAAAGGACATCAACAATATCAAGATCATCCATGATTTTGTAAAGGACAGTCCATAATTAGAATATCACTTGCTCACCATGGTTATGGTGTGAGCAATGTTATCAAGCCCATCAAGATATATGACTTTAATAGTCTTTTCTTAACCACGACATTAATAAAAAAAACATCTAGGTTAGTATCAATCTAAATTATACTTCATTTGTCTCAATTTAATTGTCTGATATTCATTTTGGGACTGTACAAAATAATTATTTGATATGCCATTTTAATTCTTTCTCTCTCTAACTATCTATCTACTATTGGAGAGAAGTTCATAAGTCTTTTGAGAGTCTTTTCTTAAAAAAATTAAAATTTTAAAATGGGACGGAGAGTCTTTCCTTAAAAAAATTAAAATTTTAAAATGGGACGGAGAGAGTATTTATAAGGAACAAAGATCAATGAGAAACACATCTTTGAATTATAATTTGAAGATTTTTATACAGAGCACACCATGGTTTATGAAGATGAGTTGGTTAGAAAAATCTTTACTTGAATACATTTTCAATAAAATCATTTTGTTGAATAAGTGAAGTCAATATTTTTTATTTTTTAAAGAATTAATTTTATCTGACTGTAGAAATTCATGATGTTAGATAAAAGCCTTTTAACTTGGATTTGGGTTAAATTAGATATGTATTCAATTCCGAAGAATGAGTGTGTTTAGAGCTATGGTGGGCTCTATTTAATTGGTATCCAATGAGAGAGCATGTCAATAAGTAATCCAAATATCATTTTTTTAAACTCCACAAAATTTAATCAATTTAAATTTGTTTATCTAATTCAATATATATAATTTTTTAATCTTATACTTAATAAGAAGATTTTTATATCATAATTTCAATTAATGAGTTTATTGATTAAATACTTGGTATAATATCATACATACTAATACTATTTGACAAGTGAGTAAGTGACCATCCTTCCTCCCATACAAGAGCTTGAAATCTCCAATCAATGCTATTCTTGAGCTGCTAATTAAATGGTTCAAATTCTTGTAATGTGTCCACAACCCAAATTGGGTGCATTGAGTGCTCAACTTTCCAAATGACACCCACCCAACTTTCCAAAGGACACCCACCCAAAGTCTGTCTTTGGAAATTCTATTGCCACAATGCACATGCATTTGTTTTTGTCCTATCCTTTTTCAGTGCCTCATAAAAAGGCTGCCCCACCAATCAATTAATATTCCAATCTTAGAATAGCAAATCCCAAGTTAGGAGAGGCAAGCACATTTTGCACTTCATGTTTATATTCTAATTTATCCAATTGCCCTAGAAAAATTCAAATGTAATTTTTAAAACGAACCTAAAATAACACAAGGTCTATTAGTGATACCATTTTCACATTTATTTTCAACTATGACTTTATTTAGATGAGAGATAGAGGGGTGAGGACGAAGGTAACTCTCATTTACCTCTCGTTTGGTTATTAAGGGAAGCGGAGAGAAAATCTCAAAATTTTCTTCCCCATAAAAAATTTAAAAACCCCTTTACTTTTTTTAGAAAAAGTTTTGTTCATGAGAAAATCTTGCACAAAGAAAATCCTGTAAAATTTACCTCCCATCTAAATGCAGCTTATATCTATTAAAATCCTGCAAAATTTACCTCTCATCTAAATGCAGCATATATCTATTAAAATACATTGTATGCTTTATATTATAAATTTACAATGAAGTGTATTGAAGCAATTGTTATGTAAATTTAGATAAAATTAAATTAAGTTAAACCTAATTTAAATTATAAAAAAGGGTAATTGACAATCATCTATTTCTCAAATGAAATAATAGTCTAACCTCTTAGGAGATGTTTGATCTCAAAAATGGTGTGAATAGAATAAAAAGATGTTCCACTATATTTTATAATCTTTGCATAATCAAATATAGCTGAATATCCCTTTTGACTTGAAGTTGACTCATTTAAAATATTAATTTCACAAGTGAGTTTAAATTTTTAAATGAAAGTACAATCTTGAATCAAATTCTAAAAGACATAATCAACTTTTGAAAGAGTAATGCATCAGAGGATGCATTTATAAACATTAGTTTATTGGTCTAGCATCATCTAACAAAGGTCTTTTAAGGTCTAAAATCATGCTTATGTTGCCTCTTAACTATACTAGTCTAATACAATAGTGTCCATGTGGAACCCTCTTGATATGTAGTTGACTCTTATGTCGGTGTATTATTACTCACTTTTTTAATGTAGATCGAAGTTACCTATTTAAACAATTAGAAGGCAGCACCCAACAACATTGTGCATTGGTCACTCTTGACCAAATCTTTTAACTATTTTTTTTAGTTGGGTGAACCACATTTCTTCATGAATATGATAGGTTACTTAATCTACTACTTTTCATTTGTTAGAAAGGAAAGAAAAAAGTTGGGTCGTGACTTTTGCATGATGATTTTTTTCATGGTGTATTAAAAAAAAAAAAAAAATCAATTTTGGTGCACTATGAGAAAAATTATAATGTCAAAAACCACTACTCAGAAAGTTTTGTCATTTTCTAACAAGTAGATAACTTACAGAGCTTCTTTTTTCTAAATAAAAAGTCGTTTATGTCTTAAAAATTATAAAATCTTTTTATTTTCTAAAATATTGAATAATTATATCATCTAAAGTCTTAAATTATAATACCTAAATCACTTCAATATTAAAAGATAGAAAGAAATCTCAATAGAACATATTATCAAAACACTATAAACAACAAATAGATCTACAAGTGAAATATGTCCAGGCACACTGCTACTCCGGTATATAAAATTTAATGTGGCTCAGTATTTACTGCATTTGGATGGAGGTAAATTTTGGAAGGATTATCTAAGATAATATGAAAACCCATCCTTTGTAAAAGGTTTTCAAAAGTTGAAGAGAAGAGGTAAAATGTTGATTTTTTATCCCGCTCCCTTAGTTACCAAATACCCCTGTTATCCCATCCAAACACAGCCCTTAGCATAAAAATCAAGAGAATAAGAAAGAAGCTTAACATAAAAATCAAGAGAATAAGAAAGAAGATAGAATTTTAACAAACATTTGACAAATAGGTTATAACCCAAATAGGTTGCTATGTTTGACATCCCATGACAAATATATTTATCTAACAAATTTATTTTCATCTTAAAACATAAAGAACTATAATGATTTGTTGAACTCATTTTTAAAGACCTTGATAGTTCATGTAATCTTGCACCCAAAGTCAAGAGTTTAACACATTTGTTAATAGATGATAGATAAAATATTATAATTTTGTGAGATAGAACATAAAAAATAGTTAAAAAAGGTAAAATTAAAACTTTATCCATTTTCCATTTGTATAATAAACTACTTTCTACTCTCTCTGTCCCAAATTAGTTGTCCTATATGGATTTTGGAATTGTCCCAAAATAGTTGTCTCATTTGTATTTGAATAGTATAAAATGTCTTGAAAATGGATAAAATCACATAAGTGCTAACCTTATATAGAAAGTTCCTTAAAAATTACAAATATTTCAAATGAGACAACTAAAATGCGACGGAGGGAATAATATTTACAAATATCTTAATAGCACATCATAATATGAGGTGAGGTTATGCCTTTATTATAATTTAAACATTTAAAAATGTGTTAGAATTTAGTTAGAAGAAAAAGATTACTTGATCTCATGTAAACAAAATATAGATTTTTATAATTCTAAAATAATAATAACTCCTACTTTTAATTTAAAATCCAACAGATTATCTTATAAAATTTTCAAATTTTTGATGAGATCACTAAAACTTGCTGAGAGAAACAAGTCAGATCAAAGTAAGCATTGCATTGAAGAGGAGAGAGGAGTGGGCATTTTTTTCCCTTAAAAAAAGGGGTCTCTTTACACCACGAGTCGAAATCCCAACCAAGGAACCACCACGTGTCAAGTAACGAGGACAGAGAGGGGTAGATGGATACGATACGATTTACGAATCGCGGAGTAAGGGCAGAGGTCCATGCTCCCGTTTTGACCGCGGCATTCTGCTCGTGGATTCTTACTGGACATCCCGGTAAGCTATCTGTTGCGATCCTGCGAACTCCGTTTCTCTTCTTTATATATTAGTCTCGACTCTCCATCTTAGATATCTCACCACTTTTCTTCTTCCTCTTTACTTTATCGGGTCCAGAAGATACAACGACCCGTTTATGAAATTTCGAACCGGATCGTGGGTGTGGTGAGAATTTGAGTTTCGGGTGTTGTGGATTTGGGAAGATGGAGAGGGATTTCATGGGAATGAGTTTAAAGGATTCAACGGCTGGGATGATGAAGTTGGAAGCTAACGCTGCATGCAGAGATCTTCATGGTATGGTTTGGACTTTGGAATAGGATTTTCTGAAAAATGAGTTTCTTAGAAATCTTGTTTTTCTTTTTGGAATCTCCAAAAGTGGAAGAAGCGTCGTGGGTTTGGTGTTTTTCAGCTCTTTTCCTTCACTACTGACCTCTTCAAGCTATTTGTTCTTCTCTTTGCTTTTTTTTTTTTTTTGGATTTTAGAATGCGAGCAAGTGCATGTAATATTTGATGGGTAGATAGGAAAAAAAATTGCATTTTGGATTTAAACATACTCATTAAATCATGATTTAATAATTTGAATGGTTGAAGTCTTCGTTAATGTTGCACAAATGAGCGCTTGATACAATTGACTACACCAAGTGAGCTCTTACTAAACTATCGTTTTACCAAATTAAGAATAAGAATATTGATTATTTTCTTGCTCATGTGTAAAGATGGTGGAATTCATTTAGACTAAAATTGTTTAAACTATGAATTTTAAAAAAATATGTATCATTTTTAAGATTAAAAATTGACATAGAAGATTATTGTGCAATAATATTTTTGAGAGGAAGTTGCTAATGTGCGCAGGAGAGCGCCATGCACCGGCAAGCTTCAATGCAGAAGCTCCATTGATCCGTTTCTGGAGCTGATTTTTTTCGAAAAGAAAGAAAGAAAAAGTATTTACAAACCATAAAATAAAGTTTAGTTTCCAGGAAGTTTTGCTTATTTTTCACGGTTGCAGCTCTGTCTGGGCCCACGTACTTGTTTCTCGTCTTGCACGTGGTGGAACTCACAATTTTTGAGTTCAGCCATACATGCAAGCCCGGTGTATGCAAGTCCGGTGTTCTACCATGTATTTAGGATGTGATATCTTAGAAGTCGTTGTACAATAATTTAAAATTTCAAGCTCTTTTAAGTTAAAATTTCTTGTTTCTAGACTCGTCCCTTTTTTAAGCCTTCTAATATATGAATAATTTTTTTTTAAAATTTTCAGTACAGCACAAAAAGGGGCTTTGACAAAGTGAGAAATCCACAAAATTATCTATCCTTTTATAGAAAACACATGTGAGAGGATTGTTACCTTTTTCCAAATTCCAATCTAATGTTGGATAAAAAATGTCTCTTGTGATGTGGTCTGCCTACTAGACGAGTGATTTTAGATATTATGTTGACCATATAATCTAAGGTAATATTTGTAAGCTAAACATATGTTTGATTTAGTTGTACACCTTACCTTAGGCCAAAACACTAGAAATTAGGTCGGAAGAGTGAAAATGATTAATGAAACAAATCCTTCCAATGCTCGTATTGGATTCATAGCATGCAAAAAGACATGATAAATAGTGGGTTGATTGTGTATGATTTCAAATAAAAAAGTAAAATTTGAAAATCTACTCTAAATGATAGATGATTTTGATTATAACAATAACAATCACGAAATTCTTTGAGCATAAATATGTTCTGTGAATCTACCATGGTTTTATGATGTCATCTCTTACGAGTGGTTGAAAAGTAGGATAGCCCCACCTACGGTACAATTTCCAAAATTCCCTTACAACAAGTTGTATGGTTGTTGGCCTTTGCCTTGGAAAAGATCCTTTTGTGCTGATCGTGGGGATGTGTTTTTTCTAGTACAATCATTTGTTAGTAATATCTACATTAGGTAAAGATGTCATACTTTATGCATGTGCCGATATATATTAATTTTTAATTACTGCATTGTATTAGTTGATATGTATTTTATCGACCCTATACATTATTTTTCAGCTGATATGATCGATATATATCGGTCTGATATCGGCCTATATGATTAATATCGATTTTTATTTAAAAAAAAAAATCAAAACGGTGGTGGATCTTGGTCAATATCTCGCCTGATATCAGCTGATATTTACGTTTTCAATTTTTTTTTAAAAAAATCTAACTTCCTTTTAAGTTATTTATTTATTTTTTAATTCAGATAAAATAAAATAATAATAAAATAATGATATTTAAAAAAGAAAGCAAAAGAGGAGAGAGATACTTATCGCTGATATCTCGGCTAAGCCGAATTTTGCACCCCACCTTTACAGTTTTTTACTTATTTAAGATCCAATTCTACCATGTATTTAGGATGTGATATCTTAGAAGTGGTTGTACAATAATATAAAATTTCAAGCTCTTTTTAAGTTAGATTTTCTTGTTTCTAGACTCATCCCTTTTTTAAGCCTTCTATTATATGAAATTATGAATATTTTTTTTTAAAAAATATTTTTTTATTATTTAAGTAGATCCAAACGACATGGTTTGCGGGACACATGTAAATATATAGCATCAATCCTTTCTCATCTCATATGTCACATATTGGAAAGATTCTTTGTGATCAATTTGCACCTTCCTTACACAATCCCCCAATTTTAGGTAGGGGCAGGTTTAGCAGAATGGTGATACCCACTTTATGATAAGAAGAATTGGATGATTGGATATAATTGTCCAAAATAAAACTTATTGAACCAGCTTAGCCTTTGAATTTTTTTTTTAAATATCAAAACAAAGTGCTGGGTAAATATTTTATTTATGAAGCCCAACCCAAGTTTGAGTTTGCTTTTGAGTGGACATCAGGTTTCAAGGTTGAATCTAAATCAAAAGAGGAACATTAACATTTTGCACAGTTTAGATTGCACCCAGTCGAGTCGCCCACCTGCTCTGATTGTAGTTTCTCCCTTAAGTAGAACTTTGTAATGGATTTTTGCTAGAACATATTGAATCTGTGGAGATAGTTTATAATTGGGAAACATAGATTTTATATGCTTAAGGGTGTCAACGTATTGTAATCATCATCTAATTGGCTCTAATGTCAATCTAGATATGTCTTAATTTTAAGCTTAGTTTTGGCTGAAAATGGATGGGAAATTGTTGCCGACTCTTATTTCATGTTGTAATGAGGGTTGATAGTTTCGTCGACAGGATTCATAGGTGTTACAGGGATGCAATGGGCCTTCTTGAACAAGATCTCTGCTCTGCCTCAGCTCATGTCTCTCAAGGCTACACAAGAAGAGAGAGCAAAAAAAATTGTATTTGATCCACTTACCTCTGCCGGCTTTCAGCCTTACTTGCCTGTAGATGCTTTTGACTCCACTCTCAAATCTGTCTCTGGATCAACTCAGGTTTGTTTCTCCAACAATTTGGATTAATAATCATCAAGTTAAGTTAATTTCACATTATCATGAACCAATCCTTTTATTTCTGTCTTATAGAAAACCTTCAATCTCGATAGACAAAATGCCCATTTCGCGTTGCCAGGTTACCCACTTCATTCCATAGGTTCTAATGGTATTCCAACTGATTGCTCGGATGAAAAAAGAACCCTACTCGTTTCCAACCATTTAATTCAATCTGCCACAAGTAACCCATTCGTCAAGATCCATGGTGCTATCAGTAGCCCCAACAACGCATCCATTTCCATCAAGCAACAGCCCATCGGTGGAAGTCTAGTGGCACACACTGTGGGGTCAGATGCTCCAAGGTATTGAAATTTCTAGATCCTCTCTCTGCACTCTGTAATATGATTCTTGATAAAAGAATTGAAGCGTTTTTTATTTTCCAATCTGCATCATACATTAATGTAGAATGGGGCATGAACAACTATTTGAATCATTTAGACCGACAAAAGTGGGCTCGTTGGAGTCTCAACTTTCCATTTCCATCATATGTTGACGTAGAATGGGTTGTGGACAATCAGTATCATCTTTCCATTCTATGATCATAGTATTTCCTCAATGTTTGTCCATTGAAGTCTTGATTATGGTCATGTATGGTAAAAAAAAGCTCTTTCTTTTGTCAATGAATGGAGCATTTTCCACCAAGTGAGAGAGAGAGAGAGAAAACGTTCTAATGTGAATCTTTGATTGTAAGCTATAAATCGAAATGAATATCTTGTGTGGGAACATTTCCAGGCCCACACCTGCATCAACACAGCTCACCATATTTTACAGAGGTGCGGTGAATGTCTACGACGAAGTCACACCCGAGCAGGTATCTCTCACATTTTTTTGTTCTATGGTACTAAAACCTCTTGGCACTTTGATACATCGTAATTTTTTTAAAGGCCTTTCTAATCAACTTCTTTTTGGATGATCTAATTCAGGCTCAAGCAATAATGTCCATGGCGGGGAATGGGTCTTCCATGACTACTGATGCTGTGAATCGTCCAGCAGATTTGCAGCCAATGACCCCAAAACACTTAGTCACCAATGGTGTTCATGTGAACCAGCCCTATGAAACTTCACCGAATTCGCACCTATCAATCCCTGTGAACCAGCCCTATGAAACTTCACCAAATTCGCACCTATCAATCCCAATATCTATAAGTGGGTCTAGCAACACTGGTGATTTTGCGGCCCCAAGAACCATTGGGGCTTCACCAGAACCACCCAATAAGCTCACTTCAATAGTATCTGCTACCAGGACACTTATGCCGGCAGGTATTGCTTCTTAACCTGATCAGTTCCTTTCTAATCATCATGCATACTGGAACTCTAAACTTGTATTTTGGTCTGAGTAAGAAAATACATGCTAATTGCTGACTTAATGATTCTTATAATGACAATTTCGTTGTAATCATGGGTCTACAGCAGTTCCTCAAGCTCGCAAAGCGTCGTTGGCTCGGTTTTTGGAGAACCGCAAGGAGAGGTAAGGGACTTGAATATTTTTGTATAATAGATGCCTATCCATATCAATATAATGTGGAAATGCAGGGCACTTGAGGTGAGATTCTGCTTTCTTAGAATCGATTGGGGTGGAAATTGCCCTTAACACCATTATTATCTTGCACATTAACTAGAGGTGGAAAAGTTGCAAAAATAGTTTTCCATTTAGTATGAGTTTTTCCTTGTTTAAAGCCATTTGACCGCCTATGTAGGCACATTATGGGACTATATGAATCACATGTGTGTTTTGTGTGAGTTTTTTGTATTTTATTATGTTGTAATTACTTTGTTTTCAACATGTTACTCTTGACCCATCAATGAGTTGGATGTCAATGCAAAATGTGGTTTAACTCCAATCAGGTGTAGATCAATTGATAATTTCTTGCTTTAGAAAGTGAGAAGTGTCAGGTTCGAGCCCCA
The DNA here is from genome assembly GCA_022113865.1 of Chimonanthus praecox. Lineage (NCBI taxonomy): Eukaryota > Viridiplantae > Streptophyta > Magnoliopsida > Laurales > Calycanthaceae > Chimonanthus > Chimonanthus praecox. Next base: position 61,828,851 of record CM039091.1, on the reverse strand, counting down.
ATGGCTTCACCTGGTGTGTCCTAAGGGAAGTGGATATCACCCGTGGGGGTTTTATGTTGAGTTTTCCAAGGTTTTCCATACGTAATTTTTTTTTTAAAAAATTGATTATTTAATTAGAAAAATATTGAATTCCGATCAAGCAATAGCCAACCTCCGTGTTGCTTTTTGCCATTCATCTTTCCCTTTACTCGTTTATGCTAATAAATTAGCTAAATCCTTCCTTTTTCCTTCTTCATTGTGCAGGATGATGAATGCTAATCCCTACTCAAAGAAGTCCTCAGACGGTGCCATTGGATCCGACGGTGCTAGTTTTGCGAGCAAACTTCCCACCTCTATCGCTCAATCATGGTGATTAGAGTGCAGAAGAATGAAAGTAATTTAAGTTGGACACTCATGGGATGTCTTTTTTTTTTTTTTTTTCTTTTTTTTTATATATATATATATTTTCATTTTCCCCACTTTCTTTTTGAGTTTGATTCTTACTCTCTAGAAATAATATGGAGTCTTCCTTAAATTAAGGAGAGACTCTTTATATTTATATAAAGAATGGAGAGTACAAATAAAGAAAGCCAAATCAACTAAATGGAAAAGGCCTAAATATGGAAAATACAAGAAAAATGAACATTGATTTAGATTTATTATAACATAGGCCTTTATATATAAGAGGGAAGCCATAAACTCATAATTACTCTAATAGCTCTAGGGTGCAATTTGAGCGGACAGATCATTTTGAGAGTTAAATCTTAGTCCAGTTACTATTTTTAAATTTAATCTATATTTTGGTCTCTTTGACCTCATCTATAATTTAACTCATTTTTAATTTGGATCAATTAATTCAAATCAGGATAAATCGGATCACAAATTAATTTATATAATTAAATAGATTTATAATTTGTGATAGATTGAATCTCAGTTCTAAGGGATTTCTCAAAAGATTCCTCATTAATGTAATTTTTTTCTTATGGTATATCAAATGATTTACACATTGTTGTTGCATCTAGCTTTTCTATTGATTGTTTTATTTTTTACCGAGACTTCTAGGGCATTTTAGAGCACCCGATTGGTCATCGGAGCTTGTGTAAGCCTTCTACCCATATATACTAGGTAAAATTATGATGAGTGATCCTTTTGTATTGGGATATGATTCAAACTCAGACTCCTGCTTTATAAGAGGAGTTTCTTGCCAACACACTAACTCCTTGGATTTTTTTCTCGTTGATTAACTATGAAGAAAATGCAGTGAGACTATATCCTCAAATACTTTATGCATACATATAATGAGCCTTTCCCACTTACAAATAGTTGGATCATCTTTGGAGTTGCCACCTTTTTCAAATCCCCACTATTACTTCCACTAAAAATCGTGTTCTCTTGGGTACGGCTAAGGAGTTGGCAGGATCTTTTATGCAGGTGAGGTTCAGGAAAACCAAGTCCATGTTGTGGTTTTTCACCCGATTAAACAAACACAAAATGGAAGCATGAAATCAAATCAAGCAATCCACACAAAGAGAAGATACAAATTTATGTGGTTCAGTTAAGACTTACGTCCACAGACAGTGCAAAAAAGAATTCACTAAATATAAAGAAGGGGATACAAATCATGCTCTCACATTACTCTCTCTCACAAACCAAACTCTCAGTTGCCTGAGAGGGGCTATAATGGCAAGCCAAGCCCAGCCAACAACACTCTCACACTCTTATAGTTTTCATATAAAATGAGAAAAAAATTGGGCTGGACCGTAACGAGCCAAATTGAGCCAGTCCAATTCAAGCCAATATTCTACTAATCCCCACACATAGCGCCTAACTAGATTTTTCCAAACCTCAGAATATCTTAAGCAACAGCAAATCGCACAATGGAATGAATAAATTAATGCAGAAACTCACATGCGTTGGTAAGAAAGATGAAAGAATCACTACCGCTCAAAAAAAAAAAAAAAGACGAAATAATACATGCCCTGTTGTCTGGACTTGTAGAAATTCATCCAAGGTTAAGTACTCTTGGAGAACAAATCTGTATGCATGGAGAAAAACCAGAAAAAACTAGGAGAATCTGCCAAAATCTATTAGCCCCTAATGTAGCAGAGGAGCAAAGTAGTAATTGGGATGATATTCAGCTCTAAAATTGTGTCACCCAAGAGCAGGCTGATTATTTGTGCAGAGACCTTACTCTAAAACAAGTTGATAGGTATTATCAAATTTGCAAATCCAGCAAAGTCCCTTCACCCAGATGACTTTGATGCCCACTTCTATAAAATCTGTTGGCCATTATTCATTTATTGATGAGGATGTTTTTAAAGCTATACAAATTATCTTCCATTCAATAAGTATGCTTTAGCAGTTGGAAGCTACTCTCATAAGTTTCATTTAAAAAAAAATTAACTCAAAAGGGTTGGAATGATGAAAGCAACCTACCTCAGGAAACGGTAGTCAGTTCCATTTCAATTCCACGTCAAAGAGCCATTCCATATAAAATTATCGAGAAGATCACAGCATATTTCAATCAATATTTGTGGAATGATATTTCAAAGAGCATCCTCCTTGATTGTGATGTCATCAGCAATATTTATTTGAATAATACGTGTAAAGAACATTTGACAGAGTGAAATGGAGTAGTGTCATTAATGGCTTAAGTGGGTGGAAGAATATATCACAAGCCCAAGATTCTCTAACCTCGTCAATGGCTATTTTAAAGTAAAATTTGTTCTTATTTGTTATTCTAATGGAAGTATTCGTGGTGTATTACTCTATAAATTTAAGTATAAAGTTTTATTAAATTGAGTGGTGATAAGTTCATTAAAAAGTCATCCATTCAATATATAATCCACCAAAAAATTATCATAATTAAAGTTAAGTTTTCAAGTTCTCCAGATTTTAATTTGTTTAAATTTTTAAACTTTGTAACATTTAAAACATTATTTTATTGATTTAATCAAAGCACTGCTGTACTATTTCAACGTCTGCTGTACTCTTTAAAAAAAATTATGAAAACGTACAAAAAATTATAGAAAAAAAAATAAAAAATCATGATAACAAAATCTGTAATGTAGTCATACCAGATTGTCACTCTAAAAAGCACCACCGAATTATAATAAGAAGTAAGAACTTACAATTTTATGTAATAAGTTATTAAAGGCCGAGTGAGCACGGGCCATCCAGGCTACTAGTTCTCAATATAGGTGAGATATGTATTATGAAATGTTCTATGTATGTTTGAAGCTGAATGTGTGGATTAAATTACAGTAATTTTCCTGTGATTGATGACAGTAATTACTAAATTTATTAAATCAATTTAATCGAATATTTAGACAAAGTTAAAGTGTTAAACAGAACATATTCCCTCTCCTGCAATTCTTCTGTGAAGAGAAAGAAATCAGCTGAGAAAGAGAGAGTGAGAGAAAGATGGAAGAAGAGAAAATAGCAGAGCTGAAGCAATTCGTCGAAGCATGCAAATCAAACCCTTCAATTCTCAACGACCCTTCTCTTTCTTTCTTCAAGAACTACCTCAAAAGGTTCCTTTCTTCTTCTTCTTCTTCTTCTTCTTCTGCTGCTGTAATTTCTTTGACAGTCTCTGATCCTTCTTCTTCTTCTTTTTCAGTCTGGGCGCCCGGATTCCGAAATCTTCAAAATCGGTCAAAGACTTCTCTCTATCTTTTTCTTCGTTCTTTGTTCTGCGAAATATGATTTTTATTTTCGGTTTTTTTATTTTAAAATTAAACTTTTGGGTTGGTAATGATTGGGTTTTTTCTTATGTCTGTTTTCTTTTATGTAAACTTCTGGGTAGATTATATTTTTTTGAGTATGGATTCAATTGCTCACATTCTTTTGTTAAATACTGATTTGGATGAAATTTCTGCAATGTTGCTTTCTTGAAATGCTGATGAGAAATTCCTTTTTCTCTTAATTCAATGTTTTTTCTGTATTGAGGAGAGCCAAGGTTGGTTTAGTACTGAATTCATGGTTTTGGGTCATTTCTTAAACCTGTGTAGTGTTTAATTTTGATATTTAATTAGACCCAAATAAGTTAAGATAGATGTGTAGTGTAATAATACAAAGATACAATTTTTTTTTTTTTTTAATGTAATAAAAAAGATAGAATTAGAAATGAGTGCATTAGACAAAACCTAAATGTTTCCCAACAAAAGAAAAGATGAGAGAATGTCATCTAAGGGTGGTTTTGGCACATAAGCAGATGGAAAAAAATGGCTGATTATGAACTGAAGACTTACAAGTAAAAGGTACTAAGAGAAGGGGGAGGTCATTAAAGACTCTGGATTTTTTTTCTTTCAAATGGTTCATTTATTAATATTAAAAGAGGCACCAAAGGTGCAGATATAAAAAGAGCACAAAACAAAAAGAAAATACAAAGATCCCGGAAACCCAAAACTGTTAAGACCTAGGTATCCATCCCAAAAGACTGGTTTATTAGGTGGAGTGATCTAAGTCTCTTATAAATTCTTAGATCTCCCTCTATACTTTCAATGTGGGACTCGTTCGCAGCTAGCCCCAACAATCCCCCCTCGAACGAGGACAACCAACTCGTCTGCCTAGGGGATCTCCTGAGTCCACATGAGGTGACCTGAGACCTAACTTTGATACCACTTGTTAAGACCTAGGTATCCATCCCAAAAGACTAGCCTATCAGGTGGAGTGACCCAGGGCTCTTATAAATTCTTAGATCTCCCTTTACACTTCGAATGTGAGACTCGTTTGCAGCCAGCCCCAATAAAAACATCCACGAAAAAGCGCTAAACCTGGATACAACAACAAGAAAGGAACTTATGCAAGGTCAATGCATTCCTTCCAGGCTCGTAAGATGTCGGTCATAGAGGTATTTCTGGATTCCTGGAGAGAAGTAGCCCCATGAGACACACTTAACAAGAACACACCTAGAAACTGATTGGATCGTCTCAGTGGAATCCTTAAACACCCTACTGTTATGTTCCTACCAAAGGCTCCAAACGATGGCAAAGAGAGCTAAGTGCCACAACAAGGAAAATTTTGGAGAGACCGAAGCAATCTCCCAAGCAAAGGATAGCTCAGCCACCAAAGACGGTGTAACCCATAGAACTCCAAACTGATCCAACACAGAATTCCAAACAGTAGAAGATAAAGGACAACGAATAAGGAGGTGATTTGTCTCTTCAGAAGCTTGAAGGCAGAAAAGACACACATTGACCATGGTTCTTCCTCCTTTGCGCAAGTTGTTTTGAGTAAGGATTTTTGCCAAGCCCAAAGTCCAACAGAAGCTAATGGCCCGCGGTGAAGCTTTGGAGGTCTAGATATTCAGGTTGACAATAGTGGGTGTAGTCATCTAATTATACCAATTGTAAAAACACTTGATATAGAAGTATCCAATCGGGTCAGGACACCATACGAGGCAGTCCTCATTAGAGGCAGGAAACCAGTAGGAAGAGATGATTTGTAGCAGTTTCAAAAACTCATCTGTTTCTGAATCTAAGAGATTACGCCGAAGGAAGAGATCTCAAACAATCTGATCATTGCCAAGGGAGTAGAAATATGAAATTACCCCTGTCATGTAATATCCCGCCCCAAAAAGTCCCACATTGCTAGTTGCATTGAAAAGTCCTTGGTATATAAGTAGTAACATTTCTCCTTCTAGCACAAAGCCTTTTGGGAGCAACAGTGGGTTGACTCGCCAAAACAAAGTCATGCGGGCCCGTGTGGGCCCGTGTGTGGATCCAAAACGGACAATATTGTGCTAGTGGGACGGGTCGTTACAAATGGTATCAGTATGATTTAACTCTCTGCTTGAGGGTGTGGGCTTGGTTGTTGTGTTTGCAGAGCCTGGGACGGCTCTATCTTTAATTGTAATACCCCGTCCCAAAAAGTCCCACATTGCTAGCTTCATTGAAAAGTCCCTGGTATATAAGTGGTAACCTTCCTCCTTCTAGCACAAGGCCTTTTGGGTGCAACAGTGGGTTGGCTCGCCAACACAAAGTCGTGCGGACCCTTGTGTGGATCCAAAGCAGACAATATTGTGCTAATGGGACGGGTCGTTACATGTTGGTAGTTGAGAGAGATGGTAAAGAGATGGAAATTGAGATCCCAAAGAACAATTGTCACACCATGATTCTATCCGGAATGTAATTCTGTCAAAGGGGCCTGCCTTAAACCTGATCCCTTCTTTAAATTTGTCACACAAGCTGCAATAATTCTCCACATCCCAGATGCTCTGCGGGGTGAGGATTGACATCCCAGCCGGAATTTCCCGGCCTGTATTTACTGATAAGAACCCTCCAAGGGGAATCACCCTCAGTTCCTAACGTCCAATCCACTTGGAGAGAAGAGCCATATTAACCTCCTTGATAGGACGCACCCCAAGCCCCCCTCCCCCTCCCCCCCCCCCCCACCCAGCAACAATAGGAAGGCATGGATTGACGTGGTTCGAAGTTCGAGTGACTGCAGACTTCATTTTTGATAGCATTGAGTGGAAAAGTAGAATGTGTGAAGCTAACCAAAGATAGATGGAGTCAATGAATTTTATGGTGATAGATCAGAGCCAATTGGTTACTTTGGGAGATGCCATTGATTTGTATAGAAACCAAGACTGAACTTTTGACATCTATGTCGAATAAATCATTAATATCTGGAGGGGATGAAACAGGGATGCTTGTGCTGGATTGGTGCTGTAGAGTGTAGACCTTAATCAATTTAAATCAGTCCAGTCCAGAACCAATAAATCGTGGTTCAAAATAGAATATGGACAATTTTTTTCATGCAATGATCATTAATTGAGGGGCATATGTCTTCTATTGCCCATAAGGGCAGGTTAGAGAAAGGAACAATTGTTAGCATTGATCCTGGTGGGCTTCCTTACTGTTGCGAAGGAGCATCTGTTGGATTCCCATGATCATCACATGTAGTCATGTAGAGAGTTGTTGACAGGTTAAGTCTGGAACATGTTATTGTTTTTAGATTGGTCAAACCTTCTTTAATTGATGAGGATTATTGCCATGTTGCCTTCTTATTTATATTGCTTGTGGCATAAAATTGATTCCCATCATACAGTTTATTAGGTGTCACTTTTTTCTCAAGCTTCCAAGTACTAATTTCGTATTCAAATTAGACAATGCAGATTAGGAAAATCCTATTGAAAGAGGTTTGTCCATCTGCTATCCAATATGGTGGATGGGTTGGAGAGAGTAGTGCTGCTGCCAAATCATCATTGGGATCTACTAAGCTCAATTGGTTTCTGTCATTGTTGTGAAATCATACTGTTACGACCACCCAATTGTGAAAGATTTTTAGGGGTATTTACATGTAGGAAATAAACCATCACTGAATGGTTTGGATAGCCAAGGGGTAGTAGATTTTTGCAAACCAATCCTAAACTTAAGCCAATGATTTGATCTTTACCATTACTCAAATGCAACTGTCAACTATTTCCTTGTGGTTTGTCAAATGTCTGCCATAATTGCAATTTTCTTCAGAGGGCATTTCATTACTTGCTCGAATGGAATTTTTTGGTGTTTAAACTGTTTGGTAAAAGGCAACCAAAAAAGACTGAAATAAAGACGAATTAACATATTTAATGCTATGCTACTACTCTACAGTTCTGCGTATGAAATTGTCAAATTCCTTGAGCTGAAACCTATTATGTCCGCATACAAAGTAGGCAATGTTCCCATATTGTGTTGGGTTGGACAATTCATTTTTACTTGTAAAATCTATGTCCTTGTCATATCCATGGTGTGTCCTTTTGGTATCCATGTCTTTTCCAACATCATAGGTGGAAACAATATCCAATTTCACTTCCTGAAAATTAGAGTGAAGAATATAACCAAAGTTTATGCGTGTCTAGGTACCTTAGATCTCTATAGAGTAGAAGTTTCAATCTCAAAAAATAAATTAGAGATTTCAATCTAAGCGTTTGGCAAGCAGTAGATTAGGAGAAAATATGTTGACTAGTAGGAGATTCTAAACTTCAAGAGGGAAAGAAAGAGAGAAGGGACAGTGGGTCGGGTGGGGGAAGGATCCACCACCTATAAACCTCCATGAACCTCTTCCACTTCGGCATGATCAATCCCTCCCTCCAATAACAACCAAACATCAAGATTTTAGTTTGAGTATATTTCTCTAATCTCCTGAAATCAGAAATCCCCAAGATCAGAATCTACCAATTGCCAAGTGCATCCACTTATGTCCAAATCTACTCAGTTTAGGCTTGAAGGTTGTTGGAATTTGGCAGAAGGTGAAGCCTGATTTAGGGGGCAACATGGGAAAATTTTGATAAATTATATATTCTGCAGGAACAGGTCTGTTTCAGTTGAAACCGGTTGAATTTCTGAACTAACTTTTCTGCTTGTGCTATTTTTTTTCTTCTGGATTTCAGCCAAACAAAATGGAATTGTCATAGTGTCAAGTGATAATTGGTGTTTTTTCATACTAGACTGAATCCCATTTTCTGTACTGTTTCTTTGTCTGGTTCCTCAATCAGAGAATGTCAGATGAAAATGACGATGCAATGGAAGAAGATGAAGATGATTGTACTGAGGCTAACAAACCAAATCAATTTACTGAAGATGATAATATTGAGGATGAGATAGCTGAATCTGATATTGAATTGGATGGCGACGTTGTAGAACCAGATAATGATCCTCCACAAAAGGTTGGTATTGAACATTCTTTATTGGCAGAATAAACTCTAAGGGAGAAAGCCTGTAATTAGGGCAGGTGTCATTACAATGTTGGCCTTCCATATAGGCATATACCACATTAATCTCCCAAGGAAAGGTTATTTCCTTTAGTCCAAGACAGTCGAAGGATATTCAAATGAGTGATACCTGTTTGAGACTTCTTATGGATTGTTGTTTGAAGACCAAGTGCCTTTCATTAGGAACTGACACAGCGTGTATCAGGTCCATGTTGCTGGGCCTTATCTGTTCCACATAGTGCTTTCTCAGTTTCTCCTGTGATCAAATGTGCATACTCTGATATTATACAGGCAAACTCATCGGGCTATCTTGATTTATTCTGCTTTTAGATGGGAGATCCTTCTGTTGAAGTTACTGAAGAAAGTCGTGATGCTGCTCAAATGTCCAAGGCAAAAGCTATGGATGCAATTTCTGAAGGCAGGCTATAAATCTATTCTGATGGGTGTGAACCATTTTTTCTATTTTCATTTATTGATATTGACCCTGTTAAATGCATATCAGATAAGCTGGATGAAGCCATTGAACATATTACAGAAGCTATCTTGTTGAATCCAAGTTCTGCCATCCTATATGCTACTAGAGGTAAACTTTTCATTGTAATTACATGAATTTTATGCTGTTTCTGGTTCATTCCTGATTTACAATTGGATAGAAGTCATACCTTGTTTTCCTAGACATAGAATTTAAATCAAGATAATTTTTCTGATTACTCCGAGAATATCATGTAGTACTGATAAAAAATATCGTCCAGTAAATTTTGTATCATTTTCCAGTGTTCTATTATGTATTTATTTACTCCATAACTGTCAGAATGATAATCATTTCTTATTTTCAGCTAGTGTTTTTGTAAAAATGAACAAGCCAAATGCTGCAATCCGGGATGCAGATGCTGCTTTACAGGTTTGTCTCAGTCCTCACCAGGAATTCACCTTCTGAATAGCATCAATAGAAATGAATGATGAGGTTTCTGGACTTTTGTAAGGAAAACATTTTTTTTTTGTGGCAAGCCTTCATTTCAATTCGCCAAGTTCCTGTGTGAGACATTCTTATTTTGACATTGCACTTCTCTACATTTTTGTTGAGGTTTGATTGACTTCCAAATAACACAATTTACATTCACTAGGAAATTTTTTGTGCATCCATTTGTATGAAAAGCTTTATATGGAACTATTAATTGCATTTATTTGATATATTGTGTCCTATGATATAGGCTCCTGATTAGAACCAAAACATTATCCGATGTCCATGGGGGATTATAGTTGGATAACCTAACAGTTTAACAAAAGTTTGGTTACAACCCAAAGGGGTTGGAGTGATGGCCAAGACCCCGCCTCACGAAGTGGGATTCCTAAGTTCGATTCCCACTCCAGCTCAAAGGGCTACTCGTAGAGTTACTCGGTGTGTATGGGTAGGGAGGCTTGCACATGTCCCGAGGGTTTGTCGGGTGCTCTAAGAGGCTTGGACACCTTGGCCATCAATTTTTTTTTTTGGTTACCAAAATAAAGTGAAGTCTGAAGAAGGCTAAAAGAGCGTGTAATCCCTTTCTATGAGTAAAGAGAGAGAGATTTTTTTTTTGAAAGGTACTAGTAAAGAGAGATTCAAACCCATCCTTTGGAGTTATTAAACTAATGACTCACATTATGAATCTTTAAGAGAAGATTACAAAACAATGTCAAGGACAAAAATGTAGTATTTTTAGATAACAAGTTTGTGTCTATGCTAGGTGAGTAAAAGATAGAATGGATGCCCAACCTCTCAGCCGAGGATCTCTTTCCTTGTGGATTGGAAGCCTCCTCTGGAAGGAAGATTAATACTCGAATTTGATTTGTAGTACTATTGCTGAGAAAGGGAAATTTGATTTTGTGGTCTCATTTGCGATGTTGTTGGTTCAGTCAAACTATCTTATGCTGGGTCTCAACTTTTGTCATTCGAATAGGGCAGAATTTCATGCCTTATGATTTGGGCTTAAGGTGTTTTGGAGGATTGGCACAAGTGGAACCTGGTTGAAGGGGATTCATTTGCTTTCATGCAACGGGCTAAAGGAGGTTCATATCCTTGGCCTCTCCTTAAGATAGAAGAGATAAGGCAGATAATTAGAAGAAAGGGGTGTGAGGTGAGACATGTTCTCAGGTCTGTTAATTCAAAGGCAGATGTGCTGGTGAGGGGAGGGTCAAACTGCACTAAGTTGAGATAAGTCAGTATTGAGCTTAAGCCATTTTGGGGTTTGGTGTTGTTTTTGTTTCCTTGTTGTTTGTTCTCTTGGTGTTCTTCAGCTGAATGCAGTTCTAGTTCTTGCTGGTTGTTTGGGCTTTTATTCTTTTAAGGCTAGGTTTATGTCTAAGGCCCTTGTTTATGATGGTGAAAATAAGTATATGAATGGTATGGTAGGTATGCTATGACTTTGTAAAAAGTTTCTGGTGGCTGCAAAACTTTGATTCTCTTGTTGAGGTGTTTATTTTCCTTCTTTACCATGCTCTTTGTTTTGTAGATGGATTTTTTCTTCTTCTTTGAAGCAGTATTTAAGGGATTGGTTTGCACTAAATCAGCCCTTATCACAAATTGAAGTTTCTCATTAATTGGGCCTTGATATGTTGCTGTCTGGCACTCAGTTTGTGCTGCAGCATGAAAAGTCAGTTCACCAATGATTGACACTCAATAACCAAAAAATCTTGCTGTGATGATTTTCATTATTCTACCATGACAAGTTCTAATTTCTGGCCAATTAAAGGTGAAGTCCATAGAATAGATATTTCAGATCATTGCATGTGTATCATCTGTTTGGTGCATGGTATGGGTGCTTGCCATATTCCTGTTCAAATCAGCCCATGAGCCACCGTATAAAACATTAGCATTCTAGAAAGTACTTGAGCATTGGCTGTACCCCTTAGATTCCACTTTATGGGGTCTGCCAAGATACTAGACTGGTGTTGAATTCTGATGACACCAGTGCGTATACAACTTTTTCATATGTCTTCTGTTTTAGATGAATCCTGACTCAGCAAAAGGATACAAATCTCGAGGCATGGCGAGGGCCATGTTGGGACAGTGGGAAGCAGCAGCAAAGGATCTTCATGTAGCATCAAAATTGGATTATGATGACGAGATCAAATTGGCACTTAAAAAGGTGATTATGTTTATCAAGAGCAGATCTGTGAATCTGTTCCAAATGATGAATTTACAATTGACAAGAGACTGTAGCACCATTAGCAAGTGCTCACTATTGTAATTATAAAGGTGGTTTAATAACAACAACAACATAACAATAATAATAATGAGGATGATAACAACATCTGCAGGTTGAACCCAATGCTAACAAAATTGAAGAGCACCGCAGAAAATATGAGCGTCTCCGTAAAGAACTAGAACTGAGGAAAGTTGAACGTGTAAGACAAAGACGGCCAGCTAAAGCACAAGTAAGTAGATTTGATGCAATCTGTGCAAAGGTTAGTTTGTCTAATTGCCTTCAATTGAGAGAAAGAAAGAGGAAAACTGGCAAACATCTTCTGACCGAGAACATTTGCCTAATTTTCAGAAGGTAGCCAGTTGAAATCCCCTTTAGCTCAGTCTGGAATTAAACCTTCTCCATATAGGTTTTCAGGGTCCTGCACAGCACCCAATGTATACCTTTTCAAACCTCCCAATTCTATACATGGGAAGCCATTAGCTATGTGGTCTAGAAAATCCCATTTGAGATGTGAGGGATCACACTTTATATGAAGCATGTTCCAGAAATGATATTGGCTTGAGGATCCTATTTCATCAGTCGAGAAATAGATGGCTAATGAATGAATTTGCATTTCTATTGCCAACATGCTTCATTTTTTGCATATCTTCATATATGATGAGGTGGCTCCAAATGTTTGGTAGATGGAGAGGGAATAAACAATATTGTACACATTTTACTGCACAGGACCCTATAAAATTCTTTTAACAAATTCATGTGATAAAATCTCTGTTAATAATTCTTCTATTACTTTATTCTGCTGCAGGCTAAGTATGAAAAAGAGAAAGGACATTCTTCAGAAAATAGGGCATCTGTAAGTTAGTGATTCACTTTGTCAGCAATATTTCTTGTCCATTTGAGGTCTGTCTTGCAATCTATAAATTACATCTAGCCTAGGCTGGAATTCATATTCAACTAAGTGCATGTATTCTATCTTGAGACAGGGACCCAGTCGCCCGAACCCAGAATCCATGGTTGATCTACAAGAAGGTGTGACAATGTTGCTTACTTTTCTTATCCTCTTTCTGAAGCCTTGTTGTTTCAATGTGCTTCTTTATAATATATTCTATTTAGTTCTTCTAAAGGTTGTCATCAATATTATTGGGGACAAGCACATGGTGTCCAGAAATTTGATATAACTGAAAAATGAACATCACAATGTTCCTTGCTTCTGGCAAAGGCCTCTGTTGTAATGCTCACCACCTCAAAAATCTGGAAAGTCCAGAAATGCCAAGGTTTCAAATATCTGATTTTTTGCTTCGGACCAATGAGGAATCTGTTGATCATCTTTTCTTTTATTGATCCTTTGTTCAAATAATATGGTCTATTTCTTTAAACTTTCTCAATGCCTGAATCGCCACCAAGTTCCATTCAATCCCTCATGGATTGGGAACAGGTCCTTGCAACAAGGGCCTAGTATTGGGTGGAAAGCTCTGCCTCTTGCGATAGTTCGGGTAGATTGCTAGGAATGAAACAAGAGAATTTTCCAGTATAATGAATCAACATCATTGGTCCTTACTGTTTTAAGAAGTTGTTTGGATCTGTGGAGTAGGTGTTGAAGGAGCTTAATGTTGTGACAGCCCAAGATCTGCTGTGAAATTGGAGAGCGTCAATTTTACCTCAACAAATTTTTTTTCTTATATTTTGGAAAGTTATTTTAGCTGAACTTCCGTTAGTATATAAATTACCTTTTCCAGCAGAGTATATCTGGGTTCCTAGTTAAGATAGAGGTTGACCCAAAAAACAAAGAGAGAAAAAAAGGAAAAAAGATCTAAGGATCTTTATATATTTCTTCATTGGATAATCACTCTGAAAAAAGAAAAAAAATTGTTTCCTCGTCGGCTGTTGTCCATCTTTTGAACAGCTAGTGTTTTGTACTGTTTTCTATTGCTTTCTTTTAATCAAACCCTTCTCTCTCTCTCTTTCTCTCTCTATGTATGTATATATACACACACAGAAGAGGATGTCGCTGATCTCCCATATGCATCTGACACCATCACTTGTTGAATGGGTCCCTTGTATACTAGGAAAACATTATGGCACAAAATGAAGCATAAATTTCCAACTGCATGATTTGGTGATTGGCAGGAAATGTTGTCGGCATCCACTCTGCCAGAGAATTGGAAACAAAGTTCAGCGTCGCTTCAAGTTTGTCACGCTTGGTGATTTTGTATTTCACTGCTTCATGGTGTGGACCCTGCCGTTTCATTTCCCCTGTTTATACAAGCTTGGGAACAAAATACCCTAAAGTTGTTTTCCTGAAAGCTGACATAGATGAGGTAAAGGATGTGGCTATGAATTGGAATATCAACAGTGTACCCACCTTCATCTTCATTAAAAATGGCAAAGAAGTTGACAGGCTAGCTGGGGCAGATAAGAACGGACTTGAAAAGAAGATTGCCCTATATGCCGGCCAGTCCTGAATACTCTAATCTTTTATGTTACTAGGCTACAAATGCTTGACATTTCCTCCATCTTCACCAGAACAGTTTTTAATATATTTTTGTATCTCTCTCTTTCATACTTCTCCATCAAGACCTAAAGACCTTTGATGTTTTTGTACAGATTAAGGTTTGAGTTGATATGTCAACTGAGCTCAAAATAGGTTTTCTGTTTATCTTGCTTCAGTATGGTTTTCTCACTTGTAATTGTTGGATGGGTTCTACATAACTGAGCCCAAATATATAACTCAGCCCGAAATGGATAAAAAATTTCAGCTTATTATGATAGCAAAATATCAGATTTCACAGAAACTTGAAACCAAGTCATAATAGGACCCATGGCATTGCTGAAATGGGCTGAAGTTTGGGCCTTTTTCAGTTGAAATCTTGGTCCTGTTGGAAAACTGGGTTTCTCTGATGAAACCCGATCGTAAGCGTTATTTGCCTATGACCCCCTCAAATATTAAGGATATTAAGACTGTTAGCCTATATTTTGATTTATATTATGATTTATACCAGGTGATATGTTTATCTCTAATGATATATTCATAAAAAGGAAGCATGTTAATCTACATTAAATTGTTTTTAAGAATTATCCACTCATTTTGTCCCACTTTGCCTTGTAATCCTATTATTGCAAGGACTTCTACTCCCTCTTTGGGCCTTTTGACATTCTAATTCGTCCTCCTCCAATCGAGTGAGTGGGTTTATGTAGGACCCACCATCCACTAACAGACCAATCAAAATCGTCCGACATGGGCCCACAAGCATATGTGCTGACAGCTTCCCGAGTAACCATCACATAATGTCTAAGACTCTAAGCAAAGCCCAGATCCATGGTCTTCTGACACGTGGCCTATTTTTTATAATACAGCTGTTTGTCTTAAGTTTTACGTAAAGACTTTTTAAAGATTTTGTAAATAAAATAAAAATTGAGTCTTTAGTGAATAAAAGATTTTGATAGGTTTAAGTTTTGGTAACATTTCACCCTTTGCGGGCCCTTTTTTATTTTTTCTATATAAATCAATTTCGATCAAAATTTCCCTTTTTATGAAATTTACATTTTTATCTTTTGAAAATAAAATTTCAATTGAAGTTTCAAATTTTGATTAATTTTTTTCTCAGCGTTGAGATCGTATTTGAACGTGATTAAACTGAAAGTGGAGATTGTTCATAGATGGAGGTGAATTTTTTTGTTTATTGTTTATTTTTACTTTTTGATTTAATATTTATTGAAAAGGATTTAAGGATCAACAATTAGACTAGAGAAAATGATGTGTTTACTGCTTATTGGAGATTTTAGCAATCAATAAAAATAGGTATATAATTATTATTTAACTACGACAAGTGATTTCGTCAATTCGATAAAGTTTCTGACATAAATATAGATTAATTCACGTCAATGAGTTTAATTGTGTTTGGATGGAAAAAAATTTGTACAGAAATAAATTCTTATTAAAAGAAAGCTGTTTTTATTTATTTATTTATTAATGTGTGGAAAACTCAGACACAGTCCTACTAAAATTCCACGGATGAGTCCATTATCCCTAAGGCACAGTCAAGTCATGGGGGCTTAAACCCACAACCTCTCGCTTCCCACAACCTCTCGCTTCTTGAGACGGGAGGCAACCACTTGAGCTATACCATGTGCATAACATAATTTGGTACAGTGAGTCTTGTAATATTAAATATTCAATATAAAATTGTAGAATACTTTAACAAAAATTTAAGAAAATCATTTTTAGTTCAAATTCAAATTCATCAAAATTAATGATAATATAATTATTAATCTCAATTCATTTAGATTAATTGACTAACCCAATTCTTAATCTCAATTTTCTATCTTAAGTTATCTAAAATTCTATTGATCATCAAAGGGAATTGTGAAGTGACAAAAACTTTTATATTGATTAATTTAAAAAGCTAATGATTCTCTATAACATTTGAGACATTAATTTTTTTTTTTATAGTTAAATTTTGAGAGTAAATTCTACCTCAAAAATATTATTATATCATAATTTTTTAACAGAAACACTACGTACCATAAATTTAAAAAACACTTTTTATTATTCTTTGTAGATGCGAAACATTGATCCTCCAATTTACTTTGCATGTGGAGAGTAGAAAGGATACTTTTAGAGAAAGGTAGCATATTTTTTAAATGTAATTTTTTTTTCTCCAGCATGTAAGTCTCACCTTTTTTTTTTTTAAATATCAGTATTGTAGTTTTAGATCTTTACACAATTTGATCTATGGACCTATCGATCTAAATTTATGAAATTTATATTTTTTTTATAAAAAGAATGAAATTTTAGACCTCAAAAGTATATATTATACAATGATTTTTGAGAGATTTTACTAACTTTACATAAAAATAACACAAATTAGACACTGTAGAATATTCCACCTCCTACCTTCAATACCTGAATTAATTGACACAAGTTCTTTAAACTAAACAATCGAAATGAGTCATGGTCCCATTCAGAGGTCGAAATTTCAGTTTTGGCAGATATCTCGACTGATATTTTTCTTTCTTATTAATTTTTTTTTAAAAAAAGCCCACCAATATCGACCGATATCAACGATATATATCGGATATCGACCGATAGATATAGATTTTTAAAACCCATATATCGACCCCTGATCCCATTGGGTCTATTTTTAGCCTATTATATTATGGGTTTTATCCTATCTATCCCATCTCTATATTCTATTGGGATACAAATCATACAATGCCTGTAGAGATGGGATGTCCCCAAATTCTTGTTGTCAAGTCTAGTGCTTTTGTTA
The DNA here is from genome assembly GCA_022113865.1 of Chimonanthus praecox. Lineage (NCBI taxonomy): Eukaryota > Viridiplantae > Streptophyta > Magnoliopsida > Laurales > Calycanthaceae > Chimonanthus > Chimonanthus praecox. Next base: position 61,811,719 of record CM039091.1, on the reverse strand, counting down.
GGTGTCGGTCGAGATTATCACGCTTGGTTTAGATTCTTCTATGCCATTTCATTTTCAAAGAAAGTTTCAATAAGAGGCATTCTATATTTGAATTCAATCAATGATTTACTACAGTAGTGATGTGGACTTGTTTGGCATATGGGAGCTGTTGTGCACTAGACATGTAACAAATGGGTCTCTCTCTCGGGTACCTTTCCTTATGCGAGTATGTTCCATAGTGGATGCAAAGGACCCACCCACTGATTTTTGTGGCCCACCTTATGTTCCTGATCACTTTCATGTTAAATGGGCCCCAATTTTCCGTGGATCAAATATTTCTTATTATCCAAATTGTCCTAAAATTCCCCCATTTGATAGTGCTGTATCTTTGGGTCACAGAGAGTTTAAAATATTGGTTATAATCAAAGGTTCAATTTTTTTTTTTTTAAATCTTTAAGTTTTTTTTTTTTATATATAACATGGATATCTTTACTCTATATTAGAGGTGAGACTAATCTTTCTATTAAAACCCACTCACAACTCATGAATTTTAAGAACATACCCTTTATTGACATCGAGAACGAAACCTGTACATGAGATGGTCCACTTATTCCTCCTCTAATCCACATCTAACGTAAATTTTTAGTGTGCCCTCTGATAAGAGACCGCTCTCCTTTAAGATACATTTTACGGAAATCTTCCCTGTAATTGTTGTCCAAGTGAACACTTGAATTCTAAGTGGTATGATACTGTTCCAAGCATGATTATAAGGTACACTTGATTTTGGTTAATATAATTTCATTTCATTAATGCCTTTGTATTTTCTTACATTAAAAATCCCCAATGTTTGCGTGATCTTAGCTGTTGATAGACACTCGGAGTCCTTACAAAACAAGTTTGTAATTCAAATTTCAAATCAACAATCTAATGTCCTTCTTGCTTCTCATGTGGTGTTTGATGATATTTGTAGAGCGTCGTTTGGCTCCAGTCCTTAATTCCTTCTATTGTTATTTTATTAATTTCCATATTAAAGTGTTATTTTAAAACTCTAAGAAGCTGACCTACTTTGATTATGATTATAATATTCAAAGAATAAATCTAAGCCAACCTAATATAAAATGGATAATCTAGATATTTTAAAATTCCAAAATTAGCCGAATTTACTATCCTAAATTTAAAGAAATTAGATTTTAATTTAAAATTTACCAACAAATGGCAATATCTTTGTAACATGGCGATTTCATAACTAAATCTTGAGGTAAAAAATGTATCAATTAAATTTTATACACTGAGGCCAATTTCTAGTGACAAGTGAAAAAAAATTGGTCCCACTTTTCGGTTTTGCTTGTTTGCATTGTAAGCTAATGTACTTATTCTTATATTTAATCATTTCACCTGTGAACAAAAGTCATGATCAAAGTTCCATCGAAACATCAGATGATAATTACATAATTAATATTCTTAAACATGTATTTAGCCTATAATGACAAAAGCTTATACTAAAGAAGGGCGGGTGTTGAAGTAAAAAGGAAAATTATCATGAGATACATTTTGAGGTAAAGTTAATTACTATTATTAATAAAACTTGCAAATTTGAATGGTTTTTTTTCAGATTAATATATGGGAAACTGAGACACAGTTCTACTAAAACTTGCACAAATGAGTCCACTACCTCAAGGCACACCAAGGTTAGGCTATGGGGGCTCGAACTCGCAACCTCCCACTTCCTGAGGCGGGAGGCAACCAGTTGAGCTACATCACGTGGGTTAAGTTTGAATATTTTTTTCAAAATATAAATTATTTTCATGCTGTTCACCAGCCCATTTAATAGGAGCCTCCGGACTTCATGTGATGTGCCTATCAACTCAACTAATTTAGATATATAGTTCGAGTTTGTCCATTTGAATTTATTAAAAATCATCTATTTGTAGGTTCGAGCTTTCATGGCCAAATTTTGGTGTACTATAGGAGTAGTGGGCTCACTCATTGGTGTTTTACGCTGTGTATCCTGAGGTTTTCCACATATAAATTCAGAAAAAAAAAATCATCTATTTGTATTAAAAATAGACTTGATAAAGTACAAGTGAATTAAAACCAATTTAAAATTTGATTTATAGTCACTTGATCTAAATGGTCAAAATCACTTGGTGTCTTCTAAAGATAAGAACATTTAGTATTTAAATTAAATTAAATTTTAGATTAAAATTTGATTCATTTATAGTACATTAAAGCCCATGAACATGCCCAAACATACACCATTATGGCTCTGTGGGCTGAAAACCCGAGAGGTTATTATATGTTAAAGCCCATGAACAGGCCCATTAATGGCTGCCGGTGCCAAGGTTAGGGGTATAAATCTCTGCTAATACTATAGAAAAAAAAATTAACCAAATATTGGCTTAAATATCAGTCGATATTTATATTTTTATTTTAAAAAAAAGTCTTTTTATTTTTTTTAAAAAAAGAATCCATCAAAATTTAAAAAAAAAAATTGAAGAGAGAGCAATGATACAAAAATTCGGCCGAATTTTCGACCCTGGCCGAGGCTTCTTCCGTTGATTTGTAATAAAAGTAGAGAATACAGGCTCATGAATTTCCATGGTTTTCTAATTGTTTATTTAACTGTGAAAGTCAAGCCCACAGGATCAAGACTTTGTCGGTTTTTATTGGCAATCGTATGCGACAAAAGGAGGGAGTGGCATGGACCCAATTTCCACGCGCTTCCATGGTAGATCTTTCTGCCATTTCCACCCCATAAATTTGTCGGATCCTCTCACAAGGGCCAGTTTGTCAATTTCTCAACGTGTTCTTCACGCTCATGCAGCATATTGCACGTAGATAGAAATTTGAGGTTCAAATTTCAGAAAAAAGAAGAAGGAAAGTCTGAATTTTTAATGGGTAAAAATTTAGCTTATATATTTTAGATTTTAGCATTTTGAGTTTTTTCCCATTTTGAAAAATAAAATAAAATTTCAGTTGAATTTTTTACTCATTTAAGTTCTTTGTAAAACAAAAAAGAAGAAGAAAGATTATGAAAATCACATGTCAGTGCTCTAAGTATTCAAAAGTTTAGTTTAAATTTCAAACTCCAATAGAAAAATTCCCTGAAGGATTAAATGTCTTCGATTTGAAAAATAAAGGAGAGTGAACGTCAAATTAGTAGTCCATTAAAAGAAATTTGTTCTAGAAAAAAAAAAAAAAGGAAATTTGGTAGTTGTATTTGAGATAACGATGATCCTCCCCACATTAGAGTGCACGAGGGGATTTATTAAGAGAATTTTTTTTTAGAGCTCATATGAGTTACAAAGAGATATTTATTATAAAGGATTATTTTTAATGAGTCTTGTGAAAAACTATCTTGAATAAATAATTCAAATTTTATTTTCTCAAAGTATCAAATTTGAATATTTTTTATGACACCAAAAAGGTATGTTTACTTAGAGATGAATATCAAACGAATTCAAAATATTTATCTTAAAAGGTATAAAAAATATGAAAGAACTAATATTGATAGACGCATAGTTCAAAATTCAAATACAAATCTTTTTAAATAATTCATGCAACTGAATCTCGTATTACTTTCCTTCATTTGCCTGCATAAGATTCTATTGAGTATCTAAGAGTATTTGATTTAAAAATTTTGAGTTGAGGGATATAATTATAGTAAAGAATAAAGATGGTTAATAAACAAATATTTTTTTCATTAGAAGAGCGATTCTCTTGAGCAGTGCATTGTATAATTCCGATGTTCTGACTCAAATAATACGTATGTGACATGAAAATGACACATTGTGTGAGTTGTTGAGCAGGCCATTATCTACTTCTCATGACTATTATATGAAGGAATCAATGTATAATACTATTTTTGTTTTAAAATCCAAGGGATGAGGATAGACTACAAATTGACTGCCCAATTATTTAATTTAAGTATGTGATTAAAGAATTCTGCCAAATTGAGATGCATTGGTTTTTCAGTGAATTCATCTAAGATCTATGTTTTTAATTTCTGTAATTAACAAATATTAGGTCTTTAATGGGTTGATTTTTTTTTTATCATTTCTATCTATTTCAAAGTTAGATTTTCAAACTTTTAGATAAATCCAAATTTTGCTCAAATGAGCCAAAATTTTGACTTACGCCGGCACTAAAATAAAAAGTTATGGGCTTGTTTGGGAAACTGATATTCCATGAAAGTTACACATTACCGGCTCCCTTAGATCTATTTATCTAAAAAATTTTGGCCAAAATGACAATATTTTATTTTTACTCTTTATTCTATTAGATTGCAATCTTTCATTTTATAAATTCAATGAAGTTATTAATTGTCTAAAAATACATAATACATCTCAAAGTCTTTTTTTAGGACTCAAAGAGAAATCTTAGACCCACCCAATTTACACCTTGACTATAGTCGTTCTAAAACTTTTGAGGGGAGCACCATAGATGTCCATGCTTCCAAAAAAGGGCCACTGAGATTCGAATCCGTGACCTCACCCTTCATGAGAGGAGAAGCCACTACTAACTGGTGGGCTACCGTTCAAAGTTACTACTGAGTAAAAGAAAGTGTTTACTAAGTCAAATTGAATCAGACCAGTCTCGACCAGTCTAAACATAATCAAACACGAAAAATCCAAATTTAATGAAGATGGTCTAAAAAATAAATTACCCTTCCATGTTTAATGTCCATGAATTGGTTTAAATAACGTGGGTCCCACCTAATTTAAAGGCCATATATATATATATATAGACCAAGGAGTAACCGAGGGAAAACTCGTGACTCTACCCAAGTAATGCCTTTGACAACAACCCTCCAAAATCTTCTGGAAGGACGCTCCACACTTACATAGGACACTTCTAATTAAAAACGTTGGGATTTGAACTGATGACCTCTTATTTCCTAAAATTAGAAGTGATACGTGACAACGCTACATTCAGGAAACTTGTGTCTTGTACTTATCTTAAAAATAAAATACAAAATAAGAATAAATTAATTGTGTCTGCGCAGAACAGTTATCAGCCACCAGGTCTTAATAAAATAATATGACTTTTCTTGGTAAAGATTAAAATAATATGAGATGCTACAATGCCATTGGATGCATTGCACTTAATTTGAATGAATGAAATGAATAGGAAAAGCAGCAGTCACTCGACCAACCAAATACCTCTCTTTTATCTTTGTCAATGATTCCCAACATAAAATGTCAATGTCAATCAGGTTTTAAGTCTCTCCCAACATTCCAAAATGAGCCGCTTCATTTAGTTATCAAGTGGATCAAACCATTTAAAAATGTGGGTCCCATTTTGATGACCAATTGACCATGGCCAGAAGGAGAGAGGACACATACATGGCTGAAACCCTAAAATGAGCAGTCTAATTTCACTGAAGTCCATGACTAAGGAAGGCTATTTGGGTGTAATCTGTCAATATGATCTACACTAGTTTTAAAAAGTAGACTTTAGAATTTTTTGGTGAAAATACTTCAAAAATTATGTGTGAGAGTATCTCAAAATTTTTTAATCTGGTTAGAGTGTCTCGTTCGCTGAATCAAATATTTTATAACGAAAATCCTCATGTGCTCGCATACAATGAAACTTTCATTTTAAGTATGCATCTACTAGTGCTTAAATTGTCTTACTAGCACATAAATTGCATTGCTAGCACATTATCTGTCACTAGCACATGTGTTTTTTATTATATATATTATTTTATAATCTAAATAAGATATAGAAATTATTGTAATTTAGTGGTAAAGATATCCTTTTTTTATAAAATAATTTGGATTCAAATCTTATTGATGGCTGTTTTTTCTTTTTTTTTATTTGTACCTTTTTTCCAGTTTTTCATCTAATAAACTCTGATGGAATGTACGAGTCATTTCGACGGGATTAAATATTTTTTGAGGCCAGACACAAAATTGTTGTTTTCGAGTTAATTTTGTCAAAAAAATTCCTAGAATTTAATTTGAGAGTTTCAATTTATTTAATAAACAAAATTGACATATAAATTAGTGAATAAATAAGTAGATACAGATTTAGAGAATCACTAAATCTAAACCACCGACACCACTTGACAAATTGCAAGCCTCATGGTCTACCCGACAAGTTTGACTATATGTGTGTAGAGATGAGTTTTACGTGAGCTGCGTCTTCACTTGGATCTATTATGGTTCAAAATATCTTTTCCTCTCTCAAATCTATTCATCATTATGAATTATATTCTTATTTAATTTGAATTTATTTAAATTTATCTATTAAATTAAAAATTTATCTAAAAGTCACCTTGTTGATCTCTAGACTCTTGAAATAATAGATTTTCAACTGTAATGAATTTATTTTTTTTGTAAAAAGTATTATCCTAAAAATACATTTCAAGTACAATAACTCTATAAGCCACAGCACCCAAGGCACTTGTTGCTCAGGAAAAACCAATTGTTAGGTCAATCAATTACGTTAGAATTTGGCTTGATTTTAACTCATTGCCACCTCTAACTAAATCATGATTCCAAATTTATTTCTAATATACTGAATATAAATAGATAACTATGTTTATAGAAGCATAAAAAATAGAAAAAAATATATGACCTACAGATGATCAAATCCATCAACATTACTTTGTGGTAATTATAGGTAAAAGCTCGGATCTATAACACCACCCATAAACACTATGAATCAGGTTAAGTGCTCTAAGGGTTTGAAGATTAAACCTCTCACATAAGATTAGAACATCTAAGCACTAAAGCGATGGATAATAAATAAAGTAATGAATTGCAACAATCTGAACCTTTTTAAAAAAATTCACTCCCTGAGTATTTCTAAAATCAGATGGCTGCCAAATCCTCTTTTTCAAATCTAAAAATCCTTAACCGGTTGTAGTCACTGTCTGATTCAGCTGCAGAGACTGGTTCTAACTGCCTCTCTCTCAGTCGCCCATTCTGTCCGAGAGCCCAGCGGGGCTGCACTTTGCTGTCCGACCACCTCAGGTACCGATCAGTTTGTTGGACAGAGGTAATATCCCCTTATGTTATTTGTTTGATTGTCTTTTCAATTTATCTAAATGTTTAATTAATACATTGATTAACTTTATCCTCATATTGTTCTTTTTCCAACATTGTTCACTTCTTTGACTGATCCAAGTCCGAGTTAACTGATTTGTTATTGGAAATCCTCCAACTCACTTCGTTCAGCAAACCAGCATTCCCTTAAGCCAACTCAGCCGGACTCACCCGTCCCAATTCAATCCTGAGCCTGACTCAGCTCCCTTGAGTGTTTAATTTTTCTGTATATCATTGCATAATTATCTTGCTTATGTTGTACTACAATGATTAATGTATGTGAATGACGTAATTACATGCTATGGTTGAATGTTTGCAAAATTGATGATGGATGGATTGCATAATTATCTTGCTAATGTTGGTTGGTATTATGAGGTGAAAGAATTGACAAATGAGTTGGATATTTTTTTTAACAAAATTGACCGTTCGGCTAATGGAGTTGCAGATTACTTCGCAAAATTAAGAGTTGACAATCATCATGAAGACATATTCTTTCTTTGATTTTTTCCTCATTTACCTTTTCGTTTTTCTTTGGTTTTTATCTTCTTCTTTTTTCATCTTTTGTCCTAATTCTTCTAGACTCTTGTTACTTTTCTTTTCTTTCCCCCTTTTCAGTGATTGCTAAAAAAAAAATTGTCTTGCTAATGATTTATCAATGTTTAGACTGCCGAGTTACACACGATGCAACCATTTAGACTTAAAACCATTTTTCTTGACGAATACCCACCATTTTCCTCGTGTACTGTTTTCCCAGTCTTGACTCTTGACTCTAATGCAACCATTGCATATAATAGGTTCATGGGTCAGTCATAGAGTACTGTTGATCTGATGGAACCAAAACATGAAAGGGATGCGCACCATGAGTTTCCAGATTAAGACATCTTAATTTGATTTAAATTTTTTTATTATAAATTGACTAAAGCTCGTTGTCTTTTAAACTCAACTGAGTGTTCTCAGTCGAGTTAAACTCAACTGAATTTGAAATTAAGTCCCGAGTTTTTAGATCTGATTTAGTCAATCAATATATGCTTTACTTTCTTTAGCCGACCAACACAAAAACTGGGTCTGCCAGGCTTTTACAGCTTGGTTCATACACAACGGAATTATTATATCATGATGTCTAATATATGGAGCCCATTTTAATCGTTGTATTTAAAAGGGATGTATCAAGACCACATAATTCATTTTCTAAGGTGTAGAAAACCATAATAAATAAATACATGAACAAGTAAAGACCAAATACAATTGCATTTAAGATTTCTTTATTCAGAAATTCATTGTCCGAAACACCTCTTTTTCTCTCTCTACATTTCTATCATTTACAACATCTCTCTCTCTCTTGTATTTCCAAAAGAGAATACAAACAAAAAGAAAAATCATCATGTCAGAACAGAGATTTTTTTAAAAAAAAGACGGTTCATCTTAATTGCCTGATTACTCTCTGTATTATCCAATCACAAACTGGGTGGGATGAGAGAGAATATTCATCAAAAGAGCTCGAATTTCCATGAGTCTGGTTCCAAAGTCACTGTTCTCTGATAATGCTGATTGAAGGGACTAACAGTCAGATCTTCCATGTCCCACAAATTCACTAGTTCAGGCCAATCCATGGTAGAAAAATTGAAATCTTCTATCTTTCCAAAAGAATCAGAGACAGAAGTAAAGGTAGATCCACTGGTAGTAGGACTAGATGCAAATGGGTCTGAAATTTCTTGAGGTTGGACCAATGGCACATAATCAATACATAAAATTTCACTTTCTGGAAAAGTTGTATCATTTGGACTGCTTTTCTCATGTTGGGTCATCTCAGAAATAGGAGTTTGTATGGAAATTTCATCCTTACTATCTATATTCTTAGAAAAAGTGGAATTTTGCAGTACTTGTTGCTGTTCTTGTTGTTGTGTTGGGGGGGAGACAGGTTTGTGAGTAAGAGGATCAATCCCCATTTTCCTTAGCTTTTTCTTGATGTGGGTATTCCAATGATTCTTGATTTCATTATCAGTTCTACCTGGAAGATTAGCAGCTATCTTAGACCATCTGCATGTAAAACAAAAGTACAGAGACTCATTCAATTTTAGTATTGCTGGCAGATAAACCCCAACAATCATGGAATATCAAAAAATGCATTTAAGAATTCAATATTTTAAACCCAAACTGATTTTCAAGCCATTTGTATGATAGTTGAGTTTAATTAAATTCAAACATTAGATGAAAGAATTTTGAATCATAGTGTTAGAATAATGTCTAATGACGAAACAAATTATCGTATTTAAAATAAGTTAAAAATTAAAAAATCACACTTCTACTATGTTATTATATAACAGTAATGGGAAACAAATTTTGGAGAGGAAGATAAACCCGATTATCATAAAAATTATACTGTCTTAGAGAATAATACGATTTGAATTGATTCCTAAATCACTGAAACTAATACCAATTTTGTTGGGTGTGGCTCAATTTGGAGCCAGATTTGACTAAGATTAAGAGTCTAATTTCTTGTCTACCTCTTCTCTCCTTTTCTTACTTCTTTTGTATTTCTATTTTCGTTTTGGGATAGGATTGCAAAAAAGGTAGTAGGACTCTCGGGTTGGAGACTGGTTATAGTAGGAAACCTTCTTCTCTATTTACTGTCTATAAAAATAGAGAGGGTCTCTCTCGTGGGAAATTTTGTAATTTGCAATTTGAATTAGTGAAATCGTTGTTTGTTGCTGTGGACTAGGCATTTGGTCGAATCACGTTAAATCTTGTGTTTGTGTGGATTGATTACTTCAGTGTTTGTTTTTGGCTTCCACTGATTCGAATGGGAAAATTCCCAACAAACTTTGCCAAAGAAATCCAAGCTTAATCCATGAATTTGAAAGAGAGAGAGAGATACCTATTGCCAAGTTGAGCATGGAGATCAATGACCATCTTCTCCTCAGATTCTGAGAGCAAACCTCTTTTCAAATCAGGTCTAAGATAGTTAGTCCATCTCAGTCGGCAGCTTTTCCCACACCTTAACAGACCTTCATAAGCACCAACAGGAAAATGCTTGAGAATAAAGAACAAAGAAAAGAAATAAGTTTTACTTTCTCCTCAACCCTTTTTCCTTTTCTGTATGCAGCAAGAAATAGTTTATATACTTTGATAGGTGGTTTTCTAATGGAATTTAAATAGTTTTTTCACTTTGATAGATCTAAAAGCACCTATATCACCATCTCTAGAATAACAGACACTTCTAATTTGAACAAAAACACCCCATTTTTATTCAAAATATTCAACTTTTTATGGAACCCAAAAGAAAAAAAAAATGTTCATGCCCCATTAAGAAATTAAAAAAGTAGCAACACCTGCTAGCTGGGGAAGAGCTCTCCAACAGCATTGGCCATTGGTGAGGATAAAGTTGATGAGCTTCCTATCTTCTTCAGCTGTCCATGGCCCCTTCTTCAGCCCTACTTTGTCACAACATGGCTTCCTTCCCATTATCCCAAAACAACAACAAAAAAACAAGGATAAAGAGAAGAAGAAGAAAGTGAGATTTAATTGAGAGAGAGAGAGAGAATGAAATGAAAACATTTCCACCTTCCTTTATAAAGGGAAGGAGCTCTTGCTTTCTAATCCACGTCACCATGAATACGTTTCGGAGAGGACACGTCATGAAACGGCACGTGCCACGTCTATTTTAAGAAAAGAGCAACTCATCTGCTTCCATTGGCTTCATTTTGAAGCATGAACATTTTCCATAATCTCACTTCAGATGTACAATGATACATTCTATAAATAGAATAGATACACATGCATTTACATCAAACTTATCTGGACCATACTACCCCATACACGAGTTTAGGAGAAAACTTGTTTTCAAAATGAAAGTGATTTATGTTTATGTTATAGACAGAAATGATTCTTATTCTTAATGAAAGTATAAGTAAATTCTAGGATTTTGAGTGTGTATAATTTATTTATTAAAAAAATAAATAATTTATTCATTTTGCACAAGTCAAATAAAAAGTACTCAATTAAAAATTTATAAAATTTATCACATCCTTCACATTTGATCCATACTCGTATTTAAAATATGATTTTACTTATCTAATACGATGAAATTTTATAGACACTCGTTTATAAGACAAGATAGTTTGAACTAACACATCTATGTGGACCCAAGTAGAGCCTATTGATTTGTGTGCACATAAATCTATCAGAATGGTTCTTTAAGGGATCCACACTAGAAACAAGCAAAATCAAATAATAACAAATTTTTGTAATTGCTCTATTTAGTCAAAAACTTTTCCAATTAATCTATCTATATAAGCCTTAATTTGTAGAGGAATTTTTTTTCTAAAGTGTTCAAGTTTTTAATTCAAGGACTTGTCTTCATTGCAGACAAGTTAAGCTCAAAGTAAACGCAAAATTAGGAAGGCTTAATTTTAATTGGCTTATTTATTCATGAGGTAGGTTTAAGTCAAATTAATTAAATCCAATCAACCTCCCTTGCAAACCATCTTGGCTTCATTATGTTCCTACTCACCAATCATATTAGTTTAATATTTTGAGCAGTTGAATAATACACGTCTTTTAAGTTATTGTTCTTGATTTTACCATTTTGAACCGTTTTATCCGACCAAATGGCAAAAGACAGGTTACTCCTTAGACTATGACAGAAAATGGGCTTTGTTTACAAAATATTGATTGAAAATTAAAGAACGGGAGTCCAAAATTTCGTTTTTTATTTAATTTTTTGAAAGTTCATGATTACTTTATTGTATGTATAACAACAAAGAAGTTTATAAGTTTGGTGGATCAGTTCCTAGTAGTCTTTAAAATATTCCCAATGCCTATCACAATTTTCATATTGATTGGGTTTAAAGCATTTTTTTCATAAAGTTTATTTTTCATCACTCATTTTGTGTTACATTCATGTTTCACTTTCTTTTCTTTTTTTCTTCAATATTTTGGTTTCTCTCTTAATCTTATGTGCATTTTGACCACTCTACTCCCATCTTATTAGTTATATCTATAAGATGATTGGATGCAAAATAAATAACCAAATTAACTTTGTACTAGAGCTCATAGGTTGATTGGATGCCAGTAAACATTCTATCTTATATTACTGTTAAATTGAATGTGACGTAAGAATACCCATGTTATAAAAAAAAAATATGAACAAAATTCCTCACGAGAATCTGTCCAATAATGAAGGTAGTGGGCTCGACATGAAGACCAAGTAAAATCAATCTAACCCACATCAGTTGGCCTCAGTGAGCGTGATTTGCATGTTCAATAATTTGTCATGTCAACCACGTTTAACAATCTCTTGTTAAGTGGATGTTTCACCTGTCGTTCTCATTTAGAGCTGTCAGCGGACTCATTTGTCTGCTGGACATGGATTTTAAATTCCAAATACGACTCAGTTTTACAAAAAAATATATATTATATTGAACCTAACATTGATTGAGGCCAATTTGATTTTTTCAGACTAAGATGAGTTCGACTCAGCAGAGCTATCTTACTCAAGACTTAACATTTTCATCATCAATCAATGATTCTAATATATCTAAAAATATATATAGCCATGGCAGAGCGAAATTGGAGAGCTAAAAAAAATCTATATAAGATCTCTAATGGCTCTGATGAATCTCAATCTTAACAAATCCCCATAAATGGCGAGATATTTCATTTGGCATATATCACTGAAATGGCTCTACAAGAATAGGAATTACAACCAGGAATCATGCCTTTTATCTTGTGATTTGATTGGAGGGAGTGGCATATTGCCAGGAGGCCTTTAGTATAACAGTCAGGCCGGATTCTGGACCAGCTTTGGATGAGTTGCTGCATAAATGGAGGAGTTTGGGTCTGTCTTCAAGTGGGAAAGAAGATGCTGAATATCAGGTCGAAGAAGCTCCATTACTTTGCTGCAGAGAGTCAACGTGTCTGGTTTGGGCTTACTGCTGCTCTGTACAGGTCCTCCTTGCCCCTCGTATAATACGGCATGATGCCTACAACAAACAATACTGTCATTTAGCCCTGCTAGATGCAACTGTCAGAATGGAGAAATCTTAGAAGCACATGACAATGTAATGTGAAGCCCGCATAAACACTGCCATTCACCAGGTTAGCCTCCTTTTTAACACACCGAAGCCCTAAAATGCACTCTACACATTGATTGGGCAATTTGTACATTGAATATGAATCACTCAGCCATTTGGTCACAGTATACCAACCTACTGATGAGCATGTTAATGGGTAGATAACACCTGATGAATGGTCCAGATCATTACACCTATGATATGTTCAAAATGCCTAAAAATCCCACTAAATTTTAACACCCCCCCCCCATTAAATACATGGCATGCTTCAAGAGCCAAATAAGATGGGCAAAATAGATACAACAAGAATGAGTTTGTGATTGACATGGGAAGGGAAAGGGTCCAACCTGCTTTGAAAAATTAGGCAACCTTAGTGTAGACCCACTTGACAGGGGTCCATTTATAGGCAGAGCCTGGACAGGCCCTGATGTGATGTAGCTCTTGGTGAAAAGGTAAGATGAGCAAAATTCACATGATGGTACATATGGTAAAGAATAATTTACTTACAGGAAGTCTATAAGATCTGCAATTTCTGATGCTTCATTAGGAGATGAAGGCTGAGAGTTCCTCCCAAATACATCTGCCATTATATTGAATAGCAGAGCTAAGGTCTGAAATATGAAATAAAGTTAGACCCAATGGAAGTAAAATATAGAGAGACCAAAGTTCATTTCAAAGTTACCATCTTCTTAAATATCTAAATACACTACTCTCCGGCACAGAAATAACCATTATGGTGTTGTTCAAAGTTACGCAGCTAAAAACAGAGGATTCATAAAAATGATAGGGAGTGAAAGTGAAGAGAGAAGAAGCAATTGAACTCATGAAATACAGGAATCAGATCCAGATGATGTAGCAGAAGAGATGTCAGTGGAAAGCGAAAACTCTAATCAGGGATAACAATGGAATCATGGGATCTGGGAACTATTTCAATTGCATTTGACAATGGGATCTGGATTCAGTTTGAGGATCTGGACCCATCACCTTAACTCACATGCTAAACAAAAGAATTCATTGAATTTATTTCCCACTGAATGTGAGCTGTTGATGCAATTGGCATCTGGTTTCCAACCCAATTGAAGCAGGAATATGCCACCAATCCACTACCCACTGTCGAGATGAGGGACATCATCATCATCATCATCATCTTCATGACCATCACCATGACCACCATCATTATTATCAAGGTATTCTATCAATAGCAGTAATAACAATAATAATTAGTGGAAATATGAATGATAATTTTCATCTGTCATTTATTTTGTGGAAACTTTTTTCTTTCTTTTTGAAAAGGAAATTTTGTGGCAGCTTTTTAAAGCCTAAATAGTTTAATCACTACCTTTGACGGAGTTCTCAGGCTATTTACCCAACAGACCAAGAATGTGTGATTCCAATATCTATGGAGAAATTATGCTCAATAATGTGAAGATTGAACGGTGATGAGTTTAGGATATTTCTAAATTAAAATAAATGACGAGGCTTAAGGTTTATGATGTCGAAATATATGGAATGAGACTTTAATGATGATCATGATGACTATGATTGGAAACAATACCTGGCAGGATCAGCATATAACCATGTTCTCTGATCAGCTAGTAACAGAACTGATTCTCTTTCAATTTTAGAAGCGTCAAGTCCAAAATCATATTTATGGGTAGACTGATTAGTATCCTTTTTTCACTTTTCCAAGTTTGCAGCCTTTTTCAGTGTACTTGCCATGAGATGTTCCTTTCAGTCAGAATCTCATGGCCTTTTGTTTCCCTTCTCCCCCCATCCCCCTTTTTTTTTTTCTTTTTTTCTCTTTTCCTCAACAACCTAACGGGGAAATGATTTGTGAAGCCTTCTATGCAGTTCAATGAATATTTGAAGAAAATTACAGCTAGTATCACTAAAATATTCAATCATGTTTTCTAGCTCTACTTTTTTTTTTTTTTCTCTTTTATTAAATCTAGCTGTTGAGTTTAACCTCTAGTTTTTCCTCACTCCAACATCTCTATTTTCAGTGTCTCCTCTTAATTATCCTTCTCCTACGTTACATTCATTGTCAGAGTGGGCAGAACAATCAACTGTCTCAGTATTCTACTGTGCACAATCATCAAGCAGCAATAGCATCAGCAACTAAGGCTGTCGAGTCCATCTAGATCAGCTAGAGAAGGGAGAGACCAAGTAGGACTAGGAATGAAACATTTAGAACTAAATGTTGACTAAATGCATCAGGTGTTCTTTAAACAGTTTATTTTCAGTAGAATTGTCATTCTATTTTTGTTTGTTTTATATTTTTTGTTAGTCCTTATATCCAATAGAAGAATAAAGCCCATTCACAAAAAATTAAGCACAACTTTGAAAAGCAAAATTGTTGGAATATATTTAGAGTATTAGAATTAATAGAATTATTATGTAATTAGGATTATAAGTTTGGATTTATCTCTAAGTAGGAGATGTACTTGATTTAGAATTAGGTTAAGAATTTGAGTTTGATTGTGATAGCCCTAAGGTCGGCTAGATACATATAATAGCTTAGTTATTGAATACAATACACAATTTATTATTTTCTACATGGTATCAACCAGAACACGTTGAGTGAGACTTCACTAACCACGCCTCTTCTTCTCTCCCTCTGCAGGAGGAGATACATCAGCAGAGGGAGGGAGGTACATCTCTTGATCGCTCGTGGTCAAGAGATTTGTTCGGGCATAGGTTTTGTGTCCACTGTCGCTTATCGACACTGTTCTGCAAGGTTCCAAACAGTCCTGATCAGATCTGAGAGGAATTAAGAAGATATTGGGTGGGGAAGGCCACGCAGAGAGCGTCCCAGATCTGTAGAACAGAGACAGTGGGCTCGGGTTTTACATCTGGCAAAAACAAGAAGATCTGCAATCTTGACACCGATCTGGGTTGTCATCCAGTGTTTAAATATTGCAGCAAAAGATATCGCTACTCTGCTGCCGTTGTGCTGTTCAGATCTTGTTTCTCTCTTCTTTCTGCTGCCATCGAGTGGAACTGCTGCCCCATGCCCGTGCTGCTGTTGTCGCTCAGATCTCCGCCCAACAGATCGTTTTGCTTGCAGCCAGCAACGCCCCTGTCGCTGCCCATGTCGCCTACTGCCTCCATTGCCAGTTCTGGGTTCGGCTGCTTGGTCTTCTCCTTCTCTTTTTGTTGGTCATCTCTTTCTCCATCCAGTTTCAGATTTCAGATTCAGAACCCTGCTGCATCGACACACTCTTCCTTCTGTCTCCATTCGCTGCTTGCTATTGCCAGTTGCCTCTCTCAAGCAGATTACAGCACTGCCCAGATACAGTAATGCCAGCCTGCCCATTGCCCCCTGGTGCTGCTGTTTGTCTGATCAGCAAGCTATCCGTGGCCCACCGTCGATATCACAACGTCCACCTTTCTGCTGTTTTGTTAAGCCATTTGTTTACCGATCTGCAGGACAGCCCACTGCCATGTTTCTTGCTGATTTGGCCGTGCTCACTGGAGGCATCCTTCCACTTAGATCTACTCGTTTTGCAGTCATACTGCTCTTCTCAGGCAGATCATCTGCCGGAGGAATCTCGTCTGTCACAGGGAGGGACATGTAAGAAGATCGTTGCTGCTTTGCTCAGCCAGCGCTTCCTCACCGTGACAGGAACATTTACCACCTTAGTATATGTGGAGTACACAACTGTTGAACTCCTGCACAAGTTACTTTGGGCTTGAACTTGCAGCACAAGAAGCTGATGTGCTGTTTTCATTTGGAAGATTATTAACATGATCATTTGCTGTCCTCTGGTTGCATGGCTCAGTAACTGAGCATCCTATGCCATGAGATACAGAAGCACTACTTGTTCTTTCCATGTTTATTGGATCCGGGCAGGAGAG
Source organism: Chimonanthus praecox (assembly GCA_022113865.1). Lineage (NCBI taxonomy): Eukaryota > Viridiplantae > Streptophyta > Magnoliopsida > Laurales > Calycanthaceae > Chimonanthus > Chimonanthus praecox. The sequence goes on along the minus strand of CM039091.1, from coordinate 61,794,759 downwards.
CATCTTGGGGTCCTGTTTATTGCAGCCACATCCACGGTGCTTTCGCCCTGGTATAGTTCCCATTGTTTTTTCTGCCAAGGTTTTACCAGTGCCTCAGATCTACTTTCAGATCTGCTCTTTTATTGGAGACGACAGTCATTGCCGTTGCCGACGCACTCTGTTTGGCCGCCTCTCTCTGGCTGCCTTCCCCTGCAGCCTTGCTATTCGCTGCTGTCTCCCAGTATCGTTGTTCCGCCGCCTCTGCCTTTGTTCATCACTGCTGCTGCCTCCATTGTGGTGGTCTGTAGAACCACATTTGTTGGTGCTCCCATGGGAGTACTGTTTTGGGTGACCCACCAGATCACCAATTTGGGTGTTGTCGTTTGTGCACACCTTGTTTTGCTGTTTCTTAGAGACGACCTGTTTTTTGGACCCCTTTCCATTTGTTGTGGAATTAATCCAATTCTTTGTTTGGAGGACTTTCATTCGTCCTCTCTTTGCTGACCTTTATGGCTTTAGCCTTTTTGTTTGATGGCCTTTTCGATCTGATTGATCAATGTGATACCTTTAGCCTTTTTTGTTTGCTGCCCTTTCCGATTTGATTAATCGATGTGTTGGCCTCAACCTTTTTGGCACTATGCCCTTGTTTTTCAAGCCATTTGTCACCTTTATTTATCGCATATTGTGATCATTGTTTTTGCCGGACAACTGTCTTACGACTACTCCCGTCGTCCATGCCTCTTTCTCTGTTTCAAATCGCCATCTGTGTTCGCCGCCTGTCATTTTGCAACCAGTTAATGCGCTGCCTCTTCAACAATTTTTCGCAGCCAATCAGTTTGCTGCCAACAAATCTTCATGGCCAGTCGGTGCGCCACATTTGCAATTCACCTAACGTTTCTTCACGTTCCAAGCTTCGCGTTCATCAACGTTTCAGCTTACGGGGGCATGTTGGAATATATTTAGAGTATTAAAATTAATAGAATTATTGTGTAATTAGGATTATAAGTTTGAATTTATCTCTAATTAGGAGATGTATTTGATTTAGAATTAGGTTAAGAGTAGAATTAGGTTAAGAGTTTGAGTTTGATTGTGATAGCCCTACAGTCGGCTAGAGGCTATAATTAATGTAATAGCTTAGTTATTGAATACAATAAACAGTTTATTATTTTCTACAAAAATAAATGTTGTAAATCATTTCAATGTCAAATTGAACAAGTATAAACATGGCATGAAATATGAGGATAATTTCACATCAGAAGGGCGCCAAAAGGCTGGTTACCAGGTGCAGTTATTTCTATTCAATAACTCTTTTTTTTGAAAGTTTCTTTCTATACAATATTTCAGGAGTGTGTTACGATTATTCAAGACAATCCAAGAATTGGTTAAATACATCCATGGGTAGATCCAACCCACTCAAGTAGCCACACTCACTACTGTATGTAGTTCAAAAGATCCATCAGAAAGGTGGCATCATTTATGTGATCTGGTACAAAATGCAGCAGATTGGGTCCAATATGGGTAACACATGAACAAAATAAATGGACAGTGAAAAGCACTTTTTAAAGCAACTTGCATTAGCATTAGATTGTGTGAATAAGTGAGTTCAAATGATCAGCAATGTTTTGAAGCCTTCTAAACAACAAATTCGCTAATAGCTTACAAGAAAAAAACAACAATAAGTGTACCACATGTGCTATGTACCTTCATGAAGAGTGGACGCGCAAAAGCAAGCCGAGGGAGCAATGGACCAATTATACGGAATGCTATTCTCAACAAGGCAACAGAAGTCACTGGTCTAAGAGTCTTAATAACAGTATGTGTCCCTTCAAGCCACTCTTGTGGGAGGTTGCTGAAGAAAGAATGAAGCAAGGCAACAATATTTCCTTGAAAAGGAAGTAGCATAAAAAGGTAAGGTTTCCCAGCATAAAAGATATAAAAAAGAATAATTTAAAAAAAAAAAAAGATAAAAAAGAATTGTGCTTGGGCGAAGGAAGAGAATAATGTAAAAGAGAGGATGGGGGAGGTCTCCATTCAAGCTATTCTTGGCCAAGCCCCATATCCAAGCATAGATTGTTCGGATGAAGACATCCCTAGTCCCACATGGTACTGCATAAAGGTGGCGTGCACAGAAGAGAGAGCAGATAAATCAGGCTATAGGGTCTACATACTTGCAGCCACCTCCAAATGGAGCACACACAAGCCCCACCTACGCCACTTCTTCCCTTGCACACCTCTACCCAACTAAGTTCAATTCTTTACCAGATTTGACCCCAATCCAAGTTACACTGGTTGCTGAATTGAACTCAGGCCAATGACGTAATCTTTTGGCCTCCATACCCATGGCTCCGTACATTCACTCAAGCTGATTTATTATAAACCCAATATCCAAGCATGTCTTTGCAATGAACCTATCTTCATAGTTTCACACGGGTGCACATAAAAAAGAAGCTTCACTTATTCAACCAAGCGGATTTTCACAAATGCTATTCATGCAAGTGCACACACATGCTATAGCTGCTCATGTGGACCCCTACGAGGGGTCCATATAGGACACCTATGGTTCGCTGGAAAGACCCATTCGCATGAGCCCTATCAAGATGAAGCTTGATTAGATCAACAAAGCCATGTTTCTTAATGTCCGAAAGAGAGTCGTGCCATAGCGCATTAGTTTAATCCAATAATGAGTATTAAACTAGAATGGGGCCAAATTGGGTAAGGATCTGATCAATGTTGTCAAACTCGAATCGTATCGCGAATCGGTCTAGGAGTGTAAATCGTGAATCGAAAATCGTAGAATCGTAAGATTCATAACATTTTTTATAAAATTATTATTTATAATATAATTACATATAAAAAGACATAGAATAATAAGATGCTTGCTTCAATTTCTCATAATATATAGGTTTAGTTGGTTTGAAAATTTGATACTATATAGATTTTTCAAAAATGTTCAATTTACTGTAGCAAACATATATTTTTAAAGTATCTAGCATAATTTCAAATAATTTTTATTATATAGTTAGACACAAATTAAAATATTGGATGCATGCGATATTAAATTATGTAAATTAATAATATTTTCCACTTGTGTGCCGTCAGTCACGTGTTTAGGTTTTAAGAGTCTCCTTTTTTTAATAAATAGCCTTGTAAAGACACTTATGAAGGAATGACTGAAGAAATTCAAGTTTCTCCCATCTGCAGATCTAGTGTGACTCCTTGGTGTGAGATCAAGGAACCTTTTGTGACTCAAGGTACAAATCTTTCTTCTTCTTTTCTATCACTTTTTCTTTCTTTCCCTTTTCTTCTCTACTTTTTTCCCCTTTCTACACCTTATTTTTGTCCATTTTTCATCCAAACCATAATAATCCTAACCAAACCAGGACCCAACCCCATCATCGGCCACCAAAGACCCGTCGTGTAACGACCCGTCCCGCTAGCACAATATTGTCCGCTTTGGGCCTACACACGGACCCGTACGGCTTTGCTTTGGCAAGCCAACTCACTGTTGCTCCCAAAAGGCCTTGTGCTAGAAGGAGGAAGGCCACTACTTATATACCAGGGAACTTCCAATGCCACTAGCAATGTGGGACTTTTTGGGGCAGGGTATTACAATCTACCCCCCTTAAAGCCAGAGCCGTCCCCGGCTCTGCACACATAACAACCAAGCCCACACCCTCAGGCAGAGAGTTGAACCATGCTCTGATACCATTTGTAACGACCCGTCCCGCTAGCACAATATTGTCCACTTTGGGCCTACACAGGGACCCGCACGGCTTTGCTTTGGCGAGCCAACCCACTGTTGCTCCCAAAAGGCCTTATGCTAGAAGGAGGAAGGCCACTACTTATATACTAGGGAACTTCCAATGCCACTAGCAATGTGAGACTTTTTGGAGCAGGGTATTACACGTCGAGACCCACTAGTCCATACGAATGTCCATACATATCTGTATGATGGTATGGACAGTCCCATTTTGGACCCATCTTGCCCTATTTCACATCCCAACCTCTAGATCCCTATCTTAGATTTGTACATCTAACCCTAACCTATTGTTTCACCCTATTTGAGACCTAGTTTTGCCCAAAAATTGGAAAAAAATAACAAAACCTAATTCCTTTGGCAAACCCTAGGTTATCCCATAGCCATATTTCATCCCTTGAGTGGCTGTTTTTTAAATCTAGAAGACCTAAGACAAGATTTTGTATGATTTAACTAGTCTTTTGAGGAATTTTGCATTGAAGGCCAAAATACAACCTTAAGAGGTTCAAGTGTACATGTCATTCTCCTTTTTGAATCTCTTTGATTAATTGTGTGAATTTGCGTCACCTTTTATTTTATTCTTTGTTTAATATTAATTTCTCTCTCTAACATCTTATGTGAATCATGGATATAGGTTGCATATCATTTTAGGATACAGATTTTGCATTCTCATATAGCCATTTATCTATCATTTAGATCGAGGGTTTCCAATATTTTGAGCTTGTCCTGCATTAGTTGTCCACTTGATGGTAAAGAGAAAGGGATAGATAAATGGTCCCATAAGGCTAGATCATGTTAGGCATCACTTTTAATTCCACAAAGTTCAATGGTGAATACATGTAACAACCTTGGGGTTTCAATCCAATAGTGAATGTAACTTTAGATGGAAACTAGTTAGTTGGGTTTCAATCCAATATGCGTGCAAGACTTTACCTCAAACCAACACACATGGATGTGTACCCAAACCAATTGATGACAGTAAGGTGCACCATATAGCCAATCACTCCCCAAACCCATTTGACACCAATCTGACCATTAAACAACAATGGATTCTATTCTAGTATGATAAGGAGTTCTTTATTTATGTTCAACGATTAAGGCTCTAATATGAAGCACCACCATGATTTAAGGGGTCCCATATTAGAAAAGCCCCTTAATTCATCTTATCCATCCCCTCTCCAACTACTAACATGCCAAAAAGTGAGCACTCCCCCTGACACAGCATGCCATAAAAGGTGGACATATTACACTGGTACCTAAACTACATTTAAGTTACACATGTCTTCTGGTATGTAAATTACATTAAGTACATTTTAGCTTCCCGCTGTACTAGATCCATCAAACTCTTCCCCATATGGGCATGTCATGTTCCATGGTAAATGGTTGATTTCATGTTGATTTTGGTGGATGTGAAGTGTAGATCTTTGGGCATAGAGCTCTAGATCTATACTTGGTCCTGTTCAGGTTCATTAGATTCACATAGGCTAAGTCATTTCCTAGCCTACTAGATCCATTATAACACAGTTATTTTGTTTCACTACTTTTTCAAATAAAAATGTTTAAGAGGAATGTAAATAATAATACTCCTATAGTCATAAAAATAAATAAATAAATATTTTGTCATTGCAATGAATTTTTTCCAATAAAAAATAATAATATTAAATATCAAAAGCCATGTTAAGGTTGGATGCCTGTACCAAGGAAATGGTGGACTCAAGTCAGTCTGTTCCATGTGAAGCCCTATAATTTGTGGCCTCGCTTTGGGCTTTGGGACGAAATGCCAACCTAGAGATTGCCCTTGGTGAGCTCACGTTGGGCCTAGCTTACACAGACATTATTTGTGAGCAAGTACTTCAAGCTTTCTACCAAATCCCGTCCTAAACCAAACTGAGAGAATGGCTTGGGTCGACTCCAGGCCAAGCCCCATTTTTTGCAGGGCCAAATTTCCCCTGTAGATGGACCCAGACTAGGCATTCCAATATGGGTACTCCATCCTTTTAGAAGCATTTTCCATGAACATTTCAATGACATTGTAAGTGAATTTCCATAACAAATCTAGATCTTTCATTAAATAAGATCTTTTAAATTAAATTCAAATGAAGGATTAAGGGAGTGAATACCTATGGCTGTTGAGGTGTTATCTTGAGCAGCCCATGTTGGATCCAGCAATGCATAGCCAACTGCAGAATCTAGTTCCTTGGGTGACCTTTTCCCATCCGTAAGCCACCAACAATCTTTAATTATACGTGAGGCCTCTGCATAAAGCTGCAAGTGGAAATCTGGAGGGAGTTGAGCCAAAAGAAGACCACAAGCTTGGATAATTAAACAAGATAATTGCTGGCAAGAATAGCCACTTTTAGAAACAAAATTCGCTGCAGTCATTCCTGATGTGGATGGAGATGATCTGGATGTGTTCATGGAGTCTGTGCTTCCACCTGATGGGGAAGTTGGCAGAACCGAACCCTGCCCAGTACTTGCCATCCCTTGTAGCCCATTACTGGACTGGATTAATGTTGGCTGGACATGCACAACTATTTGAACAAGAGATGATACTATTTGAGAAGCTGTTACTGGCAGTGAAAGGATCTCGATTACAGCAGTTTCCAAAATAAGCTGTGTATATGTGCCTGGATCTTGGTTTTGATAGAATGCTCTCTGACCCTCTGAGGTGTTTCCTGCCCCAAACTGGGATGATGCTTGAGCCTTGTTGAGTGCTGCACGTCCAGAATTAACAGAAGCATCTCCCATTGACCCTGACTTGGACTTGCCATTCAGAGGAGGAATACAATTATTCACAAGACCCAACAGGAGAGTAGCAAAATAGTCTGGCGGAGGGCACAAAACTGGATTTGATGACCCCACATGCAGAGGGAATGACTCGGAAAAAGGGATCTGAAGTCAAATCTGGAGTTAATCTGATTAATCTAGGAATTATGCAAAGAAAACACTGGAAACAAGTATATGATCCTAGACATAAGTTATGTGCATAGGATTCATAGGCCTTAAGCTTTGTAAGGAACATATTGCTGGGTTATCCTTATCAGGTAGGTCCTATCATGGAGGGACTATGTACCACAACCATTCCCAATTGATGTCATCCAAAAAGATGGTTAAGAAAGAATTACAATGATTGACATTCAAATATAAATTCCAACAAATGAATGGCCAAGATCTTCTATCTATTTAGAGCATGTTAATCATTTTTAAATGCTCAAAAAATAAAAATAAAACAAAAAAAGCATGTATAACATTGACGAGGTACATCAAACCAACAGTATACATTACTTAAGGATCCTCATGTACCAATTCAATGTTTAATCATACTATGCACATCCTTAGGCTAAGGATCATAGAAGAGGAAACAACAATAAGGAATTCCATTACCTTTTTAACATCAAGCACATTTAATATCCGGACAATAAGTTTGTTTGGGAGATTGCCATAGAAATATGCAAGGATGTCACGAACAAATGTAAACCGGAGTGGGTGGTAGGCAAGCAATTGAGTGAAAAATGCAAGAACTCTTTCAGCAGTTTCTGTAACATCATTTTCAATCAGTCTGTAAATGATTAATGGGATCACTGGAAGCAAACGTGCCGCAATATCATCAAAAAAGGGTGGATACCTGCAATGACATTACACTAATAAGAAACTATGGCAATAAGCTGAAACTTACGACTTTTTCTTTTTATTCTACCAACAACTAATTAAACTAAGTGGAAAGAAAGTAGAAAGTAACAAACGAAGCAATTTTTTGAATAATAAAATAAGTAAAGTAATAACCTTGAAAATGCACTTCTTCAATTAAATGAAGGGTTTAGCACGGAGGAATCATAAATAAACCAGAAAATATTTGAAATCATAAATACAATAATAATAATCCAATATAATAAATTTCAAGCTTGGAAAGAATGTGCTAATCTTCAATAGCTTTCATTTCCATTATTGTTGTTTCAAGCTTTTGGCTTCCTCCTTAGGTTTTGGGAAGCTTGTAGAGTTGTTTTCTCTTTTTGTGTTTGCTTTGTATTTGCACTTATGGTGCCCCTTTTTTTATATATTAACCATTTCAAAAAAAAATCCAGGTCAAAGGATAAAATCATGACTGTAGAATACAAAATTTTATATGAAATACATGACTGAGTAATGAATCAACAGTATGATTTTTATTTGAACTCTACAATTTGAGTTGTATGCAGTTTACACCCTTAACTTCTGACTGAATCATAAAAACCCATAATTGCGATTCTTTTATCAGAAAATGTGTTGCTAAAAGGTGCTTTTAAAACCATTCAAATTAGAAAGGCTTTTTGTAACACTTATTACTTCATCTGCAAGAGGAAGGGAACTTGAAGTTTAAAAATCCAAAAGAAAAAATTCTTTGACGATCTCTGTTGTTGAACAAGCTCAAACTTTTTTTTCCTTAGTGCTCTAACATTTCATAAAATATATATAATATAGTTAAGACTGGAGTTCATGGAAGTCAATCTATATTACATGGGAACATGTATGTGTTCAGCATCCAACACTGGCACAAGGTGTCTATTGGAAGATTTGCTCAGCATATATTTGAATCAATTTAATATACAGATTTTAAATGAAAACAAGATGTAAAAATAATACAAATAAAAAGAAGTACAAAATGTAACTTTAAACAATTAATTGATACACAATTCAATATTGAGCTGCATTTCAAAAGATGAAAAAGCGTAATGTTATTTCTGTCATATAGAAAAACCACAATAAAAGGTACTTGAAGAATCCAACATGAAAGCATGCTTGACAAACATCTTGCACATTTCGAAGAAATTGTACAACGAAGGATCCAATGACAGCCCCATTTTACTAGTGTTGGATCCAATTAAGTAGGGATCCAATTCACAAGGTGTAGTCAATGTGAAAGAGGGAAGGGAACAATGGGGCCAGGCCCAGGTGGGGCCCATCTAGGATGGTGTTTGGTGTATTAAGCCAAACACAGATGCTCAGATGTTCATTACTCCATATATATTTATAATACTTTAACTAGATACACCCAAAATAATCTGCCTATTGAGGCCCTTTAATGGTACAAAAATACATAATTAACAACAAGAATGTCATTTTGTGCATGAATTTCTATATTCGTATGTGCCCACTATAGAAAGTTAAGAGGAAAATTATCTCTCTTGTATTAATTCACTAAATAGAAGCCATATAAATATAGAGTACAAAGGATAAAGGGTCTTGGGCGGGTCTTGGGCGTCACTACAGCAGGTCTGTAAACCAGGAAAGGGGGTCCCACCTTTGACTAAAACCCTAAGTCAACCATAGGCGATTGTAGGTGGGCCAAGGGTGACTCTGGTGGTGCTGACTACAGTTAAAACAGTGCAAGATCCACATGGATCGAAGCAAAAAAAACCCAAAAACTAGGTTTCTGAGCATCACTGTGGCAGGACTGTAGACCAGTATAAGGGGCCCACCTTTGACCGAAACCCTAAGTCAAACTTAGGCAAAGGTAGGTGGGCCAGGGGAAGAACACCACTGAGAAGTTGGAGTACGATCGAACCATAGGGGGGACAGATCGAAGCCAAACTGTGAAGGGGTCAGTAAAGAGTCATTTGCAGGAAAACAAGTCAGAGAGCAGCGACGGGGGTAGCAGTGGGAGGAGAAGTTTGTCTGAAGGGAGGGAAAAAAAATTCCAGGGACGAGAATGGGATGGTTCCTCCCTCTGTCGGTGATGGATCTCCTCCGGCAGAGGGAGAAAAAAAAGAGTCTCTGTGAATGAAGGCAGTCAGTTACGGGAGGGAATTTTTATTTTGATAACCTTGCTCTGATACCATGTAGAAAGTTAAAAGGAAAATTATCTCTCTTGTATTAATTCACTAAATAGAAGCTATATATATAGAGTACAAAGGATAACTTCTCACAATATTTGAGGATCCTAATTTCCTAATTAAGATATTACACAATCAATCTAATCTAATCAACCATAAATGGAAATACATCAATAAATGGGAATCATAATATATCTCAACACCCACTAGTAAAGGCCCCATGGACCAATCTAACACAAAATAATCAAATAAACATAATTTTGGACAATGGCCACATGTAGAACTTTTCATCCCACACCCTTCAGCTAATTACAAATGGGTTCAAATGAATTTATGGAGTCAGAAAAGTTCTGCAAATATAAGTTGATTTTGGCCACAGAAAGTTAAGCAGCAAACTTCATAAAAACTCCATGTCAAGGGCCAACAAATAAACATGTTGAAAAGGTCGATGCATGCATCAGGCATATAATTAGCCTGATGGGATCACTGTATATGCTTCTCCATGCCCCAAGGATCAACAGTAAAGATGAAAAAGAAATCAGTTTAAAAGGCGACAGCATGTGGAAAACTGCAAATAAGAACAGAGACCAAATTGGGGGTGGTGATAGTTACTGACAATTTCTGGGTACTGGGTGAGAAAAAAGAAGTGTGGACAGGAATAGGGCAGGAATCTGGCACGATTCCAACCTGAAGAGCCCAGGCCACAAAAGAGGGAGTGGTGCAGGCACAGCCTCGCTGGCTCACATCAATATGGTGGGAATTTGGCTTGAAAGCCCCAAAAAAAGCATCAAGCCTGCCAAAAAGTAAGGGCTTTGCATGGGTCAGGCTCGGCCTAAGCATGACCATTCTCAACTTCACCCAATGGCCAGCTCCAAAAGCTAGTGTTAAGGAGTTGAGATGTACTTTTTCTGTTTCTGAAATCGAACCAATAAAACAGTTTTCCTAGCTGAAAATTTACATAGATGTATTTTTTTTTAAATGGAAATATACATAGATATATAGGGGAGGTCTGTATTAACAGTCCCACCATTCAGCAACATACCATTCTATAACATGTCATGTAAGAAGTGGGCTCCACCCTGAAACACAATAGGTGAATTGGTTGGATATAAAATCATATTGATCAGGAGATATAATAAAGTATCTAACTTTTGATCATCCAAGGCTGAAATTTAAGCCAATGATAAATTTTTTATCTCGGTATCTAATCCATTGATGAAAAATAGTCATATGGATCTCAAACATATGAACTCATGGTGGATTTGGTAGTGTAAAAGGCTTATATTGATTAGATATGGGGTCGACCCTACAAACTAAATGCTCAAGTAGAATGTATGCCTGCGGTTTTTAAGACTGCCAAAGATCAAAAGTAAATGAAGGTGTAATTATCAAATTTTAATCTAAAAGTGAGTGGTAACTCAAATAATGGATCCAGTCAAGGGTACACTCTTTTTTGGAAACGTTAACAAAAAAATTCATCAATAAAGGAAAAGTATATGAGGTATACTGATATCCAACAAAAAGGAGAAAATCAACAATAAAGAATACAAGATAAACTCCCACTCCTCGAACCAAAAAAAAAAAGGATCCCCTAACAATTACGAAGAACCCATAAAACTCTCATGAAGAATGTGTCTCTACCCCTATAAAGCAAGGATATATCTTTAGCAACAAAAAGATGCCTCCAAGGGGCTCTCTTCTAAATAAATGCCCAAACAATGGCATTGGCAGAGTCCCCAACCATAATGAAGCTCCAAGTCTGGCCCACTTCTCACCCCAAAAAGAAAGTGCTCTTCTGATAGCAAGAAGTTCTGCCTCACTAGAATCCCTAACCTTCAAAGAACAATACCATATTGCCTAAATGATACTAAAGAACACCCCTATCCCTGTAGGTCCCTTTTGCAACCCCATCAATAATAAATTTAAGTTGATCAGCTTCTAGGGTTTTCCACTTTTGAACTTGATTATTTTTCCTCCCACCCCCTTTTATGTACTCCAACCATTCCCTAATAGTCAATGAAAACTAGCCCTTTGAATTCTTTACAACCCGTAAGCCAAAAGATAAAAGTAATCTAGCTTCCTTGAAAACCATCGAAACTAACTTCTATTTAGATTCAAAGATCCTCAAATTCCTCTCCTTCCACACTAACCACAAACTACAGCAAGAATCATTTGCCACACCATCCTCCCCCTACCCTTGAAAACCACACAGATCCAACCTGACAATACTTCCATGACTGATTGGTTCATCCCATAAGGTCATAACTCCTTAACAAAAGTACAGTGACAAAAGAGATTATCCATATCCTCAATCTCCATACCACATAAGATATACATCAAGCTGGTCTCCTTTAATATAACCCTACTCCTGATGAGATTGTACAACGTTAACACTTTTCTTGTGCACCACAGAAAATTGCACCTTGGGCAGTGATTTACCTTTTCAAATGATGACCATATGAGGTGGAGTCACAACTCCCCTATGAAATGCTTTAGTTCCTGCTTTAACTGAAAAGCATCCAAAAATCAACAGTTTATAGGGGCTGCAGATTTATCCAGTTTCAACCAAATGGTGTTGGGGTCCAATTGGATAGAGATCCAAGACACCGAAGTACTCATTGTCGGTTGTGGAAGGGGTGTAACTATTGAGTTTTGGGGCCTTAAAAGAAATATCGATAGTCATCTTGTCCAAAAAGCAAAATGGAGGCTTTACACATGGATATTATTCGGAGCAGAGTTCAAAGGTTTCAAAGTGGTAGATTTCCTCAATTCTTGGGAAGGGTGCCTTAGTAGGGGCCAAGGAAATCCGGGGAGAAATTCTCATGGCATTCCCCTCAAGTGGATACGTACAAATTCAATGTCGATGGAGCAACAAGGGGAAAAACAGGTTTGGCGGGTATAGTAGTAGTACTACACGATTGGAAAGGTAGGACATCCGTAGTGTTTTCCAAACTATAGGCTGAAGAGATTCAAACGAGACAGAACTTATCAGTATTAGGAAGGCTTTGTCCGCATGGTCTTCTACGGGAAGGGGGAAATGATTATTGAAGGGGACTCTACAAATGTGATTAAGTGGGCGTCAGGTTAAAAAGATCCCCATGGAAATTGATCACAATAGTGAGAGATCAGAACATTGACTTCAGGAAGGAAGGTCTCTTTTGTGGCGATTAAGAGATTTGCAAATGGGGTCGCTGACTTCTTTGCCAAAAATGGGGTGGACTCCAATACTACCATTGTGTTCTACATCTGAGCATCCTTAGGACGGAGTTTTTGTTCTGATAGTGGGATTTGTTTGAGTCATTGTATTTTTTTCTGTTCCTCTTATTTTGGCTCTGTTTGGGTTTATGCCTCTTAGACCTATTGGTGTCACTCTATGTATCTTTTTATCATTAATATAGTTATTCTCTTTGTTACTGCTCAAACAAAAAAAAAACCTAATTAAGCTAAATCTTGATAGGCATCATATCCAAGTATAAACCTTTAAAACTCATCCACTTCCATAGTCTTGGATGAGCCCCAAAAAAAACTCTTGCTGTGGAACACTATATCAATACCTGCAAGGAGTGTCACTTCCTGTACTACTACAGAAACGGTGGTCCATACTTTCTGTGTCATAGTTGCTACATGTAGTTTTTGCCTGAAGATGGGATTATGTTCAACAAGCAGTTGTAATTTGAATTTACTTTTTCCTATCCCTCAAATCAGGGAAACAGTTACTTTCTCCTTTATTTAAAGGTTATCTTAGCCGTATCACAAATATATCAACATACAAAGAATTCCTTCTCTTCATCACTTCTTCAATTCACAAGAAGAAACTCGAAATCAACATGGTATGAAGAGCTTTTTCAGATCCATGGAACTACACCCGGATGTTGCAGACAAGCTCTCCAAAAGGCTGTTAAAGGATACTTTCCATCCAGGTTACTCCTCATTTTTCTCTCCCTTTACTGGTATTCATTTATTGATTCTTCCGGTGAAAAGAGAATTTTTTTCTTGCAACTTTCAGTAGTTTTTTCCCATTTCAAAAAAAACACTTTCAGCAGTTTTTCTAGACAATACAGGAAAAATAATTGTGGCCAATTTTTTTCACTGCCATTCGAATTCCTAGCTTTTCGAATCTGGCAGTGAAACCTAGGGATACCCCTGCCATTTTAAGGTAGAGTTCCATCCCTGGCATTGTTTCTCAAATTTGACAGTGGTGGACCCCTTTTTATCTTGAGCCAAGGGAAATATCAGGAACATCCTTGTCTCCCCGAATTTCATCTTCTTTTCTGGATTTTTCTTTTCTTTAGTCTCTGATTATGAAAGACTGTTTTATCTGTTATGATTATTGTGTGGACAGCATTTAATTAAATTTATTTTTCTAAAATTGCATACTGCTCCCATTCCCCGTAGTTTTACCCAATGTTATCAAACTCGGCCCAACCTGCGGGTTGACCCACGGGTCAACCGTGGCCAGGCTTTAACACGGGTCGGGTCATTTAAGAATCCTTTTGGATTAAAAACCCTTTGTGGCCCGCGGGTCAACCCGGTTTATCTAATAAACCCGTGACCCGTGACCCTTAAAAACCATTGGTTTCTTTAAATGAGGAAAATGAAGATGAAAATGTTGGTTTTTTTAGAATATGCTTTTTGGATTATTAATTTTTGGTATTTAAAATTGTGTTTGTGAGAGAAAATATATATTTTTATGAAATATAACTTTAGTTAATAATTTAATATTATTTATAATATAATATTAATAGCACGGGTTTGGCTGGGTTTGACTACGGGTCAACCCGGTTGAACCTTATTTAACCCACCCTTCCTCCAAGACAAGTCGCTCCACGGGCCGGGTTTTAAAACATTGGTTTTACCCAGTGTGTGTGGTTAGGGAGGCTTGCACATGCCCCGGGGACTATTCAGGTGATCTAAGAGGCCCTAGACACCTCGGCCATAAAAAAAAAAGAATTACATACCGCTCCTTCCAAGAGAGATGTTGGCCAAGGGCCTTCTGAAGTTCAGCTCGCTTGAAAACTCCAAAATGGATCCAGTGCTCAGGAGGCCCTCGATTCAAACAAAATAGCTTGACTCTCTGTTGAAGCTCTTGCCTATCGAGTAAATTTATCTGCAATCGCGTGGATCATATGGAAGATTCATGTGAACATCATAAAATGATATCTCCAACTGAACAAATAAATTTCTATAAATAAATATAACATCAACTAGTTACTAAGAACTCATTTGTGTTTTTTTTTTGGAAATAAATTAGTAAATACTCAGTGTTGCAATCATAAAAGTGGCAAGTTTAAGTCATGTGGGCATCAAATAGGTGGCAGGCCCATTATAAAGAATGTTCAAATCCAATAATGAGTGTCAACTCCAACTCTAGCATTATAGATGATAATGTTGATGACAATGAAACAAATAAACCCTCGACTATCACTTACAACAATAACCAACACCCAAGTAAAAGAACCATAAGCATTCTTAACCCACCAAGTTTTAAATGAATTCTTATAGCTGGACAATAGTTATGGTGGATATGATACTCCATTCTCTGGAAGGATATAACCAGTTTTCATTTTAACTAGCAGAAAAATAACTAGCTTGGTGTCTAATGCATTTTAAAAAAAAAAAAAATTATCAGATGCACAGAGGACACTAATCTATCCAGCCTATGCATAAAAAAAATTCTATGACTACTCATATTTCCTGGTTCAAACACATGGTTCAAGTCACACATGTCTTTGTATGCATAACATCCATTTTTCATATAAGTGGGCCCCACTAAGTAGATGTGCGAGTAAAGGAAGTCAGGCCAGTTACTTCATCAAGCAGACATGTAGTAAAAGAATGGAAGACTAATTTAGTAATCATCATAATCATCATCGTCAAAGCCAAAATCCCATCTATCCTAGGTCAGCTTTCCGAGTTCTAATTCTCTATTTGACCCTATAATAACCATATAGCTGATGGAAGGTTAATGTAGTCCTATATGCTAAATGCACCCATTCCTGTGATATATTATCTTAACGTAGAATTTCACCTTTTGCACAAGACAATGCAGTATGAAGCAATATCACATCACTCTTAATGCATCAACAAGCGAAACAACATGGATATTGTGGAAAGAGAATCAGCAGTTCATGATCCAAATTTCTGGAGGCTATTGAGCCAATTGAGATTATAAAATGGACAAAGAAATCATATGTATTGAATAGGGATTTCTTACATTTTACAACATGAATCCTATTTCCACTTGAGGCACATGAATAATAGACGTTTGAAACTCGAGGGAATCATAGATAAATCATGAAAAAGAGGAATAAAGAATTTGTCCCCTATTATAGACAAGAAAGGCAATATCGTTTACTTGGGAATATGATTTCTACACTAATGATGTATCAGAATCTGGATTGCACATGTTCAGATCATATGATTATCTAGCAACCAAAAAAAACATACCACAATGCGCAGAGCATGAGAATCATCATCACGATCAATAAGGGCTAGAAGCAGAATGTCCAAAGGAAGCAATTCGTGTGTCCAAATGAAAAAGGCAAGGTTTGCACTGGCTTTCAACAATAGATCCTAACACAACAATATAGAGGAACAGCATTTGTATAAGACAGTAAATAAATAATAGGAGGATGGGTGGTAAACATCAAGGTGAATGCTTTGCAAAGCGACCGCACTCTCAAGAATATGCTCACACAAACCCAAGAACTAATAGACCTGTAAAGGAAGTCCATGTTGCAGTTCACACTGAATATGATGAAGCATGACATCCACCATTGTGTAAATATTTGATGTAACTTCTTCAGGTGAGAATTCCTTCAATACTCGCTCCTACATGCAAAGAATAAATAGCATTGTGGAAATAAAGCTATAAAAGCATAAAATTCTTTGAAGGAAGATAAACAAATGGAAGTAATTTTTTTCTTACAAGGTTAGTACTGTTAATGCTTTCAGGGTGTCCATGCATTAGCATCCATGCACCAGCACATAGATATTGCCTATGTTGTGGGAAGCTATGACTGATATAGGTCATCACATAAGTTGATTCAGCTGATGGTGAAAGAAGCTGTTTGCACTGGTTGATAACAGTTGTTTCTGCCTGCCAAAATGAGAAATGCATATCCCTTGGTTACAATTGTTATCTATGTCTGTTATAGATAGATAGATAGACAAATAGACAGATAGATAGAGAGACAGACACACACACAAAGAGAGAGAGAGAGTAATGTTGAGATCAATTATTAATGCATCGACAGGAGTCTGCAGCATAATTGGCAAATACTCATTGTTACAGCCACAAGGTTGCAAGCTTAAGTCATATGAGTGTCAACTAGGCAATCAACCTACAGAAAAATGTGTCAAATCCAATGTGTCATATGGGTGTCAAGGAGGCAGCCATATCAGATGAAGTTCCTTGGTGTATGTTATTGTAAACAATACACAAGAACTAAGGAGAAAGGTGTCGTAGGATATTGTTGTGAAATTGCTAACATGTATCCTCATTTTTTAGAGATTAAGCATATGCTCATTTTTTTTATTTTTTTGAAAGACACCTTCATTAAAAAAAAAAAGTGGGGAAACATATACAAAAAACCAAAGCAAGCAGAAAGAGCCAGCCACCGGGAAAAAAAAACTATCCCAGAAATTACATAAAATTATTAACAATTTCCATTAACAAAGTCACACCCTGATGAGCCAACTCATTTGCTTCTAAATTTGCAAATTGGGGAACCCAAGAGACCGAATAACTATAAGTCTAAATTGAAAGATGAATCCTATCAATTTTATCCAAATAAGACCATGGACAAAGAGACCCCAAGGCCTAACCAACAAGAAGCTTAGAGTCACCTTCTAAGATACTCCCAACTGCCCCTAACTCTTCCAAAGCCAAAACATATCTCCATAAAGCATACAACTCCATATCAAGCACTGAAACATTCGGAAGAGAGCCCGCAAAAGAAAGAAAAGTTTCACTAGAATCATTTCGAATAACTCCCCCATAGTCGGCTAACCCAAGCTCACGCACACAATTCCCATCAAAATTAAGCTTAAGGATGCTCAACTCTAGAGGAGACCAAGCAACAAATCTCACCAAAACTGATTGAGACAGAAAATGATCTACTGAATCCCACACCCTACAAACATCTAAGATGTCAATACCATAAAACCATCCTGATCCCACCTGACCATCAACATCTAAGATGTGACTAACCTGAATCATTTTTCCAGCGCACACCTGACCACCAAACATTTAAATAGTTGTCTCTGCTTCCCTCTTTGTTTTGAATCTTACAAAAGCACAATTTCTCCGTCTACCAGATTGCCGGTCGAAAGGGACAAAAGAATAAAAAACAACACTAGTGGGTCTAAAAATTCAAACAAGATCTCCTACCCCCCATGCTGGTATGTTTCTCACGAACAGAGAAAAACTCTTTCCACCACTTTGCCATTGCGACACCGGAATTATTCTCAGACCATTACTAGTATACTCAAGCACAAATAATCACTTCTATGTGTATAACCTTATGACTAATAAAGTTCAAATAAGAATTGTGTAGCATAATCTGCGGTGTTCAGGTGGTAGTAGTATCATTGTTACTAATTCCCTTTCTATGAACTATGAAGCGGAAGTCTTGACCTCCTAGCTTGTATACAAAATCTTGTCCATAAAAGTATGCTCATTTGGAGCACAATTTTATAGGATTATACTTCAGGTGTACATGAAAATTTAGTAGGGCGAAGAAAAACCTGCTAAGATAATTCACAGGGATAAATTGATTGTAAAATCTTCAAAAAAAAATATTGATTGTTGTAGACAAACTCTTCAAGGTTGCACCACAAAATTTTCATTGTGCATCGTACAAGGTTCTAATTAATGGATCTCAGCTCTTCATAGATAGAGTGGCCCATTATCCCTTTACAAGTTCAGATTTGAGCACATAACACACAAAAGAGAAAGATAATAATAATAATAAAGAAATAAATCTAGATCTGACAAGACTCAAACAGGGTCTTCAAAGACTTAGTCCACAGACAATGCTGGCAAAGGATGAAAGACTTGTGACCACCTAGTGTAGAAAGTTACAATCAATGTAAGTGAAAGCCAAACTGCCAAATGAAACTTGATTTTGCTCATAAGAACACAATGAACAAAGGTTGGCGAAGACTTGGAACCTTGAGAACCAAAGCAAGATAAGGCAGCAATGGACTCAAGGGATCCAAATAACACTACTGATGGGATGTAAATGAAACTAGATTACCCAAAGGATGCCATCAATGGTGATAAATGAATGAAAGTAGAATGTCCAAACCATGCTAAATTCTTAACAAGGTGTAAATGAAATTAGAATCTCTAACCCCAATAGCTTTCTTGAAGTTTTTAAGTTAAAATGTTTGTTGGAGAGATGAAGGAATGTGGTAGGAACTAGAAAAGAGATTCAACATCCTATAAGTGCTCACAAGAGATTGGAATCCTCACCTCAAAGGGCTATTTATAGTTTGAAAGGACAGGAGGCTGCACATAGGTGCCCAAGTGCATCCCCATCTTGGGCTGGTAACGGAATATGCAGCCCTATGTTGGATGGCTGATCATAATGCAATGTGCAGCCCCAACTCTGGCTGTCAATCAAATAAGCAACCCCATTTTGGCTGCTCTGACTTTAAAAAGTTCCCTGATTTTCATAATTTTCACCCTTGAGATTGATACATGGCTATGTTGGAGGTCTAAACTAATGGCGAGGTCCGTCCAATCTATTAATTTTCACCTCCTTTTTCTTCTTCCTCTTCTTTTTCTTCTTTTGAACTTTGGATTCCATTCAATTCTCTATTGAATTTCAACCATTAATGGTCTAATCCTAAAGACAACTTTTGGATGCCCAGATTCTTAAAGAATGAAGGAAACCATGGTTTGAAAACTCAAGTTGAACTGAATAACTCAACCATGTCAACTTGGCTTAGTGGCAATACTCATTAACTCAATAGAAACTCAATGGAGGGAGGAACAGTTCTGCCTAACTTGGACAACTCATTTAGAGAAAAAACTAGACCAAGTTGAGTTACTCTATTTAGTCAAGTTGTCAAAAGGAATGGTAACAGGATTTTAAGGGAAAATCTTGGCATTTTTAATTTTTAAGGGAGCATAGAACACATTTCAAAATCAAAGTAGGTGAAAAATGGATATAAAAGGCTAAAATATTGATAGCCTGGTTGGGGAAATGAGTGGCAGGAAAGAGAGTGGGGAACGAGATGGAGTAGCAGGCCCGTATTAAAGTGCCTACTCCTACCTTTTTGTTTCCTCTTTTCTTTCACTTTGTTTTTTTAATTCATATTTTTTTTTTCATTTTTCTTCTCCTTTACCTAATTTTTCTTCTTTTTCTTCTCCTCCTCCATCTGCTCCTCTTTTTTATTCTTCACTTCTTGTTTATCTTTAAGATTCTTACTTTTCTCGTTTTTCTAACTTTCATTCTTTGTATTTTTTTCTTTATTCTTTATTTTATGGTTTATTTTCATATCTTAATATTTTAGCATATATACTATACATAGAAATTTACAAATTTAAAAAAAAACAATATATAGAAAATTTATTAAATAATATTATTTTAATAGTTTTGACTGAGTCTTGACTTTTTTACAGAGTCAAAACTCATCTAAGTCTTCAAGTTGATTAAATTTAGGAGAATTCCAGTCAAGCTAATTTTTTGAGATTTTGAACCTTGAAACAAACAGATGGAAACTCCTAAGAATGCAGGGCAGGCCTGTGATACACCCCTCCACACCTTTGATCTACTGCGCTCTGAAGGACAAGGATTTAATAATCCTCCGAGGGGAAAGACTGCAACAATTATAGTACAGTTCGCAGAGTTAAAAATATTGATCCTAACTTCATGCATGTTGGAGCATCAGTGAACTGTACATTTCCTGAGCTCCTTGATGTTGTACTATTTTCACTAATAGCTATTTAGTGTCTCTGTTTCAAAAAGAAACACTGTACATTTCTCGATGCTTAGGACAGACTAAATCCTACCAGTAGTGTTTAAGCAATGCATTTGTAGTAAAAACACTTTAAAAAATCTAAATGTAATGCATAATGTGAACCTGTTGCCAAGCTTGGTTAGCCTGACCCCTCTTATCTAACCGCCCAGACAAGTTATCGCGAATGAGAGAAGGAAAATGCCGTAGCGTTTTATCAGACCAAGTGTGCTGACTGGTTGCCATTATTTGTTCTAGAAGGGCTGGAAGGAAAACCATATGTTCAACCTCTGCAATCCCGCGTGTCTTAATAGTGATGGCAAGGCTGATTATTGTTATTCGATTCAAGGTTTCTGTAAATTCAGTTGGACCCTGCAGGAAAAAGTCCCAATCAGGAGGTATCAAATAGCAAATACAAGATTAAAAATCTGCATGGTATTACAATCCATATGCACAAAAAAACAGTGGAATGCATACATGTATAGCAATCCAAGCCATCGAAATCCAAGGTCCCACTGCAGATGCTGCAGTTGTCCAAAATAAAAATAATCACAAATGTATAGTGCACCAGTAACTTACAATTGTTTTTTTGATGACCAAGGTGTCCAGGCCTCTTAGAGCATCCAACTAATCCTCGGGGCATGTACAAGCCTCCCTATCCACACACTGAGTAACTCTATGGGGAGTAGCCATTTGTGGTGGAGTGGGAATCAAACTCAAGACTCCCAATTTCTGAGGCGGATTCTTGGCCATCACTCCAACCCCCTCAGGTTCAGTAACTTACAATTTTAGTCAACAATCAATGACCTTCAATTTTAGTCACTCCCACTTCCAATTCGATGGTCCCAACATTCTTTGGAACATCAATTTTAGAAGAGAGCTAAGGTCTTTTGAAAAGAAAAGTTTGGACGAGCTTTTAGGACTCTTAGGTGAATTCCCAATGGCGTTAGGGGAAGACTTGGGTGCAGGCTTTTGTCTGGTGCATGGTGAAGAGGAAAATTTTTACAAGAATGGATTGTAACGACCCATCCCGCTAGTACAATATTGTCCACTCTGGGCCTACACAAGGACCCTCACGGCTTTGCTTTGGCGAGCCAACCCACTGTTGCTCCCAAACTTTTGGGAACAACAGTGGGTTAGCTCGCCAAAGCAAAGCCGTGCGGGTCCTTGTGTAGGCCCAGAGTGGACAATATTGTGTTAGCGGGACGGGTCGTTACAAATGGTATCAGAGCATGGTTCAACTCTTTGCCTGAAGGTGTGGGCTTGGTTGTTGTGTGTGCAGAGCCGGAGATGGCTCTGGCTTTAAGGGGGGTAGATTGTAATACCCTACCCCAAAAAGTCCCACATTGCTAGTGGCATTGGAAATTCCTCCTTCTAGCACAAGGCCTTTTGGGAGCAACAGTGGGTTGGCTCGCCAAAGCAAAGCCGTGCGTGTCCGTGTGTAGGCCCAAAGCGGACAATATTGTGCTAGCGAGACGGGTCGTTACAAATGGTATCAGAGCATGGTTCAACTCTCTGCCTGAGGGTATGGGCTTGGTTGTTGTGTGTGCAGAGCCGGGGATGGCTCTGACTTTAAGGGGGGTAATTGTAATACCCTTCCCCAAAAAGTCCCACATTGCTAGTGGCATTGGAAATTCCTCCTTCTAGCAAAAGGCCTTTTGGGAGCAACAGTAAGTTGGTTCGCCAAAGCAAAGCCTTGCAGGTCCGTGTGTAGGCCCAAAGCGGACAATATTGTGCTAGCGGAACGGGTCGTTACAAATGGTATCAGATCATGGTTCAACTCTCTACCTGAGGGTGTGGGCTTGGTTCTTGTGTGTGCAAAGCCAGGGATGGCTCTGGCTTTAAGGGGGGTAGATTGTAATACCCTTCCCCAAAAAGTCTCACATTGTTAGTGGCATTGGAAATTCCTCCTTCTAGCACAAGGCCTTTTGGGAGCAGCAGTGGGTTGGCTCACCAAAGCAAAGTCGTGCGGGTCTGTGTGTAGGCCCAAAGCGGACAATATTGTGCTAGCGGGACGGGTCATTACATGGATCTTCGGATGAGAGACCTTATGAGATCAGAGGAGGATTATAGTTGCCCTCTTTGTGGTTTTTTGGAAGAAACAATCGATCATCTTTTTGTTACTTGTCTTTTTGCTTGTCACCTTTGGAGTAAGTTCTACAGCTTAATGGGAGTCTCGTCGGTGGGCACAAGTACATGGGCTGAAAACTTGAACTCATGGTTTTTCCCTTTTCCCAGTAAAAAGTGGATGACGTGGCTAACAATTCCAGCAGTTATTGCATAGACTATTTGGCAAGAAAGGAACTCTAGAATTTTTTAAGGAAAGTCTACTGAGATCTGCGAGTTATTTCAAAAAGCCAAATGGAGACTTTGCCCTTGGCTTTTGCCAACATAGAATTCAAAGACTTCAAAACCAGTGACCTTTTATTATCTTGGGAGGATTGTATGAAAGGAAGAACTAGGAAGTCTAAAGTCGTGGTGGAATGGTCACCCCCTCAAATGGGGGTCATGAAATTTAATGTTGATGGTGCTTCTAGGGGAAACCCGGGTCCAGTAGGTATAGGAGGCGTTATTAGAGATCACACTGGGCAGACTTCGGTTGTTTTCACAGAATCAATAGGGACTAGAAACTCTAATGAAGCAGAACTTCTTAGTACCAGGAGAGCTTTGTCCATTTGGGTTGGTGTAGGTGGTGGAAAGCTTGTTATAAAAGGAGATTTGGCAAATGTCATAAAATGGGCCAAAGGTTTGAAACAACCCCCCTGGAGATTGATTACTACAGCTAGAGAAAACAAGGCACTGGTTAGAGGCCTTGAGGTGTCATTTGTTCATATCAGGTATACAGCAAATGGGGTTGCGGACTACTTTGCCAAAAATGGTGTCGATGGGTCTCTTCAAGGCGTTTTCTACATTTGAAGCGGAGGATTCACATGATTGTAGTTGGAACTGTTTCGTTTTCTTCTTGTGGTCTTTGTGGTGTTGTTTCTTCTTGTTTTGTTATTTTTTTTCCTTTGGTCTATTCCTTTTAGACCTACTTGTATTTTTCTTCTCTAATAATATTTCTTCTTTGTTACCGCTCAAAAAAAAATCAATGACCTTCAATCAAACAGTGAGGATCATTCATTATAATTTTGAAGCTCTATCCAATGCACATCTATGTAAATAGTTGGCTTAAGGTAAATGTAATGCCACATGTACAATGTACGTGCACATGTAAATGGATCAATTTTTTAAAAAGGAGCAGTCTAGGGAGAATGATCTAAGAATAATGAAACGTGGATAGGATGTTGGTGTAGTTCCTATGCAATTGACCCACCTCATGAAATCAACAGCATACAACACTGAAATTTTCAAGGACAAGATCACAAGGCCAAGAAAATCAAATAGGAATGGAACTTGACACACATCCTGTTCATATAGTCCCCTACATATTTCATCCAATCATGTGCTCTTTAATTACTTTTTAGGGCCATTCTCCATATCCCATTCTCCTTAATCCTTCTCCTTCGAGTTTCTCCTTAGAAAATGATTGGGGATTGAACCATTTGTCACATGTCTAGTTCAAAATGGTACTGGACAGTTTGAAAACGTCAATACAGTCAAAGCCAGTCAAAATTAGGAAAATGAATATTAAAAAAATTCAAATTTCATGGCTGATCAAACTAGGTAGTTCAGTACAGAACCAGTTGGTTTTTTCAGTTCAATCTGATTTTGACCAATCCATTTATGAACCAAAACAGATTAGAATAGACTCCTGTTCCAATTGAACCAGCCAGTCTAATCCTGTTTTTGAAACAATGATGTGGATTACTGCACCCTGTGAAGTATCAAATGGTTCTCGTAATGAAAGAGCATCTCTATGGAGACTCGGGCATAATTTTCAATAGGGAGACTGTCATCTAGCATGGACTAGAACCCACATGGTTGAATAGAGGATTCCATGGATGATATAATTCAAGGAGAACACCTTAATTTGATCATCAGAACATTGTGAGATGGGCCATGAAAAAACAACCAACGGCAATCAAAGTTTCAAAGTCTAAAATCATAAGCCTAAAATGATTAAATGAGACTCAATTTTGCACAGCCAATGTCTTTATTTTTCTACATTTTTTATCTAAAAATATGTGACCCACTTTAATGTTTAAAGAGCAGCCTCCCTAGATAGGGAGACTTGAGAAGTCGCAAAGTTTTTTTCTTGACGAAACACAGCTTAACATCCATAATTTCTCTCCATACGAACCTTTAATTCCTTTTTCACCAAAAAAAAGTCGCGCAGTGACAGAATCAGGTTCATGCATAAATTTTCAGCCAGTCTGAAAAGACGGTGCTCTCCACGTTTTCCTTTAATCATTGAAATTATTTTTGTAACATCATACATCAACGCCTTGCTTTTTCCATGGTACCTACAAAGCAGATCATCCACATTATAAGTAAAGAAAATTCCCATACACATGCACAGACATATCCCCCTTCCCCTTCCCCTTCCCCTTCCCATCAACCACCACCACCCCTCCCCCACTATAAATAAATAAATACACAAACAAAGAAATGCACAAGCGCATTCACACACTTCCACATCCATTCTACATGCATGCACACGCACATACCTCCACTAGAACATTCACAAACAAACACTAACCCACCCACAAGCACACAAACACACCCCTGTAAGAACACATCCACTTATCACATGCCAAATGCAAGGGTATGCATGCATAACAGTGCTCTCTATGTTTTCCCTTGATTATAGAAATTATTTTCTTAACGTCATACATTAGGCGTTAATTTTTACATGGTACCTAAGACTATCATCCACATTATAAATAAACAAAATTTCCTTATACATGCAAAGACACACACACCCCCACCTTCTCAAAGAATAAACAAACAAACAACAACAACAAAAAAAAAAAAAGGAAACACCACCACCCACAAAGAGATGCACTGGTTTGGTCCCCCACACTCAGAAAAAAGCGAGCACATGCCGTGCACACACACATAAAAGAGCATGCCTCAGGAAGTGGTCATTCATCACCATAGTTTACTACCTTGTCCAAAAATGAGCCCAACACATGCATATCCACATATATGTGGTATGTGCTCACATAAAAGTGCCGTAAATGGGCTGGACCCCCTTGGTGTTGATCAGGGTCCGGTCCAGTAAGAAAACAGGTCGGGCTGTGTCCAGTGAACACAAAAAATGATGACCCAACCCATCAAAAGAGTGAAACAGATCTGGTCAAGCTTGTAGAATAACACAGAAAATATGGTGTGTCTTCCTTAATCAAGGAGAAACCCTATGATTTGTACTTATAGAGAAAACATAATACAAATAGGAAAGGTAAAATCAAATAAAGGGGAAAGCCCTAAACTTAGTAATTACATCTTTAGTAAATGCTAATTAAGCAAATAATCTAGATAAAACAAAATATATCTTAATACATCTAAATATATCTCAAAAAAGCCGACCCATTAATGGCCAATAATGATGAGTGGATTGAATTCAACAACTGTATGCATCACGAATCAGCAAAAACTGCACAAATTTATAGGTAAGCCTTGAGATAGCACTAATGGTTTCACAGGTAAGTCTTTGTGATCTCTCTTTATTTAATTAACATTTTTATTTTAACTTTGGAACTAAAAGTAAAATACTTTATGAAATCTATACTGTACTAGAATGAACATATATACCATTCTAGAGAAGTTATTTTTTTAAAAGATATACCATTTTAGAGAAGTTAACAAGTACACATTAAAATACTAAAAAAAAAAGTCTAACCTTCCTGGTTATAGCATCTTCCTTTCTTATCATATGATCCATGAGTCATGTTTTTTAGAATGAGGCAGCAGGTCAGGTGGACCACCCATGACTTCGGACTGACCAGTTGCAATTGTTAGGCCTTACAACGTAGCCCAGTCTCGATCATATGGCCCATTTGACCCACCCATTTACCAAATTATCTGGCCCGACTCAGGTTGGACTTGAGCCAAATCCATGCAGATTGACAACCTCAAATGTAGTACAAGTGAACGTATGCATATAAGACATGAAAACCGTGTGCAAAGACATGCATGCACGCACTAGTAAAAAATGCAAAATAATAATAACCACCACCACCATATAATGACCCTCACCCCCAACCCAAAATGTGTGTAGGCATGTGCATACCCACCCACCCACCCATACCTAGGCCCCCACCCCCAACCCAAAATGTGGGGGACATGTGCATACCCACCCACTCACAACTAAGACTATGACACACCTAGACCCACAACAGACAGCCAACCAATGTCCAACACCCACAAAGAGCCCAAACACCGCTGGACATACCCATAGAGACACAGAAAAACACATGCAACAAGAGCGTGCACAAACACGAAGCACACAAATAGGCATGTGGATTCATGCTAACACAAAGCTCCTAAACAGGCAATCAAAAGACTCGATGGTAACGTTTCACAAAAGTGAACCCATTTCTAAGTATCAACTGAAGAACTGACAAAAACCTAGTAATGTATCAAACTCAGTCCATGAACAACATTCTAATTTACGAATATACTCAATTCACCCATCCTACAACAAACATATCCGCAAACAGGATTACATATTTATGTCCAATTTTATGCGATAAACTAGTGCCTATTCAGACAATAATAACAATGACTTTTCTTTTTTGAGAAATCACAAAAGTAGCAATAACTCAATCTTAATTATATACAGGCAAAGTAAAAGCAGATCACCTGTATAATGGAAGTAAGCGATAGTTTAGTATTTCCAACAAGAGTAAGGATACACCAGGCTTGCTCAATATGGATGCAGACCTTTGCGTTAAACTCTGTAGACTCATTCAAGAATGAAGAGCAATTCCTCAAACAATAATCAATATTTATTAGGACAAAAAGCACAACTAAAGCACTTCATTGAAAATCAATAACAGTTACACAAATATGTTCTAATAGGAATTTACAGACACAAAACAAAGAGCCAGGTTACGTCGCAAAGTAGCATTTAGCATGTCGCAAATACTTTCTACCTCTGGACTGCTCAATGAACCTTGTAGGGCTGTAGAATGACAAACTATGATTACATTGTGCACACAAAAAGAAAAAATCAGATAACCAAAATATGTTGGAAGGTCTAAAAAGATTATTTAACCATTTAACAAGGTCAAAATAACTAATATAATGAGTCGAAAAACTTTTGCTTTTATAAATCTTCAAAAAAAATTACATCAATTTTCATGAAGTTACATCCCAACAAATTTTACAATTTCTAAAAAAAATCATCCAAAAGCTTTTTAGCATTTCTAGAAAAGGACTCTTTGACTGATATTCACTGTAAACTTATTTTCTTGTAATACCAAGAAATAAATGTACTATACATTTCAGACAAATATGCTCAAACAAGGCAGGCCCTTAGTTGCATTCTACTTACACTTATTTGGATGTAGCCTAGAATTTGGAAAATGGAGCATCATATACTCATCTCCATATCTGTGTGCGCAGTTGTATTTGTATATTTCCATTATGAGTACCAACATGAATTCCTCAATCATCAAAATATCAATTTTCCTGGTCATTTTTCTTACTAATCAACTGTCTTATATTTGCTTTCAATGAATGATAAATAAATCATTCACCTATTTCTTGGAACAAGAGATCATGGAATCAATAGCTAAATAGTATCTACTGTTTTTTTATAATGCCAAATAAACTGTCTTGAAATGAGAAATCATAGAATTAATGGCAGGGCAAAATCAATTGTCTTGAAAAAGAAGTAACTACGAATGATCATGTAAGGATTTCAAGCCCGAATGTCATCTAAAACCACAAACTAATATAGGTAAAACTTAAATAGCAAGGAAAAAGATGGGAATTACAGTGAAATGAGGACGAAATAATGAATGTGGTGCAATCAACAGCAATCTGCAATACGTTTCAACCATTGCAATGCTAGGAATGACCTGCAACATGTGTTGAAAGATGTCAACAAACACTGGTCACAAGAAAAGAAATATTCATAAGGGCATGTGTAAGTAGAAGCACACACAAAGCAATGCAGGCAGGCAGGCAAAGGATTAAAATAATTGCTGAAACATTTGATAAAATACCATATCTTCCTGCCACATCCTATTCATATGGGACCAGCCCCTGCTAACAGATGAGGTTTCATGTCCAGACATGAGGAACCAATAAGAAAGAGCATTTGTCATGCCAGTGCAGCCTTCAATTCTTCGCAGACTGACACTTTAAGGGTGGATTTGTTTGTTTACTTTATCATGTGAAATTGGTAAACATCCTCAACGAACACAGACCAATAAGCACATAATGTAAAAGCCATCCACATTCCCAATTCAAAAAGGCATTTTATGATACGATATAATTGCTTCATTTGAGCCTTCGTTTAATAGCACTCATATCGACCATTGTCCAGAACCTGGAGCACAATTGGTAAGTGCTTGCTATTGCAACCAGAAAGGTCAAAGGTCTGAGTCGCAACTAGCCATCACTTATGCAGATGGCTATGATGATGATGGTGATAATTTCCAACAAGGATAGAAAGGTGAGTCATTTACTAGAAAAACATAGTCCTTAAAAGCTCCATTTTGCAAATTGTGGAAAGGCTGCTAGAAGTCGATTCTATACCCAACAGTAGAACTTAGTAAACCATATTCATTTCTTTTGATCTAATAGGCTGCAATTAGAAATTGTAGAACTTTTGAAACACCTCATTACGTTAGACATGAAGAAAATGCCACTTTTTTCATAAATGTAGCCAAAAACTCATTGGAATTTATTGCACCAGCACAAAACCATTTCATCGAAAGATATCCAACTGGGATAAGATAGACATAGTATATATGATTGAAACAGGGCAAAAAAGGGGAAGAAAAACTTCCAACATTGACACAAGTGAGGTCCCAAGAGAAACCTCAATCAAACTTAGCTCTAACTAGCAAGAATAACAGGTAAAGTGCAGCACTGCAGAGCCCATATGACTTGGGTGTATGAGTTAAAACTTCTCATTACAGAGTTACGAATAATAATGAGTTACGAATAAAACAGGGCAAAAAACTCATCAGAATATATTGCACCAGCACAAAATCATTACATCAAAAGACGTCTAATTTGGATAAGATTGACATAGTATACACATGAAACAGAGCAGCAAAAAAATGAAAGAATGGAAGACAGAAAGAAATTTTTCCAACATTGACACAACTGATACAAGCAAGGTCCCAAAAGAACTCTTCATTGAACTTAGCCCTAACTAGCAAGAAAGATATAGTATATGAGTGAAACAGGGAAAAAAATAAGAAAAAACTTCCAACTTTGACACAACTGACATAAGCAAGATCCCAAGAGAACCCTCAACCAAACTTGGCTCTAACTAGCAAGAAAGATATAGTATATGAGTGAAACAGGGAAAAAAATAAGAAAAAACTTCCAACTTTGACACAACTGACATAAGCAAGATCCCAAGAGAACCCTCAACCAAACTTGGCTCTAACTAGCAAGAAAGATATAGTATATGAGTGAAACAGGGAAAAAAATAAGAAAAAACTTCCAACTTTGACACAACTGACAAAAGCAAGATCCCAAGAGAACCCTCAACCAAACTTGGCTCTAACTAGCAAGAAAGATATAGTATATGAGTGAAACAGGGAAAAAAATAAGAAAAAACTTCCAACTTTGACACAACTGACAAAAGCAAGATCCCAAGAGAACCCTCAACCAAACTTGGCTCTAACTAGCAAGAAAGATAGCATGCTGCCTCACCCTACAACCCATCCGTGCTCGCGTTCGCCCTCTTCCGTCCTTAAATTACAACTTTGACGTCAAGCAACCCCCTGCCTCCGTCCATCCACCTTATTCCGCCTAACCCTCCTTCGTCCCTGCCTCTTGCCCAACACCAGATTTCCCAGATCCCTTCATTGCCTTCATCGTTTCCCCACCCTTTCATTGTTTTCCCTTCTTGCCCAAATTCGTCCACCAAACCCAGTCAACCCAAGCTTCTTTTATTTCAAAACCCATTCAAACCCCATTAAACAATAAATCCGCTCCCACCTTCTTTTAACCTAAAACCCCTGATTTCCCATTTTCCCATACATTAAATGCAAACACCCCTTCACATCCCTTTCACCTATGTTTTCTGTCTGTTTTACTTTTCCACCTTCATTACTACCCCTAGCCTTTTCTGTAATTACCAAACCTACCCCTTTCCTTTTTTTTAAAATGAAACACACAAAAACATAATAACCCGCTCTCACCCTTCGATCCTTCCACCAGCTGAAGCAAGTGATCATGGCACCCAACAATGGTAACGAGTATCTCACCCGATCTGAGCTTCAATCTGAGTTACAAGCATTTAAATCTGAGCTTAGAGCAATGTTTGAAGCGCTTCGAATGTCCATACTCGAAGCACAGCACGGTGTGAGATATAGAGACAGGACGAAAGCGAAAGGCCACTTGGAGCACTCAACTCAGGTAGACCCAACCCCTATATCTCAACCTCCACCACCGCCACCACTGCCAATTACCTAACCCTCTCCCATACCCAAACCCGTCCCCAATACGGATATCGAGGATCTCTCCATGGTTATTCGTACATTATCCTGCCCGCCTCCTGTAGTACCTTTGGGGCCGCATCCGACAAACCTTCAGGATCGTGTGCTCACTCCAGTGCCCTTTGAAGACCCATTCACGATTGGATTCCTTCGTGCTAGCTTGAGCCGGTATATGGTCTTTGTTTCCTTGGTGCTAGCTTGAGCCCGCGTATGATCTTTGTTTCCTTCGTCCCGAAGATGGTTCACTCTTGTAGTCTGTGCCCTAACCATTGCACAGTTGCCAGCTTCGTCTTTCAGCTCTTCGGAATTGGTCTTCATCTCTATTTGGTGCCTTGTGATTTTGCCAATTTCAACTGGAGGACGAGTTCTTTTCAAGACTGGGGAACTGACGTAGGGCACGAGTACACGTCACGCATGGACCTAAAATTCTATTATATATATATATATATATATATTTTTTTTTTTTTTATTTCCTACATAATAGGATTAGATTTGTTTTCGTTTTAAGTTGTTGCCTTATAGGATTAGGAAACCAAGTCGGTTATCAGTTCTTCCCGATTTGGAGTTCCTGTTAGCTTAGGTATGTTTTGCTTATAAATATTTGTATGTACTGCACAAGAAGGGCACTCACGAACTATTCAATGAAAATTATTCAGTTTATTTTATTTTTCTATCTTTTTTCTCCTTCCTGCCGAAGCTGCGGCCATTTATTCTTTTCGAGTCTTGATGAAGACTCGGGCCAAAGTTGCAGTCATTTATTCTTTTTTCAGGTCTCGACGAAGACTCAGAATCTCCCGATTTTGCAAGATTGCCTTGCCATTGAGCATTGATCCCACATCACCTTTGGTCCAATTGGGAGAGGAATAGGACAATTTCAGTAACAAGTCATCCAACTCCCCTAGTATCACTGAAAAGAAATAATATAATAGCTTCTTGGGTGTGCTCCAGTAAAATCCTTCTGGGTTTACCTATCTCAGATTAAATTACGAGTGGAGAAATGTTGTGATTCACTGTATTTGGCAAACTTTCTATTGTTGTTGTCCTCCCTTTATTATATTCTTTCATCCAATCAATAAAGCTAGTAACCAACTTCGAAATATATGTATTGAACCACAAGTAAGAAGAAAATCATGTGCTTAAGTAGTACACATAGAAGACAACAGCTTATAGCAATTTGTAAGTGCATATTGTGCAACCTTAAAGGTAACCATTTCAAGAAAAAAGAAAAATGAAAAGAAGGATAGTAGTATACATACAAGAGAATAAGAGCAAAAGTAAAAATAGAGCTTAAATGAAAGAAAATAAATTAATACATTAGAAAAATACAAAGCAAATCTCAATCAAGACTCTTGGCGAAGGAACATATAATTCCTCATTAACACAATAATTTAAGTGCATTCATGACTTCTAAAATTATACCCTTTTATACCCATGTGTTCACGTGGCAAGTCACAATTGGTTGGCCTTTCAACAGTTATAAGATACCAATCAAATGACTTGCCACATCAACTTATGGTATAAAAGGATATAATTTCAGGATAACTTTAGTATTTTCCTTTCTATAATTGTAAAATGTATTCATACAAGAAAAGATAAGCACTTCACAGGTACCTGTTCAAGAAATAAAGTTCCCTCAATCTGATAAGCAAGTTTCAAGCATAAGTTGATTGAAAGCCCTGAGAGTAATGACATAGGCAGAGGGCATAATTCCCGCATCATCATCATCCTTTCATTAGATGGTAAATTGGGTGCTTGCATTAACTCTGTAACTCCAGCAGAGGTCAACCAAGTCATTATAGCGTCCAAAGCAGGCTGTGCCATGGTATAAGAAAGAACCCAAAACATTCCCATTGATCTTTCATCCAAATTAGTGAAGTCCATCATACGGTCTCCTGGTGCAAGAAAAACAAAATCATGTTCGAAACTTTTTAATAGTAACTACATTTTTTTAAATGCTAATGCTAATTCTTCTTCATCATAGCAGCCAAAATCCCATTTATCTAGAAAATGGTAATGCTAATCGATTTTTACTGAAGAGAAAAAATAGAAACAATGCAGGGGCTTAGCAAAACAGTGACTCAAAGGAATCACCCACCCAAATAAACTGACAAAAACATACCATGAGGAGACTTCATATTGGATTTATAATGTTAAAGGTTTCCATAACTAAAGCAAATAAAAGGGATCAAAGCAGACCCTTGGTGAAGCCCAACCCCAAATAGGAACTCTATCGCCCATCCACACATTGTTCTTACACTTGTTTCCTATTCATACATGTCCTATACAATCTCAATACATCCATTTGGGATGCATTTCCTTTTCAACATTTGCCAAATTAATTAATTGGATCATCATCATCATCATAGTAGCCACCAATCCCCGTCTATATGACGTTGGTTTTAAGAAGTCTACTCGATTCCCTACCCAGGGGGGGTGTTACCCTATAAGAGTAAAAATTTGCCTACTATCATAGCCACAAATCCCATTTATATGAGTAAAAAGTTACATCTCACAAAACATAAATAAATGCCTATAACTGTATCTTCTCACCCCAAAAATTCACAGGCTTGAAGGTGCATCCTCTTCAGAACCATGTCATAATCCATCAGGTATTGCAGCATCTGTACATTTACCTTCCATCAAGTATTACAACCCCTGTACATTTAGCCAACAATTCTGCTGAGGGTAAAGGGACCTTTTTTAACTTTTTTTGGCAGTGTCTGTCATAGTAGGATCGCACATTGTTCTCTCTCCAAAACAGATGCATTTGCCATGTCTATGCTTCACAATACTACAAATTTTGTAAAAGCTCAAATGATAA
Organism: Chimonanthus praecox; assembly: GCA_022113865.1. NCBI lineage: Eukaryota > Viridiplantae > Streptophyta > Magnoliopsida > Laurales > Calycanthaceae > Chimonanthus > Chimonanthus praecox. Next base: position 61,760,850 of record CM039091.1, on the reverse strand, counting down.
AACAAGGAAAGAAGGCCCTATTACCAAGTTTGTTGAATAAAAGGGAAATGTAACAGTTTACATATAACCACATTTCAAAGTAAATTGAACTACAACAATCACCTGACAGGTGAACAAACAAATACGAGTAAAATTTTACCTTTTGTAACTTGCTTCCACCATTCGTCAATCTGTTTTCCTTTCTGGAGTTGCTCATTATTCAAATATTCTCTTATAGAAGTGTTAAATGACCAGATACGCAAAGTTTGACTACTGCTTATGAAATCCAGAAGAATACTCTGTGGATTGACATTATTATCAGCATTTCTGTCTTCTTTGTGAACCGATAAAATCTTCCTGGTAGTTTCCACCTAAAAGGGAACAGTAAATTTGTCATATAAAAAGCATGAAGTCTATAGGCATCAAATGCTTGTGATTAGAAATGGTAAATAACACTAAACAACCAGCTTCATGAGTAAATAATTAAGAAATGAAACGTTTTTTTTTCCATAACAAATAACAATCCTGCCAAGATACACAAGTATCTGGCTTTCACACCATTTGTGGCGTAGTACTGAAGACGTGTACTCGGGAAGAGTACCACTAGAGATACCTTCTAATAGCATGATTGCTGTGTGAACTTGTAAATAGTTGTGTAAGTGATTAACGAATTGTGATTGTTTATAAATGATTGCAGCAAACTCTTTCTGTAGTCATGGAAAATTATAAATGCAATCTTTTCTGTTGACAACTCAATGAGCACTTTTTTGTGCGACTAACATTTGTAACGCACCCCCCCCCCCCCCCCAACAAAAAAAAAAAAGAGGAAAAACAGTCAAAACCAATAGCCCCCGTGAATCTCCCACGTACTTCAATCCCATTCCAATTTCCAAGTTATGCTCACTCTTGGAATAAACGAAGTCCTACAACAACTTAATATCTATGTGACCTCCCTCTTGTCAGGTCATGTCTTTGGCATATACTGTTAGGGTTGAGTAGTTTGTTAGGCTTTTAGGGCCTTAATCCAATGGACTCTTGGACTTTGCCATATGAAGCACTTTACCACTTTTGGATGTCAACAAACATATTGTACTATTCTTAACTTTTGGAACATGTCTCTAATTTATTTACTAAAATACACACTTTCTAGTAAGAATGTTGAAAGGTGAAACATACATGTACGAAGTGTTTTGTCCAAATCAATTGTCTCTCAAGGCAAAGAATTTGGTTTTTTTTTTTAAATGGCAGAGAACCCCAAGACCCCCACCTCTTCCCGAGTACGAGGGCATTGATAAAACTCTGGATGCACCCATGTAGTATATTTCCTATGCCTCTAAATGGCCAATAGAAATTAGGTTAAAGTTGAATAGCAAACAACCTTCTTTGGATCTGAGTGCAATGTATTTATCACAAGATCAATGCGAATAATCTGAGCAAGCAGCCATGTAACATGATTACTCCGAAGAATTTGTTGATCACCCTTTGTAACACGGGATGAAAGCTTGTCAACAAAATCAATAAAATCAATACAACCACTCTTCATGAGAAAGAAAACGACATCTGAGAATATAAGCCACTCTTGCCAACATTGTGTCTCTGCAATTAAAAAAAAAAATCAACAAACGATTTCAGTACATTAATATAAGAATGAAACAGTATCCAACAGTAGTAAAAGTACTCTCAAATAATAATAATAATTTTCCAACAGTCTCAAGATGCAAGAAATAAATATATTATTAAACTTTTCTCTAATTATTGCTTTCAGTGACAAAAATGGTCAAGTAATTTTAAAGGCTAGTAACTTTTCTTTGAAGATTACTAAAAATCTCAAGATTAATTTGGGAAAAAATTTGAGATAGATTTTTTTATGAGAATCTCATCTCTCTCGTTGTTATCTTGGTGTGGGGTTGGAGTGGGAGGGTTTGCAGATTAAGGGAACCAATTGGAAAATTTTCTAAACCTTCAAATGAATATAACACATCACCAAAACACACTATAAAAGGCCAGAATTTAGCAAATGATGACACTAAAGGAACTTCATACAAGAACACCCAATTACAACAAATGGGGAATGGATGGGTCTGCATGCAGATTAGGGATAAGCAAGTAGACATTTGTAATCATTGATTCTAGGGTCCAAAGTTTAATCTTTCATAGACATTTGATGAATACATATATCCCCATTGAACATTTGTAATCATTGATTTAAGAACCCAAAAGGGTCTAGCTGTTGGATAAAAAGATTTTTGTGATAAATCAAAAGGTGTCCATGAGACAGACAAGCATCGAATAAGGAAATGTACTAATTCATAGGGAATAGAAGTGGCTGTGTATGAAGGTTTGGATTGATTCATGTTATGTACAAAAAAAAGGTCCTTCATGGGTACCTTTTTGCAAACAAAATTTACGTCTCCAGGAGGTAGCTAGTCAGCTACCGATGTGTATATATTTTATACTACATACAAGTCAGTACATACCCCACCCACCCACCAAGATGGTCAAGTCCAACTAGCCAGATCATATTGTGGTCCAACAGGTTGGACTATATTTGTAATCTAACACCTAGATGCATATTTGATAGTTGAATAGGAAACACCAGACCATACTGTAGTCCAACATGTCGGACTATATTTGTAATCCAACACCTACATGCACATTTGCTAGCTGAATAGGAAACACCCATTTTTATCTGCATATGACAAATTTTAATCTAAGTTGATGCTCATAACCATTGAATAAAGTAATAATTTGAATGGTTCAGTTGGGCCTAGCAACTTGTTTTGGATACCTCTGATGGAACAGGCATGTAAACAAATCAACGTGATTTTTTGGGCCATTGTGCAAGCCATGCAACACCTTTTTCACCCAACTGCTCAAAACACCTGTAGGTGGACCAAAAATGGCTAAAGTTGGGTTTGACTGCTATTATAGTCCAACAGATGGACTGAACTGTTCTCAAAAGAAGCAAAGAAGAAATGGTACCCACAACGGTAATGGTAGGATGAACTTTTACCTGAATTTGTCAACTTCAGAAGCTCCATGATTCTATCAATGGTTGCCTCACAAATCATATCAGAAGAGAAAACTGCTCCTGGAGTTGGTACTTGTTGAGCATGTGTCCTATAACAAGGAGCAACAAGAAGAACACGCCTCCACCAGTCAGGAGATGGAGTTGTACGAAGAGCATGCCTTAGACAACGCAAAGCTCTTTCCCAGTCCAAACTTCCTCTTTGAATAGAAGTTGCAAGATCCTATGCCAGAAGGGAAACTAAATTTAATCAATGCAATCAAAATTCAATGATCTTCTATTTAGTGGTCCTTAAAAAACTATTGCACAAAAACGAGGCTACATATTTCTATTGGGTGTGTTTCAAGCTCAACAGCATAGATAACAATTATGTACTGCTCCACTTCAAATAGAAAGGAAAAAAATACTGAAACATGAAATTAAGTAAGACAAAATGCTTTTATTCAGGGGTTTTTTTCAACGATGAAAATTCCTTTATTCATTATAACATATTGCTTTCCATGAGGAAGCCAATAAAATTATTTTTATTTGTCAAAAAAAAAAATGAAGGCGAACCCCAATTATCATAAACATGTTCCTTTTTTTTTGAAAGGGTCAAAAACACATCCCTCCCTCCCTCCAGTGTATTACATGCAACACTATGCCATGGTTCACATATTGAGGCATTTGGAGATAAGATCCAATGACAGAAATGCCGAAAAAATTTCCCTGATTGAAAGTTCCTCCCCTTACGTCCTCCAAAAGGGTGAAGAGGGGAGGGGGTCCGGAAAATCACACTCATATGTACTTTGGGCTTTACAAGCTTCATGCTTTACCAACTTTTAACAGTTCACTTGTAGCCCAATAAGTGAGGAAACAAGATCTTAATGGTGAGATAACATCAAAATCCACGTCCAGGTAGGGTGCATCACATGAGCATCATGGATAACCAAAAATAGTTATACACATGATATTTTAGGTGCTATAAACTGTACATTTGCTTAACATTCAATTATCTTTGCAATATTACTATAGAGAAATATTAATAAGAAACCAAGACAAAACTACTGGTATGCAAGTGAAAAGCAAGGTCAGCACCTCTCCATGCAACGGCTCTCCTAGTACACTAGGATATGTTATTGGTGAATATCGCAAGTTCTGTAAAGGTTCACCAGTACTTGGAGCTTGAGATAAGAACCGATGAGTTGCGAATGTGGGACAGTGAAGGTGTTGATCTAACATTTGCATGTGCATAGCCACCATATCCCGTCTCCTATGAATCTTCAAAATGGTAGTGAATAAGGCTTCGTCATCAGGAATATTATCTATAAACTGCAACCCGCTGCGAAGCAATTCATAGAAGGGCACACGGCATTTATCCTCTTCAACCAAAAGCCAGATAACATCCAAGCAACTATGCAACCATTCTCTTAAAGCCCTTTCAGGTTTCATGGCCTTTGTAACGTCAGCTTCATCAATAGTATGCTGCCTCTGATCCCAATTTACCAACCAATTCATCATGTGCGAGAAAATCTCTGCATGAGTAACTGGTTTTAGATTGGATTCGAGTCCCGCTAAGATTATCTTGCATGATAGCTGTCGCAGATAGCTTATAGCTGTGCCCCGCATTGATAAGTTGGCCCTTGATATGCTCTGCAGTCCACTACCAGAAATATCAGAAGATTTAACTGGTGAGAGAGTGACACTAGCCGTTGGTTCAGTTGAAGACAGAGCAGGGGACCCAATGCCATGAACAGAAGGCAAAGGCGATGCAGGATTAGAAGCCTGAAAATTAGACGAATTAGGAACGGTAACTGATGGCGGTGTTGCTCCAGATGGTTGCAAACTTGTAGAAGGCCCACCGGCTATCACTTGGTTCCCCTGCCCAATCGAAGCCTCTGCAGAGGACACTGAAGAAAGGAGAGAAGGAAGGAAACTGTCCCAATTCACATAGCCTATGCTGCACAAACTCCGTAACGAGAAGAGAATGAATTCCGCTTGTGGTGCATGACTGCTGCATTGCACAACCAAAGAAATAAGAACAGATTCTGTGACCGCACGCAGTTGTTCTTGATCCTGGAATTGGGATGTAGAATCAATAAAAGATGTGATCAACAGTCGGAGACAGAAAGAAAGCACAAGACTACAAGAGAAAGCACACAGAGTTCAAAGAAGAGGGACTTGAGATTTGAGATTTACTGGAAACTGTGTTTGAAGCTGTTGGAAATCAAAAAGAAATTGTTCGTTTGGAGGAGGAAGCTCTCTGAGTGCAGTTACCCGTTTCTGTGTTCTGTTCCTGTTTTCCCCCAAATGAGGTAGTAAACCAAGTCACAACACGTCAAGTATTTGGAGTCTACAGCAAAAAAAAAAAGTTTTGATGCAATGTATCATATGAAGTTCAAAAGATAAAATTCCATAACATGAAATTAAAAGAAGCCACGCGTATCATTCTGAACAAGAAGAAAGATGAGATCAAATGCATATATGCCAGTATTTTTCCCCTTTCTGAGTGATTTCAATTCTCATCCAAGATTTCCTATTCAAAAAAAAAAAACTCACCAGAGGATTTCCACAAATTGAAAAATAATTTTATGCGCAGATGCAAACTTTCTAGAGATGACTAATGTAAACAAAGCATTGTGAGATGCATCCTTGCATGAGAGAGAGAGAGAGAGAGAGAGAGAGAGTCTAAATGCAACATCACAAGGAAAGATTAACAAAGGATAAAAAGAAAAGAAATATGAAAGAAACAAAACTGCATTGAAGAAAAATTTTATGAAGAAACAAATATTAGAAGAAAAAAAAAACCGAGTTCAGCATACAGATAGGCATCCATCAAGGAAAGTACCAATAAAAAAATTTAATCGTAACATAATTTTTTTTCCTTCAAAAGTAAAATAAAACTATTCAGAATAAGAGACAAACTGCATGTATAATGGTTATAAAGAAGATCTACACCTTTCTAGAAACCAATTATAATGGAATGGGATGGACTAGATACAAGAAATTTTGATCTACCCCATTTTGGCCAAAGAATCTGCAACACGAATTGCATGACTTGTCAGACATATCCTAGGATCCATGTCACAACTCCAATATAAAAGAATTGAAGATAGTGGAAGATACTAGGAGAACGGGAGACCTTTAAAGACTTAAATTCATGAGGACAAAAAGACATGATAGATGCCAAATAACTTGGCCAAGTTCATCAACTCTTGGTGCTACGGATTTGGTATGCCAAAGTGCAAGATGGTTTGGACATTAATTCCTATTGCAGTGTAATAGTCTATTTGGAAAGAAAGTAACAACCGAGTCGTCAACAATAAATCTTCTTCCTCACATCAAGTCACTTCAGCAGTAAACATTTGGCCCTCTCTTGGGATCTAGCGTTAAATGTTTTTTCAAGGACCAACTTACATGGATTTCTTTAGCGATTAGCCTTCTCTTACCTTCTTTCTTCCCCTCCTTCTGCCTTCTTTTCTCAAAGGACGACTCCTCCTGAAGATCTTTGAAAGTTAAAATTTGATGGCATTTTTTTTTCATAAAGATTTGCTTCACAGAGGAATTTGAGTGGCCTCATCAGGATTCAACTTCATCAATTGTTGCTTCCATTTTAGAGGGGTCGTCAGCTATTAGCACCAAGGACCTTGAAGTCAAAGCTCTTCACAAGGGTTGTAAGCTTCATCTCTAGAAGTCTTTAATGCAACTATCCGAATGCAAATCAAAAAGCGCAATCAACCAGTGCTTCTCCTCCTTTTCCTTGGCCACTATTGGAGCTGATGATGCGGCCATCCGAAGCCAAATCGAATTGGGTGAAATCGGAGAAAGCCCATTAGACGAAAATGCGTCCATATGAAATTACATTTGACACGAATTGAACCTAGAGTTGATGGAGATAAGAGAGGACCTTTAGAGCATCCGAATGGACCCATTTGTATCCGAATCAGGGCCCATTTGCATCCATTTTGGGCCCATTTACCCCTTTTGGGCCCAAAAACCCAATAAACCAAGTCCATTTACTGTTTCAATTGTCCAACTTCAAGTTCCATGTAACCATCCTTGTGGACCCCACTGAATGCAGTATGAAGAAAAAACAACCCAATTCAAAACGGAATACTCTTGAGCATGTGGACCTGAGATCGGATTTGGAAAATGCAAAAATGGACAAATTTCCACTAATGTTTCTTGCCAATTTGGAGTGAAGAGGACTGATCCTAGTGTAGTTAAAAACAGCAAGGACCAGTTGTTGTCAAAAAAAGAAAACCCACTCAATTAGAAGAAGAAAACGGCAGAAGCAAGGGAGATTTCCAGTGTTGGCGGGCCTGATTTTCAAGCTGAGAGATCCGGGTGCAGATTCGGAACGGTCCTTGGCCAGCTTATTTGCTACAGACATGGCTTTGTTTGGGGCAGATTTAGGCCACCTAAATCCAGTAGGAACTCAGGATTGAGAGCTTGGAGTGGCTGCTGAAATCAACGTGTAAACAGAGGACGATTAGGCCTGGATATAGGGACGATTCTGGGCCTGATATTTTGATTTGTTTACAAAGGAAAGAAGGCAGACCAATGGCTGGGATTTCATCCTTCAATGAAAGTGAGTTCATGGTAGTTTTTTTTTTGTATATTTTCTTTCTTTTATTAGTTAATTAATTAAGAAAGGAGAACCACAATACAGCAGGTCCAGATTCGGCCATTGTCAGCCAAACTGGGAATGCAAGCCCACTGACACTGACCAGATTATGATTTTTTCCCTTTTATTTTTTCTTTCTTTTTCTGGTTAAATAAGATCTATAAATTTATGTTGGGATGAGACATTGGAAACACAAAGTTGATTTGAGTTGAAGTTTGAGCATTGTTTTCTTGTTTGAGTCTCCAAGTTTGGTGAGGATTTCTTTTGAATTTTAATTTGAATTAATTTTTAATCTATGTGTTGAATGTTTGCATGGTGAATTTAATGTGTTCATGTCTTGCATGTTTCAATTACTCAGTAAGATTTAATTCCACGTTCAAATTGATTCATTAGAAGATTCTTCGATTTTCAATCCAAATTCGAGCCAGATTAGAACCCATGCATGTTTAAATTTTTTATTGCATTTAATTCAATTAATTAAGCGTGTTAAAATTTACATTCGAATTCTCAATTCCTCATTTGAATTGAATTCTTAGAACACCTAATTTCTTCAGTGAACTTTGTCTCATTGAAATTTGAACCATCTCTTCCTTTAGTGAGAATGAGAGTTGGATATCCAGGGTTTCATTTCGGACTCCTTGATTTGGATCCAAGGATCTCGAGTCAAAAACTATTATTTTCAGTATGATGGTCTAAGTAGGCATTAACCCGACCTTTTCCGTCATCACCTGATATTCGACATCACAAAAATTACAGCTTCTAGAGGTTTGATCATCCAAAAAATCCATTGTTAAGCCAGTGCAGAGGCTGAACCCATTGTTCAAGGGTGATTTTATCTCTTATGTGATTAATGTCTTTGTCATTTTCCCTTTATTTTGTTTGATCTCAAAATAGAAGTTGAACTTTTCCTCCTAATGTATTCTTTCTTAAACTTTCTAAAAAATAAAGGACATGATAGATTATAAAGCAATGGAGTACATTTTTTGACAAGGTTGACTGGACAAATAGTATTTAGAAAGTTGATCCCATTTACATGACATAAAAGGCGTGATGATGTTGATGACAAGCACAACGATGATAAAGATGCCGGACCCACATTGACAATCTAACACAAAAGCAAGTGCACCTGAACCGCAAAGCATTCGACTCAGTAGGCCATGCTCATCTACATAGTTAAGAGATCATGACAAATAAAATGCGCTTTACTGCAAAATTTAGTAGAATCAAATTTACTCAAAGTACACTAAAATGGAACATATGTTTACCGAGCCTAGAACTCCTTGAAGGAGTGCATTGGTTTGTTGTGGTTGTGTCTTTGTGGAGTTTTTGCTCTCCCTCAATTGTGAGAATGCTTGTTTTATTCTAGTTGGTCTTTTGCATTGTTTTTGTCCTTCTTTCTATTGGGAGTGAGGTTCCTCCCTCTCCTGGGAGGTCGTATCTCTCCTGGTTTTTGAGCTTTTCTTGTGCTCTTCTTAATGAACTAACCGTTTCCAGAAAAAAAAAAAGTTTATCTAGCCTGAACTTTCCAAGCCAAGCTCATTTGTTTATCTGGGCAAATGCTTTCAACCCAGATGTTGCTAGGACTGGCAATTTCTAACCTACCAACCAGACCCAAACCCAAACCAAACCCAAATTAAAAAACAGTGCGCTCTATTTCCTTTCCCCACCTCAAGTTCAAAAGTTTTAGCCCATTGTCTCTATTTTCTACAACCCAATGACCCCACACAAAAGGGAAGTCTTTTTGTCTTTTATTTAATTAGAAAAACATTTCCTTTATATTATTTTCCAATTTTTATAGAAACTTGGGTCAGGTTAGTTCAAGCAAAAATCTGTTGTTAACTATAGGCAACCCAACCCACCCCGAACCCTGCAACCCAGACCAAACCCAACATGGAAAAAGGGATTCAGGTTCAGATGCTGAGGGGATTTAGTATCTTAAGTTGTTTAATAGATGTGTTGAACCGACCTGAACCTATTTAACAAATTATTAAACATTTGAATTCAGGTTGACTGTTTAAAATAAAGGATTAATCACCTGAGAAATTATCCATTGTGAACCGGTTTGTTGTAAACCAAATGACTAAGTTTTTACAGGGCTTATTTTATATGATGAGGATGAGTTGCTTTCAAAGATCTACATTTATACAGAATGTTCTAACTTCTAAATATGATTTTAAAGACTAAAACGTTTGAATTAAGCTTAATCCAACAGTGAGTATATCTCAAATAAGATCAAAATGGGTACAAACCTTTTGGGCTCTCTTCTTGAATGAAATACTTAACCCATTATTCAAAAAAAAAGGTGAAAAACAGTACAAATATAAGCTCAATCGAAAGTTAATCATCTGGTTCAGAACAGATAATTTCTCTTGGCAACATGGACCGACAGAACAGATTGTAAGAAAAAAAAACACTTTTTTGGGTACGAGTCAGGGCTAATTTCGCCCAATGGAGCCATGTTCTGCTCGGACCGAATGCGGTCCTAGCTGTAGGGGAAAAACAACCCAACGGCGTTTCGACAATAAATTGGTGGATTTAGGATACAAACTGGAAATGGAGATATGATAGGGAAGAAATTGATATCGAAGCACTTACGCTGTTTCTCCGACGGCGTCTTCAGACTTCTGGCGGGGATTTCTCTGCAGTTAGAAAAGAGAGAGAAGTGTAAAGAGTATATTATATATATATATATTGAGAGAGAGAGAGAGAGAGAGAGAGAGAGAGAGAGGCAAACCCCAAGATAGAGGTTGAAGAGATCGACAATGGGAGTCCTGGCCGGGTGGAACTGATGTGCCCTTGTTGTGCTGCTGCTCTCTGCTGCTGGCTTTGATTTTGATCCATTTTTTCTCCTTCTTCTCCCCTTCTCTCTCTCTCTCTCTCTCTCACTCTCAGTTCTCGTTCGTGAGAAGAGCTCCGAGGACGAGTTGCTGAGTGACAAAGTCAAAGAAAGTCTGATGACTGATCTGCTGTAACTGAGTCAAGAGCTATTTCATTTTTAATTATATTTTATTAACTTAGTAGTCACAAGCGCGGATATTAATAATACAATTATTAAATGGAAAATAAAAGTGAATAATACTCACGTAACAAACATAAATCAAATACTTCAAACTTATCAAATTTAGTATTTTTTATAAACTTTATTTATTTTTAGATTAAAAAAATATGAAATGCTGGATATTTATAAATATTAACCAAGGGAGGCTAGTAGGTCTCATGGTATGGTCCAAGGGTGAAAAACTCTTAGCTATCAGCCGATAAATTTCTCTCTTTATTTTATTTAATATATTTTTTACAAAAACCACTGATACCTACCTATTTCACAATATCGGCTAATATGATGTGGATATAATATCGGTCTATACGAATCATATCCCCCGATATGATAAGATTTTTAAAACCGTATCATATTGGGCAATATTCAGACCCCTGGTATGGTCCACCCAACTAGTTATGCCCAAGTCTAGTTTTAGCCTAATAACTGTACAAGCCTCATTTTAGGTCCATATAAATTACTACTGAGTGGGCCTCCTCTACAAAAACTCTAGAACATGGGCCCATATATAAATCAATATATACATAAGATGATCATTAAATTTTTAAACCTTTGAAAATATAGTTTAAATATAGTTTATATTAACGTCTTTCTCCTTCTAAGTCAGGTCAATACAATTAGTACTTTGTGTCTTCTCTAAAAAGATGGTTACATAAACTATTACAAGTGGGTACTGTTTGCCAACTAGATCGAAATGCATTTCCAACAATTAGACATGGTTGGTTTCGAGAAAATATTATCATTTGATATTATCTTTGGATAGTGATTTGTGTACCACGAATTTTTCTCAAATAATCACTACTTCTATCTTTGCGATGGTGTATTCAAAAAGGACTTTAAAGTCAGAACTACCGCTTTTCTTTTCGCTTTCTAAAAATAACAACTATGATAATAAACACTTAAAAAATTACACGATTAAAGAATTTCAGTAGGGTCATCGTTGTCATGCACCATGTATGCCAAGGTCGAATCGCCCCAGTGAAAGAGAAAAAGAAAGAGTTAGAAATCTTGGTTTTTTCTTGATCATAAGCTGAATAGGTCAGACAGATAAATTTACTCCATATTTGAAAAGCCCCTACATGTGAAATATGGTGAAGATCCAATGATTAGCATCCAGAAAGGACAAACTTAATCACAATTTAATATTTGATGCATTTATATTAATTAATTGGCATTCGGCATAATCAAGAAAAACCAAGCATTTTTGTCCATTAAAATAAATCCAAGTCTTAATGAAGTTTTTATATTAAAAAGTCGTTAACATCCAAGCAAACTACTTGGATAAATTGTTGTAGTTGTGTGATAGATTATGCAATTTCAACCCAAACATGGCAGATTGGATTTATTTCACAATTATTTGGTGTGTAATCTTTTTCAAAAGAATGGAGAGTGTTGAGTATGAAAATGGCACATTTTCACCTCCTGCAATCTTTGTGTTTGGGGATTCTTTAAGTGACACAGGAAATGTTGTGGCTGCATTTCCCTTCTTAGCTGATGCTGAGAACTTGCCATATGGATCAACCTTCTTCCATGCTCCTTCTGGAAGATATTCTGATGGAAGGCTAATAATAGATTTCATGGGTGAGTTTCTTTTTTCATCTTTTTATGCTTTTGAAAGTTTATTATCGTCATTGTTATTTATTTCATCTATTTAAATCGACAGCTAAATACAATATTAATGGTCTAATTTTGATGTTTTCATAGTGAGCAGTCAACACCACCCCCAATCACTAAACCCAGTGATATGATTGTATAATTACTTAAAATGGTTGCAGCTTCAAGATGGGGATTTCCGTTTGTGGAGCCATATTTCAAGAACATCAATCCCAACTACAGACATGGCATCAATTTTGCTGTTTCTGGGGCAACTGCTAGAAATGTCACACAACCTGTTCCCTTCTTTCTTCCTATGCAGACAGACCAATTCATCCGATTCAAACGAAATGTGAATAATTCCTTAAATTCCAATTTCAGATCAGGTATGTAGACTATGAACAACTATTGGTTAATATTCAAAATATCGGCCAATATATAAACATGGTGAAATATCGAAGATTATCGAAAAATGTACAAAACCCAAGGCTCAAAATTTCTGCCGCAGTGAGCCCAGATGTCAGCCCATTTCAGCAGATATTTAGTGATTTATAGACTTTTCGGTTTTTTGAATATAAGAAATCTGGGCCTGAAATGGGCCAAAATGGCGAGGTGCATGTGGTTAAAAGTAAATCACAATCTACTTGTTGAAACAATTACGTGCACAGAATTGAACTCTATATTATTTAGGACAGTATAACCACCAGTTTCTCTTGCAAATGATTATTTCACTTACTATTTTGGCAAAATGGTTAATCTTTTAATTTGATAAGTATGAATGAGGTGACATGGATGACACATGCAATCTTAGCCTTTTTATAGTAATGGGCCTCATATTTAAGTACCCATTCAGTAGACCCAGAAGTCATATAAGAGTTGGGCTGTAAAGTTAAACATAGGTCCAAGCCCACCCAATTCGGGCGATTGAGCTAAAAAAGCCTCACCCCTTATCACAAGCCTGAATATAGACTGAAACTTGGGTTTTTAATAAAGTATTGTGGAAATTATCACCTAAATTCATGAATTCAATTCAATTCAATTCCACAATGAATATCAGTCTCATGAAAATGACATTTAGGCCCATCTCATATTTGAGATCCAAAGTATTACCTCATAACATATCAAATCAATTTAATGAAAATCGATACATAAATGACTATTGATGATGATGATTTTTAAATTATTCCACTATAAATTGACAGTTTTGATTTGTTTTCTTAGTATGCAAGGCATCACATGTTCCTCAAATGGAGTCATTCAAGGATGGGATGTATATGATATTCATAGGTGTGAATGACATACTCATCTCTTTGATATTGGACGGGGAAACGCCAACTCAAGTAAAGGAGAAAATAGTCCCACAAGTCATATCTGCAATATCCAAGGCCATACTAGTGAGTATCACATTTTCAATTTGGAGAAGTTTGATTACAAAGAATTTAGTGAACCTGTAATCTTTTAAAATAAATATTTATTTTTTGAAAAAGTATATTTTGAATTAAGAATCTTTCTCAAAGGGTGTGATGAAGAGGTAATGAAATTAAAATCTTAAATAGCCGTCAAACTCAAAGTTTTCTGAAAACAATTTGTATATTTGTACTCAAATCTTCATAGCCAAATGACTCTAAATCTTCACTCCAAAAATAATAAAACAAAAGTTCAGTGTTCAATTCTCCTGGGTAAATGGTTTCTCCACATCCAAACACTGCATAAACATAATTATGCACTATGATTTTATGCAGGATCTTCACAGAGAAGGAGCAAAGAATTTTATGGTGTTCAACATTCCGGCGATCGGATGCACCCCAATTCTCTTGACAATTGCTTCCGAGGGTCCTTTCAATTCAACTGATAGGTGGGATGTCTTAAAGATTACAATGGGGTGGCTGAATTTGCAAATCTTGAGCTGCAGAAGGCTCTAAACACCATATATCACCAACTTGAGGATATCAATATCATGGTTGCAGACATCTATGGCTTCATGTTAGAGGCTATTGCCAACCCAACACACTATGGTAATGCTTCTACCCTTTGCTTAAAACAAAGCAATTTGTTAGAATCATAGTTTAAAAACTTATTTACTTGTGCATTATACAGGATTTGGAGAGAGAGTAAAATTCAAGGCCTGCTGTGGATATGGTGGGGATCCCTACAACTACAACCCTTTGGTCACATGTGGACAGAACCCTTTGGCCAAGGCTTGCAGCAAACCAAGCGAGTACATGAGCTGGGATGGGATACATTTCACTGAGGCTTTTAGCCAAAGGTTTGCGGCGATGGTGAGAGGGATGCCTTACTTGAAGGCTGCACCTTTTTCTACTTTCTAGTTTCTATTAGCCTTTGGCACTCAAATTATGTAAATCTATTCTAATATTATAGAAGCAAGAAATGCTCTAACAGCAAAAGCTTCAGTGTTCCATTTACTATGCCAGCAGGCTTTCAAGGGTTTCAAATTTCATCTGATATCCAAAATAGACTGAAATTTATCTGGGTCTTGGTACCAGTATAATAGCACTTATCAGTACATAATGGACATGCCAATATTCCAAGCCATGCCGAAGACCATCCTTTAAAAGTTCAAAAAGTTTAGGCCCATATGAAGAATTATTGTGGCCAGGTCCAGATCAGGAATATGAATATCTGATTTTGTCCATATTTTAACTCAAGGCCTACCTATGAAGAAATTTTTATGTATTTTTTAATGATGATGCAGACCTTTTTATTCGTAGAAAAAGACCTATAAAAACTATTGCCACGACTGCAGTCTTTTGCAAATTGTTGAGTCTCATCTTGGATCTGAATGGTCTGATTTTAAGTCACTTGATATGCTCCTAGATTATTATACTTGCGTTTAATTATGAATTTTTGCACGCTTTCGACTAATATGTCGTTGGGAAATCTGATCAGAGGTGGTTCTTAGAATTCCCTAACCACAATTCACCAAAAGCGTACAAAAGTTATGATTAAACTAAGATACTGTGGTCTAAATCAGAAAAAAGGCCCCAAAATAAAATTCGTCAAAATTACACCAACAGCACATGTTCTGGTCAGTAACCACAGACTCTAGACCAGGTTGGACTGAGCCAAAACCTGTCAAGGACAATACTGAATCTTAAGGCAATGAATAAAAATAAAATTCAATTAACCAAGAGCCAATAACCAAACAAATACTATATACAGCAAAAGATGCCCACAGTGAAACCGACTATCCCAGAAGGAGCCAGTACTTGGCAACAAGAAGGCAGCAAGACAATAAATACCGTACAATGATATTGTTACATTAATGCAGAGCCTCAAATTAAACCTCTAATTTGATTTCTTGGCTTTGATCCCCGTTGTACTCTATGGCCCTCTCAGGGACAGGGGACAACACAATGGAGCCACCATCATAACCATCCATCAACAACCTCCCAATTTTGGATTTCCACTCCGACTCGGACTTCTCAAACTCACTCTTTTTGTCATGCACAACCCTGTCGCAATAGCGAAGCATTGTACCAAGTCCACTGTTTCGGGTCCAACCATATTCCTCCAAAACCCTAGCCTCTCCTTCAGTCAAATCTTCTCCAACCTAAATCCAAAACAACGAACTCGTGTAAGATGTCAAACGTTAACAGATAAAAGCTAGACCAATAAAGAAAAATAGAGAACCACAGTGCATATGGGGAATGCATACAGTTTAAGTGCGCACTCAAAAATCATTGGGAAAAAGAAACAATGGAAGTAGGGATATAAATGGATGGATACTCAAAAGTACGAAAATCTGAAACATCTAACTCGAATAAACAGATTTGGATGTCGTTAACAATTTTGGATCCAAAACCTGAATCCACGTCTAACATCCATTTTTATTGGAATGAAGATTTGATCTAACCATATTCCAATCTGATAAGTGTGCTAACAGAATAGCAAGTAATATAACAAATTGATTATTAATATACATGTTATGTATTAAGCTATGTGAAGAAGAAACCTTAAATTTTACCTTCATATGTCCTAATCATACTATCCATTAAACTTGAAATGAGAAGAGTATTACAAGTGTGATATAGATTCCACCGTATGAACTATACAATTTTATTATCTATTTTGACATTTTTTATGTTTCTTTTTGCCTTTTTTTCCCTTTATTTTGGTCATTATAGTCTTGTGGATATCTGAATTGAATCCAATAATATTAAGCGGTTGTAGATATCGATCTTACTAATATCCAATTTAAATTTGACACGTTTACGTCCCTACATGGGAGGAACAATTTGTTTGCACCTAATGGAAGGAACAACTCATAGGGACCTGTGGCACAGAATAAGAGGAACAGTGGATTTACTGTTGGAAGTGTAACCCACCAACCTTGAAAATAGCTCTCTTTCAGAAGGAGAGAAAACTCCAGTTTATCACCGATGCCAAAAAGCATATACACTACTGCATGGGGTCTGCACTTCAACAGCTGATGCCCTACAGCTAACAGGCTGGGGGAGTTCTTTTGGCTCCAACCGAAATAAATATTTCAAACTGAAGAAACTTTTTTTGATGACCGAAGGTGTCCAGGTGTCTCACCCGATTAATCCTTCGGTGCATGTGCACGCCACTCTACACATGCCGGGTTCAAACGGTGAGACCTTACTCTGTACATATCCCACAGAGAGTGGTTCTTCATTGAAGTCACCAAGAATTGAACCAAGACCTCAATCATGAAGTCTTGTGTCTTAACCACTAGGCCAACCCCTTGGGGTTAAGTTGAAGAAACTTTTGACAAGAAATTAGGGAAAAAAAAATTAACATGGGTCACCATTCTATAATCTATGTTAATCATGTTAACCTGTGCCGTGTAGGCAAATATAGAACTTTCAGCTCCAAGCAGAAATGAATTCTTCAAATAAAGATACTTTCAACAAGAAACAAGTGGGAACTAGAAGTTAGCACATCAATGCCCATGTGGGTGGATTAATCATAAAGATGTTCCTACAGCAATTTCTTTTTTAATAATATCTAAAACAGAGATTTTAACTTAAAATTGGTGAAAAGTAGATGCTATATTTATCAGTTTTTCTTGGTTCCCCGAGCAACATAATAACACTTATATTACCTCCAATATTTGCTTGTGAACAGCCAGATGCCAATTGAAGCAAACCTTTCTGAATCCCACTCTACTGTGAGCTTATAAATTAAAAAAAACCCAGAAAACCCATCTGACATGATGATTAAGCTAATGATATACACACCTTATGATTAGAATCACTGGAAACCTAAAATACAGAATATGAAATCCATGCATTCAAACTAGCACACAATAGTTAAAATGGAGGAATGCAAGGAATAGCTACAGATCAATTGTCAAGGTAAGTGGTTTATGAAGTCAAGGGTCTGCAGATTACATCCAAAAAAACACCCCTTCATGGTTTTAAAGATAGAAAAATGAATAAATGTATCTGATTCAGAAAGAAAAACAACAAAGAAGCCTGGCCTTCTAAGTCTTACCACTAATGCTCTGTTTCCTATCAAGGTAGCCCTACTGAAGCTGTCAAGCTTCAAAGCAGTCACCAACCGCTTAATCTGCCACCTAATGGGTAAAAGTTTGACCAACTCAAAGAAATATGTTGCATATCCATATTCTGGGCGTTCCAGCACTATTCTGCATCCATGTCGATCTACATCAGTGATTCCAATATCCAGGCACATTTTCAAATAAAATGTAGTAGTCTGATTCCAAAGAAATGCAACATTGTTTCTAGATATCTCACCTGTTATGACTTTCAAAAACAAAAATAAATGACTGAAGGTCTCTGCACCATCCCCATTCAACAGGCCACTTTCTAAATTTTAGATAATGGGTCTGCGGATGCAAAAGAAAATACATTTGAATCCATGAGAAATTATTAAACCAGCTTTTTGAAACCAAAGAATCATAATGAAAGCCAACATACTTCTTTCAGACATAAAGGCAATATATTTATGACATTGTAAATAAAATTTTAAAAAAATAATTAAATAAAAAGATGATTAAAAAGTGTTTCTTGCCTGCTCAATAAGGGAAACTAAACAGGCCAAGCAGTATCCAACTTTTGATCCTTTTACATTGCGTGATGGAGCAAACTTTAGTAGAGTAAATGGCTGAGAAAACAACTGAAGAGAAACAAAATTAAAGAAGAAAAGAGTACTCAAACATGAGATGTATGAAAAATTCATTGAAAAGGATCATCCATCCTGTGAATATGGAGGACTGGGAAGAGCTCCTTTTACCCATCTATCTATTTATACATGTTTGCCTACCAAAGATGGACCTTCATGAATGTAGCCCAGCAAATATACAATGGGGTCATCCAATGTGTATGGGCAGGATCATGCAGATGCAGAAAGTGTTCACGCTGATACAAGTTATAATGACAACCCGTGAGGGTTAACTTGGCGGTCAAGAACCCGTTGAGATGCAGGAGGTCTTGGGTTCAAGTCACTCAACACAAAAGGTTCATTCCCCATAGTGTTACCGGTGTATGTGGATAGGGAGATTTGCACATGCCTCAAGGATGAGTTAGGTGCTCTAAGAGGCCTGGACACCTTGGTCTTCAAAAAAAAAAAAAAATTACAAGTTGTAATGACAAATGCAATTCATTTAACAGACCTTTGGGAAAAGAACAGACAGAAAGATGCAATAAACCATCTATGAATATAAAGCTTCATATCTTCGGCAAAAGAAGCTTATTTAGCAATAACTTACATTTTCAGCTCATTGCGGCTGGCCAGCTATTGACATAGGGGGGAAAATCCTCAATCAAATTTGAAAGCAACACCAGCTAAATGCTAGAAAAATGTGATACACTATCCATGACTTGTAAAGCTTCTTGTCTTTGGCAAAAGAAGCTTATTTAGCAATAATATCACTACTTACATTTTCATCTCATTGCTGCTGGCCAGCTATTGACAAGGGGGGAAAATCCTCAATCAAATCTGAAAGCAACACCAGCTAAATGCAAACACTGGGCATAAATGGTTGTCCAAGTATCTTATTTTTTGGATAATTTGGGTGCTGTTGTGAAAGCATTTTTCTTGTTACCCCAGGGCAAAAAGGTCATACTGAAAGTCATGGTCTTCTTCATTATCACAAAAAAATGGGAATGTACCAGGTTCTAAAAGTGCAACTAGTTTATCAAATTCTAATAAAAAAAAGCCTCCAACAAAATATATTGACAAAATTATAACTCTCCAACATTTTTTTTGAAAGGTGTTAACTCTCCAACATTCAGGAAGAACACTATAAAAATAGCAAAGACTCAAGGACAAACTCTCTTTCGTGAGGATGGAATTTCACTGTACCAAACCAAATGCTCTCCAAAAGAACCATGTTTAGTACATGATAAAAGTAAGAAACTTAACTTTTCAAACAAAAAAAAAGGCAGTAGTAGGCAGCATAAGAGTAAAACAAATGATTTCTATAGGTACAGGTTCAATATGTCCAGGTTTGATGCATGATTAGTACTTAATCATGCTTAATTAGGTACGCAGACCCTGTTCACAATTTAGCATAAATATGAAATTTTAGAAAATTCCATAATACATTTTCACAAATATAAAATGTTAAAAGTAAATTTTCAAACACAAAATTTCCAATTATATATCTCATTATTGTTATCATAAGCCAAAATCCTATCTAGGGTCAACTTTACAAGTTCTTCTCCAATTGACCCTATCACAAACCAAACTATAAATCACTCTATAATCTAACATATCTTTTTTTATTCCCTTCCACCATGTTAATCTCTAAGAGCTAAATGGAAATTTATCATAGGATCCACCATGCAACCCACAGCTCTCATGGCACACATCATACAACAGACCATACCATTCTTTAAATTACTAATAGACCATGCCCAATATCTTATTTCAGAATCTAAGTTGCATGAGTACAAGAATGTGTGTCAAATGCAATAGGAGTATGAGGAGCTTGATTCAGCAAACCTCAAAAATTAGGATTACTGGATTCAGAACCATATTTTAACAAAGATAAATACAATATTATTTTAAATAACCTAGCATGTAAAGTGAACAATAAAAATTTTATGAAACTATCAAAGTAATTTTCACAAGCTTACTTGGATTCTAATAGAAATGGTGTAATAACATTATAGAATCTGGGGCACAAGGGTAAATAGTCATATAACAGAGACATGTCTAAACTCTAAAGTGTATGTCATTTATTTCAAAGAATCTATGCAATACAACAGCTTATTCTAGCCATCTAAAAAAATGTAGAAAACCACAAGTGGTCCACAATCAATGGACCACTTTTTTAAGCTATCTTCTGCAAAAAATTATGATGCACCTTCATGTGCAACAGTAAAGTCCTCCTATGAAAACACTGAAGCACAATTCAATTAATAAAGAATGCTCGACATTTTCATCAACTGAAGCACATAGTCCTAAGCTTCCATCATTGTGCCCAAAATTCAAATTCCTTATCAATAAGAGAACTACCAAATGTCTCTTCATGGACCACAAAATCAATCCTCTTAACTCATTCTAAGTACCTAAAATTACTTGACTCACTCGTGGACAAAGAGATCATATAAGGACTTATAGCTATACCAGAACCTACAGACCACACAAATGGAGGTAGTAATTTATGACATGACCTGAACCTAGACCAGCAGAGTATAGTTTGTGTCAAAGATGTGAGCCTGTGACCCACTTATTATTTGTGTTGGGTCCAAATCAATGTGTGATTATATTAGGCTGTGGTTTTGCCTTCATGTCATAATCAGGTCCCAAAATCAAGTTATTGGCTGTCTAATACAGGTCAGATTCAGGCTAGACTGCCAGATTAAAAGAATATTTTGCAGTTCCTGCAGCACAGATAGATGTCAAGATCTACTGTTGGCCATGTTTTGTTTATGACTGACTCCTCTAGGTATTTTTACAGCAAATGGTTGCAAAAATTCTTTTGAAAAGGCAAAGTACCCACGTTGAACACTTCTATGTTGGATTCTTCATAGATTCTACAAGAACAATACAAACATTGTCTTCCAAGATGACAATTTTATGTGATTTAGGGGGGTGGTTGCTTGTTTGTTTATTTTTCTTGGGTGGTAGGTTCTTTGTGCTTGCTAAGGTTTTTGTTTGTATGTGTTCTCTTTTTTTATTAATGAAGTTACTTTTCAAAAAAAAAAATGACAAAGGAATGTCAATTCATACCACCTGCTTTAAATTATTACAACTTTACTGCGTATAGAGGAATTTGTGCCTTTTTGTGTTAATTTCACATGTTTCTATTTAATAAAATCTTCAGTTTAATTCATTCACAAATCACAGTGAAGCCACTAATCCTATGTTTTGGGCTTTGTTGAATTGGAAACCTCATATTCGTGTCCAATTTCATTAAATGCACCCATAACCATATAAAACTTAGTCATTTCTATTTAATTAACTACCACAAATACACATGCAACGATTATTGCTTGATAAATCCACAGGTTTAAATGAGAAATAAGAATAATATAAAATATAGGTAAGCCATAATAGAAGGCTACAAATAAATCTAAAAGCAAAGGCAAAATTAGAACTTGCAGCAGAGAATTCCTGTGCATTAAATAACCATAAAGATTGCATTCTATAAGGTCAAATTTTTTTTTATGACCGAGGTGTCCAGGTATCTCGCCCGACTAGTCCTTCGAGACATGTGCCCACCTCCCTACACACACATGCCGGGTTCAAGCGGTAGGGCCTTAGTCTGTACATATCCCACGGAAAGTGGCCCTTCATTGGAGTTACCAGGGATTGAACCCAAGACCTCAATCCTAAAGTCTTGTGTATCAACCACTAGAACAACCCCTTGGGGTTCATTCTATAATGTCAATTGGCAAATGAATAACAATCAAACTTGTAAAAAATGTTGAGAGTAGAATTAATCAATGCCCGATATATATATTTTAGTCATGGAAAATAAGTGGTACACATACGTAACAGTAATTTCTTGAAAGTGTTGTCATGTTCACCAGAAAAAATGTCCCAACCTTAGAAATGACAGACTCAAGCTCTTCAAAGCCATCCTCATCAGCAGGCATATTGGGTGTATCCTCATCCTCTGCATCTCCATAAAGCTTAATTTCATCAACATTTATGCCTTTGTCAACCAAAACCTGCTTTCCATGACATGTGAGATATTAAACCAATATAACACAATCTCCCAACACTGAACATTCACTATGAAATTCAAAACAGTATAACATGTATGAAACCTGCAGAAGTCCAGGGGCATCTTCCTCCAGTGCAATCTCCACAGAATCCCTGTAATTCATATCAAGAAAAGTTGTTGAACAAGTTCATTATCCAAAAGACAATGAAAAAAGAACAGTTTAAAACTTTAAATAGAAGCAATTCTTTTTAATGTTTAATGGAAGCAAAATTTACGTGACAGTTTTTTTCTTTCTCCTTCTAAGAGTGAAACATCTTGTTTTTGTTGAATCAATAGGTTCACTTTCTGAAGCACATGGAACAGGCTCCATTTCGGCAACATCCCTGCAATTCATCTTAAGATTATTGCCCTTTAAACTAAATTTCTACAAGACATAAATAACAAATATGTTGAGCCGTATGGTCCTGATCCACCAGGTTGTAATCGCGGTACATGGAATTTCCATGCATCAACTCTGCCCGAGGCAGGTAGTTCGGTGATCAAGACAGGTAATCTGATGGAAACAACCTTGGGGGGGCAAATGCCCCAACAGTTCCTGGTTAGAAGATCTACAGTGTGCATTGTCAGCATCTTTTGGTATATTGCATCATTCATCTGGCTGCTTACAAACAATAGCTGAATGGGTACGGATCATGTAGTCTCAAATAACAACTGGGTTCATCATCCCAATATCTGGATCACCGAATCATGGACCCATTTGCAGAGACCGACATATCAGCATCATACACATATCCTAGTGCATCAGGACCAGTCCCTCCAGGGAAATATAGGTTGACAGAAAATTGAAACTTACATGGCAGTCTTTTTCCTTTTCCGTTGAACAATGACACCACTTCTAAGTTTTTCTGAATAATTTGGGGCACATTCAAGAGAACTTGGCACAACTTCATTCAAATATTTTAGATGTTGAAAGGGATCCAAACTAGAAGAATTGCTTGATACCAGCATCTTCAATCTTTCTTGCAATGGAATATGATCTAAATCATCAGTAAAAGATTCACCATCGGGCTCACTCTTGACCTTAGATGCTAGTGTCTCAGCACTTGAGAAGTTGCCCAATTGATTCTCTGGGCAAATTAAGCCATCCAGCAAGTTCTCAACCTTCACTTTAACAGGAAAACTTGGCAAAGCCAAATTGAGCAACTTATAGGTAGGTTCTTCAGAGAGACATGTCAAACGCGAGCATTTGCTTCTAGTCCCTTGAGTTTTTCCTAAAGTATTTTCTAGATGGTCGCTGTTTCTTGGTGAACTATGAGTACTAGAACTGCCAGTTTTATCACTTTTTGTAATATTTTCAGTTGAATAAACTGAGGTTGTAAAGTGTTCAACAGCATTAGTTTCATAGAAGTTGTTAGCATAACATTCTTGAGCTATAAGTTGTCCATCAACAGGTTGATGCTCGTTCTTTATTTTTCCCATACTTGGCACATTTACATCTTTCATAAGATGAGAAGATTCCCCAGAAGAAACATCCTGTGTCAAATTTGTAAGACAACTTTATCAAAAAAAAAAAAAAACAAGGCACTTTCACTAAATTGTAGATCATTTATATAATTAAAAAAAACTTTCAAGCAATTGGTATTCCACCAGAGTGTGATGATCCACACAGCAAATGCAGCAGCTATACAGATGGGATGCATTTACCTCAATACAAATTGACCATAGAATAGTCCCACTCGATTGGAATAACAGGGGAATAGATGAATTCATCTAATTGGTGACCAAAGAACAGAAGATCAATTTTAAATAGACAGTTAGAAATAAACAATTGGGTACCTAAGTTTTAAAATGGAATCAGGCGGCTGCTGTTCAGAGGAACGTACCGTCCAAATACAAATCAGGAAATACCCATCAACTAACTATATGACAAACTGCATACCAGACAACTAGGATTGATTTATGACTATCCTACATGTGTGTGGATGTGGGCTAGCTTCATCATATGGACAGTCATACAATGATGGATTAAAATACTTTTGAGACCAATATTGAAAAATCTATCACAACAGAAGGATAGAAATACCATAATCACCCACTCCTACTTGTGCAGGATATTGTATCCAAGGGGAACAGGCTTGAAAATTTTCCCAGTGCATACTAATTAGGAGTGTGGGCTGGACCTTATGAGCTCAAAGAACTACAGGATCATGTATCTTATTGCCATTGATCAAAACAACTCAATGGTTTGCTAAAATGTTAATAGTACACTCATCAAATTTAATCAATCTAAACAAACAAACACATGAAAAAACTTCACCCAGACGATTGTTGCCCATGAGCTCATAGTTAGCCCAAGGCCCATGTGGGCCACTGGGTCCAAATTGACACCCTCTCATTCTCACACCCATCCATCCCTCATGAATTGTATCTTTACCCAATTTGAACTCATTTCGAGTTGATCTCACCGTTGAATTAAAAATACATCCAGCTTTATATGTTCTATCTTTATGTATTTGCACCTCTGGTGCCTCTTTATTAATATATGAACCATTTCAAAAAAAAATTAAAAAATATATCCAAAACTAACCCCATTTTGACTGTAGAACTTTGGGCCATTGAAACTCATGATTTTCAAATCCAATGGCCTGATTTTTTATGAGAAGCATCATCCTAAAAATGCCTTTCAAACCCACAAATTTCCATGTATTGAACCCCACTCCTCTAATAGCCCAATCCTGAAGGGTGTACTCGGGGGGCAAGAATCCGAGCAATGAGTGCTTGAATCAAGATCGCCAGTGGAAGGAGGAGGAGAACTCCACGATGGTGTGGAATCAGGACTGCCAATGGAAGGAGGAGAACTCCACGATGGTGTGGATTGAAAGAGAAAAAATAGCCATGATGGCCAGGTACAAGTCCCACATCGCCTGGACAGCTTTCCTGACCTTGGGATTTAAGTAGTGCTCTCCCCTTCCCTAGCACAAGGCCTTTTGGAGTGTGTGTATGCGCGCATATCCCGAAGCAAAGCTGTGAGGGCGTGTCGTCATACCCAAAGCGGACAATATTGTGCTAGGTGAAGTAGGTCGTAACAACTCATGTGCGCCCCACTCGAGGGCAACGTCGCCCAAGGGAAAGTGGTTCATAAACACACAACCCTCGAAATGCATACACACATTAAATTGAGAATTATTTAAACAATGGGATCATTAGAAGTTTAAAACATGTTTTAAGATAGGCTTTCCAAGGTAGTAACTATCTTGATGTGTTTGAAAATACAAATGTGAATAGTGACCAGTTAAAAAAGATTTAAAAAAAAAAAAAACAGTTTTGGATTAGTTAGAACATGAGACTTGACGGCTTTGAACCAACAACTTAAAGAAGTATTCCTCCATTCTGCAGCCAAGGTCAACTCGATGTCATAGACAATTTTAAGCAAGTTGATACAAATACTAGTATGAACCACAAGGCTACTAATAGAAAATAAACAATGAAACAAATGAGTGGTAAATATCACTGGCAACAACAACGAACCATGTACCTTTCATCTTCCAATCATTTTCTTTCTTAAGTTCTCCATTAAAAAATGATAAACAATCATATGTTCCTTTTGCTTCTTTTGCATTATTTTTTTTTATCAACAAACACACAGAGATACAACATACAAAGTAACAAAAAGATTGTTTTATGGTCTTCTTTGTTTGTCTATCCCTTACGAAAAAAAGTTTGCTAAAATCATTACAAGTAAAACAAGCCAATGACAACAAGATAATTACAACATACTTTACAGAGTATCTTGCAAGTATAAAGATATCAGATATGGTTGCATGTGTCTGACACAACACATTGAGCATATACAACTAATAATTAGAACCACTAGCTTAATAGATTTATCATCATTAAATCCATTGTTCCACTCAACCCTAGCCTTATCAACAATCATTATCTTTGCCACGCCACATCCTACAGTGTCCTATCATACCCTCAGCTACAAATTTCAGTCAAAAAAATTTGGCTACATTTTGTTAGTCCAACTAGGGACCGAAAAAATTCTACCAGCCACAATTTGTAACTAAGGTATTACCACCTCAATTCATGTCTTTAACAGCCTCATTTTTTCTATACCATCTTCTATTTGTAATCCTTTGTCACTACGTACCAACTCAATAGATTAAATTACAACAAAAGGTGGGATCACCTGCATTGTTGTTCACATAAACAAAATAACTTACCATTGAGCATCCTATAGTACTATTTTATAATAAATACATACATATACATATATATATATATACATATGTATATATATATACATCTATATATATATACATATATATATATATATATATATATGAGGCCACTTGCACACACCTCTATGGGAAGCCAACAGGAGACCATGGAGATGGCTTCTTGAAAAGATCTATGCAAGGGTGTTGGGCCTACCGAAAATCAACTTGATTAGATTAGGACTAGTAATGAGCTTAAACCCAACACGAGCCCGACCTAAACCTAGCCTAAACAAATGGATTTGGACACACTTCTATTCGAAGGGCCAAACTAGGGCTATTTTTTAGCCCATTTATTAAATGGGAGGACTCGAGCTTTCTGAGAAAAGTTCATGTTGTCAGTGAAGCTTTGCAGCCTGTTTATATTTAATATATATATTTTTTCCATATAACACTCTAACCTTAATAACTTACCCATGGATAAATCCAACAAAGCAAAATCCTCTCCCCTTTGCCCTTTTTCGACAAAGTAAAACCTTCTTTTATGTTCAAACCCTAAATCCTATTTCACCTTTTTCCTTTCCCTCTGGAAATAACGGATAGCAAACAATGTGCTCTCCCTTCCCCCCACCCCCCACCCCCCCCCCCCCCCCCTCCTCCTCTTCTAAATTAATGTATTAAGCCATGGTGTTGTGGAAAAAAAAAAATTTAACTTTTACACAATCAGATAAATCTTTCAATGTTTAGTGAAGAAAATTTGCATTTCAAAAATTTGGTAAGCATTATTTAATCAGGCTCATTTGGTCTACAAACGGGCTCAAATGGGTAAGGTCGAGCTCTTGTTTTATCCCCAACGGGCAGGCTTCGGCTTTGGCATTCAAAAGCTCGATGGGGGGCTTAATAATATAAACATGCTCAAGATTCAATAGAGCAAAACCCAGCCCAAACTCAACCCATGGCCAAGCCTAGATTCTTTTAATAAACCCAAGTTATTTAAGGTCCCAAAGATTAACAGTGCTCTAGAACATGAGTTCGATCCAAAGGTGAGTGTAACTCATAATGGCATACAGTTGGGTAAGGACCACCCCCTTAATGAGGGTTCAGTAGGCTAAGAGGGCAGGAAGAAATGTAAATAGTGAGCCTGGAAGTCAGTTACTTGCAGTCTGATGGATAGGGGAAAATTTTGATGTGAGTACACACATAATAAGAACAAAACAGAGAAAATATTCATTCTCAAAACACGATACAACACAGTAAGACCAATATGACAATTTAAAAGAACTTTGTCATAATTTCAGTTGCAGCCTTGATACTTTTACCTCCCTAGTGCCCATCAATTTCAATAAAAGCATTTGACCCAAACAATATAACTTCCCCAAAGCTAAAGGATTTAGTTATTTTACCTGCTCGAGGGCGAAAGGAACTCCTTCATGGGCCACCACCAAAGAGCACCTAAATGGAACAAAAATTGGATATTACATCACATTGGAAGATCTAAAAGCATGAAATGGTATAGAAATTGGGAGAATTAAAAGCATGAAATAACAGAGAAATTGAAAATTACATCGGAGTGCAATTTTCTTCTCTTCATAGTGACTCCATTTGCTTTAGCATCTACTGAATTGCAGGAGTCAAACTCTTGAACACAAGTCACACTTATTTGAGAACATTTTGAGTCTCCAATAAAACCAGAATGGCAACTTGAAGTAAGAAGTCTAAGCCGTTCTTGCAAAGAAACATGATCAAGCTGCTCAATCTCCATATCACTATATTCACTCTTGACTGTTTGCTTACCAGCATTCAAAATACCAACCATACGATCCACACTGGAATTGATTGGGAAATTATTGTTTACAACTTCCATTTTCACAGGCAAAATTGAAAGAGTTGAATGTTTTGGTGGATTGTGGGCATTAGCATCTACTTCCATCAATCCAATAGCATCACTGTTAGGAATAGCTTCTTGCAAACTGCTCTCTCTTGAAGAACTTCTAGCATCAGATTTAATAGGTTTTACTGAACATGATTTGACCAAGCATGAATGCTCATTTATTCTGCGGTTTGGAACTTCAGTAGCACTTTGCTCATGTGAGATTCGTTTATTAACGAATGAGATCCCTCAGTCCTTTCTCCATCATCATACATACCTATGCTTCTCCTAACATGAACAGGATCAGCAAAGGAAGTGTCCTGCTTCAACATAATTTCAGCATCAGGCTTCAATGAGAAGAAACAACAAAAGCTAAAGGAACATCCAGAGAAAGGTAAAATTGCACCTGAAGATGGAGATTTATTTAGCCACTGCATGTTACTATACAGAAAATCCAAATAAAGGGTTTTCTTTGAAAGATAACCAATACAGCCAGGGAACACCCAGAAACTATAGGCTACATCCATATAAAAGAAAGAAAAAACACAGAACACCCAGATAATACTGCCAGCCCTTTATATGACCAACAAAAACCCATCTCTACAAAAAAAAGGACCTTACAGAAAATTCCAAATAAAGGTTAGATATGATAAACATGAACTGGTGCATCTGATTAATGGGGGAATATGCAAGAAACTTAAAACTCAGTCTTTCTAATTGGCAATTCACATAATGACTTTTTCCAGGTAGTGCTAATGTATAACCAGAAATATTGTACAGAGAGAACAAGAGAAGCTGAATGAAGATATTCTTATTACAAGTAACAATGACATTTTTAATTTTAAGATCAAAAGAGTTTTGAGAAGGTTCCCTTTGTTGTTGGGAGGAGGAAGATGAAGAGGATAGATGAACTTCTTGGTCTGTGGCTGAATGCTAGTCTCCAGATATTATGATATGATGCTCAACCATAAAATAAACCAAGTTCCTATGCTTAATGGTGTTGGATGGCTGAACCCTATTGGCACTTTAACATGTGTCAGTATTGTTGTGACATATAAGTCAGCTGAAAACATTCTTGTTTCTCAAGATGATCTTAATAAAATGGTATGTTGCATGTAAGTCCTAGAATTTTGGGTAAACTTTAAGTCAGTCCATGAGTTCTTAATAGTAGTAATTCATTCCAAACATTTGAAAATTATTTGCAATTGGGTTCATTACATGTACATGAGTAATTCCAAGAATAATGGAACAATGACTTTTATAGGGTAAAGGCAATATATGTGAATGGGTGAGATGTGTAGACTGTAGTTGACCACATCAATAAAGATTGAGTGTAGTTTCAACCATATTCAATCATCATAGATTAGAGATCTTGATTTATAAATAAAAAATTAGGAAATTATTTATTTTCATGGTCCATCTAACAAGGCTATTATGGTTTGGGAAGGATGAAACTTCATCTGGCACCTATTCATGTTGTCTTCCACACATTCTAGCATACTGAACTTGGCCCTAAGACCTAGAAAAGTCATTGTTCCATCATTTCAAAACACTACTAATGTATTGGTAGTGATATGGACCTAATTGCAATCGAGCTACAAATATCAGGATGAAATTACAATAATTAAAAACTGAAGGACTTTTCAACAATTTACCCAAAATATAGGGACTTATTTGCAAACTACCTTGAACAACCCTGTGCAAGAGCTCCATCAAGATAGTTAAAATAGAAACACCAAAGTTACCGAAACCAAAGAAATGTAAAGACAACAAAAATCAGCATAATTGTAATAAAGGCCAGCATTCAAGCAAAAGGCAGAACACTATAAGAAATAAAAGCATTTGAATAATGCAACACTTGGCATAAATCTAAATCAAAGTAACAGAATATGCAAGTTATCAATGGTTAACAACCTAAATGCTTAAGAAGTTATAAAAGATACACACGTCAAGAATGATATCTCTCAGCTTCATATTGGTAGCACCACTCTCATGCACCAGTGACTTTTCCATTGCTGGCAAGTCTTCTAAACTGCAATCTTTCTCCCGTGTGCACATTTTCTCGGCTAATGCTTTGGAGTCATCAACCACCTCTTTATCCTTTGGAGAAGGCAAAGGCTTCATTGAAACTAACAAAGCTGGTGTCTGATGAAATAGAGGATCCCTTTTTCCTGTCTCCTCTGTCGGCCCGATCTCAACACTTTGAGTCATTCCATAGTCCATACAGGCTTCTCCAAACTCCTCTCCATTATGAAGTTCCAAATCCCCCAAGTATGATCTCCTTCGAGGTGGAATTCCAGGATACGTATGGAAGTGATCCCAGGGTTCAATATATCCCTTTTTAATTTTTCGAGATGATCCGTTACCACTATCTGCAGAACCAGTCATTCTTTTAGACAATCCATTACCCCCACCATGGACAGCAGGACCTTGGCCTCCCTTACGCATGGCTAAATTGCTGTTGGTTCGGACGTCGCTGATGCTGGAGCATCTAGAATGACAAAATGCTCTTGTAGAAGTTGTATCATTTCCATAACCAAATGCAACTTGCACTGGCACCGATTTTCTTTCACCTTTAGGTCCACCCTTCCCAAAAACTTTCTTGAAACGCTTCAATAACTTTCTGTTTTGAGCATCCTCATCATCTTCAGGTGCGTCACTTTTAACATCAACAAGTTCGGGAACTCGAGAAGGAACTTTTGGTGTAAATTTTGTAGTGCAAAGAAATTTTTGGCATGCCATGGGATCCTTGGGAGATTCCAGCAGGTTCTGTGATATAGACAGTATGCAGAGAACCAATAATTAATTAGTGAAAACCCTAGGATTCCAAATAAACAAATGAATTTCACAATTCACTTACTTATCAACAGTTACTAGTACTAAACAGCATTTTCCCATTTATGCCACTTTGGATCAAGCCATCAAAATTCAAATAAATTATTGGCTGTGTTTAATTACAGGTTTTTTTTTTAAATTAAACATAGATGGAGCCGCTTTTGGGAAACCTAGCCCAGCAGGGATAGGAGGGTGGTCCAGGATTCAAGTGGTGTGTCATTGTTGATGTTGTCAGAATTCGTTGGGTATGATTGATCTGTGTTTTGTTCTTTTGACTATTATTTGTGCGCTCCTAATTCTTCACGTGATATTGTGGAGGGTTGAGGGTGAGGGGAAACTCATAATAGAAGGGGTCTCAGCGAATGCAATTAAATAGGCGAAAGGAAAAAAACGACCCCTATGGGGATTGTGAGGGAAATTAAGAGCCTATGTACAGGCGTAGAGGTGTTCTTTCAGCATGTAAGACTAACAGCCAATGAAAGTGCAAACTTTTACGTGAAATTGGGCATCAATGCTACTTTTAACGGCGTCTTTCACCTTTCATTTGCCTAGTGGCGGTTTTTTGGGGGCTTTGTGGTTTTACTGTACATAAGTTTTTGTTTGCTTTGTTATAGACGGTGTAAGGCTCTTAGGCCAATTTCTTGTACCTGTCATATTCTTCTATCATCTTAGTATATTCGTCTCGGTTACCTTTCAAAAAAACAACTGTTTTAGGGTTCTAGAGCTTTTTTCGACCATTGGATTTAAGGGCGAGAATTGAAGAAAGAGTTCTGATTAGGGTTTTTGAAATTTCGGTTGTCTGAACACGAGATTTTGATGCCAATTCTAGGATTCAAAGTAGGTAAAGATGAGAAAAATAAATATTCGAGAACAAAATTAATAATTGGGGAAATACGGAGGAGAAGAAGAAAAATGTACCAGGTATAGTTGTCGCAGAAGAGAGTTTAAATACTGAGACGGAAAACTCCCTCTTCCTCTTGTCTTCTTTCGCCACTGCTGCTACTGCTACTTCTTTCGCCTGCCCTCATCTCTGCAACTCTCTCTCTCTCTCTCTTCTCGAAGAAGAAGAAAATCGGTCTCTTCCTCCCTCGTATCGTCTGAAGGCGCGGATTTTGGATTTTGGATTTTGGATTTTGGCTCGTTTTTTTGGAAAGAGGCGCAGATTTATCGAAAACTCGTATCACATAACTGAGTCAAGACCCGCTGACTCAGTATTCATCATACAAAAATTTGATCATGAGTTCAGGTTTTACTCACTCTGAAACTCAGATAAAAAGGTTTTGATATAGAAATTTAAAAGAACCTAGGGTAACTAAATATAAAATCATATATTTAAATAAATAAAATAAATTATTGAAGTGGAGCTATCTATCAATAGTATATTCTATTTGTTTAAATTAGTTCAATAGATAATAGTATTTAAATAAAACTTATTACTTGTAATTAACATATTGAAAATATCTATTTTAATTTAATAGTTATTATATTTTATAGAATAACATCTCTAATTTGAGAGAATCTATGACTTTTTTTTTTTTTCAGTACAAAAAGGGGTCACTCCCTATCACTATTACTCGATGTGTATAGATTGGAAGGTCTACACTTGTTCTAAGAATTAGTTAGATGAGACACATAAAACTTGTAACTTAATTATTGTCATAATAAAAAATTTAATCAAAATTCTTAATTTAGAGAGTATCAAATGCGCTGGGATTAGAAGCTTAGGTTCTCTCGTGGGTCATGTACTCCTGTTAGGAAGCAAAATAAATTTGTTTGAACATTTTATCCCTTGTTTTAAAATAAAAAATAGCACCATCCTATAATAAATAAATTGTCCAAAATAAATTTGTTTGAATATTTTATCCCTTGATTTTAAAATAAAAATATACCATTGGATAAATATTTTATCGATTTTAGACATCTCCAACATTGGCAATGCACTAACTAGACACAAAAGATGTTGATTCTAAATTGAAAACATAAAATAACAACTTAAGTGAATTTTTTATTTATCATTAAATCGAGACTCACAAACACATACATCAAAAGATTAAAAAAAAATGAGAATGTCTCTCTTATTAGCCTTATTTGAAATAAGATTTAGATTGCAAACAAGAAGATCAGATATTTCTTAAAAGAATAAAAGAATAAATTATTTGTTAAGTAATGAGTTTCAAAACATCTGTTCAATAGAAAATTAGTATTTACTACAAAATAATTACAGAAGATGATTAGTTTGCTTCTTTGTTCTCATAGTAATTAATGAAAATAATTCATAATTGACAATCTTAGATCTGATTGTTTGTTACGCACGTGATGTGTGCCATACATCAAAATATCTAGTAATCATTGGTCCATAGCTGCTACTCTTCATTTCCAAATCTACAAATTCGACTTATAGAAAGAAAAATTATATAATTTCAAATCCCCTAAATCATTCATTCAAGAGATATTTTATTTTATAATTTTAGGATAAATTTGTTGGGAAAATCTCTTAAAAAGTAAAATGCCCTTCTGTGTTGAGAGTGACTTGAACTCAAGAACTCCCGAATCTCAACCCATGAGTCCTTAGAGTTGCTAATTGTAATAAATAGAAAGTGTTATTATGTGGAAAAAATAAAGATTCACAAGCATAATTCTGTCCATCATCAGGAAAGACCCCATCATCAGGAAAGAGGAGACCCTTTCAACTCCATTCATTTTTACAAGCAGAAGCATCAACGACGAAATAGCAACAATATTCTATCCAACCACAGCTTGAACAGACAATTTCTGCTTACGTTCTTTAGAACAAGAAAGACCAATAACAAAATCAAATTGAAGGAATTAACCACCAAGAGCAGAAACTGATGGTGATAAACTCATACATTTGTATATTGTGTTGAGTAGCTAAGAAAACAAAAAAAAACCAATTCCATAAACCTTTTCTACATCTACAAATGTAAATTACTGAACACATTCAGCAGGCCGTCCACCTATTTTCTTCCATCTATTGCATCACCAACTGATGAGCTCCAAACATGAATAATTCCCCACTTGTTCTGCTTCACTTGCTGCAATTCTTCATGCGAAGATGTAAAAAAATATCCAGCACTATTCATTACACAGAGATGCTTATCGACAAGTAAAAAATTAAAAATTTAAATGATCACGTTAAAAAAGAGTACAAAATTAGCCTCAATAGATGAAAAAAGATTAGAGGCGGCCCAAGTAAGTAGAATTAAAATGTTATATAAATCACAAGCAGGAGAGAGAGACCATTAAAGCATCAATACAAGGATTAGACATGATTGATTGTGAAAATGACCAACTCTATGGTTTACATTAGGGTCAAATTGAGATGGGATTATGGCAAAACAATGATGATGATGATGATGACAGATGGAGCACAATCTCAAAGTAACAGTCTGAAAGGATTCTTATGGGTTGGACTTAATGAGTGACTGTACAGATGTTGTATATGGCTGATTTCCTACTTGATCATTCACACTCTTACAAGCAAAATCTCCGATCTTCATTTAGACACACAGCAGGTAAGGAGTCTAGATCTCAAATCTTTGTTGAGACCTTGCCCAGCAGGTTTCGATCAATTCTTACTTCACATCCATACCCAACTGGTATATCATAATCATCCTCCTGCATTATACATATCATAAACCCAAAAGAGAAGGAATGGAACCAGTACTTCATATCATTCCATAATAAAAATTTCAGTAAGAAGAATATTGATAATGTAAGGTGCATAAAGCCAACAACAATCAAATATTATCTCCATGGAGGGCTTCGAGGATAAAATCAATGAATTGTGACCAAGCCCAACCTAAAATTCTTCCCAGTAAGTCAACAAAGGACTTCCAACAAGTCATTTGAAAAATCTTAATAGCATCAATACAAATTCAATAAGGAGTTCCTAAATAGAATTTTAAAATGGACTAGGTGGCATATTTGTAAAATTAACAACTTTAGATAATATCAGATGAAAGACAAGCTCTATCTTTATCCAAGTACTAAATGTAGCCTCTTTCTAAGTTACTGCATATTTGATATATAGCCAGTAATTGGACAAACAATCAATTCAATGACCTTGTACCAGCACATATAAATGATCAAATATACAATCAATTTATATACACCATAATGAAGACATGTAAAAACAAGTCATGTCATATTTATCAAGAAAAGAGAATAAAATAACAAAGGTAGTGATTGAGACACTCCTATTTTTGATAAAATGGAACAATACTTATACCTTTTAACATATGAAAGATTTTGAAATGTAACATCATGAAAGGGTAAAGATTATACATTATTTTATCAAAAAATAAGAGTATCTCTATCACCACCTTCATAATGAAAATGAGTGATTGAGGGCCATGCTAAAGTAACATAATGTTAATTCAATTAGACTAATGATAGAGACACCCCCTATTTTTTATTCTTGAAGGGACTCCTACCAAAAATAGTAAAAAATCAAACATTTAATACAGTAAAGACAAAATTATGCTTGATTTTTACCATTTTAAGTAGGAGTCGCCTATAACATAAAAAACAGAGGGTGCCTCTACCATTAGCTTTCAATTAAAATAACATAAATCATTTTATAACAAATGGCAAACAACGACCTTTAGCCCCAAATAACTTTCAATGCATGAACTCCTCGATTGATTCTTCAATATAAGGGATCCTTAGGCTAACAAACTATTCTTAAAAGGAAAGAGAGGAGCAGATGGGAAGGTGGGAGGGGGACTTTATTTTAAATGGCAAAAAAAAAAAAACAATATGTAAGAAAATAAATGTTCAAAAACAAAAGCCATTAAAGATTTGCTTGGTTGTGAAACCCTTGTAAGAACAAAATTTCCAAGTATCCAAGATATGATGCTCTCAGTTGATAGGCCATTGGTTTTCCACATTAAACTGCAAGGTACTCTCATTTCAATCATTCATCCTACCAGTTTTTTGGTGCTTGCCAAAGACTTCTCCTTCTATTTAAAAAGACAGAGAAAGACTAGGATCCGTTTGAAAGGGTTAAAATGTTAATTCACTTGGGAAGAACCAGACTTTAGTAGCATAAAATACTACAGCAAATAAAGGTGGACCCATTCACATCGTTGGACGTGATGCCAAACTCCACTCTCAAAAAAAAAAAGATCACAAAGCAAGGCCAAGCACACTTAAAAAGGGCTAGTAAGATGATGAATGAAACAAGAAGCCTCCTTTAGCCACTGTTCAGTGTGGTTAAGCAAATCAATCATCTCAAATGTACCATAATTTTTGAGCAATTGTATCTAAAATTTCAGTTCTGTCACAAACCATTCACTTTTCTGTTTAACATGCAGTTCATTAATGAATGGGACATGTGAAGTGGAGTGATATCATTAATGTCTTTTTTTTTAATATCCAATCACTACGTGACACACCATCCAAACCACATGTCAAGTACAAAAAGTGGAGTACTTGTCTAATTCTATAAAAAAATGTCATCAATGTCCTAATTTTTTTCTACTTTAGATAGTGCGTCAAACATTGGTTGGACTTCCAAAAAGAGACATCAAATTTAGAATCATTCCACTTCAAATGCCACATCAACAAAGTAGAATATATCATTGTATGAAAAGCATTGCTCTACCCCCATGTAGCATTGCTCATGATATCTCTTATGACATGTATATAGAAGCTACAAATCATTAATCACATATTTACACTAATAAAAAAAGCTAGTAATGGTGGTTCTCTAGTTCTCTTAGTACCTTCTATATATTGGGATTAGTAGAAAGCCAAATCGTCCAATTCACATAAATCAATATTGCCTAGTACAATCACCACCATCATTGGCATTTTTACTATTTACCATCATTTACACACATAAAATACTAAAATGCCCATGATGTAGGTGCATTTGAGTAAAGACACCCCCTATTTTTTACACTTAAGAGGCATTCCTACTTAAAATGATAAAAAACAACTTGACTATGTAAAAAATAAAGTTGCATTTATTTTTTGTCATTTTAAGTAGAAATACCTTTAATATAAAAAAATATATTGTGTACCTCTATTAGGAAACTTAATAAATTATACCAAACAATTCATTTGCCACACATTGACCAGTGTACATAGGGGTTGTTTTGAAAATATTTGTAATAGAAGGCCATTTTCTAACTTCTATATATTTGCACTAAAACGAAGCCCTTATAAAGAGATGTTAGGAGATTCAAACCTTTTTCATTTTTCTAGTATAAGATTGAGGAGGAGAGATTCAAAAGCATGATTTTCGCAATTCTCCTCCAACAACTCTTTCATAAAAGGCTCTTCCCTAGGGTTGAGGGGAGCCAATGGGCTATGTTGGCTATAAGAAATAACAAGTTTTCTATTTAATCCAACCCGACATAGCACAGGTCCAATTTTTTTAACTACTGACTTGACCCAACCACCCCTCAATTTTTAACTCAACAGTGCAACTCCACCCAAATTTCAATAAAAAATTGAATAAACTTAAATGTGAGAGGGAAGATTATTTTTAATAGAAAATGAAGGATAAAAAGTCTTCACTTTCATGTGAGGTCATTGGACTATTAAAATAAAAGAAAATTGAGAAATGACAGAGCTATAATTGACCAATGGGACCATATATAACTTTAAATGGAAATTGAAAGTTCAAAACCATCATTATCACATGAGCTTGGATCATCTGAGAATCAAGGTATCGAGATGTCTCACCTAATTAATCTTAGGGATATATTTAAACCTCTCAACTTGATCTCAAGACTTTCCGCAAACGAAGACAGATTTTGACCATCAGGCAACCTGTGTTGCCTATTCAATCAATATATATAGTAACAAATTATTATTTTTGCATTGAACATTCAACATCTTGCTATTCAACAACCACTACTTCAAACGGAAATGATGCAAATATTAAATATGAAAACATTGGCTTATCATCAAAGCATTGATGGAATAAAAACAATATCATTAACAGAAAAGATGGTTGAAGCTCTCAACATATTTGCTAAATAGTTGAATATGTATTCGTTGTTCTAATCTTTAGACTATATGTTGGGGCTGCGAACAAGTCCAAAAGACGATCTAGGGATTGATAATGAATTTGGATCACGTTGGATACGCAGGTCCTAAAATTATAGATTCAAAATCTTATAGACATTAGATGAACTCTTGTCTCATAGAAAATATTTGGCAATCTAATTGAAAAAGTGTTTCTTAAAATAGACTAAGTCCAGTCCAGACAAGCCATTAAACTGTTCTTGGGCATGCAAGTGCCCCACTTGAGTCCTATATATATATATATATATATATATATATAGAGAGAGAGAGAGAGAGAGAGAGATGAAACCGGTAGTAGCAAACCAGCACCTTCTAAATGTTGTGAGCAGCCGCAGCAGCAATGGCCTTTACCAAATCCTCAGATTAAACAGACTAAGATATCACAAGTCCAGATGTTAATAACAGATAAATGCTCTGCAGCATTTTCAAACTGTAAATGCTCTGCACCTGAGAGGTTCTTGGAAAGCCAATCATCTGCTACTAACATCTAGACTTGTGATCTTAGTCATATATCTCTTGATGCCAAGGTAGTCCAACTCTCCATAGATGGACAAGAACGGATCCTGATATTGCCTTTGCTCAAACTAGGAAGATTTCTTTAAGAGACATTCAATGGACACCTTTCGTACTCAAAGGAGATACGGGGAGCAAAGAGAGAGACAGCAAGTGAAAGAGAGAAACAAAGAAAATGAAAGAGAGAGACAACAAGAAATGTGCTAAGACTTTTGATCTTGGGTGAGGTATATGGGCTAAACCAAAGGGTTTAAAATAATAAATTACTTAAATGGATTTAATAAATTTGGATCAAGTGGGTTCGGGTATAGAACCGCTCTAGCCAACCCATATAACGCCCCGACCCAGAAGTGGGCCCGGAACGTCATTGAGTTCTCCATTGGTTCTGAGTCATCCTCCCCTGAGGACTCCTGTCCATTCTGGTCGTTCCTAGGTCATGCCTCTGGAGGTTTGCTGAGAACCTCTGCCAACTGACGGTTGTGCTACAGAGAAAGATAGTCCCACTCTTTGTGAAGGTGCGGCTCCACCGATATAAGGGCATTCTCTAAGCAGGTGTCCGGTCTGCTTGCAATGATGGCATGCTTTTTCCCTTCCTGCTGGGCAGAACCTAGATGTGTGCCCAGGCTGACTGCAGGTATAACACACTAGCTGTCGTGTGTCAGACGGACTTGACTGTCTCGTAGAAGGTTGGCTCCTTTTGAAGGACGACTTCTTCTTGTTGAATCTGGTCCTTTTGTCGGAGGAAGGTTTCTGAAAATTGTCGGCGCTTCTGTTGGTGGAATCCACCGCTTCTACCTTCGAAGCCCGATCGACGATCTCCTGCAAGGTATTGAAAATTAAACTGGCCACTTGCCGCTGTAGAAAAGGTCGGAGTCCATTCTCGAAGTGTTGAATCTTCTCTTCCTCGTTTACCGCAATGCAGGGCACAAACTGCATCAGATCAATGAACCTTATGGCATACTGCATCATTGTGTCAGAACCTTGTTGAATATTGATGAATTCTCTCTTTCTCACTTCTTGACCATCTTAGGGAAGAAACGGGCTAGGAAGGCTGCTGAAAACTCATCCCAAGTCATAGGTTCGCGCTTACCAACCATACTCTTTGCCTCCCACCATTCATAGGCACTTCCCTCTAACTGATAGGTCGCTAAAGTGACCCTTAGATCATCGGCAATGGCTAAGGTATTCAAGATCCGACTGATTTGGGTAAACCAGTTCCTTGCTGAGCTAGGATCCTCGGTTCCGGAAAAGCTCGTCGAGTTTAGTCGTTTAAACTCCTTCAAAGCCGAGGTGGTCGATGCATATTTTCGGGAACCAAGGATCCTAGCGCAGCAAAGAACTGGCTTACCCAAATCAGCCAGATCTTGAATACCTTAGTCATTGCCGATGATCTAAAGGTCACTTTGGCGACCTATCAATTAGAGGGAAGTGCCTATGAATGGTGGGAGGCAAAGAGTTTGGTTCGTAACCGAGAACCTATGACTTGGGAGGAGTTTTCAGCAGCTTTCCTAGCCCGTTTCTTCCCTAAGATGGTCCAAGAAGTGAGAAAGAGAGAATTCCTCAATATTCAACAAGGTTCTGACACAGTGACGCAGTATGCCATAAGGTTCATTGATCTGATGCAGTTTGTGCCCTGCATTGCGGCAAACGAGGAAGAGAACATACAACACTTCGAGAATGGACTCCGACCTTTTCTTCAGCGGCAAGTGGACGGTTTAATTTTCAACACCTTGGAGGAGATCGTCGATCGGGCTTCGAAGGTAGAAGCGGTGGATTCCACCAACATAAGCGCCGACAATTTTTAGAAACCTTCCTCCGACAAAAGGACCAGATTAAACAAGAAGAAGCCATCCTTCAAAAGGAGCCAACCTTCTACGAGACAGTCAAGTCGGTCTGACACACGACAGCTAGTGTGTTATACCTGCAGTCAACCTGGGCACACATCTAGGTTCTGCCCAGCAGGAAGGGAAAAAGCATGCCATCATTGAAAGCAGACAGGACACCTGCTTAGAGAAGGCCCTTATATCGATGGAGCTGCACCAGGGAAGGGGACGGGGACGTCCTCAAACCACCCAGTGAGAGTCTACATGATTGGGACTTTGAAGGAGGAGCCGATGGAGAACTCAGTGACGTTCCGGGCTCACTTCCAGGTCGGGGCGTTACAACCCGAACCCAACATACTTTAGGTCAAGTCAGGTCAGTTTATGCATGACAGAAATCCAATTTTTTTCGGGTCAAGCTCATAGGTTAGGTAAAAAACTTGCGAACCCTACATCGCCTTCATAGAAATATTCAAAAATTACAATTTAACCACTAAAACAAATGTCTGAAAATAACTCCAAAAACCCCCCATAAAGAACATGTCAAAAATGAAAAATCTATTTCAGATGTCAAATATTCGCCACATTCAAATGACATGGTAAACTTTTATTTGATTGCACAAGAAAAATAATAAAACACATGCTTTAGATGATCTTGATTTGATGGATAGAAAGGTATCATAAAATACCCAAAATTAGTACAATGTTCCAATCTCAGCAGGGTTCAAAAAGCAAATATACCAGGCCTAAATCCTTGGCTAAGATGAGAATAATGACACGCCATGTTTTTTTAAAGGATAATGATAGAGGCACCTCTAATTTTTCTTAATCAGATACAGTATTTACCTAAAATGAAAAAAGCAAAAGCAATTTTATCTTTACATAATCAAACGTGGTTATTTTCAACATTTTAAGTAGGATTATTTTAAGAACAAAAAGAAGAGATGCCTCTAACACCAGCCTTCAAGGTTACTTTATTTTGAATCAAATAACAAAAAAATAAATTTATTTATTTAAATTTTTGTCATTAAAATCAAAACAAAGTTCAATGGATGCTGGCTCTAAAAGTTGAGGCGTTCCCTCAGTTACTCTCTTTTTTTTTTCGTGTGTGCGCGTGAAAAGACCCTCTTGCAAATTTTGGCAAGCAGAAATTTTACAGTCTCAACCTGGACCAAAAAATCTGGAAATGTGGGTCACATCTCAGAAACATTGGGTAAAATTTCCAAAAATAAAAATTGCATATTTCGGTCAAATTTAGACTGAAAACTTTGGCCAATATTCTGGATTTCAGGCGAAATTTGTAATTGAGGATGTTCCACACATGCTCAGACTAGCATATAAAGAAAAACCACACTGATAAACAAGTCAAGCAAAAAATAAAATAAAATAAATATACCGTCATAAGTAAACAGATCCATGCGACCAAGAGCTAGATCTCATGAACGGCTTAATTCCAACACATATTAGCTTAATTCCTGGATATCAGGGACAGCGCTCAGATTAACAGCTCCCCTCCGACCAACGGTGCAGACCGTCTATCGAGTAAAAAACAGAGAATTAGAAAAACAAAAAACAAAAAAAAAAAAGAACACAAAAAATGCAGACCAAAATTACAGTTGTCAGATGTAGAGAGATCCCAGGCGTAGATGAAAAGAGAAGAAGAGGAAGAGGAGTGGAGACTGAGAACAAGGACGAGAATACAAGGAAGGAAACCTTGAAAACCCTTGGATTGATATAGCATCTCTTGAATGAACGGTAGATCTGCTTCAGTGGAAGAGAAAAGGCGAAGGAGATCAAAAATGGATCAAAGAGGAATGAACACTTGAACAGATAACACGAAGGTGGAACTTTTAGGGTTTCCTTCTACATTTACAGTATCCAGGGGGATTAGGTATGAAAACCGAGTCGATTCGATGCTGAACCGCCGCAGTTCCAACCGACTTATCCGTAAGAAATGTGCCCGTATTCAATCACTCCAACTATAAATAAATACATCTTTTGTAAAAAAAATTAATTCATACCTTATGCTCTATTGGACATTTCTAAACTTAAAAATCATCATGTGGCAGCACATCTAAGAGACTTATTTTAAAAGTATACATACTTTATATTAGCTACTATTATCTAAAATTAAGTCACAACTTCAAATCATAATAAATAATTTTCATGACGAAGTTTTGCTTCCCTAGTTTCATATAGTTGTTAATGTCTTTGTTCTTCCTTTTGCTCATTCATATAAAAAGCAACATACAAAATGAAAATGATATCAGAACTCCAGCTTATAATTCTCAGTCCTACAATTATTTAATCAGCAGACGTGAGCGATAAAACGATTATAAATATTGGTCATTTATTAGCCGGTCGTTAACAAATATATTTATTTATTTTTTTCATTTCTCAATTTTTTTTTAATGATCAGAGTGTAGAGGGGCTTATGTTATTGAATAAGAAAATATGGTAACAAAATTATCCACAGATAATTTTTTTAAAATAATCGGCTGATGTTATTGAATAACATATTATCTGCCATACTTGATGAAAATTAGATGGGAAAGTACTGGTTGTCAATGTGAATGGAACAAATCTAAATAATCACACGTTAAAATCAAGATTTGATGGAATCAAAATTAATTAGTTGTAGGGGAGATAATCTAAGATATTTTCCATCTAATTAGGAGATAATTGGCTAATCAATTGACAATTAGGAGATGATTAAGGGTTTTTCCGTTGTTTAACGAGAGATAATTAGATGAGTAGTATAAGCAAAAACATTCAGATATTGTACGATTTTTTATTAATAATTTATAATGTTTATGATTCTAATAGCTTTTTTTATTCTTAGTTTCAAACATGAAAAAAATCATAAAAAATTAATAAACAAATTATTAATAGATTTAAATGATAAAGCTTCAATTGATCGTCTAATCGTTCTGAATTAAGTATTTATTTAAAAGTGTTATCCGACATGTCTTGTGTTGAAATAATAATATCATCAATAATAATAAGAATAATTTCTCTTCAAAAAGGAACACTAGAATAACAGGTATGGCGTTTAGAAAAATTTACTCAAAATTTATTCTTTCATAAAACCATTTCAGAATATGCTAGTGGTGACCGGTGAAGTGAAACCAGTCCTTTATTTAACCATTTTAAGGTGACATTAGAACTCCACTGAGTTTTATTGAATGGGTGATAATGTATCCTTTTATTTCATCCAAAATAGAGGGAATACATTGCACGTGGACTAAACTCAGTGAGTCAAATTTAATCACTTGAGGAAACCTCACTGCATTTGTGGTCTTCTTGAGCTTATGAGGTATTGTGATGTATAATTGACCAGAAAAATTGACCCTTTACCTTATAATTATTAAATAAAATTACAATTCAAGCTATCACACATTAGGTTATGCATATTTGCAACTCTCATTACATAAAAATAATCACTTGTTCTTATGCTCAACCTAACCCAAAAATAATTTTTAAAGACAAACAAATCCGAATTCACAAGCTTTTGAGGTATTTTGCGAAAAAATAAAAAAAATTAATATTTTAAAATAACTATTTTTCTCAATTAAATAAAATCGAGTACAAGAGTTGCCTCATTAATCCTCGTAGATAATGCCAATTTATATTTTCAAGAAAATTGCCAGAGAGAGAAACAGTTTCAGTTTAAAAAAAAAAATGAACCTTTTTTCAAAAATTATAAAATCTTGTCAACATATTTAAAAAAAATCCAAAAATATAATACCATCTGCGTTGAAACACTTTTCTAGAAAAATAATTTTTCATAAGGAACGCCTGCTGTTTCCTACAAAATTCATTTCCCGGTTCAAAATGGTCTGCTACTCTCTTTGAAAAAACCCCTCTTTTTCGCATGGAGTACCTTATCTCAGTAATCTTTAATATTATTCTTTAAAAGTTCCTTTTAATTTTTACCAATCATATACTTATTAAATTTGAGTTCATTATCAACACTTTGCTATTTAATTAATTTAATTTTTTAGTTTTACACTCAAATATAATAGTACAGTGAATGCAGATCATGTACTGCCCACTTAAGTTCAAAAGAAAGATGCAAATTAGAGAATAGGAAATAGGAAAAAGTGTAGGTCAAATCCAGGCCCGCAAAAATCAAAGCCCGAAGGCATCAAAGCGAGCAGA
This sequence comes from Chimonanthus praecox, assembly GCA_022113865.1. Classification (NCBI taxonomy): domain Eukaryota; kingdom Viridiplantae; phylum Streptophyta; class Magnoliopsida; order Laurales; family Calycanthaceae; genus Chimonanthus; species Chimonanthus praecox. The sequence goes on along the minus strand of CM039091.1, from coordinate 61,715,985 downwards.
CATGAAGACCCTTATAAAAATTCAATATCTGTGCACCTTACCATGCTTCCTTCATTCATTTTTATTCCAGAGCATCGGCTTATTGTGCACAGATCTTTGTTTTAAAACTCCAAAGTACTTGGAAGAATCAGTCTAAGCCCTCCGTGTCAATAATTTTTTTTCAAAGTGTAAAAATAAGTAAAAAATATGCTATTAGCGAACAGATACGTGCCATAGAGAGCTAGATTAATTGCTCCTCTGGAAAATTAAAAATGACAAAATAAAAAACTCATCACAGCGAAAATTAGAAAGAAGAAAAAATAAATGACCGTTGACAGATCGACAGAGAACACAGTCGTAGATCATATTTCTGAGAAGGGTAAAATTAAACCGTAAAGGAAAAATGAAAATATGAGGGGTTTAGATAGAGAAGAAGAGGAAAAAAGTGTTGGTCCTACGAGAAAGAGCGAGAATCCATGGAAAGAAGGAAACCGCTTGTCCAGAGCACCATTGAATTGATATTGCATCCCTTCAATCAACGATTGCACCTCCATGGAAGAGAGAACGGGAAGGAGATCGAAAATGGATCTAAGAAGAAGAGACGGCAGATACACAAGGTTTTAGGGTTTTCTTCTCTATTTATAGCGTGTAGGGAGTTGGGTACAACGCAAACCCTAAGAACTGCTTCGTTGTTAACTGGTTTGTTCTAAATCGGGTCCACAATTTTTTATAACGCGTGTATTTATTTAACATTATCTATCTTTTGTACTTATTGCCGTTCTATCAATTGGATTTTATCAAATTTAATTTTTTAGATACACTCTTTGTTGAATTAACGTCAACCTTATAAACCGTTAAAATCTTTCACCATTATATTTATATCTAAAATTAATTTATAAATTTAAATTACCACAACTCCTAAATAAATCCAAGTGTCTGTATAGCTGGCCAAAAGTTATTGTGAACACCTAATAGAAAATGTAAGTCAATCTAATTAATTTGAGTGCAATAAAAATACTTATATCCTCTTTTTTTTTTTTAAACCAATGGTAGGTTCTCATACGAGTGCTATCACTCTTTTCAAAAAAAAAATTTTAAATATTTTAACTATAAAAGGATATGAAATGAACTCGTGACTACAGTCAAATTTATTAAAAAAATTGTCTTGTACCATAAAGAAAAAAGCATTCGTCTAAACCTTTTGAGAAAAAAATTCCTTATAAATGAGAATCTTAGTATGATTCCTTCTTTGTGCTATCCAAATTATATAAATTTCACCCATGCTCGCATCCGGTCGTCTCATGTGTGAATGAAATTAATCTCACCTTCAATAAAAAATATGAGAAATCTATTATAAAAAAAAATTATATAAATTTTTAAATGAGACACGAGAAGGTGTTTATAGTATCTAAGGTGAATGAAACAATTGAAATATGACCATCTTCTAAACGAGAAATGTAAAAATTAAAGGGGACCCCGTGAGGAACCCTCACTTATCCAAAAATACGTATGTTGATACATTCTTTTAGCTAAGACATTTTCTTATCTTCTAAGTTCTAACATATTCAAGTCCTAAAGTGGATGGGTAGCATCGTGAATTTATTTCCTCTTTTCCTCTTATTTTTCTCCTATTCATTTTTACTCCCAATTATCAAACATTCTACTTCTGGTTCTAAGTACTCCAACTTTTATTTTTTTATTTTTTTTATGGAATCTCAAGACCCACACTTCACCCCACGTACAAAGATTGAATAAAACTCCAGACGCATAAAGCCTTCTACAAGCCACAAGCATCAGGTGACTATGGATCTCAAAAATAGGACCTCCGATTCTTGAACCAAAATGCCTGTCAATTGAGCTACTCCGATGCGAGGTTCTAGCTTCAATATTTTGAGCACATTGAGTTTAAAAATACTAAAAATAAAATGGTCTTGACTGAATGAACTTTGAGCCTGCCACAAGTTGAGGTTTATCCAACTCATTTCATTCTATTCTCCCATTCTTGAAACCAAAAGTAGCTTAGGAAAATATGAAAGTAATTCATAGCAGGAGGTGGTTTTAGTTGCTGCATGCACGTCTTTCCAATTGCAAACATGCACCCAATGGCCAACACACGAGTAAAATCAAATCAGTAAGTCAGCCGTGTAAGAAAATATACTGGTGCTTTTGGCCTCCAATCCCCCCACGAATTCCATTAGATGTTTTTAGACCTATATAGTACTGAAGAGGCTTGATTGCTTAAGAAAAGAGAATGCCCACTAAATAAATGCCAAATAGAACCAAGTCAGGCATGTATCAACTACGTAAACTGGCTTTTCAGACATGTATTTTCTACAGTTCATGCAATGAGGCTGACGGCAAATAATAGAACAAAAACGAAACTGTAATTCGCAGAAGATTAATTGTCAGAAAAAAGAGCAACCCTGTCAGGTGTTTACATTTGTGAATGTACTGTACAAATCATACGAATTCAAGAAATAGCACAAACTCAAAAACATTTTCATCTCATTGTCTGTACACCTGTACATGAATCTAGAAACTACAGAACATGAATCAAAGAATATGACAACAAATTGACAGACTCATCACAATGCAGCTAAAGAGGGACCATCAGAATAGACAAACTACACAAGAAAATGAATGAAATGAATATGAAAAACCAAACAAAGGCCGCATGAAAATCAAGACATATTTCTTACAGATAAAGGAGACGTGGTTACTCCCAAATGGATGGCCTTGAGCAGTGCCACAAAATTGAGCAAGTTGTCTTCAGAAAACCATTTGAGTTTCCATGTCACAGACATAGGTGTCTTCTCATCTATACACTTCTTGTTGTCAAACTCTGCCAACAACTCAGCCTTTGTGGATATGACACGGTTCAAAGTCAGGGTCACACAACTACTTTCTTGGGATTCAATGACCTGAAAATGCAGCAATTGAGGATTCAGTTAACTCAGGGCTAAAAAACCAAATGAATTTAAGCCTTCATTTCAGTGTCAAGGATCAGATAATTGGACACGTAGATCATCACACACACCACTCCCCCCCACCCCACCCCAGTATGAAAAATTGAAGGGCTACAAATAGAAGGTGCAACAAGAGGGTAGCCAACTGAAGGGATCAAGGACATTAGATTGTGGAGGGATAGAGGACATTTTTTGATAGGATAGAGCTAAGTATAACTCAAAAAGCCAAATCCCAGATAGTTTGAGAGCGACAGTGAAGATGGTGATTTCATCAGCAGCAGCAAAGTAAGTTGTCCCATCCATATGGGGTCACTCAACCCTAGCAACAAACTGTGAATAGAAACAGGAGAGAATGACTCAAAGTGGAATTAATGGCAATTGGGAGGCACTAAGAATTTTCAAAGAATGCTATGGGGTGGGGTGGGGTAGGAGGTGAACATCCAGGGAGATGGTAGTGATGGGATTATTGTCAATAATGATATTGGGTGATCATGCTATCAGAATGTCTAGCGCTCAAATTCTTGGTTTCGAGAGTGATATCAGTGATTGAGTTGTTACTGCTCATATGTGTAATTCTGGAGCTTTTATAATAAGAGAAAATAAGACACAGGCAAAGAACATGAAAGTATACCATCTCTGATATGTTTCTGATGGGGCAGCATGAATCAAGGGAGAAATATGGTGAAGCTACTCTGATGTCATTGTTGAAAGAGCTAAATTGTACAAGGTCCTCTATACACACAACTACATATCCTTCAACCACAAATAGGGATCTTGAAAGCCATGACTTCCCTGATAAATCACAAAACAAGGCAATCAATGCACCAAGTACAGTAGATAACTTGCATTCCTCACATAAAACATCAAAAACCTGAATCCCTTTGTGGACTTCTTGTGGCCTTATTTCCCATTGCAATAAAGCCATCATCATCATTCTAAAAAAAACTCATTGTGCCCTTCTAATGAATTAATTTTTTTAGCAGTAAAATGAATTTTCATAAATAGGACAAGTACAAAGGGGTGAAAGAAAAAGCATGGGTTCAAGAGTAAAAAACCCGAGAAGGAGAAAAGAAAATACAAAGTCGTCCGACCAATGATCCTGTATGTCCAAAAATAAGATCAAAATAACGAGAGAAAGATCCCATCCAGGTACTATCTCTATGTCACAAAAGTAAATGCCCTGACTTGTTAAGTCTACTCCTTGTTTTGCAAAGAAATCTACAACGCCATTAGCCGATCTACTAACTTTGATGAAAGAGATTTCCCAACCTCTGAGTAAACCCTTAATCTCCCTCACCACTGTTGCCAACGTCCATAGGGGGTTTTTCCACTCCTGATACCCATTTGATTGCATTTACCGAGTCATTTTATATGATCAAGTTGCCCAACCCTAAGGAATTCCAAATAGTCAAGGCCTTCTTAATGCTAAGCAATTCCGCCTTGTTCGATTCTTTCTACCAATCGACTCTAGGAATACAACTATCGTCTCTCTGTTATAGTCGCGTAAACGCCCCCTATTCCTGCCGGTCCCGGTGTTCCCCTAGCAGCTCCGTACCATTTTGGGAAAAAAAGGAGAAAAATGATATAAAACCTGAAAGCATTGAGAACTAAATTTCTCAAATGGAATAGAAAATTATATTAAAAAAAATGTTGACATTCAGAGATTTTTTTTTATAACCATCAGTTGCTAGATGCAATTCAATAGCTTTAATTTAGTTACATGACCTACACAACCGTTTCTTAAGCCTACAACCATTACCAACCCCCCCTCTCTCCCTCTCCCAAGGAAATTTACAGATGATGACATTGAAATCATAAAACAATTTATAGTATAATCAATTAATTAATTAACAGCAAGAACAACACACCTTTGCCATTGCTGTGCCAAAACAGCAGCATAGAATACTGAAATATGCACATCTTCAGACTCCCACAGATACTGTTCTCAAACGATTTGACCTGAACCTGCTCCCAACTGCCATTTAAATTCTCAAGGTCCCAACACAACCCACTTGGCAAAAATAAACATTTATATATAACGTGGTTATATACATACATGCATACGCATATGGACTCACTCATAGAAATGATGGCAGACTCATCCAATAAGAGAGGACACTACTTTCACTCACAAAACCTATCTTACAAAGCACGGTACTGTACATATTTTTAAGAGAGATTTCAAAAGAAGCCCCAATTTTTTCTTAAAATGAAAAAAGCCTCACTATGTTTCTGTATTCTCCAAAAAAAGCCAAACTTGTATGAGTTCTTTGGAAAGCCACAAACTTTTATAAATTCTTTATATAAAAAAAAAGGCCCCCAAATCAACACATGATACTTGTATTTCAATTTATCACTTTCAAAGTTGGAGTTGGGCAAGGTTGTAGACCTCATTCTATCACAAAAAATTAAAGAGAAACTTTAGATTTGCCAAGGTACAAAAATCTCAAAAGCACGTGTTATTTTTAGCCATTAGATTTTTCAATTTCATCATTAATTTCATAGCCTTTAATTAGATCGCTAAAAATTTCACAAGGCTAAATTTTGAATACATTTGCTAACCTAGAGGTTTCCTTTAGTTTCCTATACTTGGATGAGGCCAAAAACTATATCCAAGTTCAATTATTAAAAAAAAAACTCTGTCCCATTTCAATACATGCCAAATGGATTTAATCTGTCAATTTCAAAGATGAAGTTGGGTATGTCTGTAAACCTACTCATACTATACAAAATGGAAGTAGGCCTCTAAATTTGCCAAAATACAACAATTAATAGGCAAATGCTATTTCTAGCCATTTGATTTTTCAACATTACTCATTAATTTCACGGCCTTAGATTAGATGGCAAAAAGTTTCACATGCGTCTGAATTTTGATATCTTAGCTAACCTAATGGTCCACATTAGTTCCTTATATATCTGTGAAAAATATGTTAGCTCCTTATGTTTGGATGGGACTAACAACTATGTCTAACATCAAATTTAAAAATGATGCATTAAAATTGTATAAAATGTGTTGAATTAGGACAAAGAGAGCTTTTTTTTATCAAAGAACTTATAAATGTTTGGGACTTTTCTCATGATATGGGGAAAAAAAAAGGCTTATGTAGATGTAAGGAAAAAAATGGTCAAGTGCAGGAGACTTAACCATAATAAAGTCAGGCCTTGCATCTTTACTATCTATCAGTGAAATCTCAAATTTCAAAATATATGGGTTTTAAAATCAGGTGAAGATGTAAGACCTGACCTTATTATGATCAAGTCTCCTAGAGATGATCATTCTCAAAAAGAAAGGGTAAGTCTTCTTTCAAAATACCCCTACAATTAAAAAAATCTCCTAGAGCCACTTTTTTGTGGCTACTCATGTGTACCCCCTACTATTGGGCCCATGTGGGGCTATGATATGAATAGAAATATCTATGATTGGGCAAAGGCCTACCAAAATCAGATTGATTAGATTATAAAACCATGTTTTAAAGGTTCAAAATTAACGATATCGTACAACATGAATTTAATCCAATGGTTAGTATAACAAAATGGGCAATTATCCAATTCACAAAAGGTAGGCTGGGATGTCTGGATTAGCCCCAAATTTTATAGACACTTGAATTTTTAAGATTCTGAAGTTATCTAAACATCAAATGCATCATAAGGAAAGGCCCACTCTTTGACATAACTATCAGAAATTCTTGATGTACTACATATACAAAGCACAATTCTTGATGTACTACATATACAAAGCACACAATAAGTCCCTTTATATATAAATATATATACATTTATATATAAATTTATATAACAAGAATCCCTTAAGAACAGTTCTCATGAGACTATTGTGAACGGCCAATGGACGCCACTTGGGCCCACATGGATGGGTTGGTTTGAAAGGCCTTGGCTTTTATATGATGCCTATAAAATTTATTTTCAATGGATGAGAAAAGTAGTGTCTATAAGACCCACAAAATTTCACATTTATCTAACAGCAGAAATTCATCAGGGTTAGATCAATGGGCTTTAAAAGTCAAATTTAGTATGGGTGCGAATTACGGGGGGTAAGGGGAGTGAATGGAGAATTGGATCCATTAGGTCTACTGTGAGCTCCACAAACCAAAGTCCTCACAAAATTCTCGTGAGAAATATTCTTAAGGGAACATTGTTATAATGTGTATATATATATATATATAGTAATGTCTCCCCGCAAACAAGTTTTGACAGGCTCACGTGGGTCTACTTGCATGGATGGGTTTGAAAGGCCTCCCCTGTATATGATGCCTATATAGCCATATTTTTTAAGGCCCTCAAAATTTCACATGTGTGTGGATCCAACCCACACTACAATGTGGGATAAGACTAACAAACTCTTCTAGGTCTCAAATGGAACTAGAGGGATGGGTCCGATGCCTACATAAATCACCTTAATTGGTTAAGCTATATTTTTTTCGAAAGGATTGGTTAAGCTATATTTTTTTCGAAAGCACCAAAGTTTGGATTTGTATATCCAACTTATGATGGGTTTTAATTCAATGACAAGATCAACTCAAAATGTAGGAGTCCACTAGTGGTGGATGGATATGAATAGAGTTTAGGGAGCATGTAAAGGCCACCTATACCCCATTGTAGCGGTGCAAGACATGTGTCATTTGTGTGTGTCTCCTTTAAGATGGTCAATGTATGAAACTTTCATGTGATGATGACCTTGGCCATAATGACTCAACACCCCACCCCACCCTACCTATGCCACCTCGAATTGGATCCTCACCAAATTTGCCCTATTCCAAGTTGGATGAACTAGTGTCTAACCCCATGAAGTTTACAGCATCAGATAAAAAACAATCTTTGGGACCTTTAAAGAACATGGTTTCAATCATCCATCCAAGATGATTTTTCATTTTTTTTTTTTTTTTAAAAAAGTGATTTTTGATAGCATCGTATTTGAGCAAGGATTTTTCCAACCAATCCATACACATCGGTTCATGTGGGCCCCACATGGGGGCACTGCAATAATGCAACATAGGGGATCCAAGTTTAATATATGTATGTATGTGTGTGTCTCAAACTCGGATCCCCCACAGTGGGGTGATGATGATAATGACGATAACAATGATGAGATCATGGAAAGATATATGCTTATGGGGTTTACCAAAAACCAACTTGACTAATTGATAAAACTGCCCCTTTCAAGGTTCCAAAGATAAATTCTGTCACAGTGCTTAGTTAAACCAACAATGAGTGTCTTGGAACGAGATCAAATTAAGGATCTAATTCACGGGAGTAGAGTTTGTGAGGGGATGGGGCATAACTGGAGCCAAGACAGGTGCCATTTGGGCCATCAAGTATCAAGGGAAATTTTCTTTATAAGATGACATAGCCCAAAGGAAAATCCATTGGCAACAAATCAAAATGGCCCTCACCCCAATCAAAACCCATCTGTGTACTAAAATGCCAACCATTTTTTATTTACACCCATTGGATTGGAAATCCAAGGTTTTCTCAACCTATTTCTACCTCTGATCTTTGGGCCCTTTAAAATCATATCCACTAAAATTCAATCAAATTTTGTTTTAGTAGTTCACCACTCATGCATACCGCATAGAACTTTTGAACCCACCACGCTCATGTATTCCGATGCATCCAGATGGAATCCACAGGGTGGTCACCCATTAACTGTGTCATCCTAGTAAAAGTTACCTTATACATACTTTAGGCAAGTATTTTCGTTTTCAGAAATGAAAGACAGGAGAGTTACCTTCTAAGGGAGCATTCATTGCTTGTTTCAATAGAATCACATACTTGCAATAGACATAGTAATTCCCTAGATATTTCAATAGTCCTCGTTATGAACAGGTATGATACATCCTTCTCCATTTGCACCCTAAGGCAAACTTAGTCAAATTAGATAAGTTAATGACTGGTTTGATGATTCCAATAACAAATATAACTAAGAACTAACCTCAAAACCTGTAGCCCTAATCCAATTACAACTGCATTAATGTCATCAAGCCTATGGCATCCCATAACTTTCGTGATGTTTCCTGGGAAACGATAAAAAAAAAAAAAATCAGTGTGGCCAAATGCACTTAGAAAATTTGCTTAAATGGATAAAAGAACAAGAGAGTGTAACAGGATGTAGCTCAAATTTAACTAGTGTGAAGATTTCAATTGAAGGATATTTCTCCTCTCTTTTACATTTCAAAGAGTACAGAAATTGGAAATTAGATTTGGTTGACAGAAAGGATGTTTCGCCTCTGTCTTACACTTCAAAAAATACAGATAATGGAAATTTGACTATGTTGGATGCTGCTTTTCCAAATTGTCTGCCCTGAATAAGTACCTATAAATGGAACTAGGATGCTGCTTTTCCAAATTGTCTGCCCTGAATAAGTACCTATAAATGGAACTAGTAATTATCTTTCTTTCTTTTTCTGTTTTGAAATGGTAACATATAAAAAGAAAAAATAAATACAAAAGGAAACATTGAGCTTGGAGGAAGAGCTTCAAGGACTAGAGAGGAAGCACACATGAAATTGTCACTGGTAATACATAAACAATAAAAAAGCAAGAGCACAATATGCTACACATTGATGTTTCTGACCTCTAAGAGCCTCCACTTAAAGCAGAAAAAATAAAAACAATTCTTCTAAGATATTCGAGCAACTTGTGATTAAGGTACCCTTGGCAATATATTTTCATGTGAATACCATGAGAAGTTTAATAATGCTAACCTGGTCCATCATGAGTCACACCTATCACTAGTATGTACAACTTCCTCTCGCTGCTCAGCAATACAGCTACTTCTCTGCATGTAGACAAAAAGAAGAAGATGAAGAAGAAAACATTCAGTGAACCACTTCAGCAAAAGGCCTTCACAAATTAATACAACGTGCCTCCTCCTCTTCCATAAACAATGAAGATCCAATGGATAACTCAAGAGCAGATATGGCTCAAATAATTCCTAAAAGTGATATTAAAAGCACCACTTGAATCTTTGTTTCTTCCTGAGTCCTTGTTATTCTTAAGAACTGATAATGTGGATGAACTGATGAAGGATCTGGGAAATGCTATCTGTTACACCGTTCACGCGCATGTGTGGGTTGGGTTTTCTCTGTGTGTGTGTGTGTGTGTGTGTGTGTGTGGATGGGTGGTGGTGGTTGGTGGTAGAGGAGGGGGAAAGAAATTCTGAAATTCTGAAGCAACTTTTGCCTGCTTTTCATCCTATCAGTCAACAATTCCTCAAAACTTACAGAATTGGTGAAATTCAGGAGAAAACATGGGAAGATGTATCTAAAGAGAGGACATGAATGAGGCAGACAGTTTTTTTCTGCAACGAAGTCGAGAGAAATATACTGCAACAAGTTGAAATAAAATATACTGTATCTTTATTTGTAGCCATTCTCCACAAATATGAAGGACATGTGATCTTTTAGAAGGTGCATGGAAAGTTTGGGAGGATTAGTATTTGTAGAAGTTATCTTTCTCTTTTAATAATAGATGTTTTCTTCCATGAAAAGCAAAGAAAATGATCAAGACCATTTAATTTATTATATTTTGGGGATATTTTGGGGAAGACAAGATGCTCAAGCGGCTATGTGAGAAGTGACAAATGCATCAATGATCTCAAGACACTAATATTTTTTTAAAGTTAATATGGCAAAAGATGGAGGGATCAAAGACAACATCATGAACAAGTGATACAGAGTAAAAGAAGACACGGTTTAAGGAAAACCTTAATGAAGAGAAGAATGAGCAACCTTTAGATAAATTTAACGAAAATAGTGAGTACCAACTAAAAGATGATTCTATAAGAAAACAATCTGGCAATGCTTTATAAGCGAAATGCTAGGCAATGAAGAAAACACAAGTAGACAAAAGTATAGGCAACCAAGATGAGCATGCTAAGATGGATGAGTAGGGTACATTAAAGATATAATTAGAAATGATCTGATTAGGAGAAACCTTAAAGTTAGCACCAATAGATAAGAAAATAAGGAAAGGATATCTAAGGTGGTCTGGACATATCCATAGACAACCAGAAACATTCTTGGCACAAAGAATTTATAAACTGAGTGGTAGAGACTAGGGGAAGAGGTAGAACCTTTAAAGACTTAGATTGAGAAGATAAAGAAGAGCACTACGAAGAGGTAAGACTCAAGAAGCCAACCCCAAATAGATGGGATCACAATTGTTGATAATGTGTTTGGCATTGGACTCTAGTGATGAAGACAGGGTTAAGCTGGTAAAGATGATTCTGATTCGCATTTACGATGTTGTCTTACACGACACTTTGATAGGAGGAAAGGTCAAGCATACAACTTCAGAGTTTTGTTTTAAAGCAAGGACGAATTAGATATTTTGCAACCTTTCCGGTGCATGGATTGGGTGGAAAATTTAAGGAAAACACATGGACAAGAGGTAGGTACAGTTTCACCCCCATCCAATCATCCTAATTTTGTGAAATGAATCATTCAATAATGGCTTAAGTCAAAAATGTCAGGGCCAAACTTATGAGGCTTGGATGAGTGGGTGGCACCCGTTCTTGTCCATAAGTTCTTTATACATGTCACCCAACTCATGCACCATGCGATCAGGTAATCCTCAAAAAATTCATCATTTGGGACCCAGACAGTTCTAATATGTTGCCAATGTTTAAGGAAAGATTCGAGGAATGTCAAAGTAAGTTAGCAAATTATTTCCAGCGATGACATTATTAAAATGTTCACTTTTTTAAGTGATCTCATGAAGCTCGGGATCTAGGAAAGTCAAAGTTGGGTTTAGTTGGATGATTTGAGTGGGTGTGGGAAGAATTCGTGGACTTGATTTAGGATCTTTATACCTCTGGTTTGGTTTACAGCTTCCTTGTGCCTTTTTTTAGAGTGATAGCAATAGTTCTGAAGACAATTGGGGCCCACCATCTAGCATCTGGCACGCATGCGAGTTGCCTTCATTTGTAGAACACATTACCCATGATACTCGTATAGTGGTTTAGAGTTTCCTTGGGCTTTTTCAGAATGGCTTGATTGGTTTTGAAATTTGCAATTTTGGGGTTTGCTTTGTATCTTCTATTCCTCTATGGTTCTACTATGCAGGTGAAGATCTTTTCTCTCTTCTTTTTTTCAAACAGATTTTTATTACCCTATTCCTTAAAACAAATTAGGAATTTATTGTATTTTGGCTTTTGGAGGTTTGCTTTATATTCTATTTTATTATTGGTTCCCTATGTTGGTTTTTTATTCTCATTTTCTTTTGAAATAAAATTCTAGGACCAACATCATTCAATAAAAAAGGTGCCCAATCAAGAAAGCATAAAACAGATTATCTATGTTATTTAAAATTATTTTCATTAAAGCTAAGGATGGACCATTAACAACAACCAACCCAAATAGATCATCAATGCCATCAAATGGGTTCAGAGAAAAAAGAAAGCTCCGTGGAAGCTTATTCTCCTCTTCAGAGAGATTAGAAACTGGTGCATTTCATTCGGCATTTCTTTTGTGCATGTTCGTAGATCGGCAAATGGGGTAGTAGATTTCTTGGCAAAGCATGGAGTCTTCAGATAAAAATGCTTTAGACTTTAATCTACTTCGTATTTTCCTTGGTTCTTGTAGTTTCCTTCTTTCTTTTTTGGTCTGTGTTTTGTGCCATCTGTGTCACTAAAGTCTATGTATTCTTTCAATCCTTCTAATGACATACATCTCATTACCTTGAGAGAGAGAGAGAGAGAGAGACCATTGACCTCTAGCACCGCACTCAATTTCAAATGGATAGTTGTCTAAAATAAAAGTTGAGAGTTCCTAACCAATCAATGCACCAATCTTATTTCACATATCACTCTCTTAAGAAAGCTATGGATCAAAGGAGCTAGGAGGAGAGGGCAACCTTCGAAAACATAGAGGAAGGGATAAAAAATGACATTTTAGACTGTGGACTGACTAATGATATAGTTTATGATAGGATTAATTAGAGAAGAAGAACCCGTAAATGATGATGATGGTGGTGGTGATGGTGGTGGTGATGATGGTGGTGATGATGACAACTCTCTTATAAGAAGAAAGAGAGAAGCCCAAGTCTTTTATACCCAATATTTGTAATTTTCTCATTATTAATATGTTTTCCTTGTTAACCTCTAAAAAAGAAAGAAAAACCTAATTTCACTCACTTACAAGAAGAAGATAGAAAAAAAAAATAAAGAAAAAAAAGACTGAGTTTTACATTGCATGATGACTTTTGTAGTGTTTTCTATTTGATGGTCTATTCGACACATTGAAGTCTCAAAAACATCAGTCTTGAGACATCTAGACCGTGAGAGATGAGTTTATATAACACTTGAGACACCCTTCTCTCAATGGCTAGCTTTTGAGAGTGAGTTCTACCTCAAGAATGTTTATCATGTTATGGTTTTCTAACATGGTATCATAGCAGGTTCCACGTACAGCTGTTGCACGTAAGGGAGGGTGAGCAGTTGCAAGTGAATGAGGGTGTGAAGTGACAACAGAGTCCCACATCGCCTAATTTGAAAAACCAATTACTTCAAATAACACTTGAGGCACCCTTCTCTCAATGGCTAGCTTTTGAAAGTGAGTTCTACCTCAATAATGTTATCATGTCATGGTTTTCTAGCAGACCTCGGTGTTGAGATCTGTATCAAAATGTCAAGTCCGGGGTTGGGTGATGTATTTTTGAGGGCTGGTCCCTTTTCAGCCTGGTCTTAGAATAGTTTATTTGGGGCTGCCTCCCTTGGTAGCGTAGTCTTGTGGTTGTTTTTGTGGGCCTCCGCTTTGTTTTGGTATCCTGAATGTTTCCTATTCTCTGTCTTTCTCAATAAAATAGTAACCTTTCAAAAAAAGAAGTGACCACAAAAAAATTAGTTTTAACTAAAAAAGTGGCCACAGCAAATATATTATAAAAAATTGAAATGCTGAGAATTCTATTTCTACTGGACACTGCAATATTATATCATATCCTTTTCAAACAATAATCTTAAGAAAAAAAAAAACACAACCACCACCACCGCCGCCGCTACCTTGAGAATTCCAAATAGAAAATAGATAATGCATTCTATACCTAATATCCCTTTCCCAGCAATGATCTAAGAATTTTAACTTACATTTCTGCAGAGATGGATCCATCATGAAGCATACAGCCACAACGAATGAACTGCAAACACATTTCAGAAACTCTAGGATCTGCAATGTTCTCATTGAAATAGGTCTTAATGAATTCATCAGTTTCAGGGATCTGGCAACCAGACATTGTCTCCAAAAGCAAGCTATCAGCAGCACAAATTGGTGGATTCTTTCCTTTGCTTTTCTTCGCATCTTCCATGCCTATGTCAGGTGATTTTTGTAATCCGTTTTCTTCAAACAATCTTTGGCTAAGCCTATCATCCATGGCAACTTCTCCAAACTCTAAAACACTATTTAATTTTTTAGTTAGCAGCTCCACATCGCAGGCCAAAAAATTCTCGTCAGGTAGAGAAACAACCCTTTTTCTTGGCTTTCGCTTGCCTCTTCTTGTATCCAAACAGACCGTGTCTTCGCACAAATTTTCATCAGCAATACCAACACAAGGATCAATCACAATGTTATTAGCACATGCAGGATCAGGCGACGAACTCGTTTTTTCTCTCACGTGCGGGTCTTCATGACTTCCATTAAAATGGCTCTCCTCAAAGAGAAGCACATCCTTACCATTATCCATGCCCCCATTCTCAGATTCTCTGTTCAAGAGGCTATCAGACATAGTAACAGAAGTGCAGAACTTGCAGGAATCATCATCATCACTACAGCTGGTATCACTATCTGATGAAGCCAATGAATAAGACTCTGCTGATAGCTGCAAAAACTCTTCTTCTAAGTTTTGGCGGCGATGCAATATATCCTCTTGATAATGAGGAGGAGATCTATGATAACTAAATGATGAATGGGTCTCCATGATTTCATTAGTAGCAGCCAATGATATGGTGTTATCCTTCGGATCTGTCCTATTATCTCCATCAACTTCCAATGAATTAGGACGAATGGAATTTCCCATGGCCAACGGCAAAAGATGGGCATCCTTAAGAGAAGAAACCTTTGGTAGCTCCTCTTCTAGGCCAACACTTTCGATTCTTAAGACAGGCATTGTTTCTTCAATTCCATGCAGCAGTGAAGCCTCCAAAGTGGCTTTGCCATTAGAATTGAAGTGCTCACGTCCTTGAAAACCAATAGAAGTGTCTGTAAATGAGATGTCTGATTCCACGATATTTGTGCTACTCTCATCTCCTGAATCTTGTACTGAGTCTGAGACATATCTTGAGCTTTCCCCAATATGTTGTTGACTTCTCTCGTTTTTCTTATAGTTTTCTTTACTAAAACTTGAGCATGTGAACTTGTTCTCGTCCATGATGTCTTCAGAAGTTTGATCCATCCACTCCCTAAATTCTCGCAACCATAGAATAGAGCGCTCTTTCTTCATGAATTCAACCCTATTCATTAAGCCCATTATTTCTGCTTCACCATCAGAAATGGGATTTTCATCTCTTCTCACATTCCCACTATCACATGATAATGTCTCTTGATCAACACTTTCAGAACCATAAAAACTCCTCTGCTCATCATCTTCGATAGAAGCAAGACGAGAAAATTTCCTCTACAAGAAAGGGCAGGTTTAACATGTTTCAGAATACTTGTCCTACTAAATATGACAATTAGGATAGAAAAGGAACTATCATAATGGAACCAGTTTAAAGGCATAAAAAAAATAACTATAACAAATGCTAAAATGACAAAAAATCAGCAGAAGACCACTAGCTCAGCCACCTACCCTTTTTGTATTGCAACTGCCTTCTTCACTTGCATCCTTCGCTGGAGAATAAAATCCATAACCAGCAGGACACCTCTGCCTGCTTGCAAGAATAATTTGCCTCTTCCATGATTCTTGTGTGTTAATTCCTCTTCCATCTAATTTCAACTAGACCATGCACAAAAAAGAAATGAAAGGCATGTAAGACCAGCAATGTCATTAGATCCAAGAAACAACCATGAATATATTAAACAACATTCTGATCTTGACTCATAATTTCAAGCAATCATTAATCACAAGTGATGGATAAATGCATGATATTGGCAAAAGCACAAAAGAATAATTCAAACAAAGTCAAATCATTTCTTACTTTCTCCGGATGGGAAAAAATGCTAAAAACCTGTGCCCGGTACCATCGAGCACAACAGACTGGATTTCCTTCCAACCATAAGTCTTGGAGAGAGGAAAGGCTTGCAAGAAGCTCCAATTCTGAAAAAATAGATATAATATTGTAGGAAAGGTCAAGTCCTTCAAGAGATTTCAAATTCTCAATTCCACGCAATGTAGTTAAAGCATTGTTTCTCAGAACTAGTTTAACAATGGGGCATACAACCTGCATCATGCAACAAAATCGGTGTGAGTTCATGTCTAATAAATGACTCGGGAAAAAACTTAAAAAAAAAAAAATTGTGCTGAAGGGAAGACAGTAAGTTATATGCACGCACACTGACGCTCACACATCTCACTAAACCTCTGTGGCTAGTATAGGACTTACATTCATACTTTCTTTTTGCTCTTCTCCAATAGAAAAGATTTGACAAGATGATCTTTCATCTACAATTATTCTAATATAATTGATGCCGAAGCTTCAGAACCAAAAATGCTTTGATGGATTTTACTGGACAGTAGAATTGGTATCCACTCAAGTTGGCCAAAAAGGTTCTTTACCTGAATTGAATAATTTTTTTTTAACTTGAACCATTTCATTAATAAGCAAAAAGGATATAATTCAAACCTCCTTAGCAACAAAAATACATCCCAGTAAAAGTAGAAAACAAAAAGACCCATAAGAGCCAAATCTGCCACCAAGAACTGAATTAAAGGGCATATGCATGCATATATATATTCGGGCAGGTTGAATGAGGATCTTGCCGTTTTTTGTCTAGATTTGAAACAGTGACAAATAATTTCATTACTTCAAGAAAAGAATACAAATGCGATGGAGCCAAGTATAGGAGACATAAACAAGGCTCCGAGAAAAACTAAAAAATCAGAATACAAAGCTATATATACACATCACATCCATCATAAGATACAATAAGACTCCCATCTCCTCATACACCCCAAAAGTAGTATTACTATCAGAATAGCTCCATCGCAGGTCTTCATTTCTGTACCCCACCTTCACCAGAAAGTCCGCAACACTATTCATTGATCGAGGAATGTGTGTAAAGGTGATTCCTCCCATCCTACATAATCGCCTAATGTCCCTTACAATTTTTACCAACTTCCATAGGAGACCTTCCTATCGCTAGCCCAAGAGATGGCATTAATCAAGTCACTTTCGATAATGAGATTACCATTTCCAAACCTGTACTAAACCTGAAGGACTCTCCTAATTGCTCTCAGTTCTGCCTCATTTGACTCCATAATCCCTAGCGACTTAGAAAATGCTAATAACATCCTACCCCTCTTATCATGAATCACCTCACCTATTCCTGTCGAATCGGGCTTATCCCTTGCTGCCCCATCCACATTGAACTTGCACAAACCCTGAGGTGGTGCTATCCACTCAACCTTAGGTTTCCTTTCCTTCCTGACCCCCTTCATACACCCTTTCCATGATAGGTAGAAGTCTTCAAGTGCTAATCACAGAAGCTCCTCACCTCATTACTGCATATCTGTGGAAACAACATAACAACTTAATATCATAAATCCAACACAAAGTTCTTTGTTGTATGTTGTTTGCAGATGCCAATCAGCTAATCATAAACGTGTATTTTTAGCAAAAACTTTTTAGGTGAATGGTAAGAAAATTAGTATGATAGACAAAATATATAGTGTAACTTAATGGATCTAAGAGTATGGATGATGACTCATTAAAATCAATTCCACATTGTAACAAATTTCCATACTTGGGTGCAACTGCAAAAGGAAGGATTTAATTTTGAATATAGTAGGGTTGTGTTGAAAACTATAATTTAGAAAATCAAACATAGATGGGATAAATGGGTTTGATGATAATGATGACAATGATCTATATTTGTAAGGCAGTGACAAGTCATGTCATCCACAATAGAAAAGAGCACATGGCCCTTAATATGGATGAGTGGGGAATCAAAATGCAAAAGACAACCCCACAATCTGATGTAGATGGTATTAGGATTTTGATGATGATGATGAACCATGTGCATCACGCTTACAAAGTCATGTCCACCCATGAACCCCTTATATGTGAACCTTTACAATGGACCCACATGAAGTCGGTGGAAGTAGGATCGGAAGGTCGTTGGATATTTTATGCATGGATTTTAAGGCCAGTGTGCAAAAGAGAAGGGTTTTCAATCCATTAATGGGTGTAACTTCAGTAGGGAGCAAAATCATGGGTGGGTGGAAGTGCATCATCAGAAGAGCAATTTGTCTCATCTTTCTTAGTTTGGCACTCACAATTTGATTTAGCAAATTTTTTTATGGCCTGACTATTCATCTACTGCCCATGGGACTCAAAGCCACATCTGTGGGATCGCAGTGACGAGCAATTACCAACTATGCTAAAGACACTTTTTAGTAGGGGATCAATTTTTTTTGTGTAAAGGGGGGCTTATAAGCTACATGGTTATCCTATAAAACTTTTGATCAGTATTTGCTCCCCTTCTTTTGCATGAGTTTATAAAGCATTATGAAAGGACAGAGACTTAGAAAATGGCGATCATGATGATGCTTGTAGAGCATTTATACCCATAGGGAAAATTTTGTTCCCAAACAACAAGCATATTCAAATCATCAACATTTGCCAAAAATCCCTCATATCTGGGCTCTACTTTTCGAATTATACTCCTTCATTTGACCCTATCATAGACTATAGAGTCAATTACTCTACTATCTATCATGTCTTTTTTTTATCCCTTTCCATGTGCATATGTAAATGTGCAGCTCTAGTCGTTCTGCATTGTGCAACAAGTAGGTTCAATCAAAAGAACTAGCATATATGAAGTGGAAGCAGGGGAACATGCCGAAATCCTTGTTTGAAATAAAAATGGTGAGCATATAAATAGTTCCAAAGATTTAGAGTAATAAAACCATACCCATCAAATTGAAGGGAAACCATGTATAAAAGAATCCTACCTCACACAGTGATGCAACTGTCGTTAAATGATTGTATCCAAGATCCAAGTGCCTCAATTTTGTGCACTTCCACAGATTATCTACTTTTGCAAACCGGTTCTTACTCAGATCCAGGGTTTCAACAACAGGCAGCAGTTGTAACGATTCATCCATCAGAACTAACCCATTAGAGGAGCACCAAACAAATGACAATTTGTTCCACAAGGAGGAGTCCTTTATATCCACAATCCTACTGGCAAAGACATGTCTAAGCGCATCCTGAACCGATAAGTCCCAAAAGTCAATAGATGAATACTAAATAAAGGGGAAGAATATGCATTTTCAATCTTCACAAAGTTAATTAGCGGAATTTGCACATCTAAACATGAAAGAATACTGAGCTCCAAACATAGATTCACAAAATTCATTTGCAGATTTTGCACATCAAACCACAAATGAATACATAGTACTAAACATATATTGCCCACCATTAAAATAGGTAACACATCACAAAAGTCTGTAACTTAGAATGCTCATCTGATGGTTCAAAAACAAGCCTCAAGATTGCACCGATTGACTGGCAAACCTTTTCCCCTTTGCATGCTGACTGCAAGATTCAGTACTTAATCATCCAATCATTAAAATTTTCTTACATCACCCAATCTTGGTGAAAACTTCCTCTCTGTTAAAAAAAAAAAAAAAGCTTTGAAAACTGATCTTTTTAGAGTCAGTGGTTTGGATTGAGAGCAAGATCTTCATATCCTAGTTGCACACAAGGATTAGGTTTTAGTTTAGTGGTTTCCTAGAAATTAGATGATTGAACAAGATCAACGGATTGGGATTCTATCTGTCTTGGTTCTCAACTGAAGATAGCTCTCTTATATATACACATGTATCTGGTGTAGTTAAAAAGGTATGGAATGAAAAGCACCGGCAAGTTTTAGAAAGCTCAGAAATTCCAATTGGTGTCTCCACTCCCTCTCCTACATGGGCCATGGTTTTGTTTTATGTGCATGTGAGTGGTTGCTTTGACTGATTGATAACAGGAAAATTGAAGACCAGTCAACATGGACTCTTTGGGTCCCCATGCATGAGTTCATGCATTTAACAACAACCAGCAACTCTAAATGTCAGCTCATACAATTCTTGAAACGGAATGTGTATCTTGAGTTTGCAACTATGGATGTGCCAAAGCACAGTGTTAATGTTGGGCTCACCATATTGATGGTGCTGTGTAGCACATGTATCAAGATAAAATAACATGAGAATCTAGGAACTGATCCAGTTCCTACACTCTTAACCAATCATGCACTGAAGGAAAGTGGAAACAAAATGCAAGGCCTAAAGCAGTGAATGACATTCAGGCCAGCATTCTGTACAGATGGTGCAGTGGCCACCACTGTGAATGAAGGGACAGAAATCCCATGTATCAAACAAACCCATCCATGCAAATGCAATTATTCATCCTCTTCAGCAATGACCATGGCTGTACAACAATCACTTCATCAGACCAGTCATCGGCGACGTGGATTGTTAAACAAAGGACCTCTTTGCATCATCAACTCATACATGATGGGACCTTCCCAGCAGATGAAAAGTTGAGGCGTAGAGGCTGGGCCCCACCAGCACATAATTCAGAATTCAGTCAGGGTGAAAACATTCAGCAGGACTACCATAAAAGAAGAAGAAGAAGAAGACTATAAGTGTTTACAACGAGGTGTATAGTGTAGGTGATTCAAGAATAACCTGTTTTGGGCCGTCCAAGTACCAAACAGAGTAACAGACCCTTGGCATCAGAGAAAAGAATTATCAAGGAATGCAAATTGAGCAGTGAGGAATTAGAAATTTCGTTAGCCAATCCAATTACCAAATGGGTGATTCCAATCTATCCAGACACAACTCTTATAGCATTACAAGAGAATTCAAATTCATCAGTAAGGAATTAAAATTCTCCCCAGGAAATTCAAATCACCAAAATGGCTGATTTCTAATCTATCCAAACAGACGCTGAGGCAATGAACTACAAGACACTTCAAATTCAAATTCAACAGTAATGGAAGAGGAAATTGACCGTGGAATTGTGACAGATAATCTTCTCAAGTGTGTGCCGCAATTCAAGAAGTCCACGAGCAGCCGAAGTGGAGAGGTCACACCCTCGGAGCTCCAGCATGCGCAGCCGACCAAACGGCAGGAGTGAGAGTGGTGTTGGGTCCCGTGCCGGTGGAGGGAGGACAGAAACGACCTTGAGTGACGTTAGAAGCCGTAGAATTCTACGTAGCTGTTCAAGCGCGCGATGGTCGCCGAGATCAGATACGTACGCTCGAAAGTAGTCGACCGGCGCTCCGGCCAGCAATCCCTCAAGCTCCTGAAGTTGCTCTAGGCGCGTCTGCACATACTGAAGCCCCACAGGATTGAGCTTCAAGACTATGGATCCTTCTAGAAGCGGCCCGGCCTGCTTCTCTATGAATTTCACCAGGAAATCGAGGTACCGATCGCCTGTCACGATCGCCATGGGCGATTTTGACCTCGAGCAGGAATTACGGTGTTCTCGGTCCGGAAATGGACGGATAGATATCCATGCGGTTCGTATTGGGGTTTCTGGATGAGGCAATCAACTATTGGATCTTCATTTGGCTCGGATTAGGGTTCTTAATCAGATGAATTAGAGTTTGTGCCAGATCGCCATGAGATTCGGATTACGGTTTTGCAGACACAGTGAGAATAGAAGAAAAACAGAGATCGGATTTAAAAGGAAGAAGAAGTTCGGTTTTAGAGAGTGGAAACGGCCATGGCCGTACCGGAATTTACAAAGAAAAAATGATACTCACAATAACAACGAGCAATATATCGGGCGACGAACTGACGGGCCCACTATCTTTTCTAATAAATGGGGGTACAAGTTTGGCTGCATGCTTGGGTCTTGGAGTCTTCCTTCATTTGCACAAGACACTGCCTATGCAGTTGAGCTACGTTTACTGGCACAATTAAAAAAAAATATATTAAATACAATTTTTTCATAATCGTTGATGCAGATAAATAAAAGTAAATTTATTTTATTTTTAATATTTTATTTAACTTTATATTATTCGAGTATTAAATTAATTGACTCGATTTAAATTGTTTGAGATAGATTACCTTGACTTATATTTAAAATAATTTATTTATTAAATAAGTTAAGCTAATTTAACAACTTGAAAAGATTTAAGTAGATTAGTCAATTGATTATAAATTTTAGCTCATTCATTAAATAAGTAAAATCAACTGAACTTAAATTTTATTAATGAATTTTATATGTGCTGATAAACAAATAACTGTAATCTATTTCCTGAATTCGAAATTAAAATTCTATAAAGTTACTCTATCATTGATATTTGTTTTTGTTGAAGTTTATTTTGATAAGTCAACAAAGTGTCTTTGCATAAAAAGATAATAATAAAGTATTTAAGAGATGTTTTTAATACATATTTATAGTCACGTAACTTAAAACTTTGGTTTATGTTTTAAACCAAAGTCGCACTTAAATTATCTTTTTATGTACATTATAATTAGAATCAAATGTCGTGGTTACAAGTGCCTAATTTATTCACAAATAATAAGAATTTTAGAATTACAACAAGAGGTTATTTAATATTGACAGTTATATCTTAACCAATAGTTGGAGATAAATGATCACATTCAAAAGAATTAATTGATGATAATACTATTACTCTTTATTTTGTAAATCTCTAATATTTATCGAAATAAATAATAAATGCGTAAATAAATGATGTTATCATAAAACTTTGATTCTTTATATATAAAACTCTGAAGTAAGTAAATATTTATTTTTACTTTTATATATTCAAGAGAGATATTTGAGCGAATGAGTCTTCTATTTTTTGTAAATTTAAGTAGATGGTCCTTCTTATAAAAGGAAGTGTTTTATAAGTTTGAATGAAAACATTAAAAATAAATTAATCTTTACTTTATGTCCGTTTTAGTTTATCTAATAGATACCAAATTTGATTAAAAGTGATTTTAATTGACACATTATACTTGACATTGTGATGCATTTTTTTATATTGATTTCTACAGATTGATAAATTACTGGATCATAATATTTATGTTATTTTTACAATGGGTATCTCGCGCTTTTTTATATATAATTTTTTTTTTAAAATAATATATATATGTGTGTGTTATGCATCTTAGATTTTTGTAAAGTAAATGAAACCGGGCTGACGTGGGTTTGGTTGAGCCAACATCAATGAAGATGGCCCGACTTGGCAAAAACTTTTTTTAATTAGATCATTGACTAGTGATTAATGTTTATAAAATAGAGATTTAATTCAACTTAGAGTCAGAGAATGTGACCAAGTTTTACATACTTAATTTCTAAACTTTTAATGTTAAAAAAAATGAAACGTGTTTAATTTTAGTGATAGTTAGATTGGTTAAGTCACCTTTATATTCTTTTTTTATTACAATTATTTTTGCTCGTGGGCCCCTTTAGATAATATAGCTTAACTTGTGACAGCTGTTTGTATGTCTCAACAGACCGTGAGACCTAGCCATCACAATTATTATCTGAAAATGACCACGAACAATCGTGACCGTCTATTTCATGGATCGGATGGGCCATCAAGGACGAGCCCATCTCGTGATCTGTGGAGTTGGTCACTTGGTCTAAGGACTAATATGTAAGGAGGAGGAGGAACTCTGTAAATCTGTAATTTTTTTTTTTAATTTTGTATTTAAAATTGTCGATTTTTGTTTTCTTCCTAATTATAGGTCTTTGCAAGTGGTTAATTGTACTAAAACGTTCTTTTAAATATTTACTTAAAAGTTTTAACCTTAAATTTCTATATTAACTTCAATTGATTAAACATTTGAATTTTAAATTCATACGTTAAAATAATCAAGCAACTCTAACGGATAACACATAAAAGCAATTCCATAGGCGAATATAAATAGAAATAAATAATTTTAATGATAGACTCGGAGACATTAAAAGATGCTGATGGGAATCTAAAGTTATAGATAAGTTCGAGCGGGTAATGTAGCCCGTAGATGACAAAGCTCAAATGGGCCCCCATTTACACTCCTTTTTTATCTTATCTTCCTCTGTAAATAGAATCTCAATTAAATTTAACTACGAGTTGCTGTTATTTTGAATTGAAACTCATTTAAAATTATCTTTATTTTTATTATTAATTTAAAAACTAATTTGAAGTCATGACTTTTAAAATTTAGTGAACATATCTACCTAAAATTTAGTAGATAATTCAGCTCATTGATTTAAAATTATTTTTTACTTAATTTATATTAAACTCAACTTGTCTATTTATTAAATAAATTAGTCTAATTTAAATAATTATAAATGAATGAATTTAGTTCATATTTAACAAAACTAATTTATTAAATAAATTAAAAGACCACAACGATCTAATCAAATGTAAATAGTTAATTTAATTAACTCTAATCGTCTCAAATGTTAGCTGTAAATTGTCCAGCTATCACCAAGTCTTCTTTCTTCCGGAGACACGTGGCGCCACAGTAACGGAAGCCAATGTAAGAGATGGACACGTTGTTGTAGTCATGTTGCATGTGGAATGAGGCGTTCATGTCATTGAATTGTAACATATCAGCGTTGTCCAGTGGGCCTGACATGATTACCAATTGGTGGGCCCTCATCTACCAAATTGCCAATTAATTAGTAGTTTGAAAATTTGGCAGACTGGAATCGACTTGATTTAATTAAATTTTAAATCAAACGTGGGGCTAAACGAGATTAATAACTCAATTAAAAACTCAACGAGTCCCTCATTTTAATTAATTTAAGTCATTTTTAAGTATTAATAAAGAATTGGTACAAACCCGCCATGATTCGGCAAAAATAGATAATGCAAGTACATGTTCTTATCTAATTGTGCTAATAAAACTAGTGGTAATTGACCATAAATAAATAATAAATAAATAGAACGTCATTTTTACAATATACTATTAAAAAATTCATAACAATGGCTTTTACCATTGATCCAATACGAGTAGAATTATTACAACGTTAGTAGGTCATCAAATAAAGTAAAAAGTAGTTTCATATAAGCAAATTATTAGAATTTAAAAGTAATTACCATTTAAAGAGTCTAAAAAATGACTTTTACGATTGATCCAACATGAGTATTTGAGTATCTTATCTATCAATGACAGGATTTATTCAACAATTGACCACATGGAGCAAAGTAACTTGATAAATGATAAGGGTTTGTTGCTCTAGGTATTCTGGGCGCCGAATAGACACTCGATTCATGAAAATAATTTGTCAAATTAATGCGATAATCCTAATACAAATTGTACCCATATTCAAAGTTAATATCTTAGAAACAACTCTAATTAAGGGTTTTCTTTATTCTCAGTTATCATTGTTGTTATTTTTAAATTCAATGGACTTTGCCCAAGATTTTGAAATTTGACTAAATCCAAGTAAGTCAATTGATGTCTCAATATTGTACTACTGTAACATTAGCAATTAGGGCTTAGACTCGATCTACAATCTTTTTATGATTTTTATGTTACTCGACGTCTCGACCCATATAATTTAAACTCAGCCCTTACTGTCTCGGAGACTGTCTCCTTTACTAATTACTTGATTTACTGTCTCTTTACATTGGTTTGACCATAAATGTTTTTATGTGCTTACTAGGATTTGCTCAAGGTACGTATTACGCAGTATACAATTTTTAAACTTAGATCATCTAATTTTGCAAAATACACCCCTATTTAAATGCCAGAGCTAACGAGCCGGGCCAATGGGTTTTGGACTGGAGAAAGAAGTTAGGGCCTTGTAGCCACTCTTAGCTAAGAGGGCTGATTGTTAGGCCCACTGCAGGACTTGGGGTGATTCGGGATACAGCTAAAAGATACTAACAGTCCAGTCTAGCCCAATGGCTGCCTAATACGAGAAATCCCATATAGGATGCACATCAGGAATGTAACTTGGGTCCGGTCCAATCCCACTTGAGCATGGGCTTGGGTCAAAGGTTCATACTGAGGCCTGAAAGCCTCAACTTGATAACTGTGCTACCCGTGTGGTTGAATTGGATTGAATGATCCACCTTTTACACACATCTAGCAGGGTAAAAAAAAGTGGATCCGAGATATCGGCCGAGACGCTGAGATCTCAAGTCCACCGTTTTCTGGCCGATATCTCACTGATGTCAGGTGATATTTTTTTTCTCTCTCTTTTTTTTTTACAAATCTCGGCCGTAAAAAACTCAAGATATCTCAGGCGTAGATGTCAGGCCCATTCACTTAATCAATGGGCCACGTATGTAAACTGACTTTAGAAACAAACAGTACACAAATTTAGACATGGTCCCATTTGAAAGAAGGACTAAGACACTGGTGTCACGTCAAACAGTGAAAGATAAAAATGGGTCGGAGTCCCTATGTTTGAGTGCCTTTGCACGCATAACAAAGAATTATTCATTGCAAAACAATCTGACACATGGTCCGAAATAAAGCTGTTGAGAACAATGGGAATTTGGATGGAAAGGTTGGGCTTGTCATGATCTGATGGGTCATGGGTCTAAACCGGCCAATTTTTTCAGCCCATTTAGACAACATGTGCACCTGGCAGAGAAAAAATGTATGCTGTAAGAGATGTGATTATAATGAGGTCAAATTATACAATTTAGAGTTATTTAAATTGAATAGTCGAGATATAAGACTTAACTTTATTATGGTCAGCTCTTTAAGACACGATCGTCTTTTATTTTAAATCTTTTCGAACAATCAGATATTGATTAGAGGAGCAAGTACATATTAGTAGATATATGATTAGAAATTGATACAATCATTGATCAAGTATGGCCCAATCATTAATCAATAGCCAAAGCATTTACTTGTATTAACATCTTGGAGCATTGGTCTTACTGATACACATTGGCGGATATGCAACAATGACAAGCTCAAACTCAACTTTTTCTTACATGGGTGGAATCAGTCAGACTCTAAGTTCTATTAGCTTTTTTGATGAGCTCGAAATTTTGAAGGAATTAAATGGGCCCGGGATCAAATGAGACTGGCCCATGACATGGCCTAATAAGTGGTCCGTTGGATGAAATACTTGGGAGAACACCTCAAGTTAACAATTAGCTGGCCTGCAGACCGGATACGAACTCAAATATAACTTCTCACTCTTAATGTATTATAGCTTGATCTTCATACTAATTTTTTGTTATTATCCTTAGTTATTTTGCCTTTATTTGAGTATTTTAGAAAAATTTTAACTGAAATTGGGTTCGGGGCAAATGGGTTGGTTGAATAGGCTGGCCGGGATGCTCAAGGGCCTATGCTTTAGCTCAATCAATGAAAATGAAATTCAGGCCCATTATGCAAAGAATCAACTTGGGTTGATCAAGGCCCAAGCCCAACTCATGTCCATCTTTCTTTTGTCTCCGCATTTATCTACTTTCTTTTTAACTAGAGAGATTTTCGGGAGACTTTTTGACCAACGGAAAGGCATGAATTGGGAATTGAAAAAAGAAAAGATAAAGTATTTATCATTCTATTTCTTATCATTCAATCATGTTCCAACTAACTTTTTTGTCCCTAATACTCATAACAGATGATTAGTTCCGAATTAGGTATCAGTTAGCCTAAGTGGGCCTACTTTTAGTAAAATTGATTTCGGTCCGGGCCCAACCGAGTCATAACAAAAGTTTTAGTGGTTTGGTTTGGGACTGATGGGGCATGTGCTGGGATAGTTTGGGTATGGGAAGTATCTGATTAAGTTTATTTTTGTTATTTTTCTGGTAATTAGTAGATATCTTAGGAAATGATTTTTCTGGTCCTTGATTCTATGAATTAAAAATGCCTCTGTAAAATTTGATGCAAATTTCTATGCAAGTTAATAAATACAAAATGCATATAATTTGTAAAATTTGTTAGAAGCAAATAAGAAAAATATATGATTTAAAGAATATAATAAGTAAATATTAAAAAATATTAAAAAGGTCTCTACTATCTAATTATTATTCCCATTTCTTATTGGATAAATTTATAAATTGGGTCAACTTATTAAGACTGATGGCTTTAAAATGTAACTGATCCATATTCTCTAACTCATAGACTACTCAATTATCAAAGTATCAGGACCGGTCCGACTTGGGTCGAACCCGACCCATGGATGAGATTATACGTGAGTAACAGAGTAAGCAACTTGCCCACTGCGGCGATTCACGTGGCCAACCCGGCCCGAAAGCGTGACCGGGGAGTCAATGACCGGGGTCGATCCAGGCGTCGATAGCGGTGCAAAAAGTAAGAAAACCAGCCGTACACGTGTCGCATCTACATTAGCCCATTATACAGCATCCAATGACTGTTTGCTGCTTTTTATAGACTTCTCCGTTACTCACTCATCACACGACCGTTTTTTCCTTTCCTTTCATTTCATTTCTTCTCTGCTCTTCTCGTCTTGGGACCATGTCACTCCTCTCCTTCCTATGCCCCTTTTCTCTTCTTCTTCTCCTCCTCCTCCGGCCTCTTGCTCCTGCTGCGGGAGCACACGACTACGGTGATGCGCTTCGGAAGAGCATTCTCTTCTTCGAGGGCCAGCGCTCCGGAAAACTTCCGCCGGACCAGCGTTTGAAGTGGCGCGGGGACTCTGCTTTGAGAGACGGAGCTGATCATAGAGTAAGAACAATGTGTACCTCCTGTCCTTTAAAAAAAAAATTTAATAGCCACATTCATCAAAAGAATTTTGCAAAATCTTTTTGTAAGACCTATTTTCACATGTCTTCTTCTTATTTATATCCAATTTAATCACATTATAGTTTATACGTGATGTGAAGTTAAATTCATTTTAGGTACTGTCATTAACTTTTTATTATCTCAAAATCATTCAATAAATTTTTGGAGATGGATAGAGTACCTTCATTTTTCACTTTTACTAAATACCTTTTTCGTAAAATTTTAATTAATTGAAAAATACAAATTATAATTTTTTTTTTCTTTTTTACAATTTCATCATCAGCAGAATAGTCTTTTAAATTTAAAGTATTACCCTGTCTCTTATAACAAAGTAGAATGTCCACATACATTCCTTGTGCAGTACAGATTTGTTTCCTTTCTTGTCTTCAAATTTTAGTCGCTATCTATCTCTTAAAAGCATTTTTAATTCTACCATACTGGTAACATTTCATCTTAGAAAGGGGTCAGTTTGAGTCTCTATGGCGGTGTGGACGTTGCTCAAAGAGAGATTTAGTAGGGTTGTAGAGATTTCTCTCTCGTAAAGAAAATATTTTTAATTTTCTCTTTTTTTCTTCTAAAGAAGTCTTAACCGATAATTTCTGTCTCCTACTGAGGATTTGGACTTTGTTCTCTCTCCTTATTTTATTTGATAATATATCTATTAAAATTTCCAACAGGAAAAATGCGCATTTGTCATTTATTCTCTTTCTTTTAATATATATTTTTAAAGTTGTTTTTTATTTTAGAGGTCTGGATTTGGTAGTCCTGCAGAATACTGTATATGGTTTCTCGAGGCCTAGCGGACATCTGCCGCCTTTTCGTTCAGTGAAATGGTGGGGCAACTTAGAAAAGTGGGGCCCACTATGGTATGTAAGCGTGCAGGAGTACACAATTTCGTTGTCCCTTAAGAAATGAATAAAAAACAAAAAAGAGAGAGGAAAAATGGTGTTTTAATGTTTGCATTTCGGTTTAGTTATCCGTTATTTTGTCCTGTTCTCTATTACTGCCCCGCGGGATATTATTCTTCCATTCATTCATGCATTTCAATTTGTCGTGGACATATGTAGAGATGTGGGGTTTATGGAAAAAGGGCCACGTGGCTTGAAGGTGGGCCATTATATGATTGTGGGTTTTTCATTGTTGTAGGGCCCGCTATGTAATGTCCGGGTGACAGGAGGAATTTTGTTTTCATTGTGGACTAAGAAACGTTGTTTTCAGAAACTAAAGCTCCAAATCATTACAAATCACATGGCATGTGATGGGGGTGGCATGCATTACCTGGATATGATTTACTCTTTTTAAATTAAAGAAAAAGAGATAGATGCGAGGAAGAATTTTATTCAACTGTTCATCAAATAATGAAAAATATTTGTTTTAATTTAATTTTCAATACTAAATTTTATATTATTGTGACCGCATTTCTCTCTTCATTAGATTTTATAATTATTGTAACGTAAGGAATAACAATTATGGAGACCAAGAAAAAGGTTATAACGTCGTCAGCTTTACGTTATATTACAAAGGTGGACCTGACGGGCGGTTACTACGATGCCGGCGACAACGTCAAATTCGGTTTCCCGATGGCGTTCACGACGACGCTGCTGGCTTGGAGCGTCATTGACTTCGGCAGGAACATGGGTCCGGAACTTGGCAACGCCCTCAAAGCCCTTAGGTGGGGCTCCGACTATCTTCTCAAGGCCACTGCCATCCCCAACACCATCTTCGTCCAGGTTGGCAACGCCTTCTCCGACCACAATTGTTGGGAACGGCCTGAGGACATGGACACCTCCCGTATGGCCTACAAGGTCGATCCCTCCAATCCCGGTTCCGACGTCGCCGGCGAGACTGCCGCTGCTCTCGCCGCTGCTTCCATCGTCTTTCGCTCACGTGATGCTGCCTACTCCCGCCTGCTACTCGACCGTGCTGTCAGAGTAAGTCGCTCTCTCCCATTCTGTCGCTCTTCCTCTCTATCGTACGGCACCAATCACGTTGCGCTTAAGTTTTCTAACCTCTTTTGGAACGTTTGTATTAATTATTAAATGGCGCATAAAAAGTTTGAGAATTTTGGGAAAAGGATTCTGCTGACATGGTTGATATATCTATATAATTTTTTAAATATAAAAATATTTTAAATCATATCTTAATTATTTGATGCAAGGGAAATATTTAACGGATATGTTTGACAATAGAATTTTTTGTTTTTAAATAGCCTTTGAAATTTATGTATAAGCTTGTTATTCATTTTTTTCTATGATTTTATACTATAAAAATAAAATATTTTGAAAATAGTTTTATATTTAAATAAATTTAAGTTAATATAATTTATAAAGTTTACAAATATATATGTGCCAAATTTAAAAAAATAAGATGCTACCACTGATCTTTTATAACAATTTGTTATGTATGAATTTTATACTACATTGACTCTAAAATTTATTTATTTTTAAATTAGTTTTGTTACATTTATATTTCAAAAATGATTTTTGATCTTAACTTTTGATGGCTCAGTATTCTTTAGTTGTACGATTAAGACAGTGGAGTCTATTATTTTTAAAAATTAAAATTTCTATTTCTTAACTAAAATAACAGAAAATTACTCTAGCATTTACCTGACGGCAGGATTTGATTCTCCCTTTTTTATTTAATTATTTCTGCTTTTTATATTAATTTAATTTAATTATAATATTATGGCGGTTTTATTGTAGGTGTTCGAGTTTGCAGACAAGTACAGGGGGGCATACAGCAACAGCCTGCGGTCTGCGGTTTGCCCTTTTTACTGTGACTTTAACGGGTATCAGGTGAGAGAGACATCTGACCGTTGGATCGTTGACAGTGATGGCTTTAGTATTACCGTTGGATTAAATAGATCGAAAAAACCCTAAATAGATTTCCTTTTCCGCTTTCTACTAGTGATTGGAGGGACCCACCCACGTGTTTCTCATCTCTGAATGAGACAGGTCGTTCTGCACACATCGTCTGATCCTCCATGTGGATTGGATATGTACTGGGTCCCACCAATTAGTTCTTGGGCCCCAACTTAAGTGGTTTTCCATACCCTCATACGTGGCAGACCAGATCAAGATGGAATGATTGAACCAGCTTTCTAAAATCACAAATACATTGACTTGGTTGATTTGAAAATTGATTTAGTTGAGAGGAGTCAAAATTTAAAAAAATAATGAAAATGATAATTATTTTAACAAGAATAAAATTTATTAAGATGATCAACTAACTAAAAAATAGAATTTACATATGTTATAAAAATTTCAAAAGTTTGTATCCATACCATTGATTGTTGTTTTTTATAAAATTAATTTGGATTGGAATTTTGAATGTGTAGGATGAGTTACTTTGGGGAGCAGCATGGTTGCACAAAGCATCAAGAATGAGGAAATACAGAGAGTATATAAAGATGAACGAGGAGGTTTTGGGAGCCTCAGAGACCATTAATGAATTTGGTTGGGATAACAA
The DNA here is from genome assembly GCA_022113865.1 of Chimonanthus praecox. Classification (NCBI taxonomy): domain Eukaryota; kingdom Viridiplantae; phylum Streptophyta; class Magnoliopsida; order Laurales; family Calycanthaceae; genus Chimonanthus; species Chimonanthus praecox. The sequence goes on along the minus strand of CM039091.1, from coordinate 61,683,739 downwards.
GCATGCTGGTATCAACGTCCTCATTTCCAAGGTATTGACTCGATTCAGTGGAACCGGTTGAGTTAGAAAACTCACTAATTTTATAAAACTGAAAATAAAAAAAAAATTATTTCAACTTTGAATTAAAAAATTGTACATAGAAAGTGTGAGGACCAGCAGAGCAGCAAATGGTCCAAGAAATGGAAAAGGTCACTCACATGAGGGTCTTCTGATGAGAAAAGCAGCTCATTTTTATATTGGTATATATATATATATATATATGATATGAGCTTGTCCTCTCCTGTCTTGTCATGCTTTATTCCCTTTCTTCCAATTTTTTCTATTATTTTATCATTTGTCAGTAGCATTGATGTTCTTCTTTTCTTGAAACGGCTGACTGTTTCAAGATAATTTTGGGTCTTTTTAGTGTTTTTCTTGAAAAACCCATTTGACCATTTCGTTTCAGTTCACGGGTGTCAACATTGTGTCACCCAGCCCCGTCCATCACGTGGACTATGCTCACGCATTTTATATAATTCAATATGAGTTTTATTGTGTTATAAATTATCTTTTAAATTGATTCACTGAAATTTTAAAATTATTTACAGTAAAGAATTTAGTAAGTTAATTCAAAAATGATAAAATAAGTAATAAAATAAAATCTATATCAAATTACATAAATTACTCATAGAGGATCGCTATCTATTTTAATTATTCTATCCTGTGCTCACTTGTAAAATTTTATAAAACAGTGAATTCTTCTCACATTTTCTTAAATGCTTCTTTAGTAATATACAAACTCATGTTTGTTTGAGTGGAATGTGTACTGATCTGATATCAAATTTAAAAAATTCGACATTTCAATCTAACTGAGATTAAAAAAATATTAGGACACAACCAATGTAAGTGGTCGACTTTTAGGATTCTGAACCTTAGAAAGAAAAACATGCACCCACCCTCTGCTCCTAGCCATTGTTTTTTAATTTAAAAAAAAAAAGAGTTGTTTTGGTTTGGCTGCCAAAAACTGCAACAATGACAAACATGTGTGGCTACAGTAGTACATCTCCGTCCTTTCATTGAATTCTAGTTGCCATACCTTCATTGGATAGGATTTCCTGGGTGGGTCCCGTCTTGCCAAAATTGTCAATCAATTTAGTATTCTCACATGGGCTCCACATGTATGGAACTTGAAAGGGATGCTCCATCATCACCAAAAAAAGCTTTAAAACAGTGAGGCATGGCCCCCATGTGAATGAATTGATGGCTCATAAAAGTTTTAACCCATGCACGACATGGGTCTCTTCTCACATGGAGAAAGAAGAAAGAAAAATTCTACTCTTTTTTCTTCTCTAGCATTGTTCACTTATTTTATAATTTTTTGTCTTAATATGTTTTAATAAACATATTTTTTATTTTTAAAATGAATCTCATTGTTTATTTATACTTTAATTTGAAACTCAAAATTCAAACATGATTCAAGAAACTTAAATAAATTTTTAAAAACTCGATAAAACTCATTGATTGGCGTTGCATTTGATTTCATTGCAATATAAAATTTCCACAGGTAATATCCACTGTCCTTAAGGCAACCAGGTGAGACCATGGGAGTTTGAACGTAGCACCTCCCGGCCTGAAGCGGGAGATTATCAGTTGAACTACACCCATGTGTACTTTTCTAGTCTGATTGCTCATAATATCATTGTGCAAACTCTTAGCAGACATTATATTTTATTGATAAATATCATAAAGGAAAATAAAATTATTTTTAATAAGGATAAATTATACTTAAACATGTGCATTCACTTTATACTTTAGAGCCAGCCTTGTGCTTGGATTACAATATTTCGAGTACCTCGTATAAAATAGCAACTAAGTCACCAACTATTCTTCTTGCACACTTACCATTATCAAATATAATGGGAAATTATGAGCCAAAGAGCAAACATACAAATGCTCTGTCCCACTACCCCACAAGTCATCTTATCCATTCATTTGGTTGGCTGCATGTGTTCTTGAATGTGAAAAGGTGGAAATTATATATCCTCATCCTTTATTACATTTTTATTTTCTCTTTTTGAATGCATGTGGAGCCACATTTTCCGTAGAGCATCTCCGACCCTTTTCACACCTTTGATTTGGTTGATGACAGGCTTAAAGCCATTTATGGATTAATATTATATGCCATGTCAGTAGATATCTGACTTATAAATGTAAAAACATTTGCATATATTTTTATCGGTTTTTATGGATTTTAATAGTTATTTTTAATTTAATATCTTTTTATATAGTAGAGTGGAAATGATGATGATGATATATATATATTTTTTTTAATTTTATTTATAGGAAGTGGCAATGGGAAAGGCACCCTATCTTCAATCATTCAAGCAAAATGCAGATAGCTTCATCTGTTCTATTCTGCCTGGAGTATCTCGCCCTCAAATTCAATATTCACCAGGTTCTTTTATCTTAACTTCATATTTTTCTTCTCTTGCTCTTAAAAAAAAAAATTGTAAATAAAAATCTTTTCATCTTGTTTTATTAAAATTATTCTTTTATACATCATATAATCAGTTACTTTTCAAAATGCAGATGCTTTCATGTTTTTAATGATCTACCCTTCTCTAACTCTGAGTCTTCTAGTAATATGTCAAAATCACCTTAGATGAAATTCTTTCATTGTGTCATTTGTTGGATGTACATATAATTACTTTTTACTTTCTTTTTTATTTAATCCATTTATTCCAACATAACATAATTGTTTTTGAAGTTTTATATTGAAAATACAATTTAATCAAAAGTATAATTAGCTTAAATGCTTAATCCACTTAGCCCAATAAATCTGTCTTTTATAATATGTAATTAGCAGTGCTCCCCACTCTCCAATCACATGAATTGTAATAATTTGTTTTGCAATCCACTCATTTCCCTTTAATAATCATTTGTTCCACTGACAAAGATTGGTTTTATTTGTATTTATTTATATCCCTTTTGTTAAAATCAGGTGGGCTTATATTCAAGGCTGGAGGGAGTAACATGCAGCATGTGACATCACTATCCTTCTTACTCCTTGCTTACTCAAACTACATAAGCCACTCCAATAAGCTCATTCCATGTGGCAAGGTCTCTGCTACACCAGCTCAGCTCCGACGGCTAGCAAAGCACCAGGTATGTCTCAACTGGGCCCATTTGAATGCATATTCGGCATTTCGGCCCTGTCCAAGAAGTTCCTCCCCAGTTTGAAAAATCTAATAATTGATGGGCTCAAATAAAAAACCCTAAAAACATCTAAGCCCATATTTGGAAAAAACATATTGGCCAATTTTTTTGGGCCCATTGGACTCCTTTAGTGTTCTTGAACGTACACAATTTCTCCTTTTGTCTGAGCAAATTTGTGTTTCTGTTTATATGGTTTGCAGGTGGATTACATTCTTGGTGATAATCCTATGAAGATGTCGTACATGGTGGGCTATGGACAGCGATACCCACAACGCATACATCATCGGGCCAGCTCGCTTCCCTCAACGAATTCTCACCCTGCCCACATTGGCTGCAAGGCTGGCTCACGCTACTACCTAAGCCCAAATCCGAACCCTAATATCCTTGTAGGGGCAGTAGTTGGTGGGCCCAACATCACTGATAGTTTCCCTGATTCAAGGCCGTTCTTCCAAGAGTCCGAACCGACGACATATATTAATGCACCGTTGGTGGGTCTCCTTGCTTATTTTATGGCCCATCCTAATACTTAATATGTATGTAGGTGGAAAAGCTTTTGGTGCAGTAAAGTAGTATTGTAAGGAAATATTATGGTTAATATGGTATTTAATTCAAAGAAGAAAGCAGCAATTTTTATCTAACTTTTGGGCATTATTGATGCTGTGCTTGGTCTTTGTTTTTGGACATAATTTTGTTTGCTTATTGGGACAAAAATCACTGGGCCAATACTTAAATATTACCAACACATTCTGGCCCATCTCATCCAACCACGATTTTGATGATAAATAATTTTGTGACATAATTATGAGCTGTTTTGGGGACATAATGGCATCATAAACTACGAAAATGCCTTCTTTAGACGGACATGTTAAATGAATCGGCCCAACTTGAAATTAAGGTCGATTCAATTTTGTGTGCCACATAATTCTCCTCTTAAAATTTGTTCCAGGAGTATAAATCTCGGCTGATATGGTGCGTATGGGCCTAGATATCTCGGATTTTTGAACACCGAAATATCTTGCGAACTAGTGAATATCAGCCGATATCGATCTAAGACCCATCTAATTAATGAGAAATGATCTTACAAACATGCTTATTAATAAAATCCCATTATCGAACCCCTTCGCACGTGTACCAAATGGGCTTATATCTCTAGTTTAAAAAAATATAGGTTGATATATAATTGAAATATCTACCAATTATTTGTTAAATTACTATTTATTGACCAACCAATATTTGTTCAATATAAATTATAGTGTAATTGGAGGTACTTTATTACAATATTCATAAGGATAATTGTATGGATTAAATAAACAGAGTTAATAATGACAATGATCACTACTATTATATATCCTCTGATATGCACTGATTTATGTTTATATCAGTTTGTACTTTGTACCCAAACAAGTACTGGATTAAAGTTTAAAATTCAAAAATTAGCCACAAATAAATTAGATTTAGATTAATTTGACTGAGTTTTTCAATTTGATTTGGAAAGAAATTAGTATAACTAAATTCTTTTCTTTTTAATTTTTAATCTATAGTAGAACCAGATTGTGCCGTTTTTGAGTTCTAATTTTAGATTATTCATCTGCCAGTCCATGTTATGAGCTAATTAATAAATTTGAACACAAATGTAAACTTCAAATGACTTATAAAAGTAAAATATTTAAATATCAAAGTCACAAGATTAAATAATAAAGAAGGAGATCAAAGACATTAAAAACCTGAATTAAAATAATAAAGAAGTAAACCATAAAGGCAAAAACCTGATATAATTTTTATGGAAGCCAATAAAAGAGTAAAATTCAAAAATACCAAACACGTACAGTGAGAATATATGCAAAGTTATCGCATCTTTTAATTTTACAGGGTATTATTACTTGTGCTTGTTTCCATGCAAATCAACAGCATACAGAGCACGGCCTATCAGTTTCTCCACACTTTGGATCTTACTCATGGTTGAGTTCACCAACTCAGTGGTACTAGAATCACCGAGTTCATCTTCACACGTATCCAAATCAGTGAGTGCAGCACTTAGATATGTTTGAGCATCATCCAAGTGAGAATCCACTCCATCCTTCTTGTAACTCTGCATAGCCCGAACAGTATCCTTCAATGAGCTTCTGCATTCAAGAAGCAGCTCGTGGCAGTCGTCGAGGACCTGAGACTCGTACTGCCCGTTATACTCCTTTTGCATCTTGCTCAGGTACTTGACCAACTTTGTCGTCGGAGATATGCATTTTTGGGTGCTCGCGATCGCTGCGTTTATACCGGTCTTGTTGTTCGTTGTCGTGGTGGTGGTGGTGGTGGTGGAGGTAGAGGCCAAGGAGACTTGTTTGAAAGGGAAGGTGGTGGGTCTGGAGGCATGAGAGAAGGAAAATGAGAGGAGAATGATTGAGAGAAGGAGGAATTGGAGATTTGGTGCCATGGGATTGTGAGGATTTGTGGATTTTGGGGGTTTGATTTCGATTTATGGAAGGTTTGGAGTTTGGAAGAGATTAGTGGGAGGAAGAAAGTAGAAGGGGTTTATGTAAGGAAAGGATCCGGACTTTATTTGCAGAACACATGGCACATGGCTAAAGCTACAATCATGGCAATATCAACGGCACAACTAAGAGGCTTCAGAATGAATGATAGCAGGATTCACACTATTCTTGTGAGAAAGGCAGGCCTATTGTACAATTTTTATAATTTATCTTACTCAGAAAGAAGAAGAAACGAAGAACACGATCCCCATTAACTAAGAAGGTTGGGTACTAATTCTTAATTAAGCTTATCAATCAGGTCCATTGAATTTCAATTAAGTCTTCTTTCAGCAAAACTGATATTTTTTATACCAAAAGTGAATATATATTTTATGGATTTTGTCTATCTTTGGTCCCTCTGCACGCAAGATATGATAAGAACCAGCAGTCACTTTGATTGATAAGCCTAGCCACCCATCTAGTTTCCTTGTAAGGATACTCAAACAGATGATGATCCACATTCGACTGAATATAGTAAGAACAAGAAATATATAATTATATATTTTTTTGCCATTTTATTTAGATCTAGATAAATGGCTAGGATCGTCGGATCATGGTGGTGTTTGGCCTATAACTAATTCATGATAAGTCGAATTCAATGAACGGTTAATATCATAGGATCCTGTCACCTTTCCAACACCAGTTCCAAAGAAAGGCTATCATCGTTTGATCACTGAAATGTTTGTTCCCCAACTCAGATTCAATCAACGGTCTGGATCTATCCACATCTATCACGTCGAGGAACCAACTTCACAAAATGAGAGTCATGCGTTCGATTTTCACTCACTTCTAAAGGGTCACTCTTTGTATATGCATGGGTAGAGAGACTTGTAAATATCCCGAAAATTAGCCACATACTCTAAAAGACCTGAACATGTTAGTCATAAGGAAAAAAATCTTATTCCGAAGTTCATTATATAATAATTGATAATGAGATATTGAGAGATATTTTGAAAATTAGGTTGATCAGTAGATCTGATTCATTGTTGGATTAGAGAAATTAGAAGCAACAAATTCTATTATCTTGAAATATACTACTAAACTGGTTTTGAATCTAAGCAATACATGTGCGAACTGCCAAACAGAAAAGACTTATTGAAGTCACTTTAGAAATTGGATTTTGGAAAAAGAAAATTGTTGCGGTGGAATTGAAGTGGGAGAAGATAATAATCAAAATTGGTGCCTTCAAAGTCCATTTTTAGGCTTTTTATGCGTGTACGAATTTGGTACTTGAAATTATTTATAATTTGATGTAAACGGGTTGAATGTGGTCCGATAAAAATTATTCCAAAACATAGCTAATTAGTCAAATAATGTGCACGTGGCCATTTGACCAAGATGAAAAGATTCAGGCCCAATCCGATTAAAGAAACATTTTCATGGCAATAGAAATAAGAAAAATTGTAAATTTATAGGTCAGACTTTTAGTTTACAAATATCAGTGAAATATGATATTTTGTATTTTTTCCATGTTAAAAAAATTGACTGATACTTTTTACTATTTATTTTTTAAAAATAAATCAATTCCAACCTAAAATATCAGTATTTTTTGATAAATTAACTTTTGGGCCGGGCTCAAATATATGTTCGTTAGTACACTTTTCAAAAACTCAAGACAAACCTTCATAGGTGCGGTTTTAGATGGGCTTAGATTACTTCTTTAGGCACATTGCTTAAAGTGGGCCTAAAATCGGCCAAAGTTAAGAGGGCATTTGGATGCTAGGCGAGAGAGTGCTCTGCCCGCAGGCAGGGGTTTACGTATTGTCAGAGGGGAAAAAAAATCGGGCCGAAATCTCGGCTCAGCCGACTTTTCGACCCATGCCCGTGGGTATCTTCATAGGGACTTTCATATGTGATCCAAGCATAACATTGGGCTACGGAAATTGAAGGCCCAGAGTGATAGGATACTCAGAAGAAATGAAGACCACGATCCCCATAAATTAAGAAGGTTGGGTACTAATTCTTAATTAAGATTATCAACCAGGTCCATTGAATTTCTAATTCAACCCCATTAATTAGGTCCATTGAATTTCAATAAAGTCTTCTTTCAGCAAAACTAATATTTTTATACCAAAAGTATATAATAATCTTTTCTGTTTATTGATTTCTTTTTTCTGTTTTACGATATTATTGTTTTAGCGTTCAGAAAGTGATCTTCTCAGTAACACATGATATAATAATTGATATGAGATGTTGCTACTTGAGAGTTGAGAGATATTTGGAAGATTAGGTTGATTCGTATAATCTGATTCATTGTTGGATTAGAGAAATCAGAAGCAACAAATTTTATTATCTTGAAATGTACTACTACACAGTGTAGTCTACACTGGTTTTAAATCTAAGCAATACATGTGCCAAACAGATAAGACTTATTGAAGTCACTTGGAAATTGGATTTTGGAAAAAAAAATTGTTGTGGTGGAATTGAAGTGGGAGAAGATAATAATCTAAATTAGTGCATGTACCGAATTTGGTACTTGAAATTATTTATAATTTGATGTAAACGGGTTGAACGTGGTCCATAAGAATTATTCCAAAACATAATTAATTAGTGAAATAATGTGCACGTGGTCATTTGACCAAGATTCAAGATGAAATTCAGGTCCAATCCGATTAAAGAAAGTACGGCTCGGAAATTACCCTAATCTAGATTTAAGGCCCAACCCATGATTGGTGGGTCGTAAAATTGGTTTTGACTACGCTTACTACCGAGCCGACCTATTTTGCCCAAAACGTTCATGCGGGCTTTCTAGGACTCTAGGATGGAACTTCAATCGGTCTAAAATGGAATATATTTATATAATTTATATTTATACATAATATCAATTGAAGAAAATTAGATTTATAAAATATGGCTCAAATTTGGGCTTTCGGCCAAACTTGGAATTTCTTAACTAGGATCAGTTGGGCCAAATTATAATCCAGGCCTGATATTTTTGGGCTCAAAATATGTCCAATTCAAGCCCAAGTAAACACAAAACTGTATTTTTTTTTTGGATTTTTCCATGAGGGATCAAGTTAGGCCAGGCCCAAATTGCATCCCCTAGATGTAAAAGAGTTGGACTTGGTCGGAATTTGAATAAAATCTTCATCCAAATCGGAATCCTAGATGCACGCTTTGAATCATCTAGATACTTATATTTAAATTTACATCCAAATCATCTCATGATTCAAAATTAAATTTTCTTTTAGTTTTTTTTAAGTAGCTTTAAATATGTGCAAATATTTAGGACTAGGGTTTCATTTAATTTTTATCCTCCATTTGTGACATTAGATTTTAATAGATAAATATTTTAAATAAATTAGCTTTTTCTATGTAAATAATATATGAGGTTTGAAGGTGGTTTCATGTGTTCTTGAGATTAGTCTTACCTCCAAAATAAATAAAAATTCTAATTTTATTTAATGAGGTCAATAAATAAGGCACATATTATAATTTTAAAATATCATTTGATGCATAGGATTCATAAACTTTGTTGAAGTTTTACCAATGGCCTTCTCTCATGCACACACTAATTAAATTTTCCTTGATCATGGAACAGATTCTCCAAACATCAGCTCACATGCAGGATGTATTTTCAAGGAAAGAAATCGAATTCCTCAATACAAATTCTGACATTCATTCTCTTCTTTTCCAACCTCGAACTAATCAATCTTACTCTTAACATTCTCATGGCACAAAATCTCCTTCTCCTCTTCCTCTCAATCTGTCTCCTACGTTCCTTCTCTGAGCCCTCTGAACCCTTTAATATCCCTCCTAAAAAACCCTCACTGTCCTCCTCTACTTCAGACCCAGATCTGCCAATCGCTTCCCTGAATAAGACCCGAATAAATTCTGCGATCGCCGGCGCCGAAAAATGCACCTATATGAAAAATCTGACCAAGATGTTCAACAAGCTACAAAATGAGCATCACAAGGATTATAATGCAGAAGAGGTCCTCTTTGACTGCCATAATCTCCTCCATGATAGTATTCAAGACACGAAGGATAATATATAAGTGAAGCTCATTAATCATGCTCTGTATCTTGTTGTTGGATTGCAAAAATGATGGGTTTGCATTGAACAAAGATATAATTAGATATAAGTGAAGTAATAATAATATATGTAATGATCGTCGTCTTCATTGTTATTATTGAATTCATATTTCAAAGTCGACTTTTTCATTTGATCTCAATGTTGGTTTTGGTATTTCTTATGTTTAACTTTATAATTTCCACTAATTAAGTGATATATTTTTGTATGGTTATTTTGAATATATTGTCTAGACATGTTATTTACCAAAGCTATGCCTATATCTTTTTGTTATGAAATATCACTCTGATAAATCTTCCAAACTTTTTGATGGTGGTATTAAGCTTTTCGACTTGAGTATTTATAAGCGTGACTCAATTAAGAAATCGAGCTAAAAATTAATGCACAAGTTTTCGAGCTTTTAGGCCCAATTTCTATCTCCACTTTTTAACATTTTTTTTTTGAGCGATAAAAAAGAAATTTCCATAAAGAGAAAAAAAGATACAAAACAAAGCAGAGAACAATTCCAGAATAACAATTAACTTTTCGGTAAATGAAAAACTCTTAAAATCGACCATTCTGCACAATTTTTAGTAAAGAATTCAGCAATGCAATTTGCCGATTGATTGATAAGGTTGAAAGAAACATCCACTTTTTAATACTTAATATCGTGACTAACCTCTAATACAGTATTAGAGGGATAAAACTTGGTTTCTTTTATAACCTACTATATTAGTGCATAGTTCACTATTAGGATTATTTGCTATGGTCACAATATAAAATCTCTAGATTGCTTAAGATAAAGTTACCACATTATGCACATTATGATCACCCTCTTTTTGGTCAATGGAAAGTGAGAACAGAGTGCTGCTCCCATGTCATCCTTGTTCATATGTTAAGTACAAGTAAACATTAAAGTTGAACTTAAATTATACTTACAAACTTGAAATATGGGCATACTTACACTCATTTTCAACTAATTTTGTGTAATTTTTTTTTTTTTTGAGCTGTAACAATCTTGTATATATTTTAGAGCTTCAAAAATATCATCTCTATTAGGACCTGAACTTCCAGTCTAAAAGACTAATTTGTTAGGTAAAGTGACCCAAGTCTTTTATAAACCTCTACATCTCCCTTCACACTTTCAATGTAGGACTCGTTCGCCGCGGCCACAACAATCCCCTGTTGGACAGTGACTCAATTCCACCGTATTCCCTCTCCTAAATTAAGATGGAAGATAAGTTGCTTAATGATGTGGGTGTCTCAAGCTATGGACAAGATCTTAACTCATGTAATTAGTAATTGCCTAAGAGACAAAATAACAATTACCACCTAGAGAGGAAACAAGGCAATCCTTGCTATATTGGGTTCCTTCAATATATACACAGAGAGGATGTAGACCTTATTGGACGATGCAGAGATCAAGTTGGACTGTCCAGATAGGAAGCTACAAGGGACAGCTGTATATCGATTAGGACTTGCCGTATCGTTAGATGGGCAGTGTGTATCACTTCTATGTATCGGCTGAAAAGGAAGATAGCAACTGCTATGTTTGCGATACACAGCCATTGCCAATTTCAATAGTGGAGTTCGGCTGAAACTTAGGAGGGATCAACCCTCTGAATATATTTAAAAAGGGGGTCAGTGCATTGTGCTTTAAGGTGACACGGCGACAAGATGTAGCCGAGAGGGGTTGCTGCACGGTGAAGGGCCTTTGGCCGAGTGCCTTCCGAGGAATAGGCAATAGGCATTGGAACATTCATTTCTTAATGATGATAGGTTCATATTACCTTAAGTGAATTTTCTGTAAGCCACCATGTCTCATTTCTTAATGATAATAGATTCATATTATCGTGAGTAACAATTGACAGTGAAAGAAAACTAATTTTCAAACTTCAGATGGACTGTTTTCCTAACCCAAAATCTTTGAGCAAGTTGTTTGTGAAGTTTATTTGAAGAATACGTTTCACTGGAATGAAGTGATGTGGTTTGATGTCAAATGTTAGCCAAAAGGTCATGTGAAAAAAGAAGCCTGTAAACTGACATAAAAATTGAAAATTGCAATCCCTCAACATAAATTTTCATATTCACTCTCGTCTTTTCCGACCTAGAATCGACCAACCCAATTCTCAAAATCTCATTCTCTGTCTCTTCTGTATTCATTCTTTGAGGCCATTAGCGCCACCAGATCTCCTCCCTGAACAAGACCCATATAAATGCCGCAATCACCGACAATCGAAAATGCATCTATATGATAATGATGATGATGAAATTGGCCAAGTTCTTCAACAAGCTAAAAAAGGGCATCGCAGAGGTTGTCAAGCGTTATCTCCTGTCTAACTGCCATTTTATCCTCCATGAAATTATACAAGATTTGAAGGACAGTTTTAAGGCTCTGAAGGCATGTAAGAGAGATGAAAAGGAGACACATATAAAATGCAAGATGGTCTCTGAATGATGCTCTCATAATCCTTGATATATGTACAGAAGAGCTCAAAGATAGTAAGAGCACTCAATTAACAGATAAAGCTGCCCTCAGTAAGGTTCAAGATGTGGAGGAGCCCATTGACAATCCTAAAAATCATGTTGTTGGATTACATGAATGATGTCTTTGAATTGAACAAGGATCATTCAGTAGTAATATGTAGATAGATATCAGTGAATTATTAACGATTTGTGTGATGATTGCCCATAGCATCCAATATCATCAAACTCATTTCATTTAAAGACATTGCTATAACATCTCTTCCCCAATTGACCCAAGTCCCACATTGCCTATGGACTTTGGGTCTTGGAGTCTATAAATGAATAGACACCCTCTCCTTTCAAGTTCAGTTTTTAAGAATGAGTTCTACTGATGTATTTTAATAAGGTATCAAAGCCGGAGGTACCACACAGATGGGTCGAGTTCATAACTCTAGTCTTACCAGCCCTAATACTGAGGGATAGTGTTAGTAAAGTCCCTCGTTACTTGTAGACCTTGGAATCATGACATTTATAAAAGCATTAACGCCCTCTTATTTCAAGCCGATTTTTAAAGATGAGTTTAATAGATTCTTGAGCTACTCTTTAAAAGGAGTCAAGCTCAAATGCAGCAAATGCCACTAGGATTTTCCCATGGCAAATACACAAGACAAGTAGCATGATGTACTTTCAATTTTTGCTTTCTATCTTATAGTATTATATTTTAATGGACGAAAATTTTAAAAGAGCCATTTTTTTTCTACAATTAATATGGAAGCCTCTGTCATTCATTTAGTAGGCATAATACCGGCATTGTACATCAAATTATCAAATGGTCTTCTTTGATGCACACAAATTGCATTCCCCCTTGATCCTGGGACTAATTCTAGCTCGACACAAACATCTTCAAACTATTGCTCACATGCAGGATGCGTTTTCATAAAAAAAAAAAAAAAAAGTCCAATCCTTCGATATAAATTCTCAAATTCATTCTCATTTTTTCCAACCTTGAATCAATCAACCCAACTCTCACAATGTCACCAAATCTCCCTCTCCTCTCCTCTTCCTCTCAATCTCTCTCCTATCTTCCTTCTGTGAAGCCTCATTGGCCTCTACTTCAGACCCATACTCGCCAATCTCTGTTGGTGCCTCCCCAGACATGACTCGTATAAATGCTGCGATAGCGAACAGCAAAAGATGCAGCTATTCCATGAAAGGACTGGCGAAACTCATCAATAAACTACCAAAGGAGTACGACAAAGATCACCCATATGCCCTCTTTACCTGTGTTTTCCAGCTCAAAGAAAGCATACGAGATATGGAGGACATGGCTAAGGCTCTAAGAGCATACAAAAGGGATGGAAAGGAGATACACATGAGGAAAGCTATAGGGTCTCTAGGTGGAGCCTCCGTACTCCCCATTGAATGTAAACAGGAGCTCACAGATAGTAGTATTCAATTAGGAAATAAAACAGCTTTAAGTAAGATGCAAGATTTAGAGAAGCTCATTAACGATACCATGTGTCTTCTTGGAGTATGTGAAGGAAGGGTTTGCAATATATACATATGATTTGATATTAATGAAATAATAATCATCTATGTGATGGTTGTCATTGTTAATTGTTTAGAATATATTTAGATATTACTAAATATTGTGTTTCCATGTTTAGTGTTTTCCTTATTTGTAATCTATTCTCTATATAATAAAATCAGAGTCTCTCTTTAATTTACAAGGAAGACACACAAAACTCTGTGTTATATTCTATATTAATTGATCACTTTGAGTAGTGTTTTTGTTGTTTATAAGTCATTTTAGCCGAACATGTGGATTATAATGTTAAACAGAGTACTTAAGTTGTGGTAATGAGTAATGACAGAAGCCAACAGATAAATACAAAGATCAACCGAAGGGAAGCAATTTCCTTTCTATAGGACCTAGAGATGACAAAGGGATGGGCATAAAGAGCAACTTTTAACTTGCATTGGCCCGGCCCAGAGGCCCAGTTTAATTAATTCAAAGTCCAGACCCAACGACGGTAGACCCAAAATTTTAAGTTCCCCATTTGAAGAGCTTAATATTGAAGGGACTTTGTCTATGTATGACACATCGGCCAAGTTTTACTCTTTCTCAGTTTCATAATTTGGATTGGGCTTCCAATTCAAGCCAATAAGTCAGGCCATTGAATTTAATTAAATTCTTTTCAATCATACTAATATTTGTTTAAATTAATAAATTAATTTTTTTAAGGGTCCAGTGAACCTATGTCAATGGTCGGCCATTGTAGATAGGACGAGAGCCACCCTTTTTAATTGCCTTAAAAGGGACGCTCAATTGCTCAAATGGATAATAGTCCAAATTCAACTGGATATAATAAGCACTAAGCAATGGGTCTTTCTGTGCCATTTTGTACAGATATGAAAAAATGACCAGTTCGTAATCAGACAGATCAGATGAACGGTCCCGATCACATCTTCTTGACAGCTTTACTGGCCCTTCTTAACTATCAAATTGAAACAATAGCTACTGTTGTCATTTGGTACTAATTAAGGGCTAGGATTATCAGATAATGGGTTGATATTTGTTCTCCAATTCAAGATCGGATTCTATCAATGAATGGTTTGGATCTAATCTGAATCTGGTAATTGAGGAGTTGAGGCCACGTGGCATTGGATCTCTACTCAAGGTTCGTAATTTAATAATTGGATTTTAAGATTTTAAGATATCATCGGAGGGTTGGGTTGATTAGTGAATCCGATTATATGATTGGAGAGATTAGAAGTAACAAAATCTAATTATCAAGAAATAATACTAATGGATTTGTTTTGAAGTCTTTACGTATGCGCCTACCATCAAATCAACGTGCAGACTTGTAGAAGTTACTTAGAAGGTGAACTTGACAAAAATGTGTGCTGCATGATGGTGGTGGCTAATAACTTAAATGGTTCCCTTTTAAGTACTCTTTCAACTGGCTTATGTATTGGGTTGGACTAAATTTTCTGAATTTTGACCAAAATATCAACCTATTATATTAATTTTAGCATTTTCAAGAAATAAATGTTTTATTGAAATAGTGCAATAAAAAAGAAAGAAAACTAAGATTTTGACTCAGATTTTTTTAATATCAAGTTATTCAAGTGTCCTATTGAGTGATCTTTAGATATATATAAACCTTTCAATCTCACACACATTAGATGAGAAAATGTCCCTTGTGTTAGGCAAGGCTTGATCCCACAAACTCAGATATTTTAAAAGTGACCCCAACAACCACCAATGTTTAATCCTCAAAAGTAAGAAGCCTTTCCTAGTTTTTCTGCCTTTGATACTTAGCATAATTTCTTGCTAAAGAAAATAATCACCTTCAAACCTTAGTCCATACGTAGCATATGTTTCCAAGCAAAGCAAAACCTGATCCAAATTCATTCCTTACATAAGTCCTCTTATCTTTCCTTCTTTCAATCAACCAAACTCTCACGTCAATGGCACCATCTTTCTCCTCTCTTTTTTTCCTATCAATCTCTCTTCTTCTATTTTCCATTTCTTGGGCCTTTGAAGACCCATGTCCACCAACTTTAGACCCATATCCACCCATCTCCACCGGCGTCGGCGTCGACAAGGATAGCGTAAACTCAGCTATATCACGGACCTCCAATTGCATCTCTCAGACGGCAAGCTTGGCCAAGTTCCTCCACAAGCTACAGAAGAAGTATCGAGGCCAGTACGAAAGCAATGCCCTCAGAGACTGCCATGAGCTCCTCCTTGACGGCGAGGACTTGATGAAGGACTCCATCAATGCGTTAAAACAATATAAGAAGGATGGATCCATCTCGCACGTCGGCGATGCACAAGCATGGCTAGTGCCGGACTCACCGATATTGATACATGCTACGATGAGATCAAAGATAGTAGCAGTGCAGAATTGAAGGATGAGATTGGGAGTAAGATGGACGACGTCGAGAAGTCGATGGGCATTACATTGTCACTTGTCAATGATTTACGTACATGACATATGCCATGACATAGACATAAAAATGTTTAATTTATTTTCTTTGAATAAACACTCATTATCATTTTTATTAGAATTATTTATTCTTCCTATTTAAAGTTGGCACTCATTACCTTCTTCTGAACGTAAAACTTGTCACAACCCATTTCAATTTTGAGTCTAGCTAAGTTATGCAATAATGGACCCTGGGTAAAACTTGCCCAAGGGATTGGCTCGACGATCAAGGCGTTGGTTTATGAAATGAAGTCTTGATTCGATTCTCACTCAATTTCAATAAAGAGCCGCTTTCTTTAAATTGTTCCAAAAGATTAGTCTGGTGAGATGTCTGGATACTTTCGATTATAAAAATAAAAATACTATTCTAGAAAATGATGAAGATTATAAAATGGAGAATTAGAATTTATAAAATTTTAAACACATAAACAAGTAACTAGCCATAAATTTCATGGAAAAACATTTGACATTACTAAGGTCGAAGAAATATAAGCCCTGCAGAAAATGCTCTTTGGGTATTTTCCAAGAAAATAAACCACTGCAGGAGGACCAAAACTCAGAAGAAGGCAAAAGAATCAAGTTGACATTTTAAAATTGAGCAAAATTAACAAATGCTCAGTTCATAATAAACTTAGATTATTAAAATTATTAATTTTCTTTTACATTTAGATTCAACTATGATGACTATGATATCTATCTATTTTTTAATCATATAATAGAAGCAACCCTGTAATGTATCTATCACACCTCTCTTCAAAACCATGGCCTCAGTTGTCTAAAGTGAAATCCATAGTCAAATGACGCTAGCAGTGTATTATTCTTGTTTAAAATAATAAGCACCGGTAAGAGGAAGGGATTGACATTTTCCTTTACCATTAGCGACACAATCATAATTAATTAATACGGATTTGCATCATAACAAAAGGGAATCCAACAATTACTACATGACAAAAATTTCACTGTTGAAAACATGAAGTTATCATAAATTATGATTTAAAGTCATAAATGCAACGAATTCAATAACTGAATACAACATAAAATCTTTAAGGAGAATAATAACTTACATAAATTTGACTTTTAGAAAATAAATTGAGTGCAATCCAACAAATACTAAATACTAGAAAAAAAGGGGGGGACGTGAAACGCTTCTCATAATCCTGAGGTGTATGGAACACTGGTGGCCGGTATCCATGAATTGCCGGCTATGAAATTGCTGGCAGTGAATTTTGCGGCGTCAGCTGCAGTCATGACATGAAACCCGGGCCACTTGACTCGACCGCCTGTGGCTGCACCGGCACCTGAATTCATGTACTCACCATAATAAAGTGTTTTAAGAGCAAAAGTGCCACTCCATTCAAGCCAACCTGCAGGGTTTATCAAGCCATCTAGAGATGTTTTCATGAAAACTGTTCTTGAATATTCCTTCCATGGTCGGCCCAAGTACGTCTGAAATGATCCTTGCACCGGTCTGAGGTCGGAAGCAGCGGTGACCCGCGAATTGTGAATTGAAATTCCAGTGTTCTCATTTGGGTCAGATCGGCCTTGAGCAGTCACCGTATTCTTTTGGTTGCTCATTGGCCTTCTTACATATATGTTGCAGTTTTGGAGTAGGGCAGATGCATCTCCAAATATGAAATCCACGGTGCCATATATATCGCAGTCGCGGTAAAATTGCCGTTGGGAGTAGACGTACAGAGTGTCTTGGTAACCCTTGAAGCTACATCTGTAGAAAACTGAGAGATCGGAGCCAGAGCGGAGTGCCACCGCCTGATGCTTCTGCGGCCCGGCCGTGTTTTGGAATGTCATGTCCCGAGCAATGAAACCGTCACCGGAGACAGCTGAAAGATGAATTTAATTAGTGATTCCAAAGGATTATTTAAAAACAAAATGGTACCAAGTAATGAATGATGGATACTCACCGAAGGTGGCGGAGCGAAAAGTGGTGGAACCATCTTGAACATTCTTACTACCTGTAACAATGGTAGCGTCAATTCCATCGCCTATGAACATCAGATTCTTCATCGTCTTCTTAATCTCCACGTTCTCACTATAAACACCCTTCTTAACGTGGATGACAAATCGCGTTGTCCCACTCCTTAGCTTCGCAGAAGCCGCTACGGCCTCCGAAATGGTCTTGTAGTTCCCAGATCCGTCTTTAGCCACCACGAGATTGGCTCGTGAGGCTGCACTGTTTGATTGAAGCAGCTTCCGCTCGGTGGCCGAAATCCAATTTGGAAAGCCTTTGGAGAGTAGTTTCCGGCCACCACCGGAGTTGGTCGAAGCAAACGAAACCACCGATGCCTTGTTAATAGCTAGTGAATTGCTCAGGAACTTGGAGAAATTACCCGAAATGAATGGAAAAGATGCTAAATGCGACGTTGAATTGAGCTCGACGAATCCATTTCGGCAAGTCAGCTGGTTTGCCACAGTTGCACTCAGCCAAGTCTGTGCATCTTCGAAGATTCCCGAGCCGAGTGATCGATTGAGTTTGCTCATGGTGTCGTCCAAGAGCTCCACACAATCGGCCCAAGCCCCCTTGGCTCGTTCATCGAATGTGCCCGGGTTGAAAGCCGACATGAGCCCATGAGCCCGTTTAGCTCTGTCCATGGTGGCCTGGAGGGCTAAATCTCTAAACCCGAATGGAGCATCATCAAGAGATGACAGAGTATGGACAGTGTTGGTGAGCATAGAATTGCAAATTTCAGGAAAAGGGGCTTGGCTGCATGAAAATGTGACTTTGCCATGCACCAAATCAAGGGCTAGAACAAGGCAGATGGTGAAGAAAAATGGTGCAAATATTTTGTCCATGGTGACCTATGTTTGTTGTTGTTGTTGTTGTTTATGGAATGATGATTTTATGTATGGTGATCTCCCCTTTTATAGGCCACAAGAGTTTGGACTTGTTTGGATATTGGTTGACAAAGACATTTGAATGCAGCTTTAGTTTGAAAATAATTTCTCATGCAAGCTTACGTGAATGAAAGTATAATCAATTCTACAACTAGGTTTGGTGGGTGTTTTTGAATGTCAAATTTCAACTAAAGCTGATTGGCCGCCAATGTATTTGGATCAATATTCAGGATTTATCAAATGGTTAGCAGGACTATTTTGAAATTTCGATATTTAGAACTTAACTTTTATTAGTTGATTTATGTTACTTTTCTTTTAAATTGATATGATAGAAGTGGTATTGTTTTCTTATATCAAATTAGTAATTGTATTGATTGATGCATCTATATTTATTGTAAATTTATGTATATGACACGTATAATTTAGGACCTTTTCTTTAAAAAAATTGATGAATGAAACACCTTACATAGGCTATATGTAATGGAATCGTGGGCAAATGGTTGACAATGTATTGCTTTTTTTTAAGAAATATATTTCAGTTAGAGGTGTAAAAGACTTACTCATAACAAGGTCATATTCTACATATTTATCATCTATCAATAAATTTTAATTCTTTTAACAAAAAATGAATATATAAAATCTGACTTTATTATTGTAACTCTCTTGGTTGTGCACGCAAGTATAGTTAAATAGGTAATCTCTTGTCTCTGGATCTAGGAGATTCTAGGTTTGAGCCCTCATGACTTCACTTTGTGTATCGTAAGGGCAGTGAATACGACTCATGAAGGTTTTATGTTGAATTTTCTACAATTTTTCACATGTAAATTAAAAAAATTGTTTCTATTTTTTTCCGATGACCCTTGAGTTGATGGATCCAAGCAAAGGAGGGTTGTAATTACAAAGGGCAGCAGCCACAATTGATCATCTCTATGGTCTACACTTTCAAGTACACCTGTGGGCTAACAAGTCCTTGATTTATCGTGCAAGTAGTCATGGAGACGTCATTTGGTCTATGAAAGCGAATTAAGGAGGAAGGACTGCAAAGTACCGATGGTCTACATCACTACAGTATAAAATAAATGTAACAGCTTCAAAGTAATGACATTGACATCTAAGGTTCTCAAGCTTTAGAAATTGTGGGCAACCACGTTTTCCAAATGCTCACGAAAACCATTCTAAAGTGAAATAAAGAGCAAATTAGTTTTTGTACTTTAATTTTAAATTGGAGAATGTAATAATTAATTTCACAAAATTAAATAACAGTTGGTTGTTCTTCAAAATAGATAATTGAAATAAAGCTCTAATTAATGGGCAAATCAATATACTAAACTTTTTTATAATAAACATTTCAACGACATTTATTTAATAAAAAACTGATGATTTACTCAGGCAGAGTTAAGAGTTTTTAGCTTATGGGAGACATTTCTGAGCATTGACTGCCAGGGGTTTAGGTAAACAAGATTATCAGATTATTTGTAGTTGGTAGCCTGTTTGTTTCCCATAGTTTTCATGTTGCCACGTGGCCTCTTAGAGGGAAGTTCTTGGTACTTGGCATTGATTTTGCTTAATTGCAAGTACTCAATTTTTAGGGTTGGGGCTGTATAATACTTCTAGATTTAGCCCGATTGACATGCTTCTTTAGGGTCATGTGGACTGAATTGAAATCTTCATTGTGTTCTTTTATGGTTCAATTTTAAAATTCAATTAAGTTGAATAAAGTGGTTGAATTAAGAAAATTTCAACAAAACAATTTGACTGTAAGATAGATCAAATTAAAATCTTACATAAATACTTTGAATGCTTTTAAGCTTTTAAACTATTATTTATTGTTGTTTCATCATAAGCCTTTCAAATTAACTACATAACTTTAAAAAAAAAACTATACCAACTCTCAAATAAATACAACAATTATTAGTTAACTACCATTAAAAATACTAAGAAAACTATTAAGCCCATCTGATTATATCACAATAGTGACCTAACAATTGATTCTATTTTACTATTAGAGATGATAACCACAACAACAACAGCAATAATGTCAATAGTTATCAAAATTTGTGACCTCATAATGTGAAATGTGGTAGCTAGTTAATGAAGTTGGGCCATGGGAGGGAATGGCGTGTGTAGAATGTAGCTACGAAGATTGGACCAACCTTTCAAAAAGAAAATAAGCTATGAAGATTAGACTTCTGATTTTGAAAAAGAAAAGAAGGAAGCTTGTTGGAAAATTAAGTTTGCCAACACGCAAAATAAGGAATGAGAAAAGGATGTATCAGATGAAAAAACATATGATATTCTGAATATGGATAGTCTCTCTAAATCTTGATTTCGTTTCATATTTTTTTTTGAATTTACGTGTGGAAAATCGCAGGATACCTAACGTAAAACCTCTACGGTGTGTCCACTATATTTCATTTCATATTTTTCAAATTAATGGTTGATATTTTTTGATGGGAAACTCGATTTCCAATTTTCTTCCTAGTTCCATTTCTAGAAAAAAAAAAATGATATCATGCATTGCTACATTTTTGACATTAGGACAAATTATTAAACACAGTCAAGGTGAGAGTCGATATACTTGAAGAGAAGTTTGAACAATGGAAATTAGGTGTCTAAGTGAGTAAGAACCACTTCCTAAGTAAAAACTAATTAAATAAAGTATTTTAGTAAACAAAGTTTAAGTACTCGTAGATAGATGTACATCTCTATTATTATTGTTAGCACACATCAGTAATAATATTATTGATATACAACAATTTCTCAATCTACATTTCTATCGTTTACCAGTTGGACGTCATCAACAAACATCGTCGTTGTATAACTTGGGCTCAAAGTGGATAAATTTTCCATTGTAAACTAGAGAAATAATAACTTTTTATTTTACTTAATATGGGTGATGGGGATGGATATGTTTGAAAGATTTTTAAATGTATAAGAAGTGCGATAAAAATTAAACTTGAAAAATATTTTAATATTTAAGATTTCAATCCACGAAATATTTTTTCCACCAATCTTCCTTTCTTTCCTGGTCAAAATCAAAGTCCAATCGTCACATCTACATTCTTCACACGCCATTCCCCCATGGGCAAAAATTCATTGCCTAACTATCACATTTCATAAATGTGGTTAGAGATTTAAACAACTAAAACCTAATTTCTTAATAGATACTTTAAATAATTACTGTTATTATCATAGTCATTATGGTCTGAAAGAATGAAAAAATATAAGAATATTATTATCATCTACATCCAACGATTTTCAAATTTCGACACCTAAGTTGGCCTTCTTAATTTCAAATCTCACAGAGTTGGTCTGAGTCCGACTGCTGTGGTAAGATAATTAATTGGAGTTGATCATGCACAATTTATGTAAGTCATAGTTAGCATTACAAACTTACGCTGTTAATGGAATAAAATTTGTTGAGCTTGTTCATTTTCTAATAGTTATCATGTCAGTGGATTCATAATTATGGCTTAAACAGTCTAAATCAAGATTAACTTCTAATAGACTATAAATTTAAATATGAATCTTCACAATTAATCATTACCATATCCAAAAGCTAAGTCCTATTTAAGAATTACGATAACCCTGTACTCATTTATAACTAAGTTCAAATCTAGTCAAATCATTTATCAACAGACCAAATCTAAGTCGAATTATTTACTAAAATAGATTAATTTGAGATCCAAAAGACCGCCATGTATTGGATGGGACAAATTTTGGTGCACATATGTGCTAACAGTTTCACAGTTCACATCATTAACGTTCTCAAGACTCTATTGTAGTGATACACACTCTAAGAGTGGATTATATGAAGTTTCACCTTCATATAAATATCTTATTATTTGATTTTAAACTATTAATAGTTAATGGATAATACTCATCAAAATTTACAAGTCGAGATTACATGGTTTGAATCATCAATTAATAGTGAAATTTTATATACTCTAAATCTGTATAATCACCTATTAAATAAATCTGAATTTGTGAGCCTCACAATCCATCTAAGATATATCTCATTAGTATATCTTAATAATATTTCTAACCAATTTATTATTATTTTAAATTAGACAAGAACCCCTTTTATAATTTTAAAGCAGTCATTGTTGCAATCATGACTTGAAAGATGATATAATTTAATTTCAAAAGACAACAACAACCAAAATCGATTTGGACTCTGGGTCCTCTTTAACAAAGTCATTGTTCTTTAAAATAGTTATTTTAGCGTAGACTATACGTTATTGGACGTCCGTGTCTCAATTTCTAAACTTATCTCAGTATGAGCTAAAAAAAATTTGAGTCACGTTAAAAATACCTTTTGAAAATTAAATTGATGATAACTGATCCAACTAAGATTTATTTATATATAGATGAAAGGTCTCGAACTCAAACTCGACTTTAGGTTAGAAAATATCTTTTAATTTTTTTAATCTATTATTTTTTTTTAATTTATCTGTTTCAAATTCTTATAGAAATTCAGATTCAAGTTGAATTGGTTGAGTCACATCAAATTAAGTGAAATAAATAAAATTTGAGTTGAATTTAATTGATTTAAGTCATTAATAAAAAATCAAATAAGATAGGGTGAGATGAGATAGAAAATCTATTATTACCTGTTATCAATTTAATCCAACTCAATTCGACCACTCTCATTACTACCACATATATAATAGATTTTAAAATGTGAAAATGCAAATAAAACAAAGATAAATAAAAACTTTATAAATACGATCCTTGAGTAGTTGGATAATTAAATGCATTTATTTTTAACTTTCGATTAATCCTTCAATAAGTGAAATTATTAGCTAATTTCCCTTCCTTGATTGCTTACTTTTATCTGAAAATAAATGCAAATAGTAATACTAAGTAAATGCAATTTAAATTGATGATTTTAACTGTAATTCATCAAACTCAATCGATTCAATTATCCAGTTTGATTTCAAAGCATTCAACAAAATCCCAAATGAAGTCCACAAGACCCAACAAGCAAGATTAGAAAAACACAGACATGCCGTACAGCATTAATCAGACATTAATCACATTCTAATAATATTATAAAATTTTTTCTTCCAAGTCATAACGGAATTGGCCACTTGCTGTCATTCCACATTAAAGGACAAAAACATATTCTCTTAATACTAAAAAGTTAAAAGAAGTGAGAGAAGGGCCTTGACTTGTTATCAGATCAAGATGGCTGGCTATTCAAGGCCACGTGGCAGTTTGAATTACCAAAACTCTATAAAAAAAAAAATTGACAATTAAACTCTGATATTTAATTTTTATATATAACCTATATACAATTTCTTAAAAAAAATAGATATGTGAACCAACATGTCATGAGTAGCTATAGTGTGTTTAATTCTTGTTTAGAATTTTCTTTCAAAAGAAATATCTTCTTCCTAATTATAACAGTTGTGATTTGCATAATTTCACAATAAATATAGCACACCAGCCAACATACCACCGATTCTACTTATAACAATAATACTGCAATTGTAATACTGATTTAAATAAAATCGATAAGTAACAATTAATATAATAATCAATGTTTATACTTTCAATTCTCAAATTAAGGATCATATTGTTCCTATATACTGGATAAGGTGAAACTGTATATCTAGACAGTTTATTAATGCCCTAAATATTACAATTTCAAGTAGTCCTGATAACCATTAAAACAATCCATGGAATTGGACCCATTGGCTGCCAATGGCTGACCAGTTTAGGCAACTTTCGGAGGCAATCAGCCATAGTTGAAAATTCTCATTCAAAAACTGGCACCAAACTAAAGCTTTTTGTTGTAGAATTGATTATACGTTCATTCACGTAAACTTGCATGAGAAATTAATTTTCAAACTAAAGCTTTTAATGCATTCAAATGTCTGTCAACCAATATCCAAAGTTCCAAACAGTCCAAACTCTTGTGGCCTATAAAAGGGGAGATCACCCATACATAAAATCATCATTCCATAAACAACAACAACAAACATAGGCCATCATGGACAAAAGATTTGCACCATTTTTCTTCACCATCTGCCTTGTTCTAGCCCTTGATTTGGTGCATGGCAAAGTCACATTTTCATGCGGCCAAGCCCCTTTTCCTGAAATTTGCAATTCTATGCTCAGCAATACTGTCCATACTCTGTCATCTCTTGATGATGCTCCATTCGGGTTTAGAGATTTAGCCCTCCAGGCCACCATGGACCGAGCTAAACGGGCTCATGGGCAAATGTCGGCCTTCAACCCGGGCTCATTCGATGAGCGAGCCAAGGGGGCTTGGGCCGATTGTGTGGAGCTCTTGGACGACACCATGAGCAAACTCAATCGATCACTCGGCTCTGGAATCTTCGAAGATGCACAGACTTGGCTGAGTGCAACTGTGGCAAACCAGCTGACTTGCCGAAATGGATTCGTCGAGCTCAATTCAACGTCGCACTTAGCATCGTTTCCATTCATTTCGGGTAATTTCTCCAAGTTCCTGAGCAATTCACTAGCTATTAACAAGGCATCGGTGGTTTCGTCTGCATCGACCAACTCCGGTGGTGGCCGGAAACTACTATCCAAAGGCTTTCCAAATTGGGTTTCGTCCACCGAGCGGAAGCTGCTTCAATCAAACAGTGCAGCGTCAGAAGCCAACCTCGTGGTGGCTAAAGACGGATCTGGGAACTACAAGACCATTTCGGAGGCCGTAGCGGCTTCTGCGAAGCTAAGGAGTGGGACGACTAGATTTGTTATCTACGTTAAAAAGGGTGTTTATAGTGAGAACGTGGAGATTCAGAAGACGATGAAGAATCTGATGTTCATAGGCGATGGAATTGACGCAACCATTGTTACAGGTAGTAAGAATGTTCAAGATGGTTCCACCACTTTTCGCTCCGCCACCTTCGGTGAGTATCCATGATTTCATTACTCGGTACCATTTTGTTTTTAAATAATCCTTCGGAATCACTAATAAAATTCATCTTTCAGCTGTCTCCGGTGACGGCTTCATCGCTCGGGACATGACATTCGAAAACACAGCCGGGCCGCAGAAGCATCAGGCGGTGGCACTCCGCTCTGGCTCCGATCTCTCAGTGTTCTACAGATGTAGCTTCAAGGGTTACCAAGACACTCTGTACGTCTACTCCCAACGGCAATTTTACCGCGAGTGCGATATATATGGCACCGTGGATTTCATATTTGGAGATGCATCTGCCCTACTCCAAAACTGCAACATTTATGTAAGAAAGCCAATGAGCAACCAAAAGAATACGGTGACTGCTCAAGGCCGATCTGACCCAAATGAGAACACTGGAATTTCAATTCACAATTCGCGGGTCACCTCTGCTTCCGACCTCAGACCGGTGCAAGGATCATTTCAGACGTACTTGGGCCGACCATGGAAGGAATATTCAAGAACAGTTTTCATGAAAACATCTCTAGATGGCTTGATAAACCCTGCAGGTTGGCTTGATGGAGTGGCACGTTTGCTCTTAAGACACTTTATTATGGTGAGTACATGAATTCAGGTGCCGGTGCAGCCACAGGCGGTCGAGTCAAGTGGCCCGGGTTTCATGTCATGACTGCAGCTGACGCCGCAAAATTCACTGCCAGCAATTTCATAGCCGGCAATTCATGGATACCAGCCACCAGTGTTCCATACACCTCAGGATTATGAGAAGTGTTTTTCTTTCTAGTATTTAGTATTTGTTGGATTGTACTCAATTTATTTTCTAAAGGTCAAATGTACGTAAGTTATTATTCTCCTTAAGAGATTCTATGTTGTATTCAGTTATTGAATTCGTTGTATTTATGATTTTAAATCATTAATTTATTATAACTTCGTGTCTTCAACAGTGAAATTTTTGTCATGTAGTAATTGTTGGATTCCCTTTTGTTATGATCCAAATCCATATTAATATGATGATTATGCCGCTAATGGTAAAGGGAAATGTCAATCCCTTCCTCCTAACGCTGCTTGTTATTTTAAACAAGAATCATGAAAATCATTAATTGCTAGACCTTAAATAGTACAGTTGACATTTTTTTTTTTAGACAAATGTGGCTATGGTTTTGGCAAATATGTTAAACCTTCAAGCCAAAGCCAACATACTTACCGAATAAATCAATTATCCGACCCACCACTAAACCCTTTCCTCATAGTCGGATTGGGTCGGGTTAGATCAGGTCAAGAATTTGAACCCCTGACTTGAAAGTTCATGATATAGATAGCATTTAATATTTTGGGTTGGGCCCTCGGGTATCCAACAAATATCGACCAAAATTAGTGGTAATGCCTAAACATATGGGCTCCATTGTTGCCAAAATCTAAGTATATCGAGCTTCTAATGAGCTGATAGCTTCTACTCAATACACTTCAGCTATTTTAGGCCCAGATTTTGTATAAAAAATGCATTCCAGCCTCCTAGAATAGATTTCTAAATGTATCAGAATATACACGTATGAATCTGGCAACATATATCGATCAAAATTTTGGATTTAGGCAGAACGTTGAACCCAGGCCTGAAAAAGGGCCCATTTTTTGTGGTGTGAACCTGACCTAGACATGATACAATCTGGCCCGTTAGTGCAGGTGTAAACTGGAGAAAACCCTTATTTCGTAAAACATCATTATATTTCTACTTTATATCTGTAGATACATATGAAATTTGTGTGACATAGATGTAAAATATATCCAAAACATATGTTTAATGGGTACTAAATATTATAGTTTCTTGGGTCGAAACAACAAGGAACTGGGCTGAAATTTATGCCACATTTTCTGGCCTGGTTTCTGAATGGGTTCATGACACAGGCTCTAATTTTTTTGATCAACTCTTATGAAAGCCAATGGGTCAAGTTTAATTGGAATTCCTTCCTCTACCCAATTGACCCAAAATTTTCAGATTGATCCAAATCAAATTAATTTTCTTAGGAACTTTTAGATTTAGGTTAAATTTTTAAATTGGATAAAAAATTGTCACTCCTAAAAGTGGTCAACTTCACCTTGCACAGTGTTAAGGTTCAAAAAGTGTGCCGAATTGTTGTCGGGCCCGGCATTTTCTTCATTTATTTCATCTACATTTTTTCTGCAAAAACAACTTAGTTGTCATACGTGTGCTTACCACGATAATCTAAGATTGAGATCAACTTTAGAATAGGTTTAAATTGATTCATGGCTGACTTTTAAGAGTGGATTCTACTTCAAAATTATTACTGAGTCATGATTTTCTAACAATATGTGAGGGGATAAATGAGCTTGGGAAAGAGAAAATATTATTTTCAAGGTCCTAATTGTTAAACACAGTTTAGAGCTCGTCATTAAAATCCGGCTTGAAAGGAGAGGGTTTCTATGCGCTTATAAACCCCAACACCCAAAAGTCCACTGCCGATGTGAGACTTTGCTAACACTCCCCCTCAGTGCTAGGACTGGAGACACTCAGTTCCCCCCCTACACGAAGTGCAGGAGTTACGAATCTAACCCATCCTTGATATCATGTTAAACACATGACTAGAACTCATCTTTAAAAACCGGCTTATTAAGGAGAGAGAGTTCATATGCTTATAAACCCCAAACCCTGAAGGTCCAATAACAATGTAGAACTTTGCTAACATAACCTTTACATCAAGACATTCCAATGAGAAATGTGGGACAGACGAAACTTTTTTGTATATTGTAAGTCTACAATGTTTAAGTTGAATATTATGATACAAGGCAAGCTCAGGGATCCATTAGAAAGTGGAAAAAGATTTGTGGGAGTCTAAAGGATCTAAAATGGAAGAATGATATGCTAGTGCCATTGAATTTTTATTTTTATTTTTAAATTCAAAGTTAGTGGGTGAATACAGTGACCAATTTGATACTAACTAGCAATATCTAATCATTTCACCTTAAAATGACGTATAAACATCAAATGCTAAAACAGTAAAAGTGAATGAAAGCAATCACTTGTATTGCCTGGGAATGAAAAATCAAATGGGGGCCCTATGAATTCCAGGGGATTTTGTATGCATTATGCATACTTTTCTGTCTATTCTTTTTACTTGGACCATAGAATGTTGTTTTCCTGTCCAATAGCAATCAATTGATACCATTCCATAATCCAAAAAAGGTGATTTCATGGGGCTATCAAATGGACCAGGGTAGCCCTTTTTCCTTTTACTTTCAATCCATTTCAAACTGGACTTGAACTATTTCAGACATGTGGGCTAGGGCCAGGCCCAAGTAATAATAAACACCGGTCCATCTGAAATATTGACAACTTTTTAGAAATCTAAGAATCAACAGGACATGTAAGGTATTATCTGATATATAAAAAATATCAGTTGATATGACTCTTATAAAGGGGCTGGAGTGACTCTCAAAAACCCTTCTCAAGAAACAAAAGTCTCGATTCCTACTCTACCTCAAAAGGTCACTCCCTTTAAATACTTACACATGTCTTGAGGGTTAGTCGGATACTCTAAGAGGGCTGGACACCTTAATATCAGTGTTTTAACAATTGATAATTAAGTTTCTACCAAAATTTAAATTTAATAATCAATATTTTTTTTTTCTGTAGCAGCTTTTACTTTTTAATTCTTTCCATATATTGATGATATTCACCTTCTTCACTTTTATCTCATTTTTGCTATGCACCATATCTGTATATTTCAAAATTGGTTTCGTAAAAATTCAAGTTACATCAAGGCAAGGTCTCAATCAAAAAATCTCCCGTGAGAATGTTACTGTAGCTCAAGCGGTTGCCTCCTGCCTCAGGAAACGGAAGGTTGTGGGTTCGAGCTCCTATGGCCTATCCTTAATGTGTCTTAGGGGTAGTGAGCTCACTCATAAGAGTTTTACGCTGGGTATCCCGCAGTTTCCCACATGTAAATAAAAAAAAAAAACTTGTGTCTTTGTAAAAAAAATCAATATAGAAGAAACAATTGAAAATTTTAAAATATTTGCAAACGGTGGTGGGGGCCTTCAATTATTTATTGTCTTGATGAATACTAATTTAGTCTATTTTACCAACTTGACAAAAATGTGGATATTTATTGATCGTTGTCTCCAATGTAGCAACAACAGAGAATGTATCAACCAATGGTTTGCCTGAGTAAAAAATTAAATAAATTAAAGTGTATCAACCGCACCAACTTTGTCGACTAATTTATATGTGTCCCTTCCTTACAGAATTCACGAGTTGTCTTATTCTTCTTTAACTTAGATTGCAATGAGATTAAGATTAAGATTAAGAAGTGATTATATTCGAAAGAATGATGAGAGGTCACACTGGTATTACAGTGTTATTTTACAAATCTAAGTATAGAATTTATTCAAATGATTATGGAATCCATCAAAAACAATTTAGATCTGATCAATTAAGTCGTTGTTTCTAAATTTCTAAAGTTTAATAATCTAAAACAATTTAAATCCATCAAAATATGAAAATTAAAAAAAAAAAAAAAATTACGACAAAGACAAAGTTGATGTCACTTGCGATTTTGAGTTTGAAATTTTCTACTCGAAATTATTCGAGTTACTTGAGTGGATTTTAAATCAAATTCAAGTTTCTTAATCGATTATCTTCAGACTCATTTTTTAATTAGATTTCGATAACTAATTTAAATTGCCTATCTAACACCCATGTGATAAAAAATCACAATTATTATGGTCCAATAACAACCGATAAGTAATTACTATGGACTCTTACAACATGCCTTTTTTTGTTTAGTCTCTGAGACGTGCCTCTTTTTGTTCTGGGCTTTCTTCGGGCCCGTTTTGACTAATTCCCATTTTGACTTTTTTTTTTTTTTTCTTTTTGTGCCTTGTCTGGGCTGTGGGTTATACTGTATATTTTTCTGGACTTTTTCCCTTTTGAATGAAATTACTAACCATCATTTAAAAAATAAATATCTGAGTTCAAAATTTCGTAGGCTAAAGACGAAATTGGTAAATGGACCAGGCCTATTCTTTGAAGCCCACTTCAGTGAATCAAGAAGCTACGGCTGAACCCTAACCAGTCAAAATACCTGCAGGGCCCAAAATACGTGCTAGCTTTTGGTTGACAAAGGTTGAGTCAGGCCCAACTTGCTGCCCGTCAAAAGACATGAACCTGACCCATTGATGGGTGGTCCCACTGCTGGCTAGTCCTGGCGAAGCCATGTGAGGACTGAGTCAGAACTCAGAACCCTACTTTCAGTCTTTTGACTCGCCACTTTCCACTTTAATAGTTTGATGCTGAGAGCAGACATGGGAAAAGAAATATGAATAGAGCAAAAGTGAAACATGAGCAATATGCGCTTTTTGCTTTCAAAAAAGCAAGTTTCATAAGAAATTTCAGACCTGTTTCTTGTTTAAAATTTTGACATCATTTGATCTTTTAGGTAAAGATGTTTTAAAAAAAAAAATCCCTTACTATAACTTTATTTTAATTTACGTGTAAAAATAGCGAGATACGTAACGTAAAATTCTTACAAGTGAGTCCATTACTCGTAAAATACACTAAAGTTAAATTATGAGAGTTTGAACACGCAACGAGTTGAGCTACACAAGTAAAATATTAAAGCTAATATTTTAGTTTTAAATTCAAATTCACTATTCTTTTTATTCATTTAAGATATCTTTATCACTAGATTGATTGTGTTACATAAAAGTATTTATTCAATAACTTAATTTTATATTAAAAATAATAGTTAAGATGCTATTTTAAATAATTTGATAGTCTTTATAATAATTATCCAACTGTCCTATATTTTTTTATAGAGTTGGACTCTTCTCTAATATGACTTTCGAAAATATTTTAGACTTTTATGTTCAAGCATCTTTTGTGTACCTGTCTTAATTAAAAAATGTTATACTAAAAATTAAAAAGCTAGAAGTGGTAAAGTAGAATGCACAAGAGAGATGTCGCTAAAAGCACAGAAGAAATGAATAATAAATAATATGATAATTTGTACAGCTATAGATCTAATTTCCATCATGATAAAATAAAAATAACATAAATAAAATTGTAATACTCTAACCTAGATTAGGCGTAAATTAGCTTAATAATCCTGTTTGACCGGTAAATCTCGAAGATTACCGTTAGGGCTTCGAGGAAAGTCCAGGTGTGGCCCAATCCGAGCTCGTGAGCTCAGTGATCCAGCTCGTCCAGCTGAAGATGCATTTTGGTAATTTTACCGTTTCTTGTGATTATTTCATAAATTATGTTGTTACGTGATTATTATTGATTGATAATGTTCTCCTTAATAAAGGATTTGCATTTCTGAGTTTTAAATGAATTTATTTTCAGAAAATGGTATTTTAAATCCGCTCGTCAAAACCCCGAAAGGGAGTATTAATTATTTTAAAGAGTTTTGGAAATGAAATAAATTTTGAAACTAGTATTTTGTATTAGACCATTTTAAGAATGGTCTAGTTATTCTTTGGCACCCCAAAATGATGTTTCTAAATTGTTTTATTTAACATTTGTTTAATTAAGTAAATAGTGTTAAATAGTGGTTTTTATTTAAATCAATGGTTTTTAGTGAGAGTTAAAATCCAAAATTTTTATAGTGATCAAGGTTTTCAAAACCCAACCCATCTGTAAGGTTGGATTAAGATTTTTAGTTTTTAAAATCATACTTTTAGTTTAAAATCGGCTTTTATTAAAACCAGAGACTTATCTGCAAAAATTGAAAACTTGAGAGGGCTGATTTGCAACCAACCGTAACTTGCCGGTTACTGTCGCAAACGTCAGTTCCGGCTGCATGCATTTACATGCAGTGGCCAAAGCCCCCCTTCCTCCCGCCAAAAATCTATAAAGCCAGCCCTCCTTGCAGCTGATCAATCCCTCAGACTTTCTTCTCTCTTCTCTGTCTCAGTCTCAGCTGAAACCCAGACCACCCGACCCTCTTTGTTCTCTGTTTCTTTTCCAGCTTTGCCAACCGTAAGCTTAAGGGAAGATTTTTTCAAAATCGGATTTCTCAGCCTAGGAACCCAAGTGAAGGTATCCAATGCATTCTTTTTCAAATTTCAGTTAGTTTTGAATCAAGAAAATTTGAATTTGGCTCTGTTTTGATTGAGAAAAACCAGTTTAAAATCTAAGGAAAACCATGGGTTCCCTTGTACCCGTGAGGTTTTGAGGTTAAAATCAGATGGCCCAGTGAGCTTCAAAGCTCCAAACTATTCCCTATAGAAAGAGGACTCCCAGGGGAGTCCATCGGACCGGCTAGATGTAAAAATCGAGTCCGGAAAACCCTCTGTTTCTGGATTCGCATTTCACTGTTTGTCTACCGTCACTGTCTGCACTAACGACTCTCAGAAGGTCCGAGAGCTAACCCTCGGACATTCCGAGCTTCACCCGAAGCCTAGTTACACCCGAGGCTAGCTAGAACCTTTCGGACGATCCGAGCAGAGCTCGGAAGGACCGAACCCACTCAGACGTTCCGAACCCTACTTCGGACGTTTCGAGGCACCAGACCACCGAGACCTAATTTTGGATTTTAAATCAGTTTGGATGGACTTCAAAAGGTCCGAAACCCGATCTTCGGACGATCCGAAGTCAGACCCATAATCCGAAGTCAGTGACTAGATTAGGTGTGGTTCGAATGATCCGAAGCCACAGTACATAGTTCCGAGGGACCCAATTTTTAAGTGTTAAATCTTATTTAATTATCATTGATTGCATATGATGTTAATACCCCATTGTTAATTAAAAATGTACTAACCCTTTTCTCTTACTACTATAGTGTAAATACTATTGTATTCACTTCCAGGCCGACTCTATTGGTCGGGCACTGAGTGATCTCACTTCCAGGCCGACGCTATATTGTTAGGCACTGAGTGACCTCGAGGCCTAACTCAAAATGTCAGATCTGGTCATATCCAGAAGACAACCGAGAAGTGACCCGAGGATCTAGACCTAACTCAATAAGTCAATCTTGGTCAATGCCCAGAAGACAATATGAGTTTTTGTAACGACCCGTCCCGCTAGTACAATATTGTTCGCTTTGGGCCTACACACGAACCCGCACGGTTTTGCTTTGGCGAGCCAACCCACTGTTGTTCCCAAAAGGCCTTGTGCTAGAAGGAGGAAGGCTACCACTTATATAAAAGGGAATTTTCAATACAACTAGCAATGTGGGACTTTTTGGGGCGGGGTATTACAATCCACCCCCCTTAAAGCAAGAGCCGTCCTCGGCTCTGTACACACAACAACCAAGCCCACACCCTCAGGCAGAGAGTTGAACCATGATCTGATCTGATACCATTTGTAACGACCCGTCCCACTAGCACAATATTGTCCACTTTGGGCCTACATACGGACCCGCACAGCTTTGCTTTGGCGAGCCAACCCACTGTTTCTCCCAAAAGGCCTTGTACTAGAATGAGGAAGGCTAATACTTATATACCAGGGAATTTCCAGCGCCATTAGCAATGTTGGTAGAGCGGAGGACTGTAGTTGCCAAGCATTATGAAACCTCTACCCACCGATGTGGGAAAAAAGTCCCACATCGGTAGTAGAAGAGGAAAATTTGGGGAATTTAAGTGGGTGGCCTCCCTTATACTCATGTGACGCGTTTTGGGCCGGGCCAGGTAGGTACAGGCCCAAATGCAAAACTGTGCGGGCTCTCTTGTGTGCGAGGCCCAGAGCAGACAATATTACACTAAGTCAAGCCCTAAGTCCTGTATTCTGGTCGGGTCGTTACAAATGGTATCAGAGCATGGTTCAACTCTCTGCCTGAGGGCGTGGGCTTGGTTATTGTGTGTACAGAGCCGGGGACGGCTCTAGGTTTAAGGGGGTAGATTATAATACCCTATCCCAAAAAGTCCCACATTGCTAGTGGCACTGGAAATTCCCTACTATATAAGTAGTAGCCTTCCTCCTTTTAGCACAAAGCCATTTGGGAGTAAAAGTGGGTTGGCTCGCCAAAGCAAAGCCGTGCGGGTCCGTGTGTAGGCCCAAAGCGGACAATATTGTGCTAGCGGGACGGGTCGTTACAGTTTTGGACTGAGCACCCTTTTTATTATTATATTATGGATTATTATAATTTTAAAAATGATACAAACCAAATAGGAGACTCAATTCCATATACCTTCGATATTTTTGGGAAAAACAAGTATGATTTCGAAATACTACTTGTGTGATGCTATGTCCATTGACGTGATAATGATTGTGCACTTGTTTGTTGTTTGAACAGAGACCGCAAAACCACACAGACGGTGAGGGAACTTAACTTTACAGCTTGATGTAAACAAGTTTATATGGATATTTGAGAAATGGGTGGTAAGAGTGCCTATGATGTTGATCATATGAAATGTATAAGACTGCTTCCACGTGCCTTGACTATTGAACCAATATCAACCATATAGGAGATAGTTTACATCTATTGAACCACGGGTGTCGACAGTTGCTGACTTAAGGGTGTCAGTATCGACTATGGGAGAGCCGGAGATGTACTTGTAAGGATGTATTTTGACCGTGTCAGGACTTAATACAATGGTTTCAGCGTAATTGGCAGGCGTTACGTTGGATGATAGCAGTGTTGGAAAAGAAATGATGAATTATAAGAATGATGATAATATTATGCTTATTTGTGATCAAGCATGAAATATTTATTGCAACTGTTGTTTATTACTAACCTGTTGTTTACTTAACTGCACTGTTATATTTCCTTCACTGTGCTAGTTAGCTCACCCCATTCACCTTTCACGAGATGAACCTGAGGAGGAGAACCCTCTTTTTCAAACTTAGGATGGATAAGTTGCAGCGGTGTTTTGGGATTCCCCCTGAGGGGAATACCCTTATCTTTGCTTGTTGGTTTTTTGAACCATTTACTTTTGTAAAGTACCGGGTGTGGTATTTAATTTGTATTAATGTCATGTATTAAACTATCATGCCTCTGTAGTGACCTTGAGATGATGTTTTGAATGGTAAATGAGTGTTGGATTTATATGATCATATTATGTGTATTGATGTTGTTGTTTATGTCTAGTTGTTGGGTAGATTTATGGTATATGTTTGAGTCCACATGTTGGGATCATGTGTGACCTTTGGGCCCAACTGTTAATCCGGCCCAGTTAGAATACTTGTAAGTTGTGTTAGTTTAACTTTTTTAAAAAAAAATCAGTCGCATTCCGGGCCCACCCTTCAGGTCGAAGCGTGACAAAAATGACTCTATGTGTGCTTTAACTGGCTAATACAAATAGATTAAGTGATCAAGTGATACATATATACTAATAGACTGATGGATGAGTGTTACTAAATAGCTGATATTACGTCAACTACAACATAAATAAATAAAAATGAAAAACAATCAATTTATATATATATATATATATATATATATCAATTACTATTTATAACAATTTGATGAAGACTGGTTGGCAATACCTTATTGCAATATTTAATTAATTGTGGGCCACTTCTTTAATAGACACTTAAAAGATTATACATACGATTTACACTTCTGTCTTCAAATCGATTTAATTGTCTAAACATTAAAGACTTAAAAATGCACAGTCAAGTTTTATTTATGAAATCTATCTTAGAAACTAAAATTTACACATGGTCTTTTAAATTAAATTATAGTGAATTAAATTTATGACTTGGCTTTTTGTAAGAGGAAATTTTATTCTACATTTTAATTAATAATTTTTAATAGAGGCCATCCATCAACGAGTCTGATTACTTTGCATTATTATCATGCATCTAACTTAGATGCTAAGCATTCATCAAATCAATAAAAAATTACTAAATGAGATTTTGAGAATGATACTGAGTCAAGAATTTTAATATTTTTTTTTAAGATGTATGAAAAGTAAGAAGTGTGTATGTATCAAATAAAAGATGTTTGAGATTTGAGTTTATATAATTACTTTTAAGACAAAAATTTAAATATATAAAGATGCTTTATATATAAAATTTAAGATCTATTAACTTTTAAGACAAAGTTTTAAATATTACATAAGTTAAATTTTTTAAATTTGACTGTGACGATACTTATGTTGAAATTGTGGAAAAGGTTTTCTTGTGAATTCAAAAGTAGATAGAAATGTAGGAAATATAAACGAAAATAAACTATTAGCAAGTTATGTAAGACCAACGCTCACTAATAATATGTGTTCTAATTTCTCTGAGTTGGGTCATTCGTAGTTGGGCCCACCTACTAAGCTCTAGTTTGATAAATTGCCACGTGGCATGTGGGACACAGGTATAACGCAATGCAGAATTTCTGACAAAATCGGACATGCCGATGACAGAGCAGTCCAGATAATGCAGTGTCTATTTTTTCTTTC
Organism: Chimonanthus praecox; assembly: GCA_022113865.1. Lineage (NCBI taxonomy): Eukaryota > Viridiplantae > Streptophyta > Magnoliopsida > Laurales > Calycanthaceae > Chimonanthus > Chimonanthus praecox. The sequence continues at coordinate 61,646,455 of CM039091.1, read as the reverse complement.
ACGAGAGACTAAATGTCGCCGTCTGGAAAGGAGCAAATATCGCGATATTTAATTGCTAATCGCCTAATCCTCCTCGTGACTCGCCTCACCCCAATAAAATGTTTCGCCGCGGGAAGAAGAATCAAATGGTTACGTGCTCCCGCAGTCCACTGAAAGCAGCTAACCTAACACCCATCCCATCCAATTTGATCTTGTGAAATCTTGTTCCAAACATGGCCATACGATCTGGGCCCCACTTCACGATCAACTTATATATTTTTAAAAAAAATATAAATTTTATTATACAGACAAGCTGCCACTCTCTCTTTTTTACCCTCATATACTTTTATGAAAATGTATTTGTATTCGACTTGAATTATTTTAAAATGATCTAATTATTAAATAAAAAAATTATTCAAAATTAATTTTATTTTAACTATTAATTTGCATACTCTAAAAAATTATGGCCTTTCAAAATAGTGAACTTAATTTAAAAAAAAAAAAACTATCATTCTAAAAATAGGGAGCGCGTAGCCATCCTCCCTTGTCTAGTCCAAATAAACACCGACCTCACTTGGAGAGTGATGTAATACAAAGGAAAGAACTGTTCCGTGTCATCCATTTTGTACGTACGGTGTTCCACACTATCAATTGCATCATTCATTGGCCTCGCATATTTCCAATGGGAAACAGCATTATTCACATCTTTTCGAGGCATAAGTTACGCAGAAATTCTTGGGAAGGTTAGATACACACGCAATGACAAGATAGACGGCTGAGATCTTACGATACACATTCCAATTATCAATTTAATAAAATTAAACATCTTCAATGCATAAAGTCACTGTGTGTACCGGGAGCGAGGTAATGCATATAGCCATAATGATTAGTTAAATAAAATCTCTTTGTAAAAAATAATAAACAATATATAATAGAATTAAAATTAGGAGAAAATAATATATAATAGAATTAAAATTAGGACAACGATATTACAATAGAGATTTTGTGTAATTCGACATGAATTTTATTATATTGTCTATTTTATCATTCGAATCGACTGACTGAACCCTTTTCTATAGTGATTCAAAGGGTTCGAAGAGCTGATTCAAATGAACAATTGAACAATAAAATAAAATCCATATCAGATCATAAAAAATATTTATAGGAGGACCGCTACCCTAAAATTATTGTAGTATCTTAAGTCTAAAACTCATATCAATTATCTTAAAGTACTATAGATTGAAGGAGACTCCTTTACATGCCTTCATATTTTACAAAGGAAAAATTCTCCCACTTTATTATAATTTAAAAGATAAAAATTCTTATAAACAATGATTCATTTTCACTAAAATTTAATCATGGACGTTTTGCCTCTTAAATCGTGACAAAGAAGGGTTACTTATTTATAAAAGTTTGAGATTGTTTTAAGTTAGATCTTTAATTATAGAATTTAGTGGCTTAGAAAGTTTATACTCATAAAAGCTTTTATTAATAATTGATTTTCATAATAATTTTATGTAAGTAAAAAATAGTTATTAATAGATTATAATTTTATAAAAAAATTAATTTGACGAAGTCTCTGCATAAATAAGAATGAAGTTGCATTAAAGTTTTTATTGTAAAACTTTATAATCGATCTTTTTACCAAATATTTTATATAATATTGTTTAAATAAAAAATTAACAATATCCATGATGTCTCCATTTGAAGCTCAACATGCGTCTAGAGTCTAAAGATATACATTCTCCCTCTCAAACTCATCTGTCTCTCGTCAATTGTATCTATTTTCAATTTGTATTATTAGATTAGAAATTTATTTAAATTTCTTATTTAATTATTAGTTTAAATTATTGAGAATAATGAATTTTCAAATTTATCTAAATTAATTTTTTTAATAAAAATATTATCTTAAACATACATTTCAAAGGCACGTACTCGTGTACTTTCAACACCAACCCGAGCCCCATTGAGATATTTTTAATCATTAAATTAAATGTATAAAAAGGGTTGCCAATTTAAAAGAATTTAAATTAAATAATTACCAATAACATTTCATTTTTATTTTTATTTCTAGATTCCTTCAAAATATTCCATTCTGTATGATGTAACCTGATTGCCCAAGACATGCGATTCTAAAATGATGAGACTATGCTGTGACCCACCAATGTGGGGCCTACCGGCATCTGTTGATATGGATTTTGATTTTTGAGAAATTAGGCGAGGAATGGTAAAAATATCACGATAATTTGGTTGAGTGACGATATATGATATCTTCGAGATGGCTTTTTAAAGAAAAAATAATAGAGAGAAAAGAAAAACGTGAAAGGGCAAAAAGGTTGGTTGAAGAACTGTTGAAGCGGATCATCTGACGGTTTCTTTGTTTGTTTATCTCGTTAGGCGTAGAAAATCTTAAATGTAACGTGTCAACGTTGAGGTTATACTTACGTATGGGCGATTAATAGCTTTTTAGTCCAGCGGCCGTTCAACGGCTTTCGGCGCCGCTTGGCCCCACTTTTCAACCAATCAGAGCTGCTCGCGCGACTTCCTGTTAACGCCGTTCGCTAAACGCCGTCGTGTTGGAGTCTCCGTCGTTATAACGACAACGAAAACATCAACCTGACTAAACGAGTCATGGTCGTGAGTTGTGTTGTGTCCGAGTTGGATCTCCATTTTATTCATTCATTATATATCTTTTTATTTAGTGACTTATTTTTTTAAGATTTTTTTTTTCAAATTTACACGTGGAAAATCACGGATACTCAGCGTAAAACTTTCATGGGTGAGTCCGCTACTCCTATGGTATACTAAGATTAGGCCATATGGACTCGAATCCGCAATCTCCAGCTTCCTGAATTTATTACATTTTTATAAATATAAATTCTAAGTTTTAATACTAAATCTAATTGAATGTGATTGGTTTTATTTTTTATTCCTAATTATACATCCTCAACATGGTCAATAATGATATTGTGGCTATTGATGTCGGGTGGTACTCATTTAATAAATCAAAAAGATTTACTTAAAAAAAATCTGCTTAATTTCTATTTAAATGATAATGATAAGAATGATTAAAAATAGAATATAAATCTCATCCAGTTTAACCTATTAGCAACACCTAATAGCCATTGAACAGTGTAGGATTTTGGCGAGAGAGATGAGGTATTCACTGTTGGATATAAGTTTCTCCTGTTGAGACTTGGATATAGGCCCCCAAAATCCAGAATATGGGAAAGATGGAAAAATAACATAAATTATTAGTTTCCACGAAAAAGCCAAACAAGAATCGTGGGCGCTGTTTCTTGGAGGGTGAGAATGTGAGCTTTGTTTTTGAGGATCTGGGAAAAGCTTTTCCGGGAATCCATGGACCTTATTTGATCCGTGCAGGACACTACACTAGTATATTAGTGGCTCCATTATTCCATCAAATCCTGTTATCGGCCATAGTATTTTATGATTTTATTTTATTTGCATGAGGACAAAATTATTGATATAATTAAGATTTTTGAATATTTGTATACACTTTTGTTATGTGGGTCTTACTTAGGTACTAAAGACGTAAAAGGAAGCTTACCACTAGTATGAGATTAGACTTAATAATGAATTGAGGCGCGTTAATTTTTGAAATGGCTCGCATTAGAGGAGGTTGTTTGAGAGAGAGTTCAGTCATGAGAGTTTGCACAAGAGAGAAGAGTGCACAAAGTAAGAAGGATAAGGAGTAAAAAATAGTATATAAGACTAACTTCTCATCTCTTCTAGCACAACATGTTTTGGGTTTAAGTATGACACTTGAGTCTAACGTAAAGCCTTGAGGGTATATGGGTCCTAAAACGAACAATATTGTGTTAACGGGATGAGCCGTTAGTGATAGTATCAGAGTCTGGTTCCTCCCTCCAGATATATAAAAGAGCATTAAATTGTTCATGACTAATAAATTTAACACATAAATAATATTTCAGCATAATCATAAAAATGAAAAACAAGTATAAATTATTTCAATCATACTCTTAATGGTAATTTTTTAATTTCAACCTTCAATAATATTTCAATAACATAAAAAAAAAAAAAATTACTTATAACTTCAACTTATAAAATTTATTTTAATAAAAATATTAGAAAGTGTAAAAATTTTAATATCACCGTTAATAATGACCTATAACTCTAATATTTCAAAATTATTTTAATAACAACATAAATTATATGTAAAAATGTTATCTTTAATTTCTCCACAAGTACCTGCCCTTTTCTTCTACGCTGTTCACTTTGTTTGTTGTCTCTTGAAAACCAAGGTAGACCTACCATATAAGTCAGTTTCTGAGCAATTCTTTTCTGACACTGTAGACATTAAGTGATGAATCTAAATTAATAAAATTATTATTTTCTTTTAAATTAAAATTTATTTAATAGATTCTCACTATTGAGTTATTAACTTATTACAATAAGAAAAAATATTTTTTTAAAATAATCTTTATATTAAGAATTTAGAGACAATAATAATGAGCTCTATATTCAGAGAAGAGAAGAGAGGAGGAAAGAGTAGTGGAAATTGAATCATCAAATCGGTGAAGGAGAAAGTGACGTCGATGACCGTGCATGGAGGGTGAGGGCTGTAGAGAGGGGCGATGGATGCCATTACAAAGAGGGAAAGAGGGGCAACGTTCAATGGATAGTTAGAGCAATTTTAGACTTTTTAGTTTAAAACAAGCACCTTATTATCGGTCAATTCTATATTAAAAGTGACTAAATATTTTCTGCCTTCACTTATAATGTCAGGACAGTCTCATAATAAATTCGGTGTAGAACTCAAAATAGTATAACAAACTCTTCGATCAATTCTTAGTGTTCTGGTCAGAAAGATCCACACCTCTTTTATATAACGCCAACACATTAAAGAAAAACCCGCTGCAGCAGTGTTCTCAAGCCTACTCGATGGTGCATCGGAATTGACCTCAATATCAAATTATCATGGGTCATTTCTATACTCGAAAATACTAGTCACTTTAGAAGTCTTCTGAATCTACTTATAAACTCATTTATTCATACTCTAAAAAATGATCAAGTAATGAGTAGAACTTATCCAAAGAAACAGACTATTAAGGAGAAGAAATGTATGCGCTTATAACCGACTATTAATAGTTGTGGGCGTGATAATTTTAAAAAATTAGTGGCCACCTAATGTAAACTAAACAAAATAAATGACTAAATTTGAGTTTCTATTACCTATTGATTTTATTTTTTAAATTAAATGGATCAAGATTTTAAATTTAATCTTTTATAATATGTATATATACAATTTCCACCTTAATTTGGTAAAGTTAACATTATGAATAAGATACTATGTATTGCTAGAATTAAAATTTAGTCACAAAAACTCTCATCGTGACTCAATTATGCCGTATTAGTGTGTTATTTCTTACAGGTTGTTCCAAGTGTAAGTAGACTCTTAAAAAGTCTTAGAGTGAGTTGTTTTTATTTGTGATGTTCAATGTAAACAATAAAAATACATATGGACAAAATGATGCTTTTATTCACACGATGTTGCTTAACTGGTTACCTCTCATTTTATGAAGCTAGATTCTGCGGGTTTGAGTCTCCATGGTCTAACCTTGGTGTGCCCTAAGAGCAGGGCCAGCTGAAGCATGAAGCAACTCAAGCGGTTGCTTTAGGCTCCAACTTAGGAAGGCCCCACGTTATGAGAGAGGAAGAGAGCGATAAAGAAGAATAAAGAGGGAAGGACAGAGTGGTGAGTGGCGGCTACAATAGAAAAGTAGGAGAGCGATGGAGAGAAGGGTTTAGGGATTTTGGTTTGTTGGAGGGTTGGAAAGAAAATAGTTAAGATTATGGGTGTGGGGGCCACATGTTATGAGAGAGGAAGAGAGGGATAAAGAAGGGATAAAGAGGGAAGGACAGAGTGGTGAGTGGGCCACACGGGATTAAGCTTTAAAGATTTAATTATTTTTTTACTTGCTTGTTTCAAATAATTTAAAGCTCAAAATTGAAATCTAAAATTTAAAATTTATTTTTATTTGTTTTGTTTTAAAATGAAAATCCAAAAGGGATAAAAGGATTGGTTTAAATTAAAAAAATTTGGGACTTTAAAATTGAATTTTTTTTTTAAATATGACTTTTGCAAATTCTTAAAATTTTATTAAATTCTTTAGCAAAATTTTAACCTATAATTTCTAATTCTAATTTTATTATCCTAATTTCTATCATCACCTTCTTCCCCTTCCTGTCACCTTTTTCTTTTGATGTATGTTGCAGTACAATGGGTCCTTTTTATTTTTTTAAAGAATTTCCGATGTAGTTCTTTCAAGAATTTCTGATGTAGTTTTTTCTCTTTTTTCTTTGTTTTACTTGGAAAATGAGTTTTAGAAGGTGGGTGAAGGAATATTGTTTTTTTCTTAATAATTATTTGAAGGTATTTCAATCATTTAATTTTTTTTCTCTTTTAAAAGTTTTTTTCCCTTTTAAAAAAGGCCCTATTTAAATTTTTTGTCTTAGGCTTCAATTTGTTTCTAGTAGGCCTGCCTAAGAGTAGTGAGCTCGCGTGTAGAGATTTTACACTAGGTATCCTGCAGTATCCTAGTAATAAGTGTATTTACTAAGTGCTAATTATAATGGGAGTTGCATGAATTGTCTACTTTAGGTGAAGTCAGAGGATTTATTATCAATGCAAAACTGTGTTAAATTAATAAATGTATAAAAAATGGTAGCATGCGAGATGCATGAATAGTCTATTTAGGAAAAATGAAGAAAATTGTCTTCATTAAATTTATTTTAAAAGTGACAGTAATGTGGGTCACGTGAATTATTGGCATGCCGTCCATTCTATGGAATGGTTGAGACTGTCTTAGTTAGTTGATCTTTAATCTTTGATAATGAAATGAAATTTATACATATATATCTCAATATTAGAGAGGAATTATTAAAACAATATGTAAAGGTTTGTTGTTATTAAGTAAAAATTCTATTTGAGAAGTGATTAGGTCCAGATGCAGTTGACTATAATATGGTAGTTTTAAACATTTACCATGAATTTTAAAATTTTAAAAGTTTAAGGTATTTTTTAATGGATGTTTAAAATTTAATCATATTGTCATTCTTAACTCTTTTACTCTTGACATTTCTCTTAATTATTTATTTATCAAATATTTCATATCAAATAGTGTGTCCTAATTATCTATGAATCTCGTTAAATGGAACGTGATGATTAATTGAAAATTTCTTTCTTTGAATATGTGACCTATGAAATTCACCTTGATTAATCAATCATGTCACATTTTTCAATTTTTACATTCTTAAAAAAATGTTTGATTAGTCTGATTAAAACAAATATTTTTGTTCATATTCAAATAAAGATATAATTTTCCAAAAAACTATTATCATTTCATTTGATGGACCATATGCCTAATTACTTAGCATAATGATCATCCTTAGCACGCCATTTCCTCATCTTCTTATCCAATGAAGTGGTGACTATTAATTGGAAACGACTTTCTTTAAAATATAGTATGTGTAAAATCACGTTGATTGAATTAATTAAATTATATATTTTTAATATCTATTATTTTAGAAAAATATTTAATTACTAAAGTCTGGAGGTGGTCATGACTCATGACTTGACTTTCCAATTATAGCATTCATCTCTTCAACAAAGATAGCATATCCAGCCTACATCCAATCGACATCTGTACCATTCCTTCCACTTACCTTAATTAAAATATATCTAAACATAATTAAAATTTCTTAACAACAATAAAAATTGCCAAAAATGAGACGGGCCGTCTAAAATTAAAAAAAAGAAGACATTATCCCATTGCACTCAAATAAAGACTTTAGATGATTGATTAATTTAGCAAGATGACGTCAACTTATCCCCTTATATTTTATTTATTAAATCAATCATTATAAAATATTAATGATTTCAAATAGAGGTGCTGAATTACTTTTATTATAAAATTACTAAATAAATATTTTACAAGTGATATTCAACCTATTGATTAAATCTGAACTTAAAAAATATTTTGAATAGTCTATTTCTATTTATCAAATTTAACCTATCACATTCAACGGTTAAGATATAACAACTAAAAATATTCTTAGCCAAATTGAGTGGGCCTCATGATTGCATCATCGGCCATGTGGTGTTGGGTATTCGGGTTTCGGTTGGGGACATTCATATTTCATAGCTCGTCCTCATTTGAATATTTAATTAAAAAATTATATAAAATTCATCTTATTTTGACAGTTTGTTCTTAGATTTTGAAAATCTTGACTTTTTTAAAAAAGTGAACTTGATTTTTAATAAAATATTATTCTAGAAGTATTTTTTAAATGCATCTATCCTCATATATATTTTTTTTTTAAATTTATAGAATATAACCTCTTTACCTTTTTTGTCGAAATATGATAAAATTATCCATACTTCATTTGTATTTATCAAATTCAATGGTTAAGATGAAATTTAAGATCTGAATTATTTTAAAAAGGTGATGTGGGTGATAGATGGAATAATTTTGAAAAAAAATATGTGTCTTATAAAAAAATATATATTATTTTTATTCTATATTAAAAACATTCTCACTTTGTAATACTTAGACCCGCCTACTAGCTTTGGACTCTGACCTAATCCAAGTGGGTTCCACGATTCATTCATGTGCCACGTGTGGTGTAGATTTTTTTATTATTTCAATAAAATGGAGAAAATATATAAAATAGGAATTTTTTTTTACTAGGGTTTCTAACAATTCTCATTTTTCTAGGGGTTTTATAACACAAAACGGAGAGGAGAGAGAGAAAGTATCTTCAGTTCACAACACTCGTTTTCTTCTTTCTTTTTTCACCTCACTGTGAGACCACCAAAAGTTCGATGCTCCGTCATTCCCGACCAGCTTTCGGAAACTAGACCATGGTTTTCCGGCCACCCGCAAAACCGCTCATGGGTACTTCCCACCTTCTTCTGCTGCTCTTCCTCTCCTTTCTCTCGCCCGGAAAACCGGATCTCCAGTCCGACAAGGCCGCCCTCCTCGCTTTCCGAGCCGCTGTTGGGAGGAACTCCTTATCTTGGCCCGCTGCCCAGACTCCGTGCACCTGGCCAGGCGTCGGTTGCGAAAACGGCCAGGTCACCACCTTACGCCTTCCCGGGTCCCGCCTCATGGGTGCCATCCCAGATGGCGTTTTCGGAAACCTGACCCACCTCCGAACTCTCAGTCTCCGTTTTAATGGTTGGCTGGTCAACTCCCGGCCGATCTTTCTCGCTGTACGGGCCTCCGGAATCTCTACTTACAAGGCAACAAGCTCTCTGGCGAGATCCCAGAATCCATCTTCGAGCTTCGAAATCTCATCCGTTTAAATCTCGCGGGGAACAATTTCAACGGTCGGATCTCGCCGGCGTTCAATAATCTCACCCGGCTTGCCACGCTATTCCTCGAGATGAACAGGCTTGACGGTCCAATCCCGGATCTCGACCTCCCAAGCCTCAAGCAGTTAAATGTATCCTACAACCAGCTCAATGGGTCAGTACCAAAACGCCTCCAGTCCATGCCAGCAGATGCATTTGCCGGAAATTCTCTCTGCGGTGGCCCGCTCGATGTGTGCACTGGCAGTGTGAGTCCTTCATCGGCACCATCCCCATTGCCCGGCATTGCTGTGCGTCCGCCTGCACCTGGTACTGGAAATTCAACCAAGAAGAGTAAGAAGAAGCTCTCTGGTGGCGCAATTGCTGGAATTGTCATTGGATCAGTAGTGGGTTTTCTTGCAATTGTGTTTATTCTGCTTGTTTTGTGCCGGAGGAGCAATGGACGGAAGACGCGGTCGGTCGACATTGCAACAGTGAGGCCTCCAACTACCGTGTCGGCGATACCTGCAGAGAAACGAATGGCGGGAGATGGTGAGAATGGCGGATTTTCAAATGCTGCTGTGGTGGCGACCAAAGGAGGGGGGGATTCTGTTGGTGATAGTGCGAAGAAGCTGGTGTTTTTCGGCAATGCCGCTGGTGGGAGGGTATTTGATTTGGAGGATTTGCTGAGAGCTTCGGCTGAGGTTTTGGGGAAGGGGACTTTTGGGACTGCTTATAAGGCGGTTTTGGAGATTGGGACGGTGGTTGCTGTGAAGAGGTTGAAGGATGTCGCAATTTTGGAGCCGGAGTTTAGAGAGAAGATCGAGGCCGTCGGATCGATGGACCATGAGAATCTCGTGCCGTTGAGGGCGTATTACTACAGCAAAGATGAGAAGCTTCTGGTCTATGATTACATGGCAATGGGAAGTCTCTCTGCTCTCTTGCATGGTGAGATTTCTTCCTATTAAAAAAAAAATAATTTATTTTGGTTATTGATAAATGATAACTTTCCTTAAATTCTGTTTCTGTTTCTCATTCACTTGATGTTATGTTATCATATCAGAAAACATGGAAAACCTATCTCTATTTTTTATTGAACATGGAAAACCTATTCTCTTTAACATCTGTTTCTGTTTCTGTTTCTGATTCATTTTATCTTAATCATATAAGGAAACAAGGAAAACCCATCTCTGATTTTCATGGAATTTCTTTTCTGGATTTTTTTTGGGGAAGGCCAACTTTCTAAATATCTGTTTTGAGTTTTGCGGAACAAAAAGGGGAGAAAATCTCTATTTTCCATGGAAATACAACTTCTGCAATGGGTTGTTACTTTTTGGATGATTTTTGCCCAAAAAAAAAAGAGTGGTTACTATGTATGACTTCCTACTTGGAACCTAGTTCGAAGCATTAGTTTGGATGTATGGAAAGGAATGCATTTTACTGGAAAATGGCCATGTTTTTAGCTAAAAATATATGAATGGGTTCAACCATTCTTTTTTGTTATCTTCCATAAAAGTATTTCATTTTTTATACACCCAACTATAAGAAAAACTTCCCGAGGCTTGAAATTTACTCCACAGAATACTGATACCTCCAATAAATTCCATGCAACAAAGTCCTATTGTTACTGCGGAGATTTTCAATTTGCTGTAGTGTGTTTTAGTTGGAATTTATTTTTCTTTGATAATTGTGATAGTTCCTAAAGGTTTCAGCTATTAGGGTTTTATTAGCCAAGTATGGTTGGTTTTCTTAAATTGATTTTAATTGTGGTGTTAAAGACAAATTGACTAAATAACTTTAACCAGTTCTGTAATGGCTTTCCAAACATGACCTGGAATTGTTTTTTAGGCTATTACTGGGAAACCCATTTATTATGTTTTCAGTTTGGTTCTGGGTTTTCTTTTTAATTGCATTCTAGATTGCTATTACCTAAGAAAAAGGCCCAATTCCTGTTATGGGTTATCTTTAAAATTTGGGCGTGCTTTTGCATTTCCCCAAGTCTCTGATTTGGTGGCTTCAGAATTCATATTTTTCTCATGTGGAAGAAGTTTTGTTTTTTGTCTTTTGCTTTTCTGATTTGGGATTATAGGGTGGATTTGCTGTGTATTCTATGTGTTTCAGTTTCCTAGAAAAAGTGTTTGTGTTTTGGATCTTTTCCTCTTTTCCTTCTACAATGTGGACAGGCATATGGAAATGTCTTTATCCTTAATGCAAGAGGAGGCTACTTTGTCTGTGGGTAGCATTTTATCATTAGCAGAAGTAAAATATATTAAGAGGAGAAGAATCTAATTATGACTAGTTAAGTACTGATATCTATGTTATTTAGAACCATATCTCTGAGCTATGTGGAACACGTGTCAAATCTGCACTGTTCATCTTGTGGGCCCCAGTTTAGATGGCCATATGTCGAAGTTGCATTTGTCCTGTGATGCCCAGACACTTGAAAGTATCCAATGTTCACTTACTGTATTGTGTTGGACACTCTATTTTTTATATAAAATCTTTTGTCATTTTTATATATAAAATCTGTGTCCTTCGTGTTGTCTGGGTATATAGCATCGGTCTGGATTATCTTAGTCTTCATTTGTGGTTCCTTCTGCACGTTTCTTGGTGTGCTTTCTGCCCTGTGCCCCATGTATGATAAATCCAATTTGTCCCAATTTGTTTCTTTCTCATCCGGATTTAGAGATACTCATTTTCTGCATTTTCAATGTTGAATTGAGCATCGTAGGTAAAAGTATTCATCTAATAGTTTTTATTTTGATCTTTTAAAATGAAGGGCCAGAATAATCTAGAGGGGGCCCATTTCTGATTGTCGATTATCTCTATGATGAACTATCCAACCATCCCAAAATTTTGATCATAGTGTGGGTTCCATCCTTTAACAACGCTGACCGGAGCACCAGGTTCTGTAGGACCCCCTCTTGTAAGATATTGTCATTTATCTGAAATATGTCACCAACAAAGTTGGCACCTTCATTGACAGAAATGATTGTGTATGAAAAAGTAAATTTTGATCATTATTGTGCAAAACCACCACCACAATCTAATTTGCTTTAATGCTGATTGTTGCCTGTCCGTGGGTCCTACAGTTGATGATCCATTCTGGCCTTAGAATGATAAGTCCGTGGGTCCTACAGTTGATGATCCATTCTGGCCTTAGAATTACACTTATCATGTGATCTCTACTAATTGGATTGATGGGTTCCTGTTCTTGATTGTTGCCCATAACATTTGTTGGCCGGGCAATTATCGAAAACGAACATCTTCAATTTGTTCAATTTTCAACTTGGGGTTCATCCAACAGGCAGTCAATAGTTTTAAGGGGCTGAATTAGCAAGCATTTGATGAACATGGGAGGAGATGACTTGTAGATGAATCATCCATGGTGCATAAGTGATATTTTTTATTATTACTACTCTCCTTTTGGTGTAGACATCAGTTACCACCAAAATTCACTTGATGGTGGGATAAAATCACTAAGATAGAGATTGATAAAAAGAAGAAAAAAAACCCATGGTGGAACTATATTACACTGACTCTTCAATGTAAGCAATGTCTCTGTATCAGGCACTTCATTTTCATGTGTAAAACGCATGTCTCTGTCTTAATGATTGTCTGGCCCTCCTATGTCCAGGCATTATTGTGAGGGAAGAACCAGTATTTGTAGGTGGAATGAGTAATCGGGGTGATTCAAAAATCTGTTACTTGATTGGGATGATTTGGTTTCCTGGCTTATCTACCCTGCTACATGAATTGGTTTCCAACTGGATACTCCACCATGCTTTCTAAAGACATTAAAGGCCATGTCCATCTTTTTCCAAATGCGTGGCCCAGAAGAGAGACATTCAAAAGAAGATTAGGACTTTATCATTCCATCTTCTTCTCTCACTGTTTTCTTTTTACAGGTAACAGAGGAGCAGGAAGGACACCATTGAACTGGGAGATTCGATCTGGCATTGCTCTTGGTGCGGCCCGTGGCATTGCATACCTCCACCAGCAAGGTCCCAGCATCTCGCATGGCAACATCAAGTCATCAAACATCCTCCTGACCAAATCCTATGGTGCTCGTGTTTCCGACTTTGGTCTAGCCCATCTTGTTGGCCCCAGCTCCACCCCCAACCGCGCCGGGGGTTACCGTGCCCCTGAGGTGACAGACATCCGCAGAGTCTCCCAGAAGGCTGATGTCTACAGCTTTGGCGTCCTGCTGCTTGAGCTACTGACGGGAAAGGCCCCAACCCATACCCTGTTAAATGAGGAAGGTGTTGACCTTCCAAGGTGGGTGCAGTCAGTCGTCCGTGAGGAGTGGACATCAGAGGTGTTTGATCTCGAGCTCTTGAGGTATCAAAGTGTTGAGGATGAGATGGTGCAGCTCTTGCAGCTCGCCGTTGATTGTGCAGCCCAGTATCCCGACAAGCGTCCATCGATGCCTGAGGTGGTTCAGCGGATTGAAGTACTCCGCCGCTCCAGCATAGGACAGGAACATGACCAAAACCAGAATTCGATTGAGGATGCTGATGGGTCATCCCGACAGACTGATTCTGTTGATGGGTCTGGCCCTCCACCACCATCGTCGTCACTTTTCGATTGAACAATAGATCATTCTTAACATTTTTAGCAGCTTGATTTGTGTTTGTTGTTGTTTAGGTCTCTCCTCTCATTGAACTGTGTATGTCAGTTCTTTTTTTTCTTTTAACCCTTTACATGGCAGACCTTTTTCTTCCCTTGATGAGATGATATGTGGGGAGATTGATGTTTGCATTGGATGAATAGATTGTGGAATGATCTTGGGTGGTGGGTTTACTTGGTTTATGTAATTACATGTTTTTTTTTTTTTTTTTTGGTTTTTTCTTCATTTGAAGCAGGAAATTGGGTGATTCACATCTTATGAATGTTTTTAAATTTTTAATTGAAACAAATCGTACGGCTTGACATGTATCGGTCTATAAATAGAGTTTTTAAAATCTTACAATATTAAGTTTTAAAAGAAATGGTTGAAAAGTATAACTTGACCTTGTTTTGCATATGATTTATTCTCTAAAACAAATGGTTTTGTCATCATATTTTTATTGTTTTATGTGGGTATGGTCCACACCATCAAATGGTGAGTTGGCTAGATTCGAACCCTATGCATGAAATAAAGAAAGAGGTTAAAGCTTGTTTTGGTCATGTCTCTTAGTGTGTGGGTTATGTGGGGCCTCACCATCTCTCATTCACATGTATTGAGTTTTTAAAGGTGACCTTTTTCTTATTATTATAATCCATTAATGAGGGTGTGGTCTCAATCGTCCCCACCTTGGCCTGCCTCACGTTCTCAAGACTATAATCACATGGATTTTCAGTGGACCCATATTTTCCCCTTTGTTATCTGCATTTCATTTCAATTCAATTCAAGATTCTTTTTGGCTTGTTTGGCTGTAAGTAAAAGATGCAAAACTCGAAAGGCGTTGAGTGGGCTGCCAGATTTTTTCTTTGTTTGATACTAGTTTGGAGTTTTAAAAAAAGTGATATCTGCCCGTCCAACAAAGTGGAATTGATTTTTAGCTGTATTTGGAGACTGACAAGTGATAACTAAGTGAGGTTATTAGATGACAAAGTCCTGGTAAAGTCGAATTACTTATATATATTTTGAATTTACGTGTGAAAAATTGTGGAAAATCTAACGTAAAATCCTCACAGGCGATATCCACTGTCTTTAGGTACACCAAGTTATATGTATATATGGGTCACTTTTGATTACGGGTTTTTTTTTTTTTGAATTTCAACGTTTACTTAGTGATTTTTATTGGGCTGCGATATTAATCATTCATGAGAACTATCCATAGTTGAATTGGAATACACTATTTATTTATGGTGGACCAAGGGATTATATCGTGTATCTCAATACAATAGGAGCTTGGTATTATCCGTGGCTAATTTTGTAGTCCATTATCAATCATAATGGGATGTTGAGATTCAATAATTTTCTTTAATTAAAAAGTGACACAATATATGAGATTTACTCAACATTGTAATTTATAATAAGGACAACCTCATCTAATCATTCCCAACTTTCAAATTGAAAATTTCCCTGATGTATGTAAATTTTATTTCACTTTTTTTTTTTAATTTACAAAATCTGTAGTTATTAGTATTTCAGTATTTTTTTTAATGTATGTATAGAAGTCATATTTGAGAGTGGCAACATATACTTTGATTTGAATGCTAATTCAATTTTTTAAAATTAAACTCCACCGTCCATTTAGGATATAGAGTGTATTTTGTGTGCACAAGATCAGCACTAATAAGATATAACAGGTAGTAAAGTGGTTGACTTTATGACTTATGCTATGATAGGTTAAAAAAAGAGAGTAAAACTCAAAAAGACAACTTCAAATAAATAATTGACTTTTGATAATGATGAAGAAAGTTAAAAAAGAGAGAGGTTAAAATGAGTAGTTTGAGGTAAAGAACTTATCATTTACTAGTCTAAAAGGATGGATAGATTTATCAGTTAAGCCTGTTTAGTTAAATGGATGGGCTTAGGGTCATATAAGAACCCATGAAGTTCAATGGTCTTCTTAGCCCATTTAACCACATTATCTTTATACTGTATGTAGTGATAAAAACTCTTTCCCATTTTCTTTTTTTCCTTTCTAAGTCGTTCCTTCATCAAACAATTTCCACGGTGATCGAGCAGTCAGCAGCACTGTGATCTGGTGGTCCGCGGCGGTTTATCTCCATAGCAGTCGAGCAATCGGCGGTGGCAGGGCATACAAACACCATATTCATAGTATGGATGTGTACCTAGTATCATTTTTTTTAAGCCTAGTATACTAATTGAGTAAAGAAAAGAGGGCCCGATGGGTAAGTTTGGGCTTTTCATTTTTTCAATGAATAGGTTTTGGCCTTAAAAAGTTTTATAAGTTTATAGGCTGCATTTTGGCTTGGGCCTTTATATATGTAAATGGGCTTGCGTTGACATAGAGGAGCGCCCGACCCCTGAACAGGCCTTGTTATGAGCCAAGTGGATTTGTAGAAGGCCTAGATTGAATGTTGGGTTATTTCTAAAGTCTCTGGGATCCACAATGGGAAGCCGACAATGAAGATTATCTTTGGGCCTGAAATTAGTACAATTGAGCATTGATTTCTGGATGTAAAGCATATCTGTTATTGGTTTCATCCAATGGGAAGACTAAGCCTAGTCAAGCAATTGAGATGACCGTCATAGACTCAGTTCGCAAAGCAAAACCCTGAACAAAGCCCATGTGTGTGCTCTACAAATGCTTATCCTTCAGGGCCCACCTCCATGGCTGAATAACTCACTTATCTTTTTGTGGCTAAGACACCCTTTAATTTGTAATTTTTTTGCTTCATCTTGAGTGTCAAACATTGGCTGAAATCAGAAATTTAGGTTGGTATTTGTCAAATTATAAGGGATGATATTAAAAAAAAAACCTGAGCCTGAAATGGCCCAAAATGGCTGAAACATCATCTAAAATTTATCAGCCCATGAAGGGCCCAATACTTTTGATGTCTCGTGAGATTGCAAACCCAGTTCCCATTTGGCTGCTGAAGACTTCGGAGAAAGATGCCTGTGAAGTGATGCAACAAAGGAAGGGCTAATTTAAACTGGGCATTCAATGGCCCATGATGAGTAATTCTTGGATTTTGATTGGTTGTTTGGTCCTTTTGCTTTGGGCCAAATAAAAAATCTAATTTTTTTTGTAATGGGCCAGCTCTGCTTCAATGAAAGACTAATTGTTCAAATAACTAGATTGCGAATTCTCTAATTGGGTTCTCCATTCCTCTTGATTTTGGATATTCCGAAGAACTAGGATTGGCCAATGTCGAAAGTTGGAGGAACATCCGTTGGGCCATTATTAGGCCTTAGGAAACCAGTTTGAATCCATCCTAACCGAGCCCCAACCAATTAGGGTCTCATTGTCGACCAGGGAGTTGTGGGCTCAACTCAGTTTTCCTATTTCGTATTTCAGTGGGCTGTTTTATTATCAAATTTGTAAAAAAAATTACAAATTCTTCTAGAGTACCAATCTTAGATACGAAGGATAAATAACTTGATAACGATAAAGTAGAATATTTTGCAGTTCGAACCCTAGTTGAAATTGGACAATCCTTGGATCTGAACTTGTATTTTGATTTTGGACCTTCATACCTAATCAAAATGAGTTCTATTTCAAAATAAGCCAAATTACATCTTTGAGAAAGCAAAATCTTAAATAAATAAGGGAGAATTAAAAAAAATAGACAAATCACAAAGTCTTTATGGAGATGATTTGCAAATTATGAATTTGAAACATTGTGATTGAGAACCATACAATATATATGTTTCATCAACAGTTTCCTCCTAAAACTAGCTCCATAAATTGCACTCCTATCTAAAAAAAGGGAGCTTATTGTGATCCCTAAGGTTGCTATTTTTGTGGAAAGCCCTAATAGTGTGGGACCCATCTGATGAATAATTAGAGTGGGCTAACTTTACTCATCTTCTTTATATCAAACTTGTAAGTTTTCAACACTAAATTCCCACCCAAGTCTTATTCAGTGCAGAGCATGAGAGAGCTCACTACTTTTTAAATAATCTTACCAAATCATTATCATATATAAAGTGAATCATTAAGGAACTCACTTTAAGCTAATAAAAATAATGTTCAGTGCTTCTTCATCATAATTTGAATATGTGGGAGACTACTAAAGCTTTATTTATATAAACAATCACTGGTGGCTTTGATAAATTGCCTCATCAAGTGACATGACTAATAAAAAGACTGTATTACCCTCATCAAACTCTTAATACTAACCTCTTTAATGTTATCCTCATGTATTGTATTGTATTGTAGCATCAATCTTACCAAATTAAAATAAAGATGGTAAAAATATTATTTTAATAAAATATATGTTGAAATTAGTTGAAAGGGTCAAATATCCGCCAAAATTTTAATAATGATTCCTGCACCATGAGTTTTTACCGTGGTGCAACACTCCTAAAAGGAAAATATCGTTTTGTCATCTTTTTGAAAGAGGAAAGAGAGAGAAGAAGAAAAGTAATGACAAAATAATCTTTTCCTTTTAAAAGTGGTGCACTATTGTGAAAACTCATGATGTACAGATCGTTATCCAATTTTAAACTTAGGTTCTGATATTTCCTGCACCATATTTTCATGTGAAATTTAATATTAAAGATGGTGAAAAAAAATCTAAAATAGGTTGATGATATCATTTCCCTTTTGGAGTACAATGTAGTTGTTGTTTTCTCAATATATTCTTTACGCAATAATGTGGCACTTTATCCCTTTGGTTGGCCATTGGAATTCTGGAATTCTGGATCATGACTTCTCAAATTCATTTGGCTACCTTCATCAATGTTGAAGAATATCTGAGCACATCAAATCATTTTAAAGAACTTTCAGCTTCTTTTCTCGTGTTTTTGTCCACAATTTTCCACTAAATTCCAGATTTCTATGGACCCTTTTCCATATTTTATTGGAAAATTGCAGAAAAAAGTGAAAAACATAATCGCTCTGGTTGCAATTAAAAAGGCTGAGGGCTTGAGTGGTATAAATGTTAAAGAAGTTATACATATGAAAAATGATGTGTCGGATTCAAAGACCAACTTAGAAAAATCAAATTTATTCTCTGATTCTGTTCCAAGTTTATATTTATACACCGACTATAAAAGAGAAATTAATCCGAAAAATCCGATTTTTTTTTAGGGATTCCTACGTATCAAGGTAGTGTCCTTTTGAGAGATTCTCCTTTTTTTCTTGTTATGTTAGTTCATAATCCATGGTAGAGTCATGTAATGACAAAATTCATTGTTGGAAATATTATTGTCTATGATAAAAAATTATCATACAACCACCAACCACGAGTAGATTCAGAGAAAATGTTATTCTCATGAGAGATTAATAAGATACTCTAAAAGACATGAATACCTTAGTTATAAAAAAAACACCAATATAAAAAATAGAACAAAGACTCGAAAATTTAAGAGTTGAATCTGCCCAACTGGTCTTTAATTGATGAGTTCAATAATGTATCGATCTCTAGATTCAAATTTAAATACCAAATGCAGAATTCCTCGATAAAGACATTGAGTTAGGTTGCAAAAATTCTCATTTAGTGCCTTGTATAGTTAACTACGTAAGAGACACAAAAGAACCTTCTAGACTTCTATTCTTTCAACATTTTTTATAAGCCATTTTTAAAGTAAGATGATTCAAACCTTTAACTTTATGATTGGGACTAGAAACACAACAAAAGCTTCAAAATTTAATACATTTTTTTTTCTATATTTAAATTATAAGAATCATTTTATAGTTAAGATAAACAATATTAGAGAAATGATAAAAACACTGATGTTTTGATAATACAATGTCTTTTGTATTAGAGACATTGGTATTTTTATCACTACTTACTTATAATGTTAAAGCCTTTTTATCTTTTTTAATTTTCATTTTAGTGAACTCTCTCTTTCTAAATAGAAGTTGAATAGAGGTTGAAAGGGATGATGGCTTTCCTAAAGCTTTTATAACTCTTCAAAATAAATTATACATGAGATTCTTTTGAGGAAAGAAATTTTTAGTTTCATCACTACTTCATGGTCTGAATTTCCATAAAATGACACTAAGAGCACTAAGCTTTGGGTCGTTCATTTAATTGATGAGTTGAGATTCATGCTCAATTGCAAAATTAGTTCAAAAATAAATAGAAGAGAACCCTAATTATCTCAACATCTTTAAGTATAACAAATCAAGTGATGGAATGAATTCCATTATCTCAACATCTTTAAATATAACAAATCAACAACATTGTAAATCCTAAAAAAAAAATACATGGAATCTCTCTGCCAAACAAGTTTCTCTTTGCTTCTTTTAATGTGCCTGCCTTCTCTCTCTTTTTCTTTTTTTCAACCTTGCTTTAAGTCACCTTTGCAAAATGGATGAGCAAGAGACCTCCAAAGGGATTAAGGAAAGAAAAAGAAGGATTGAGAGAGACAGAAAGAGAGAAAGAGAAAGATATATATAGAGACAGTATAAAAAAAAGTTACCGTTGCACAATTTACCCTTCCATTGTCTATCTACCTGCGTGGTAAAACATGTTATGAGTGAAGAGAGATGTGTAGTAAGGATGTTAATGGTTGGATTAAGTTTATCTAAATGAGATTTTGAATAAGTTCAACCTTTAAATTCATCCAAATGAGGAAGTGCAATATTATGCAGATGACTTAGGGGGACTGTATTATACAAACTTTGACTAAAGTCTGATTCAAATTAAAATGAGTCAAATCTTTTACTTCAATTGAATTCATTTAGTTTATGCATATTTTGTTATATTTTTAACTCAAATTGCAAAGGCGAAAATTATATTGCCCTCTTAATTAACTAGAGTCCACTTAATCAAAGTGATACATTTTTTTTTTTTTTTTGCCCACATGGTGTAGCTTAACAGATTAACCTCCCATCTCAAGAAGCGAAAGATGCCAAGTTTGAACCCCTATGGCCTAATTTGATGTACCTTAAAAGAAGTAAATATCATCTGTGAAGAGTTTTACACTGAGTTCTCTACGATTTCCCTTAGATAATCATTTTCCTCTGTAGTTGTTAGAGATGTGATGGCGAAAGATGAGAAAGAAAGGATGAAATGAGTGGGGCCTACCTTTTCCACCTTCACAAATCTTTCTGAGGAAGGAAAGAAAAACGATTATTAGGGCAACTGCAGCCAACAGTCCGATGATTAAAGCCAATGGCTTCCCTGCCTCGTCTTCAGAATCTACACTTCACAACCACAACAATAAAATTAAAAAAGAAAAGATAATCCTACATTTTCTAAGTCAATTAATTTTATAAATTCTTTTTGCATTAGAAAATTCTAAACTACTAGTTAGATATTCAAATTCTAAATTCCAAATTCCAACAGTCAAATCAATTTAATGAACAAGATTATGAAAGTATTCTTGAAACTTATACTAAAAAAAAAAAAAATACTATTGAAAGTTAACTAAAGTCCATGTTGCATAATTCTTGTGGAGGTCTTAACTCTTAAAGTTCAGATTCTTAGATATGTAAACCTCATAAGATGAAATTTATTTTAATTAATTTATAACTTTAGAATTAAACTAAAATTATAAAATAAATATTTTGTCTATAAAATTCAATTCGATAACAAAGAAGCATCAAATGGATATCCATTTAATTTAAATATAAATTCTAGATAAAGCAATATTTTATATATATATAGATCGTTGAGTGGACTCCACGGCTTGTTTTTCAGTTATTTTATAATTAAAACCGGTAGCCTCATTTGTCCTCTTGAAAGAAAAGAAAAGAAAAGAAAATTAATTTATTAAAATACAAATTACGTTGAATCTCCTTTCATTCCTCTGACTTCAATCATTCATTTAAGAGCTTCTTATATATGTGATTACTTTAGAAATTAATGATGGTTTTAAAGTTTAGCAATTCGAGTACATTAAAGCTTTAGAGTTTTTTTATTTTTAAATATTCTCCCACGCACTTCCATAATTGAAAAGGAAAAAAATGAAAAAGGAAGATTACAATGACCACATACCATTCCCGGACTTGTCATAAACTCCGGTGGCCGTGTACTTAACGTAGCACTTGGCCAAGAACACATCACCGGAGACAGTGGTGCCGCAGCCGCTGCGAAGCCGATTACCCGCCTCTATCAAGCACTCGGTGCACTGACCTGAGCTGAGGTCACCGACACACTGTGCCATACCGGACAAGTACCCGACATGCCCGACCCGAAAAAGATCCGAACCACTGGCCAGCTGCGTCATCACCTCGTCCCTCTTGCTCAGAAGATCCAACCCATACCCGTTTGTGACCCCCCCACATTTCTTGGCGACCAAAGTCTTATCTAAGACACCCAAGAAGGAGACGTTATCGTACTTGACAAAGCAGCCCTGGAGCTGGATGACCCCAGAGCAGGAGTCCGGGCAGAGGATTCCGATCTGGGACACCGCCGTTTGGACGCACCGGGAGCAGTCGACGGTGGAGATGTCGCTGCGGCACTGGAAGAGGCCGTAGAGGGGGGAGTCTTGGTTTGGTGGAGAGGAGATGGTGAAGTTGTTGTAGGGAGAGATTTTGGCAGAAGTGAGGAGAAAGGTGAGAAGGGTGTCGACGTTGGAGCGGTAGGATGATTGTGGGGCGAACTTGAGCTGGGAGCAGCCACCGTAGACGAAGGAGTCAATGGGAGGAGAGGAAGATGAGGAAGATGAGGAAGAAGAAGAGAAGAAGAAGATTGAGAGAAGGAGAGGAACAATAGAGAGAAGATGGAGATGAGTGTTTCGCATTTTGGCCTTCGATGTTTTATCCGTCGTGTAATGAAGAAGGGGAAGAAGAAGAAGGAGCAAAGAGGAGGAAGGGAAGAGAAAAGAGGAGGAATCTAAGCCGTTGATTGGATGAGGTGGACTTGAAACTGGAAATCGGAGAGAGACGGAGAAAGACGATTGCTGTGAGGAGAGATTACGTAGAATAGTTGGAGAAGAACTCGATTTCCAGTCAGAGAAGACCGTCCAAGAATATTCATCATATCATGATATATCATATATGTGGAGAAAAGATTCTAAAAACCTCGGTCAAAATTCAACTTTTTTCTTTTGATTTTTTTAAAAATTCTGAATTATAGGGATGAAAATGAGATTATAATGTTAAATAACCACGTGTTTATAAACTTTAAGATCTAATACTTCCTCAGCACTGAGGTAGGAGACACACTACTCTCTTCCTTCATGCAAGACTGAAGATATGAATTACTCCAGCCTAATTTATAAAGATGAGTTATACTCATATGTTAGGTATATTTTTATGTCACTTTTTTTTCATTGGAATGACTTAATGATTATTTATGAATAAAAATGTATTCTTTAAATTACCAATTTAGCGGAGAACTTAATCAGGTCATATAAGTTATGTAATGGTTTTTATTTTTATAGAATAATTCTAATTTAATATTTAAGTCAATATTTGAAACTAAGGTCATACTTCCCCAATCAAACATTTTAGGATTTCCTACGTGAAAACATGAGTAATTTTCAGATCCTTTAAAAATGCTAAAGTTATTATAATAAACTGAAATTAATTTACTCCAAATAATTTAATTTATCATTTAATCTTCATTAAAAATTATGTACGAACTGGAGTGACCGATATGATTAAAATATCAATCAATATTTTTTAATTTTTGAAAGATAAAAAAGGTCTATATCGTCTCTCTTTTGAAGTTTGAACATTAATCATCTTTTCACTTGGTTCAAGCGTAAAGGCAGTGGGTGTGAAGGTGTTTGTGTTGGGTTACCACATGGTTAAAGTATCTCTACCTAACTCTGTCGCCATTTTAAAAGCAAGTTAGAGATATTGGGAGTTTAGGACGTGACATTTTTCAAATCGTGGGTCCCAAACAAAGATTCTTGATTCATCAAGATATAGCATCTGGCCGTATAATTCTTCTCAGAAGTAGATTCTTTCTAGTAAAGCTGATTCAGTGGCTGATAGGAGATGGATGTATTCTAGACCTTACTACCCAAAAATAAAAATGTGTTTTAAATGGAAATCTTATACTAATTTTTATGAAGAGATAAATGTCTTTTTTTTTTTTTAATTGAAAGAAGTAGAAAAAATAAGAAATTCTTATTGCATAATTTGTTTGGTAATTACTTGATAATTTTTGGCAAGGAAAAAAGTATTAACAGTAAATCACGTCAGATAATTTTTATTACTATTATAAATCTTATCTGTGAGTGTAGCTTAACTGGTTGCATCCTGTTTCAAGAAGTAGGAGGGGACGATTTTCCACACGAATCTTACTTTTTATTAAAAAAAAAAATCCATTCTAAAGGTAATTAAAACCTTCACATTTTTCTTTTCAAAATATTCTCCTCATTCAAAAGTGAGGAACAGGTAACTTGAGAGAACAAAATAGCTATCTCCTCGATGGTAACTTGGATCAAACGATTGATTTGGGACCCACAAATGAATTCCATGATCGACTGAAGCGTTGCCATGCGTAAGGCCATGATGTGTAAATGAGTACAATCAAATATCCCATTAAAATTCCTCTTTTCTTCAGAAGGAATTAATTAAAAAAATTCAAATATTGATAGAATAAATAAGAGAGGAGTAATTTCATTTGCCATGCACATTCGTGCAATTATTTATTTAATATAATTTATATATTTAAATGGGGTTTTACTTGTGTATATTTAGGAGTATAAGAAAGCTCAAGTTTGCCTTAAAAGTTCGAATTTGAGCCACAATTAATTTTGTGTATAAAAATAAAAACACATACAATATATAGTTTAATATTTTATAAAATAATACAAAAAAAATCAATTTAGACTTAAAAGAAGCTTAAAATTTGGTATAGTACAAATGTATTTTTGAGAGTTGAAATTGAGCTTGGGTCTACAAGTACAATTAAGACATGACTTGAGTTTGACTAATTTGAGTTAACCTGGGTCTAGACTCAGGTCATTTAGTTGCAATTTGAGTCCCGCGTGACTCTAGTAGACTCAAAACTTGACATGCTCCCCGCCTCCCCCTAAGTTGTAGCCATATCTACTGTATTTGAAAAGAGAAGTATTAGTCTACTTAATGTAGGTTAACCACTTAAACTTACTTGTGCAACTAGAATGAAGGAATAATCACCCCCAAAAAAATTTACTAGTGGTCTTGTTACTGAGACTACAGTAAGTTCAAAAGACTAATACAAGTCTTATTTGTTTTATTTTTATCTGCTTCTTTGTCTTAAGATGGTTTACTAATAGTTAAATGTAATGAGATCAATCCATGACAAGGTGTGCCCTAGGGATAGTGGGCTAACCCGTGGAAATTTTACGCTGGGTATTCCGCGGTTTCACACGCGTAAATTCAAAAAAAAAGAAAAAGTATTCTATCAATATTTAAGTAGTTCAGTTTCTAAAACATGGTATATAATTGTTATAAGAAAATATATCATTTTTATGAAGTATGAACAACAAATGCATCAACAATACAAAGCTATCTATATATCATTAGGAAAGATTGTTAACACTTAAACAAGCAGTTTTGTTACTTTTATATACAACTAATCCATTAAAAAATAAAACACAAACACACTATAACGTCTTCATTTGCTCTCTATGTTAACATCTAAGTACACCCAAATCATGGACACTAAAAAATCAGAAGTCTAAGGCATTTTAGGAAAATGAAATTTACTGTGACAAAATATGAGGAAGCATTCGGCGATGCGGAGAGATAATCCCTACATATTTTACCATATATACAAAAATCATCACGCCGTTTTCCGTTTCGATGCTCTCTCTTTCTCCATCCGATCGAAGAGGCTTCCGTCGTACGCCGCCCTTATCGTCTCCTTCTGCAGCAATCCATCCTTGTCCTTGCATAGGGAATACAGGGTCTTCCATTCTGTCCAAGCAGCTACCCTGCATGGTTGAAACTTGAAATGTAAATGGGTCATATCCAGATTAAAATTCGCCTTCCTTCCAAACATAAAGTCCCAATAGCTCATTTTGATCTGGGGCCTGATCTAAGTCCAAAAGCCCATTTATTATTATAGCTTAAAGTGACACAAGAAGATACATATTAAATCGTAAAAGTCTAAATCATAAACGCCTAAATTCAACTATCGTGGTACAAAATTGGGCCTTTTTCAGTTTTGGGCGCTAATAAAATATATATCAGGCTTGGCCCGGGCTAAAAAATTGGACCTATATGAAAGATCGTGGAAGATGTAGGGCCTGCTTAGGCAGGGTATGGCCCAAATGTCACAATTGTCTACCTATTTTAAATGAGTCAATTCCCAAGTCTTGGGCTTTTAAATAGTGATTTGAAATCTTTTGATGGCTCTATAACGTGATCAGTAAATGGGTTGGACCTCATTAAATTTCATCATTGACCATAATTGGGACATGCTGGGCCAACATTTACTTTGGCCAAATCAGGCCCTTTGACATCTTACAATCATACTAATAAACAACTTGTAAATCCAATTATGAATATTTATTGAATTTTTAATAAACATAGACCAAGAAACTTGTAATATAACTGCTAAAATATTTATATAGTGTACCTACCATCCACGATGGTCTTTGGGCTCCCTATTGGCCTTGAGCATCTCAAACATTTCTTCTGATGTAAGAGCATTTGGGTCGGTATGCGCATACTTACGAAAGATCTCCTCAAACTTTGAGGGCACAAATCTGCCATATAAAAAAATATATAAAAATCATTGTTAATCCCAATGGGTGCAACCTAAGGGTGGGCCACAGGTGATCGGCCATTATAATCATGGTGTCTAGGCCTCTTAGAGTACCCAATTAATCTTCGAGGCATTTATAAGTCTCTTTACCCACACACATCGGATAAATCTACTCAGAGACCAGAAATAACACTTGTAAGACAATCTTAACCGTCCAACCAAGTGTCTCAAGCGGTGAGGTGGTTAAAAGGCCCATCATGATATTTTTAGGTGCCGGTGAGGCTCAGTCCAATTTCTATGTTTTGATATTTGATAATACTCCTCTGTCTTAATCTAATGGTCTGATATGCATTTTGGGATTATCCCAAAATAGTTGTCATATAAGCCATTTGATTCTCTCTCTCTATCTATCTAGTTTTAGAGAGAAGTTCATAAGTCTTTTGAAATCCCTTCCTTAAAAAATTCAAAATTTTAAAATGAGACAACTAAAATAGAACGGAGGGAGTAGAATTTATGGAGATATTTTAAATGCATATCATAAGGGTATACATGTAAAATTATTTTAGTATAGATGCACGACTTAAAAAAACTTGGCCAGGGCTCAAAATTGGGTTCTCAGACCTAATTGGGCCTTTACAAGGGCTCAAGTGCAGCCAATGTGAATGGTGCCTTAAGGTTTCAGTCCAAAATTGGTCCAAAGGCCTAGCCCGCTGAAGCCCATATTTGTGCAGCCGAGCCAGTTCACGCACTGGGCTTGACACAAGTTGCATTCTCTGATAATAGAGAAATCCATATAAGACTTGCTTCAAAAAGAAAAGGGGAACAAAAAAAACCCTCGGACCTTTTATTGCACCACGTTGGCTCATTAATTTTCTTTTTTAAATGTAGAGTTATAAATAGTGGCCCACTTGGCTTGTGTCGGCCCAACTTGACTGATACAAACAATGGGCCACTGGGCCGTAATTGTACATTCTAGAAAGTCAAGGCTAGTTGTTTTTACCTTCCTTCACTGTCATAGACTCCAGAGTCACTCCCATGTTTGGCTTTGTGAATGTTGTTGACATGTATGGGAAAAAGAGGGGAAAATGATTTTCCCTGTATTGCAGATACCACTAGTTATTTTTCTGAAGAATTTAAGAAACTGATTTCTTTTCTTTTTCTTTTTTCCTAGAAAAATGATTATGTCTGAATTTAGAGAATAAGAAAGAATATAAGAGATTCCCCATCTTGTTTGGTAACTAGTTTTAGTAAAAAAAATATATATATAACAATCTTAATGAACCGCAAGTTGGATCACGAACCAGCAAATCTCAACTAAAATTATATTTAAAGACATATTCTCAATTTATTTTATTATTTCTATAAAAACATAGGAAATACCAAATAAGATGAAGATTTTACATAAAATATTTATATGTATTTGACCTATTGATGACAATAGCCTTCTGACTGTTGCTTTTTGTTTTTAAATTTGACAAATTAATCCAAGGGGTTGCTTTGACGGTCAAAAAGTCTGCCCTTATAAAGCACAGTCTTGAGTTTGACTCATGTTCAATCTCAATGGGTCACTTGTCGTAGATTTAACTAGTGTGTGTAGATTGAAAAATTTACATATGTCTATAAGATTAATCTCACCTCACGTAGGGTGAGGATAGCCATATTATCTATTTTTTTAAAGTAATCTGGGAATAATTTGAAAGATGAAGGATGTATCTAGAGAGAGAGAATCTGTTATGAAAAGAAATTATTGGAGAATTGATGCAAAGATTGGTACTACCAAAAGTATGTCTGGTGAATCAGCACATGTGAAACACGGCTAATGGATCAGGGCCCATTTCTCAATCTAGTAATAATTTCCTTTCTCAGGTCCACCAGCTTTCAACTTCAAGCATAGTTCCTATTTTTTTTTTAAATTGTAAGAAAAATAAAGATGTAAAGATTTTCTTTTTCTGAAAATTTTATTCGTGTGGAACAAGACATTCTCTGTATTTTTCCATAATTGTCACAAATTAATTTTATCTTTAAATGCTACTTAATTATATATAAAAAAAAAAGAGAGCTCCTGAAAAAAATAAAAATCAAACAAGAAAAACACAAGTCTTTGCATGAGATTATCTTGGGATTTTGTTTTCTTAATACCTGATTTACAATTTTCAGCCATTTTTATTATTATATCAATGCCAAATTGGAAGTTTGACAAGTAACAAGATTAAAAGTACAGTAAATATATATTAAAAGTAAAAGTCAGAAATTAAAAAATATCAGCAATGGAGGATGACAAGTTGCCACTGTTGTTCAGGTAATACAATATGATTCACACATTATTATAGTATTTTATTACCTTTGGTTGCTTCATTCCAAATATTCTGGGGCCATAAGATTCCTTCCCATTTCTCAAGTCCCAACCACATACTTTCTTTCTTTTTCCTCTTGCCTTTAACATCTTCAATCAGTCACTATATATTTTACTATTAATTTATTCATAATTAGAAAAAATAAATAATAATTTTAAATATGTAATCATAAATGGTTCAAAATTTCAAATAATGGGACTTGTTGAAGCACGATGAAATCTACAAGTTATGGGTGTAACTCAGTTAGTTATCTCTCGTCTCAGAAAATGGGAGATCATTGGTTCGAGCTCCTATAGCCTAACTATAGTGTACTCGGTATCCCGCAGTTTTCCATACGTAAATTAAAAAAAAAAAATCAAATAACTTGATCTATTGCATAACTTATTTACATCCAACTATCTTAGAACTTGGAAGGTTCAATTTTTACAAGATTAGAGAGAGAGAGGGAGAGGAGTTGCTTGCCTGTGGAAGGGTACGACGACTGAGAGCCCCATTAATGAAAATGGCACTGATAGTTGACAAGGCCAGACCAGCGCCAATGGCACGAAATCCTGAACAAGAAGAAGTAGATGATGAAGAAGCAGCAGCAGCAGCAAAAGGAAGAAGAAAAATAGTGATAAGAAAGAACCTTTAAAAGTCTCCCATGGATAGATTATCCCATCTTTGTTCCTGTCAAAATAGGCCACATGCTTTTGTAATACATTCATATCCCCATTAATCTCTTCTCTTTCAATCTCTGCAAACACCAACAGTGCACAAAATCACTTCAAAACCAGTTCACCTAAAACAAAAGGAAAAACATTTCAAGCAAGTGAAAGAAAATTGGGTTTGAAGTTGAGAATCTTGCCTTCATCTTGGATTTGGGTGTTGGGTCTGGTAACAAGAGAAGACATTTTGAGAGAGATTAAAGGAAGAGATGGGTTGGTTTGGTGGGTATTAAAGTGGTAAGTAAAGGTGTGGAGAGAGCAGGGTGAAGAATCAAAGTCAGGTGGCTTTCACAGATGGAGATGCTACGTGGCCTTCAATTTGTCGTTGGTTGCGGTTTCTCTTGTCCTCGATCCTCACTCTTGTGTCCATCACTCCATCCATCTTCTTCATCCACTCCTCTCTTCTTTTTTTTCAATGATTCATTTAAAGAAAAAGTCAAAAGGATAGATATATCGGTATTTCAAATATTGATCAATATCTTTCTCTTAATTTTTTAAAAATCTTTGTATGTATTAGCCGAGATATTTTGATATTAAAAAACCACAGATATACAAAAGCATCCATAGTTTAGACCAGGCCTAAACAGATATATAAAAACACCCACAGCCCGAATCAGGCCGAAACAGTTGTCAAAGACTGACCAGAAGAATTAAGGGCCAAAGCTGAAAGCCCCAGGAAAGCCAAAGAAAAGCCCACAAGTTAGGCCTAAGAAGATAAAAAAAGCCCAAACAATTGGAAATTAGATAGAGGCCTGAAGGAAGATCCCAGAATTTCCAACACGCCTGTTATTCTATTAAGGTTACATTACACACAAAATAATAATCTTAAATTTTTTTTTTTAAATTATGATTAATGACAAAAGGATAATTTTTTTGTGTTCATATCACTAGTTTAAATCTGCTAACATAATAAATATTGATACATATGTATAATTCTATAAGATCAATAGAGTCTAGGGATCGCACCAAAATATCAGCCGATACATATTGAGCTAATATTATATTATTATTAGACTCATATAAAAGGTAAAAAAAAAGAAAAACGGGGCCTAAAAAAGGGAAAACCTTTTATTATATAACATTTAAAGTTTAGAGCTTTAATAAATAAAAGTCAAATAAAAATCTTGGTTGAGAAAAAAAAAATTTCAAATTGTTTATATCTAATGACTAAGATTTTATTGACGTTAAATAATGCCCCACCAATTGTAGCAGAGAAAGTATTCCATATCAATAAAAACCTAAAAGTTGGGTTGGATGGTACACATATATGATTAACAAGTTACTTATCAAAAAAAGTATCTCAAATTATGTAATTAAAAAGTTCATAAAACTAGTCTTTATTAAAAGTCCTTTCATTTCATAAATAAACCACAATCTATTTCTAGATCCATAAATAAATAAATAAGTCCTCTTGACAGTTGTAAGAACCAAGAAGAGGGCAATTAGATTTGTATTTTTGCTTAACTATTATCAACCATTAATCCCATTTAATGTGGTCTTTACACGTGTTCAAAATTGCACTTGAGAACTAAGAAAAAAAGGCACAAAACTCGATTAAATTATTGATTAAGATCATTAATCTTTGATTACCCATCTTTAAATCTTTAAGTTATTATGTCTTCACAACCACAGAAACTGATTGGATATTTTGCTGATCAAGTATTTAAAATTTAAAAAACGGGCCCGCGATGGGCTGAGATGGTTGAAGTACAGAGCGAGATTTTTCCGTCCATTAAAGGCTCAATTTTGAATCTGTAACAGTTTTCTACTCAAGAACCATCACATTATTCACAGATAATCAACACTGACCATCCAAAGAAATCGTAAAGATCACGATTAGCTTTAAGCATGGTGTTAATCTCTTGCGATGTCAATGCATCAGGATAAGTTTTTGCATACTCTCTAAAAATAGGGTCGAATTTTGAAGGTTCAAACCTGTGATTAGAGAAAATGATTGAGATGATCATTAAATTTATAAAACATGATTAGCATAATTAGAACGTATTAATTAAAGGCAGACCTTCCTTCAGTGTCACTTCCATGCTTGCACCTGTGTTCTTGATATAGATAGGAAGCAGAGGGGAAGGAATGTAGCCCTGCATCTCAGTAAAAAGATGTAATTAGCACTAGTGTACAAGAGATGATTAGGGATGTAAATAAATATTGAATAATCTAATTACCT
The DNA here is from genome assembly GCA_022113865.1 of Chimonanthus praecox. Classification (NCBI taxonomy): domain Eukaryota; kingdom Viridiplantae; phylum Streptophyta; class Magnoliopsida; order Laurales; family Calycanthaceae; genus Chimonanthus; species Chimonanthus praecox. The sequence goes on along the minus strand of CM039091.1, from coordinate 61,614,670 downwards.
AAACTATTTGAAAGAAATTAGGGATTCGAGTTGTTTCCCATTGCTTTTTCTCTCAGAGATCGTTTGTGGTTTCAGAATCACGGAGATAAGAGGTTGTAGTTGAAAGGAAAAGATGGGTTTTTGCTGGTATTATTTTCAACTATTAGGTGATCATTTGGTGTTTGTATATGTTTTGAGAGGTTTGAGGGACTTTTTGTATACGTTGGAAATAGTTTTCCTTTGTATTCTTTCTCCTTGTATTTAATAAAAGAAAATCTTTTACCGTTCAAAAAAAAAAAAAACCTAAACTATCGGACTCAAAATAGGTGAGCTCCGTTGCAAAATTTATGATCCATTTAGATTCAAATCCAAAATGGAATTCTACACTAGTGGATGTAGATGTGTATGGGGTTGTCATTTCCAACCCAGCCCATGAACTTGATCAGACCCAATTTGACCAGGAAAGGTCCAGTTTTAGGTAAAGTATTTCTAAAACAATTTAATCTAACTAATATGACCCAATCCAATTCCGTTTAAATTTTAAAAGTACTTGTATAAGTTCAATTTTTTTTTCTTTTGCCCAATGGATCAAGCCCATGTATCCCACCCCCAAGCCCAAAGATCTTAGGTTCTTGCTTCTATTTCTCGTAGTCTAATGACCCGAAAGGAAAGATAACCCACTTCTCTTTCATTTTCCAGCAAAAATATTATTCTTCATTTGATCTTGTCATTCTTATCTATATTATATTTTATATAAAAAATTGAGTTGGATTCTATTACGTTAAGCTTCAAAATTTTGGGTTAGATTAGGCTTGATTTTTTTTTAATTATGTAAGATATTTGTTTAAAAATAAAAAATTCTATTAGTCCATATAGTCAACTGAACCCAACTCGACTCAATTCATTGCCACTGCTAATATACCCTGATATGTTACAAATGCGACCCATTTAATCTCTAGAGATAATGCTTACTGTTACAAGTGGGCCTTGCCAATATAGCCCATTTTCTTAAGTTACTTCCTGTCACATCAAAAACCCACTTGAAGGGTGTATGTATGATCGATGGATGAATCTGGCTCTCCAAGTCTACAAGGTTTGTCGAGAAAAGTAGGGCCATTATCATCAACTTTGATCACTAAATCTATAGAAAAAGAGCTTATCGATATAACATGTGGATTGAAGGACCTATTTAAAGTATTCACATGCCCACATACCCACTAATACGACCCATTTAAGTAGGAGTGGAGTTAAGGCCCATCTATTCACACTATTTTCGAAAAGCATTGCCTTCTTTAATTCATTAATTCACAGCAGTAGTAGAGTTAACTTCGATTTCTTGCAAGACAAGTATTAACTCAGAAGAGCCAAAAGCTTTGATACAATTGATTTTTGAGTCGAGCTTCGAGTTTTTGAATTATGCACTGTATCTTAACCAGTTGCTTGAACTGAGTAAATGGGTCGTATTAGTGGGTATTTGGGCATGTAAATACTGCAAATAAAGTGCAATAGATGGGCCTTAACTTGGCCGTGCTTTTGACAAGTATGAGTTACGCTTGTTAGACTTATTTTATGCAGAGGCTATTTAGATTTTATCCATGTTTTTGACAAGTTTTAGTTGGGTTGGGCTAATTTTGTAGTTTTTCCATAGGCTGTAAGAAAAGGAATATCAATAGGCTGGGTTTAGTACTTTAGTTAGACCTCCTTTGACTCTGGTTGGGGTCCACTGAGTGAACAAATCAGACCCATTTTACTCTGCAACAAATCAGGTTTAAAAATGATGACTCGATCCAATTAAAAAATAGTAGTGTACTTTGTGAAATATACGGAAAAATACAATGGAGTTGTTTTTTTTCTTTTAGTTTACAAAAATTAAAAAGCTTGGCTTAATGGTAATTATTTCAAGGACACATACTCAGGCATGGGCCTTTCTAGGAAATTAATGATAGTTTTATACGTCCAGTCCAACAGCTTGTCTCTACGTTGCCCACCCCATAGCAGTTTCACTTAAGATTTTTACTATCAAGTCATTCTTCTTTGAAAGCCCAACATTACGATTGCAAGTTATAAATTCACTGGGCAGGGCCTGACACAACCTTTTTAACCATGCTTTTATCATATAGGCTTGATCCGGCTCTCAATGTCAACATTATTCGTTAAGGCCCTGCCATAGCGGCCCTATGACAGAACGTGATTCGTTTGGTAATGTATCGGGCTGTATCCTTTAATCGAACATTTACGGCCACAGACAAAATGTCTCTGGCCTAGCCCATTTAGCTATTGACCCAAAGTCATAGAACCTGAGCCTGGATTAGCCCAAGTGAGAAGGGCTCCTATTGGACAGGCCCATTTGCAACAGTAGCATTATATTTAGAGATTACACAATTCGTATTCCTATTTTAAGGGTGGGAATGGCTTGAGTCAGGATGGATTTGGATAGGCTATATAATAGTGTTTTTTATATTTTTAAATGACCTGACCTAATGCAACCTGAATTATTTGAAACATGGCCTAATCCAACCCAATCCTACTTAGGACACTAAGGTTTAATATAGTATTGACACGATACCACCTTCATATGGAAATGTTTTTTATTTTCATATCTTAAGATGGTTAGTATCAAGTTTAGTTAGTAAAGTTTTAGCGGATAAGAAATGAGGAGTTATAAGCTTATCATTTCAAACCCAATGTCATTAATTTGAAGAATTTCAGAGTCATATTTTATAAGATTGGAAAAGTGTAATTCGTGAGAGTTGGTTTGACGATCAAGAACTCGTTTGAGATACGGGAGGTCTTGGATTTAAGTACAAAAGGTCACTCTCAATAATGTTACTTGGTGTGTGAAGATAGAGAAATTTGCACTTTGCACATACCCTAATAGTGAGATACTCTAAGAAACCTAAACATCTTGATCTTAAAAAAAAAATTTGAAAAGTTCTACAATCTTTTTTCTTAGAAAAAGCTCATAAATAAGAAGATATTGTTGATTTCAAGCAGAGAGAGAAACTTGGTTATATATTTATTTTTTAAACTCATTTCAAGGAATTTGACATTTCTGATGTCTCATGTTAAAACCTAATTATATTTTGGATTTTTTGAGTATTTTGTGCGACAAAGAGAATTTTATAGAGGGACTAGGGTTTATTTTATTTCATGTATTTGGCTAACCTATCCACTTTCTGTTTATGATGAATCGAATTTGATATTTTTCCTAATTATTCTTTGCCTATTTCTCTCATTTTCTTTTATACCCAGCATTTCCTTTATTTTGGAAGAACCACTAAATTGTACCTGAAATTTCCCCCTCACTACTTTGTATTATTTATTTGTAATCACCTTGTCGAAATTTTAAAAATATTAGAAATATTTAAATATTGGACTGGGCCAAATTTTGTCAAAGAGTTTGGAACTCTAGTTAAATAATATTATTTTTTATAACCAAAGTGTCGATGGCTTCTTAGAACACTCAACTAGTCCTCTGCTAACTTCACTATCCATAGACAGAGTAAAATTATAGGGAGTAACTCTTTTAAGATGAGATGAGATTCGAACTCAGAACTCCCACTTTCTACAACGGATTTCAAACAAACTCACCAAACCGAGGTTATTAAAACTGAGATTTCAGAATTCCTACTAAAACATTTCAGTTCAAACTTTATTTTTACAAAAATTAAAAGTAATGATTCGAAATAGGTGGAAATGGCCAAAACATCAACCTCTATATTTGTCGGCCTAAAGTACACCAATATTTCAAAGTCAGGGTGGGCCCAATCTCATCCATCTCCACTGAGGTGACCGACCCCACATGTGAAAGCAGTCATTGTTCTATTAGCAAACATTCAATCAAGCAATCGCGTTTATTACTTTCAGACATAAAAAGAAAAACATCCACTGTAAATACAATTATTCGATATCTAATCTAAGGAATTAGAAATCTGATAATCCAAAGTTCCAAGTGGTGGGCCATGATCGACCACCGGAAGTTCTAAGACCTTTTCCGGCGAGAATCTCTCTCCTTCTCAAGCTTTTCAAAGACACTCCCATCATAGACTCCTCTAATGGTTTCTCTGTGTAGAAGTCCATCCTCATCCTTTCCCAAAGCATACAGAAGCTGCCACTCTGTCCAACTTAGTATCCTGCAATTAATTAAATAATTGTATAAATATTTTTTAATTATAGTTCCAAACATTGATTGTGTAATTGACCCGATATTTAAAATTATAATTTAATTTAAATCATCATATAATCATTTATCTTATCAATCTAAATTTCACGGTTGCATTTCGATTAGACAAATTTCTAACATCAAAATTACATATTTTGGTCAAAGTCCTCAAATAGAATTTTTTTGACATTACTATTTATTTAATATATGTAAGATCAGGGATTTAAGTCTCAGTTTTTTAAATCTTAATATATTGGCCGATATCCGATATATATCACTGATATTTTAGACTTTAATTAAAATAAATAAATTTAGGTGAAAGAAATTTCTCGACTGAGATATCGACCGAAATGTAAGATGACCTATATTGGACGTATAATCTAAAATCTAAGTCCAACTTGATCAAGCTCACTTTTTCAAAAAATGAGTCTGAGATTGCTGACATTGGTGTTTCAGTGCAAGTCAAGCTGACAAATTTCAGCTAAATTTTGAATTTCAGTTAAAAATTTTAATTTATATTAAAAAGGTCAACGGCCTTTTATCAAATGGATTTGACATGGTGTTTTTGGATTAATAAAAGTTTAAATGATATTTCAGTCATAACAGCCGAAATTTATAAATAGATGAAATCACTGAAATTTAACCCAAAATTCTGAAATATGAGACTGAGATTTGACCAAAATATATGAAAATTATTGAAATTTTAGTTAAAATCTAACAAATATCAGTCAATACAGCTTTTTCTAAAAAATCACGAATATTTTTAAAATTGATATTTCAACCCATGTAAAGAAAAAAAAACAGTCGAGATTTTAGATTTCAGACAAAATTAGGAACCATTCATATTCGTATTAAATAATAAATATTCATGTTTAATTAGTACTCACCATCCATTAAAGTCAGTAAGATTGCGATTAGCTTTAAGCATGGTGCCAAGCTCTTGTGACGTCAATGCATTAGGATGAGTCTTAGCATACTTGCTGAAAATGGCATCAAATTTTGATGGTTCAAACCTGCAATTAGAGAAAAGATTATTTTTTTTTTTATTATCATCTAATTATCAAACATGATTAGCATAATTTTGAAATGTTTATTAGAGAAAGACGGACCTTCCTTCAGTGTCATAGGTCTCAGAGTCACTTCCATGCTTGCACCTGTGTATGTTCTCGATATAAATAGGAAGTAAAGGGGAAGGGATGTAGCTCTGCATCCAAGTAAAAGGATGGTTAGTGATGTATATAAATTATCTGATAACTCAAGGCATTTGACTTGAAATAAATTGATTTAGTTAAAAAAAATTAAAATCTATTTAATTTTAATTCTATATTCAAATATTCAAAACGGGTCACATTCTGTTACTGGGCCTCCCTTAAATCAAAGACCTGAATGTTAGAAAAAAAAAACGCCCTAGATATCTCGGCCGATATAAGATATATCGGCCGTACGAGCGAGATCTCAGCCAATATGATCGAGATCTCGTCGATATCGGCCGATACGGCCGAGATTTGAGAAAAGATATCTACTGATATCAGTGAAATATCAGCTGAAATACAGTGGACCCGTGATCTCGACGTCTCGGCTGAGATCTCGGGTCCACCGTTCTTTGGACTCCGAGGTGAATCAAGCCTAATTAACGGGTTGAGATAGGCCTGGCCCGATTAACTTGCCCCATTTGTACAAATCCTAAAACTTTTTTCAATTTTACCCTAAAATTCTTAAATTTCTAAGAAAAAGAAGATTTCCATCAGCAATGGAGAAGAGGAGAAAAACTCACAGGGAGTGTACTGTAGCTAAGAACAAGGTTGAGGACAACTGCAGCCATGCCTGACAAAACAACTCCACAACCAATTGCTCTAAATCCTGCCCACACAAACAATTCACTTTGAGAAAGACATAAACACCATGTTCACTTTGAGCTCAAAGCACTCAACAAATGATATAGAGAAAGGTTTAACTATGACCCTCTATCTCTGTAACGTGATGTGAATTGTAATACCCAATGCTCTTGGGCGTGTATTGTGCTGGGGCCAGATCGTTACAGTGAGACGGGTCTAACTGAGACTTGCCGAAAACATGGCCAAGCTAGGGAAAACGGCTCACACAGTCGAGCCATGTCGAGTCGTTCAAATGAAATTCTCAAGCACAATCCAAAAAACTTAAAATTTGACTTTGAAAATCAATTGAGTCAAGGCTTTTTTACTATGAATCAAATTTGCCCCCGTCCAAGCCGAAAACGAAAGGTTTATTCCAAGTCTACTGAGTTTTTGAACTATGATACAGAAGGTATAGAATCTCCCCCTCACCTTGATATGTCTCCCATGGATAGATGATTCCATCCTTATTCCTATCAAAGAATGAAGCATGTTGTTGAAGCACAGACATGTTATTGTGATTGCGTCCCGGGGTGCCTTGTCGATGGCTTGGATCAGAAGCGACGAGGGCTCGAGCGAGATCTGATCGTCGAATAAATCATCAAAAATCAAAATTACCAAAATCAACTCACACCCATTTTGTATTTCACTTCTTATGACACAAATAAATCCACAGAACCTCAACAGTAACATTACAGGTGATGTTACAACTGAGTCAAGAGACAGAGACAGAGACAGAGAGAGAGAGAGAGAGAGAGATACATGGCTGAAGCATCTCATTCTGAAGGTTGGTATTGAGCTTGCGTTCAAGAGTGACAGGAGCTTTGTCTGCAGTTGTTTGGAGAGATGGGTCTGAAGAAGAAGACGAAGGTGTAGCCATTGAATGAATTTGCAGAGAGCAGATTGTGGTTTTTCAAAATTGTGAGTGTGTTTTAGGAAATGGGTTTCTGCCAATGTTCATTTATATAAAACTCTGGCCCTAATGGACCCTAATGGGAAGTAAAAAGACAAATAAAGCTTCAAAGATAGCCTTCATTGTGGAGGAGAAAAATTCTCATACGCATTCATTCTTATCTTAAAGGCTTGAAGCAGCCCCAATCAATCCAATAACAAAGTTTACAACGATTGCTTCAATTTTATATTTCTGTATTTTATTTTTGTCGGTCTCCTCAGTTTTTTAATTTCGACTTTCACCAAATTGCATGAGAGGTTGACTCACTTTGTAACTTTTGGACGGCTTTTAGTCTTTTACCTCTTCAGGAGGCAAGTGCAGAATATTCGGCCAAATTGAGATTTTGTTCAATATTTTTATTTTTCCTTAATTTTTTTTTTTTTTTTGAAAATCTCAGTGGCTTTTTGTTTGAAAAAAATCATTTTAAAAAATAAAAAATGCTGTTTTAAAAAAAAATTAAGAAATATAAATATCGGCCTAGATATCGATTGATCCCACAATAGATATTTATTTAATTTTTAAAATAAATAAATAAATAGATTGATATTCGATCGATTTTTTTTTTTTAACTAGTTGATACGGATATCTCATGCATCCAAAACCCGAGACATCTCAGCCGACACGATACGTATCGACTAATTTTATACCCCTGTCAAGAGATGACCCATTTAAAAGCCCAATTCAGTATTGGGCTTTTCCAGAAATAAAATACAAAATTAAACCAAATTTTCAATTTAAATTTCAAATTTCGAAAGTTTTTTCTTTTGAAAAATACTTAACAATTATATAGGCTCAGAATAGTGATCAGTATTTTAAGTATGGACAAAATTATAACACATGGTGGACATCACGTTCGTAATTACTGTATGGAGCAATTTTAATTAATTAATTAATAGTCGTCGACACCACACCCAACAATGAGAATAGATGACTCATGCCATCACTTTTTGGTAGCTCAACATTATGATTTTTATATAATTTGTAAACAACCCTTATTTATTTATCTTAATTGAAAAGATCCCTTTTATTTTGAGACATTCTTAAATATGAATCTAAGCAGTTGAGTCTGAACATTTGATATCTAAAAATAAAGCTTTCTTTAATTAAGTACACAGTTGTCATGCCACCAACTTCTCCTATTATTTGCTTCTGTATGCATTTATCAATCAATAAGAAAAACATAAAATATATGTACACATGTTGTATGAATTTTTTGCAATAAAATACACCCAATTCAAAAATTACCATGTGGGAGGGTAAAATTATAAAAGTTTCATAAAGTGGGTTAAATTTTAATTTTATTCAATTATCTTCTTCATATTTTATGATACAAAAGTTAAACTTTTAAATTAAAATTATAGAGTTAGGTAATCAGATTAGAACACAATCGAATGAACCCATCAACTTTTTAAAGTCTCTATGACTGTGCACAGTATCTCATTATGAGTATCTTGTTACAATTGCTTTTAAATTTAAACGATACTAAAAAGTAAATATATAAATAGTAAAAAAAGACTATTTAATATGTTTAACAATGGAGGTGTATTTTGTAATTATAAAAATAAAAAATAAGTCTCCATAATTATAGAAATCGACAAGGGTTAATTACAAATTATCCTCTATATTTTAAAAAGAGCCATACCTTTCCGGAATCACGCGCGGGATTGATAAGCCGCCCATGTGGTGTGCGCCGGGGCCGGGGCCGTGGCCGGGGCCGTGGCCGTGGCCGTTTTATGAATTATGATATGTCTTCCAGGTTTTTGGGTCGAATGGACCCAGACCGGGAACCGATTGTAATAATAAAAGGATTTTCTCTGGACACATGAGAACGATGTGTCATATAGCACCCACATTTTTGTGGGGCCCATATCAGATCACCGTAAATGAGTTTGTTATAAAACTTCATTCTTTATTCAAATATGATCAGAATTCAAAATAAGATCATTTCAAAAGTTGACTTCGTTGATGTTAGCTTGTTTGAGAATTAAATTCAATTTATAATAAGCAAGGGTGGCGTAGATGTCGGCCGATAAATTTTGTACTCTTCTTTGTATTTTGTACTCTTCTTTTGTTTTTTTTTCAATATTGGTACTTTTATTTTATTTTATTTTTCTGAATTAAAAATAAATAAATAACTCGAAAGGAAGCTGATTTTTTTTAAAAAAACATTGAAAATGATAATATCGGGGCCGAGAAATCAACTCGGACCCACCACCATTTTGATTTTTTTTTAGAAAAAGGCTGATATTATGAATATCGGCCAAAATCGGACCAATATATCTCCTTGATATATCGGCCATGTCAGTTGAGAACTATTGTATACAGCTGATATAATACGTATCGGCCAATATGATAAGACTCTGAAAAACCATATCATATCAGCTGATACATTTCGTATCGGTCGATATCTTCACCTTTGATAATAAGTTTAAACTGTTAGATTTTTAATTTTTTTTTTGAATTTACGTGTGGAAAACAGTTGAATACTCAGTGTAAAACGTTCATGGGTGAGCCCACTACTCCTAAGTTACATTATGGTTAGGTTATGGGGGTTCGAACCCGCAACTTCCCGCTTCACGAGATTACAACTTTACTGTTGGATTGATCAAAATGAGTAAAAAAAATTATCTAATGGTTAAATTTCAATCTTAAAATTCAAAGGCTACAAATGTTTTAATAGATTTAATCTTTTACAAAACGATATCTATCACATCAATTTGTCATCATATGTAAAATCAGAATACCCGAATATTTCAGCATTAGTGTACGCCAGACCTTTAAATATTCTAACCTTCTCTTCTTCGTTTTTTTTTTTTTAATTTAAACCTTCTTCAAATACTTTTCAAACTTGTATTAAAACGTGGCAATTTCCTAAATTAAACATGTTATTAATCCAACCACGACACTATTTTCCTTTTTATTATTGTCACCATCAAAGTGACATAATAGAGTCCTCTTACCAATGAATTTTAAACATTTCCTTCATGTTTACCACTATTTTTTTTTTATATTATAATATTTATTTTGTAATTTTAGGATAATTCTATTTTAAAAATATAATATAACTCATGAGATTTCACATCTATTCATCTCAACTACTACATTACAAAGTGAATCTTACTCTTTGCTTTGGACCATCAAATTACCCTAATTGAAATAAATATAATTAATTCAATTTCTTTTATTAATCTAAATTTCAAAATTTTACACTATGTTTGCCCCACTTTTTATTAGAATCGTGGAAGTTGTTTTTTATTCATTTAAATTTATCCATAATGCTATCTGTCTATTTAATTTGCTTGAATCTTTAACCAAGGTTGGATTTCAAATGGCGAACATGTGTCTTCATTTAGTTGGACCCTTGATCAGTATTTAATTATAATGGGGGAAGCTATTTATTTTATTTATTTGGACCGTTGGAGATGTCTTTTCAAAAAACAATTACTTTGTCAATAATAGCAACTTGAGTTTTAAATACCAAATAATATAGATATTTTAATCTCCAAGTTATAAAAAAAAAAAAAAATCAGCTAAAATATCAGCTATTTTGGGTCACTTTGATTTTGTATTTGAGTTTTTTTTTTTTTTCAAAAAATAGGAACAAAAATTTGAAAAATGTTGCGCCATGTTGGTTTTGTCGAATTTCCAATAAATTCTAATGAAATTAATTTTCTTATTTCATTAGGTACCTAGATAAAAAATATCTACTAGGATCCTAAATTTCACCCAATAATTAAAACTAAAATAGAAGTCCAGGTTCCACTCAATTGCGAATGTCCTCGTGGCGTAATTTGTTGCTGAAGTGATAAATGATGCTCTACATTTCAAATATCATCCACAATCAGAAATTTTAGCTGTTGCCCAGTTGGATAACCAGGGGCTCGAAATGGGCATATCATAATCATCGTGAAAACTCAGAATCGTTAAATTCTGGCTCCACATGAGTAGCTCAGCTGATAACATTCCACTTCAGAAGTAGGATGGTACAAGTTCAAATCCCCGTTGCGTAACCCAACAGCTATTATGTGGAGGTGTCGGACGTCACCCGAATGGAGAGTTTAGTAAGACTGTACTAAAGGTCCCCCCACCTTCCATCATAAAAAAATAAAAATAAAAGGAATCTACAATTCTGGACTGGGCCAAAATTTCATTGCAGCCCAAATTTTGGACCTTTGGCTGAAACGCTTCCTTAAAATATTTTGAACACTATTGATCAAAATATATCAGCAACTAGGCGCCCGATATATAGCACCTACTGACAACAGGGCCTGCTTGACAACCCGGAACACCGTTTTTCGAAATAAGGATTATGTTGAATCCCATGGATATTTTATGTTCATGCTTCACAATTTTATTTGTTAAGATCATTCATTGTCTTTCAAGTCTCGACTTTGAATTCTGAATTCCTTGTACTTAAACATGGGATTTTGTACCGAGGCATTCGATGCAACAACACAGACAGTAGTAAAATAGGGATGATTTTTACCTAGTATCAGTAAGATTCATCAAATGAACCCATTAACATCCATTCCACTTTTATGTGTACTGGAATATATATGCAAGAGACATCAAATGCATGTGAGGGATGGGAAATCGAACATGTTACAAGATTACAGACCCTTCATTTCTCTTGAGCAACTCAGGCCATCAGCAATACCGTTTATTATATACATTATTAGTCTTCATCTTTACACTGTTTAGAGAATGCAACACTTGAGTACCAATGCCTTCTGATCCACCCTCTGCTCTTCGTTGCCTGCAACCACAGAAGTTCCATATTTTGCATGCTATTAAATTGGGTGGAGAGAGGGAGATGCACCAAATAGAAAATGATACAAATCACCTCATCACACAATGATACACTATCACAACTACCTATGGAAACCTTGACCGACTTGCTAGCCATTGCACAATGAACTGCACTTGCCAGAAGTGCTTGATTATGTAGCTTGAGAGTAAGTCAATTCATCTTTCTCAAAACAAACCAAGAAATTGCCAAACAGTACAGATTTCGAGAGACCATGGCCATTCTTTCAGAAAGGACCCGAACCCCATTGATCTAGAAGCACTCAAAATGATTGGCCCACCGAAATGAAAAAAGGGAACAAAAGGACTGAATGGGGACGGGGGGCAAGGAGAAAAAGATGATCTACAGGTCCTTAGCTGATGCAACATGGAAAACAAATATTGGAAATTATGAATTCAAGATTGAAGTCAGATGGAGTATGAATTTTGTCTGAAGAGGCTAT